>CP106734.1:2799066-3509915 GCA_025506655.1 Gossypium rotundifolium | reverse complement strand
TACCGATCTTGACTCTCTTTTATTATCTAGCCTAAAATAAAAGTGATTAATGTTTATTTAACTAATTACTAAGCTAAAGATGCCAAGACACAGAGAATAAATAGGGAAAATACTTTTGGGAAAAATTAATTGATCAAGACAATACCCGAGAAAGAATCCACCTAGACTTCACTTGTTATTTAACTCTGAACCAGACGATTTATTCACTTGACTTGATTCGTAGGATTCCCTAATTTATATTAATACCTCTTTCGAGGCTACTAACGTCTAACCCTAGGTTGATTAATTAAAATCTCTTTCTAATTAAAACCCCTAGTGTTGCATTAACTCGATCTATGGACTCTCATATTAGGTTTGACCTTAATCCAGCAGATTTTCGTCATCCTATTTCTAGGAGTGCGATCAACTCCGCTTAATTATGCTAGATCTACTCTTAAATAGGAACTTTTTCTCCTCTGAATAAGCACATCAATACTTGAATCAATATCCTGGAATATTAAAGCAAGAATTAAGAACACATAATCAAGAACAAATCAAATATTTATCATATAGTTCAGAAAATAATAACAAGATCCGCCTTAGGTTTCATCCCCTCAGGTATTTAAGGGGTTTAGTTCGTACTTATAAAAGAATACATCTCAGAAGAAAAATAACAAAACATAAAGAAAACCCTAAAACCCCCGAAAAAATTGAAGGAGAAATCTTCAATATTGAGTGTAATTCTGGCTTCTGAGATGGATCAACTGGCTTTCTTTGAGTAATTCCCTATATTCAGCCTCCTCTGGCTGCATCAGGCTACCTCCCCTTTTTAGCCATACTTAGGGCGTTTATATAGACTTCAAAATGTGTTTCTTTGCCTCTAAGTATCATTTTTCGCGTAGAATTAAGACGAGTCACGGCAGGGACACGCTCTGTGATTCGAGCCCAGGCCTGTGTTCGAGCCTGCTAAAGAGGCACGGCCGTGTGATGAACTCCAGGCGATGTTGATTTCTTATTTCGGCCTATTTTCTCTATTTTTGGCCCGTTTCTCGTTGTTTTCATCCTCCTTTGCTCTCTTGAGTATAAAACGTGAAAACAAAGGATTAAGAGCATCAAATTCCACAATTAGAGGGATAAATTATCCAAAAATATGCTAAATATGGGTTTAAAATATGTATATATTACGGTTTATGACATAGCTCATGGGATCCAGATGGAGATTCTGACAAGCCGCAATTACATGAGCGCATAGATAACGAAGTGCATCAAATATCCCACAGTCGTAGGTCCTATTTCTCAAGTGTACATGATATTGCTCGCCAACAATTCATTGGTTCGATCGTCAAACTCTGTCACACGAAACCATATGTTGTCGCGATCATGACACACTGTGTGCATGGTGTTGGCCCGTGCCTTCGCCTTGTTAATTTCTCGCAATACCTTCGTGCACCATACATGGCCTCCCTGCATTTGGCCTTTATAACTCGCTGCTCGCTTCAAAAATAGTGCCACTAAATGAAAATATGTCTCTCACACAACCGATGTTATCGACAAACGCGTTTCTTTTAGAACAGAATTTATGCATTCAGCCAGGTTTGAGGTCATATGACCATATCGTAAGTTGTCGTCGTATGCTTGTATCGACTATTTAAAAGGTATGTTGCATAGGTAGTTTGCGCCTTCTTCGTTAACTGAGCGCAAACTCACCAACATCTCGTGAAAACGGTCCTTATTGATCTCGTACCCTGCCAATATAAGTTGATAGCGAAAATTACATACCACTCTTCAATTAAGAATAAATTGAATATTACAAACGAAATTATATTAATAGATATTACATACCTATGTTGGTCACTTGCCGTCGTTTACTTGTAGATCGGTGTTACCCGTGGTAGTTGGACGTAACATGCCTTAGGCAATATTGATGGCATGTGCGATTCCACAGGCTTCCCTGTCGCTCTATTGAAGTTAGTATTCCAGGGACCCGATCCGATATAACGCATATATCAGGTTGGGGGTAGACATGCCTCCTTAACCTAGGTAGAAAGAAATCCCAGTCATCAACTGACTCCCCCGGTGTTATTGTAAACTCAATTGGAAGGATTCTCTCACTGTCATCCTCTGCTACAACTAGCAATAGCCGATGCATATATCTACTATACATAAAGGTACCGTCAATTTGTACCAATGGCTTGCAGTATAGAAATATGTCTCGGCATTGCTTAAATGTCCATAACAGAAGCTTTAACACTTGGCATCCACAGAGCAATCGATCGTTGTAGTACACCGGTTCTGTTTCAAGGTCTGTTATGCTGCCTAGGACATATCTCTCCGAGCACTTGACATTGCCACACTTCATTATATGAAGCGTCCCACCGACCATGCAACTTTTCCAGCATATACCTTGGTTATCCAAGTCTTCAGATAAGAGGGCGTGTACCCCAATTAGCTACGTATATTGGCAATTAAGGCCGACACTGAAGTCTTGGGATCTGCCTTCACCATCGATACTATTAAGTTAGTCAACATATTTGAATCCATCTTGTGATGATCGTGTGAAACACTTGTCAATGAAATACGTTAAATAATGCAACATTACGTAATATTAGTATTATTCAAAAACCTTGAACACCTAGTGATATTGTACCGACAAGACATATATGTGGACCTTTGTACTTTTTATCTCCCACAAGCTTGTCATTTTCCTCAACGAGGCCATGATTTTTCATGAACATGTATCGTCTTGCACTTCACACTTGGCCTCGTACTTATTGAGTTTGGATTTAATCATGTTATAATTAACCCCGTTCTTGATGCTATATTATTTCAATGCACCAAGAAAACTATCCTTGTTGGAAAACTCTTTACCAACTTCTAATTCACCGAATCAACGACAAACTTGTGCAGTCCATTACGTGTGGTAGTTTAGGAAACTCAATGTATCGTCTTGAGATAGATCGACATTATGCATGTTGGTTGGAGGCGAAATCGCATAATTGTGGATCTTCTTCTTCTTCAGCTGAACCTCCTTCAACATTTTCAGGCACAGTTGGAACAGGCTCCAGTTCAGAAAATAATACAACTTCTGCACCATCGGGACCGGGCTCTTGAGGTGGATCTACATCGGACTAATCATCTGACCCACCATCATCTGCAACGAACGAGGTCCCCTCGCCGGTGGATGTCATGGGGAGTACATTATCCCTTCTTAAACAACTTTCGTAACATTCCCAATCATATGTGGATTGCCAACTACTAGAAGTTGATGACGTCCCCCAATACGTATTTCTAGCATCGAACGTCGAAGGAAGGATATGCATGTCCCATCCACCAACTGAGTGTCATGCAAGGGTTGTGTTTTTCATACTACCACCAAACATAGGCGCTTTCGTATTCTGCCTCCCACTAACAGAGTGTTGGTTTGGGGTCGTGTATTCCCTTTGAACAGAAGTAGATGTTGAAGTCGAAGAAAAATCACTTGGCGATGAAAATTGTGCATATACCTCAAGATAGGGTGATCCATTGGCAAGATGAGTCTCCACCATTGCCTCCAAGCTCCGAGGACCTTTGATGTTGAATGAGCCATATCTCACGGGATCAACCGAAGCACAAAATCTATACTTAATAGACTGAACTTTCATCGGCATTGTTTCGAAGATTTTACGCCTCATTCTTTTGCGAAGTTCTGTCAAATCTATGTTCTGGTTAAAAACCGATCCATGTATTCTCCGATAAAAAACAACACCATTTTCGTGTCACAAACCTCACCTTCATAGTAAATAACTGACCTTATCGTTCACTCATCTTGATTTCTATTTTACTTTTCCTCAATTTCTATTATACAACACGAGAATGAAATTTGGCTCATTTATAGTTTAAGGACAATTAGGAACTCATGTAGCAAAAGAGTGTCCACGTGGGAGCTTTTTGATCTCTTCTTGCGACGGTGCATCCTGCTTGAAGCGTTTTGGTCACTATTTTTCGAAGCGTCTTCTCAAAATTATTTTGCCGAGAGACTCATGTAGCAAAAAAGCGTCCACGTGGAAGCTTTTTGATACTTTGTTGACAATGCATCTCGCTTTAAGCATTTTAGTCACTATTTGTTCAAAATGTCTTCTTAAAATTATTTTGCCGAGACTCTTGTAGCAAAAGAAGCGCCCACGTGGGAGCTTTTTGATACTCTTCTTGTGATGCATCCTGCTTAAAGCGTTTTGGTCACTATGTGTTGAAATGTCTTCTCAAAATTATTTTACCGAGATATTCTTGTAAAAAAATAATTTTTATTTGGTTAAATATTTTTCCAAAACCCTAAACCTAAAATTATTTTAATTAATTAACACTAAAATCTAGTTCATTAATTTTCTCCTAAAACTCCTAAACTTTAAGACCCTTAAAACTCTAAATTGTAGCCCTAAAACCCTAAAAACCCATACCATAACCCTAAAAACAAATGAAAGCTCTATTGGGGGAAAAAAAAGCATCCCAGGGGCGTTTTGCCATCATCAAGCAGCGCCCTTAAGGGCGATTTTGGCTAATGTGGCGAAAATGCTCCCTAGAGGACGCGTTTTCTGCTGCATCCCCAAAACGCTTAGCGTGGGACGCATTTTCGGGGGAAATGACCCTTTTCGGTAAATAATTGCAAAATAGGTCCTTTTCCATAAGTTTTGTAAAAAAGGGTATTTTCTAGTAATTTGTCCTTCAAATGGACAATTTATAGGATTATCGGATGGGGAAATTAAATTACAAATCTTCACCTTTTACTATTTGCTTCTATGGTTTTCGATATTTTAAATTTACCAATATAATCCTTACAAATATAAAATTTTAATTATTAAAAGTTTCACAATTTTATTTTACAACATTAGTTCTATAATTTTAAAAATTTTAATTTTTTTGTCTTATAATTTACATGAATATAAATACAAACATAACGACTTGTTTTAAATCTAAAACTTATAATTAAAGAAAAGAATTAGTATTTAGTACATTGGTAGTATATTTTATTTATTCCATAAAAAACTTTGAAAAGTTAACATGTCTCTTTTAAATAAAAGGATAGAGGTTTTCTCCATCAATATCTCCTATAATACCCTATTCGCAAGAGACAATTGGATTACAGACAATGTATTTTCATCAAGCTCTTCCCATTCTGCTTAATCTAGATTCTCAGATTTTTTTTTTCCAGTAACGACCTTTTTCAAGTCGGTCTGAACAAGAATTGCCATCATCCGAACTTACCACAAATTGAAATTTGCGACACCATCGAACTTCTTAATGTCAAACCTTATTGCTGTCATCTCTAATGAGATGATCTACGAAAATTAAACTAGCTTTGATGCCACTTGTTGGGAATCGAAACGCCTCAAAAGAAGATAAAAAACCACGGGTAAAGATAATTTTACTATAATGGCAAAAGAACGAAGAGTATAAAAGATAGAGATAAAAACTAAATCCCAAAACCCGAAAACAAAGAACCCTCAAATGTAGTACAAAATTCTCCAAAAGTATTATGAGTTCTAATCTTTAATAGGTGTATTTTCTAAGGTTGTAAAAAACTTATTTATAGACTAAATTCGTAGGACAAATAATAAGGAAATAATCAAAATTCTACTGAAACAAATAAATGAGTTTAATTGAGAGATTATCTCTCAAATTTGGTGAAATATGAGTCATACCTAACAATAAGTAATATCTTATTATAAAATACTTTAATTGTTTTATATTTCATACGATAAAATATATTATTAAATAAAAGTATTTGATCATGCATTTTAAATAATAATTATTTATATTAATTAAATAAAACAAATATATATATATTCTTTTCAAAGTATTTTTTTTGGAATTCTTCATATCTGTTTTAAAATTCATGTTCAAGGTTCGTGGCTGCCCCTCTCAACAATGTTATCTCCAATGTTTGAACCAATATCTTCCTTGAAAATATAATGTGCCTTACCATTACATCTAACCATTATTAACATTTTATTTAAATAAATACAAAAAAATAGTGAAATAAAATATTCATCTAAAAGACATTTTGATTTTGCAAATTCTCAAAAGGTTAATAAATTTACTTTTCATTTATTGTAGTTTTTCATTCTTATATTAATTAATTTCAATATAATCATTTCACTGTTACATAGATTATACTACTATATTGTGAATATTGATTGAAACAAATTTAATTTTAATTTACAATTACTAATTATTGATACACAATATCAACGGATGTAGAGATGAAGAGGAGAGAGTTTTGATGAAGAAATAGAGAAGAAAATAGTAAAAGATAGGATGGTTGGAATGTGGTCTCCCTAAAAAAATCTTTAAAATTTTATTATATAAAAAGATTAATCGGGTCGAATTTCAAATCAAATTATTTTTATTATAATTATATAACATGTTACGAAAATCTTAATTAGTTTAACATTTACAAACCATTACTACAAAATTATTGTTTTGTACTTTCTATTTTAGTATAAAATTACGTACAACTATTCAAATCATATCATACACCATTAATACCACCGAAATTGATATATTTTTATGTCCTTATATGAAATTTTTCTTAACTGCTCAGTTTAAACTTTTAGTAAATAAATTTTAAAATTATATATAAACTTTAATTTAATGTGCAATTGTATATATAAATTTTAATTTGGTGCAATTATATATGAAATTCTAATTATGGTTCAAATGTATACTTGAAACTTTAATTTTATTTAATCATACATATTTAACTAAATAAATACATTAATTTATTTTTATATTGGATAAATATAATTATTTATGTATGTAATATATAAACATAAAATGATATTATATCAATAATTGTGTTAATAATTTATAAGAATTGGATCAAATTAAAATTTTATTTATAAAATTATATAAAATCAAAGTTCATGTATATAATTATACATTAAACCGTAGTTCATATGTAGTTTTGTATTTATTTTTTTTAAACAAACACACAAAAATTTATTAATTTACGTTAAACTTGGTTCTAATTTGGAATTTTTTAAGTGATTTTTTTAAGAAAAATTGAATTTTTGAAGTTAAAAACACCATTTACCACTGTTAGAAACCCTTCAAAATTACGTGGAAAAAATTTTCTTGGAGAAGAGGAAACCACGCTCAAAATGAAACTTAGCTTCAAGAGGAGATTGAGGCGATGCTATGAACGATGTCACAAACCTATCTAATGTTGTCCGACATTGCTATGGTGACCAAGAGCTCAAAGGGAGAACCGATAGAAGAGTAGATGGGGGGAGAGGCAGGGGTAAAGTCATAAAATTGTTTTAGAGGTTGAAATTAAATTATAATTTTACTATTTTAATAGTTTATATTTTTATAATTTTTAAAAGATTAAATCAAAACTTTATGAAGGGCTAAAGTGTAATTTTAACTTTACTGTCCATTTTAGGGGAGGGGAGGGGCCAAGGCTCTGCAGACTCCCTAGCTATACCGTTGACAAGAGGGCCACTTTGGTGCCGGATTCAAACAAAAGTGGCCCTTAATGCTCAAATTCAAGGCGGGAACTAGGTTACATCGGAGAGTAAAATGAGAAAGTGAAATAAAGAAGGTGTAGCGACGTAAAATTTTCTTGGGTGCTAATTGAGGAAATTATTAAAAATTTGAAAGCAGAGTTTCAATTTTATTTAAAAAGGAGTCGCCACCGATCTTTTTTAGGTGTTATCGGACACCTAATAAATCCTATTTTAAAGAAAATCATTTTTGAATTTTCTTAAAAAAGGGCGGGTTTAGTCTGCGTCAAAATTCGGAGAAAAATTAGGGTTCGAGTCGATTCACGTGCGAGGAAGGTATTAACACCTCGCGACGCCCAAAATTGGTATCTCGTTAAACGCGCGTTGTCTTAATTTTCAAAAATACAAGTTCAATTTAATATTTAATCGTGATCCGATTGAGGCACGGATTTTTTTTAAAAAAAAAAGAGAATTTTAAGACTGGAGAAATTTTTTTAAAACCGAGAATTTTTGAAGACACGAAAATTTTTAAACCGAAAATTTTGAAAACACGAAATTTTAGAAATCTGAAAACTTTAAAAACACGAGAATTTTTGAAACACGATTTTTTTGAAAACACGAAATTTTGAAAACACGAAAATTTTAAAACACAAGAATTTTTTTTTGTTTTAAAACATGAATTTTTGAAAATGCAAGAACTTTGAAAACACGAGAATTTTTTTGAAACACGAAATTTTTTGAAAACACGGAATTTTGGAAACACGAATTTTTTTAAAACACGGAAATTTTGAAAGCACAAAATTTTTGAAACACTAGATTTTTGAAAATCTGAAATTTTTGAACCACAATTTTTTGAAAACATGAAAATCTTTGAAACACAAAAATTTTCAAAGTCGAAAATTTTTACACTCAAGAATTTTTGAAAACCGAGAATTTTTGAAAACACGAAATTTTTGAAAATATGAAAATTTTGAAATACGAAAATTTTTGAAAACATGAATTTTTTTTGAAAACACGAAAATTTTGAAAATACGACAATTTTCTGAAAACACAAAAAGTTTTGAAACTCGAAATTTTATTTCATATTTTATATTTTTTTTATTTTTTAAAAGGGCGTATCGTATTTAACACGAACCGATAATATTCACCCAACATAGCGATGAAATCAACGAGTTAGTGTCAAACCGATTCGTTGCCTTATTTATTAAAATTATTGAATAATAATAAAATTAAATTAAATTTAATTTAAAATATAAACACAAATACAAATACAAAATAAGAATATGCTTTAAAAATATTAATAATATTAAAAACAAAGTATCATCAAAATACACAAATTAAACTAAAGTGAGTAAAAAAGAAATTACCAAAAAGCCCAAAAATACGGGCCTGATCGATAGGTTTACGAGTCTCGTTTTTTTCTCTTTTTTTCGTTTCTTTTTTTCTTCTTCTTCTCTTTTTCTGCTGTTGGGCCACGGATTGGGCTACTGAAATGGGCCTGCTGTTGGGTGTTCAAAGTGGGCCTGCTGTTGGTAGCATGTTGGGCTACCTTCTATTATTTGGGCTGTTTGTTTTTGGGCTCCTTTCTCTTTTTTTTTTGGGGGCTGCTTCTTTTTTTTTTTTGCTTTTGTTTTTTTTTGATGGCTTCTTTGTTGGTGGGCTGCTTTGGATCTTGGTCGGGCCGCTTGGTGGTGTGGTCGGGTCGGGTCGACCGAGTGAGTTGATTTTTTACTTTTTCATTTTTCTTTTTCTTTTTCTTTTTTCTTTTTCTTTCTTTTTCTTTTTCTTTCTTTTTTTCTTCTTATTTCTTCTTCTTCTTCCTTCTTCTTCTTTCTTCTTCTTCTCCAACCCTTGCCTTGTTGTGTCGTCGACTCAGACTCCCGTCGGTGGTGAGCCTTCTCTCCTCTTCTCTTCCTTCCTCTCTTTTTCTCCTCTTTTCTTTCTCTTTTTCTTTCTTTTTCGTGGGTTTTTTTTGTGAATGGGGTTTTTTTGGTTGATTTCCTTCATTTATAGTGTTTTCTTGCAAGTAGTAGGTGGCTAGGGAAGGAGGCCATCCCTTAGGTGGTGGCCGAAATCATGGAGGTAGGTGCCCAAATATGCTGAGATTTTGGAGATTTTCGATGAAGGACCAGATTGCAAACACAACAAAACTTGTGGGGTCAAAATGTATTTTAAGAAAGTATTAGAGTCAAAATGTAATTTTAAAAAGTTTTGGGGTTAAAACATAATTTATGAAAAGTTTAGGGGTAAAAATATAATTTTGGAAAAGTTGAGGGTCAAAATGTAATTTTTAATTTTAATTAATTTTTAATTTTTTCCTTAATTTTGGAAATTAAACACGAAATCGAACGGACAAAATTTAGTGCTTCAGTTGCCCTCTTTGCTCATTCTTTGTGAAAGCAGGATAGAAGAAAACTTAATATTAAATTTTGTTCGATATCCAATATTTATTCTTTATTGAAAAGCGAAATCGAAAATAGCTCGACATGTGACACGAAGCTCAACTCACTTCTCGGACTATGAGTTGATCTTTGAAAAATAAAAATTGAAAATACCTCAACGTGTGACCTAAGGCTCAACTCACTTATCGGATTATGAGTTGATATTTGAAAAAAAACAGAAATTGAAAAATACCTCAGCGTGTGACCTGAGGCTCAACTCACCTCTCGCAATATGAGTTGATTTTGAAAAACAAATTGAAAAATACACCAACGTGTGACCTGAGGCTCAACTCACCTCTCGCAATATGAGTTGATTTTGAAAAACGAAAATTGAAAAATACATCGGCGTGTGACCCGAGGCTCAACTCACTTCTCGCATTATGAGTTGATTTTGAAAAAACGAAAATTGAAAAATACCTCAGCGTGTGACCTGAGGCTCAACTCACCTCTCGCAATATGAGTTGATTTTTTTTAAGCGAAATTGAAAAATACCTCGGCGTGTGACTTGAGGCTCAACTCACCTCTCATAATATGAGTTGAATTTTTTGAAAAGCAGAAATTGAAAATACCTCACGTGTGACCCAGGCTCAACTCACCTCTCATAATATGAGTTTATTTTTGAAAAAGAAATAGAAAATACCTCAGTATGACCTAGAGGCTCAACTCACCTCATAATATGAGTTGATTTTTAAAAAGAAATTGGAAAATACCTCGTGTGACCCGAGGCTCGCCTCTCGCAATATGAGTTGATTTTTTGAAAACGAAATTGAAAATACCTCGGTGTGTGACACGAGGCTCAACTCACCTCGCATAATATGAGTTGATTTTTTTAAAAAACGAAAATTGAAAAATACCTCGGTGTGTGACCCGAGGCTCAACTCACCTCTCGCATTATGAGTTGATTTTTGAAAAAACAGAAAAATTGAAAAATACCTCAGCGTGTGACCTGAGGCTCAACTCACCTCTCGCAATATGAACTGATTTTGAAAAACGAAAAATGAAAAATACCTCAGCGTGTGACCTGAGGCTCAACTCACCTCTCGCAATATGAGTTGATCTTGAAAAACAAAAATTGAAAAATACCTCGGCGTGTGACTTCGAGGCTCAACTCACATCTCGCAATATGAGTTGATTTTTGAAAACGAAAATTGAAAAATACCTCGGCGTGTGACACGAGGCTAAACTCACATCTCATAATATGAGTTAATTTTTGAAAAGCGAAATTGAAAAATACCTCGTGTGACTGAGGCTAAACTCACCTCTCGCAATATGAGTTGAGTTTTTTTAAAAAGAATTGAAAAATACCTCGTGTGACTCGAGGCTCAACTCACCTCGCAATATGAGTTGATTTTTTTTTGAAAACGAAATTGAAAAATACCTCGGCGTGTGACACGAGGCTCAACTCACCTCTAGCAATATGAGTTGATTTTGAAAAGCGAAAATTGAAAAATACCTCGGCGTGTGACTGAGGCTCAACTCACCTCATAATATGAGTTGATTTTTTAAAAAGCGAAATTGAAAAATACCTCGACATGTGCCCGAGGCTCAACTCACCTCTCGCAATATGAGTTGATTTTGAAAAACGAAAATTGAAAAATACCTCGGTGATGTGACCGAGGCTCAAACCTCTCATAATATGAGTTGATTTTTTTGAAAAACAGAAATGAAATAATTTTAAAAAGTATCAAAATTTCAAAACATATCACTTGGTGGAACTCGAATATCTTCCTTGTCCATGGTCCGGTACAGTTATCATCAAAACCTTTTGCTTTACTAGAATACCTGTATATGTCATGCATGATGTTATCATGATATGCACATGTTTGGTCTTAAATGCTTTTATGCATACATGATTATGCCATCGCCTTGGGCTTGTTTGCCATATATCTCTTTTTAATTCGACTCTCATGATGACCTGCATTCATTGCTTGATTCTTGACTTCCCTTTCGGGTTTTGTACCCATCCTCGAGTAATCCGCGTTCTCGTGTATCACCCTTTTTCCCTTGTTGAACTTTGTCCTTGCTTTGAGGCTCTTGTACTTACCAAATTATCATCCGGTAATACTCAACATTTCTTTTGTTTAGAGTATGTCATTTCACTATTTATCATTTAGACAAACCACACATGAGATGCATGAAAATAAGAAAGTAGGTACGAAGAAATACCTCACATTCATATTTATTTCAAAAGCAATAAGCAAAAAATTGACATGGAAAAGCTCAATAAAGAAAACATTATAAAGAAAGGAAGCGATTCAATTGTCACAAATGCTCTAGATATTCAACGCATGAACTTCTCACATTTCTTCATCCTGGATCTCTTGAGCACGGCTTCTTGTGTAGAAGATTTGAGCCCAAAGCTGCTTCCAATATTGTAATCTCGCCACATGACTCCGTTCAAATCGTCTTACTCTTTTTGTCCGAACCTCCTTCATTAGGACGCCTTTTAGGTTTTCATCTTGATCTTTTTTTCTTTTTCTCTTTTTTTTTTATCAAGCGCCTTTTCGGTTTTCATCTTAATCTTTCTTTTTTTTCTTTTTTTATCAAGACGCCTTTTTGGGTTTTCATCTTGATCTTTCTTTTTCTTTTTCTTCTTTTTTTAGGCATAGTACTTTTCACGGCATCCGAGTTCCTTGGATTAGGTAACTCCTTCCCATCCATCTCAGTGAGAATCAAAGCTCCACCAGAGAAAGCCTTCTTTATGACATACGGCCCTTCCCAATTTGGTGCCCATTTTCCTCGAAAGTCTTTTTGTATTGGGAGAATCTTTCTCGATCGAGTTCCCCTCACGAATTCTCTTGGCGCATCTTCTTGTCATGAGCCGTGATCATTCTCTTCTGGTACATCCGTCCATGATGATTACCTTCAGCGTTTTTCTTCGATAAGATTTATTTGGTCATATCAAGCTCGAACCCATTCGATTCTTCTAGTTTCGACTCCATTAAGACTCGTGAGAGGGATCTCAACTCGATGGGCGATCTGACTTCCATTCCATGACCGAAGCGAAAGGAGTTGCTCCGTTGATGTCGCGTAGATGTGCGATATGCATATAAGCGAATGGTAGCTTCGTGCAGCTTTTATAAGTCTCGGTCATTTTCCCAATAATCTTCTTAATATTTTTAGTAGTCGCTTCTACTGCTCCATTCATCTTTGGGCGATAGGGTGAGGAATTATGATACTTTATTTGAAATTGCTCGCACACTTCTTTCATCATCTTATTGTTCAGATTTAAAGCATTATCTGAAATAATTTTCTCAGGCAAACCGTATCGACATATGATTTCTTTTTTTAAGAACTCGCAAACGCAATCTTCGCCACATTAGCAAATGAAGCGACTTCTACCCATTTTGTGAAGTAATCTATAACCACAAAATGAACCGGTGGCCATTAGAAGCTTTTGGAGAAATTGGCCTATAACATTCATGCCCCACATAGAAAAGGCCACGGAGAAGTCATGACATGAAGGCGAAGGGTGCATGAATTTTATCGCCAGTAAATTTGACATTTGTGGCACTTTAAATGCGTAATAAATGCGATCGTTTTCCATCGTCAGTTAGTAATAACCGAGTCTCATAATCTGCCTAGCCATAGTGAAACCATTGGCATACGTCCCACAAATTCCTTCATGGACATCTTCAAGTATTTTCCTAGCTTCAGCAGCATCCACGCATCTCAGAAGCACTTGATCTTTTCTTCTTTTGTACAGGATGTCCCCATCAATAATAAATCTTGCCGCCATTCTTCTGATTGTTCTTTTGTCATTTTCATTTGCTTGCTCGGGATACATTTGATTCTTGACATATTCTAAGATATCATGGAACCATGGCAATCCATCTGTCTCTTTTTCAATGCTACAACAATGTGCAAGGACCTCATATATGCTCATTTGGAGAGGCATTATTTCATTTCTATTTGCTTTGAAATTGAAGCCGTGGTGGCCAAGGCATCGACCAATTGGTTTTCTTCTCGTGGGAAGTAGTTAAAGTCACTTTGAATTCTTTGACCATTTCGCCACGAGATCGCGATATTTGACCAATTTCAAATCTCTCACTTCCCAATCTCCACGGTTGGTAAATCACCAACGCCGAGTCCGTACACTTCTAAGATTTTGATGTTTCGTTCAATAGTGCACGAAGGCCCATGATGCAAGCCTCATATTCTCATTACATTATTAGTGCTGAAGAAATTTAATCTGGCGGTGAGTGGATAATGGTTCCCTCCGGTGACACCGACCGCTCTAATCCCATGCCCTAATGCATTGATGCACCATCAAAGCTCATCTTCCATGATTTCTCTTTGACGACTCACACTCTTTTTACGCAATGCACATCAAATCCTCGTCTAGGAAATCAAATCTCAAAGGCTCATATTCCTCCGTGGTTCGAGTTCTAAGAAGTCACTATCGCGCTCCCCTTTATCGACTTTTGACTCACATATACAATGTTGTACTCGATAGTAGGATCGCCATCGTGCCATTCTTCCTAAAAGTGCGGTGATTCCATCATGTATTTTATTGGGTCCATTTTGAAATTAACCACATCGTATGATACAACATATATTATGCGAGCCTTGGACGCCTGACAAAACACACAGAATTTTTCAATTGACGGTACTTTGCTTCTTACTCAGTAAACTTCTTACTGAGATAGTAGATCGCCCTTTCTCTTTTCCCGACTCATCATGTTGCCCCAGTATGCAACCCATTGAATTTTCGAACACAGTTAGATACAATATTAATGGTCTTTCGGGAGTTGGCGGTACTAGCACCGGAGGGTTAGACAAATCTTGTTTTATCTTGTCAAAGCTACTTGGCATTCATCGTTCCACTCTCCCGGATTATGTTTTTGAAGAAGTGAAAAATTGGGTCACTGTTGGTTGGTAAGTTGAGCAATGAATCGGCGATGTAGTTCAACCTCCCAAAAATCCTCGACTTCTTTTGTGTATGTGGAGGTGGTAGTTCTTGTATGGATTTTATCTTATCCGGATCAACCTCAATACCTCTCTCACTAACAATGAAACCGAGTAATTTTCCCGAGGTAGCCCGAGCGTACACTTGGTGGATTAAGTTTCAATTTGAAACTTTCTTAGTCTTCGAACAATTTCTTAAGGTTCCCAATATACTCTCTTTCCCCGAGATTTGGCAATCATATTATCAACATAAACTTCTATCTCTTTGTGCATCATGTCATGGAATAGCATCATCATTGCCCTCTGATATGTTGCCCCGGCATTCTTTAATCCGAACGGCATCACCTTGTGGCAAAATGTTTCCTATATCGTTACAAAGGTAGTTTTCTCCATATCCTCGGAGCCATCTTTATCGATTATAACGAAAATCCATCCATGAAAGAAAAAATGAATGTTTTTGTGTTATCCACCAACGATCGATGTGTGGCAAGGAAAATTATCTTTAGGACTTGCTCGATTCGGATCGCGATAATCCACACATTCGTACCTTACGATCTTTCTTGATCTGGGACTATGTTAGCTACCCATTCGGTATTTGGAGACTTGTAGGAAGCCGCATCAAATTGTTTCTTGACTTCTTCTTTTATCTTTGACATTTCGGTCTCATTCGTCTTAGCCGTTGAATAGGTTTGCATTCGGTTTCAATGGGAGTCTATGGACCACTACGTCCTCGTTCAACCTGGCATGTCTTGATACGACCATGCAAATACATCTTTATACTCACGAAGCAAGGCGATCAAATCATGTTTGGTGTTATCTCGAAATGGAGGTCCCAATCTTCACTTTTGCCTATTTTCTTTATTTCCCAAGTTCTTTGTCTTATGATTCTGATGTAGTAGGATCTATTTATCTTCTTGTTCTATCATTCTTTGTAAGTCAGGAGACGAGACATAATCTTCAGCATTTTCCTCAGCTTTGAATTCTCCTAAACAAATAGCTTTCTCGAAATCAATTTCAGGACTTGTAACGGGATTGTTCATGTCGTTGGTATCTGAGCACCTGAAAGGTGAATGAAAAAGAAAACTATAGAGGAGTATCAAAGTATTGGAACTAACAAGCATAATGTTATGGCATGATATGAGATACATGTAAGGATAGAGAATTTGTGAGAAGGGAATAATTATGAAGTTAATGAGAATGAAAAGATTATGACAAAATGCATCTCCATTAATGTTCATTTAAATAATAAAGAGCAAACATAAGCTCTTACAAAAGAATCCCACTATTACTTAGGGGCACACAAAAGAGAGTTAACATTGAGCATTACTGGAGAGGACTTAGAAACTACAAGAAGATCCAGCAGTCCAATTGTTCAAAATGAATCCGGGAGGACAAGGCGTATCATTGAAACATCTTCAATTGCATCATCCCTTTGTCAATAACATTTATACTGACGTTCTGAAGACCCCTTTCAATCCATAACATCGTGCTTTGTGGATTATCTCACCCTAAGTACATCATTCTTGCAGAAGTAAATGTTTTTGACAAAGGAGGATACGTTATGGGCTCCCATTCCAATTCCCGACCTGAGGCTCCTGCAAACCTCATTTCTTGATCTTTTTGCAACTGTGGATTGTATGGTTTTAGCCTCAGTGAATGATTAGGGTGATATGCACATGCAATGAATGGATGAATGAATCAATGAAAAATGCATGTTAGTCCTGAATAAATATGCAAGAATTTGGTGTTGATTTCAAGATAGCCCCATACTTAGGCATTTCATTAATCAAAAGATTCCATTACAAAACGTTTTGCCATCTCTGATATAACAGTTACACAAATTTCCTAGCCACATCGCCTTATTTCTTTACTCATTCTAGGAATTCGACATGCTTGATCCTTGTCTCGAGGGAATTAGTGGCGAGATCTTCGCTTCATCCGATAATTGCACAATTTGCACGGCCACTTTGCAATTTCATTAATCAAACCGCCAAGATACATATCTTTTTCTTGGAGAGCTCTTTCGTAAACACGAATGTCTCATCATCTTTGGCCATTCTTTTCTTCAAGGGCTTTTAGGAGACTATCCAAGTGTTCTTGATGAGCTTGCGGTGTATCTTGTATTTTCCTTCTTAGCTCTTGGCCTTTCGGACCGACTAGTCATTAATCTGCAGACGCAGATTTCAGATTCAACATTCTTCTTCCTTAACTCTATCATAGCACGAGCGACTTTTTCTTTTCCTTCTTCGCTTTCCCTCTCCGAATTCCATCCCACCTTTGATGTTGCTTAATTCTTCCTTCCATTCCATCGATGATTTGCCCAGCCGCTATTCTTTATGGTGCCTATTAATTTCTTATTTTCCAAATGAAGATCCTTTAAGTCATTTCTCATGATCTCGACTTCTTCGGACTTTCTCGTTTCGGATTTTTCAATTTGAACATCTATCTTCATGGTAATTTTCCTCTTGAAGAGAACTAATTTCCCATAATGGTGGCCTTTTCACGTTCAAATTCATGTCTTGCTATTTCAGTTCGACGGCATTTCTTCCGAGAAAGGATTTTGGAAAATATAATCCGTTGGTGAGGTTTGTTGACTATTTACTCGTCTTTGTCTCCATATTTCATAATCACGAGTGATAGTATCAGCATCTGAGCTAACTCTATTAGGTAGATTTCCTTCCAAGATTTTGCGATATCTCGGACTTTTTCATGTAACCTTCACTGTAAAAGCAAACTCGGTCGTGCTAATCCTCCGATAGTTGGTATGAAGCGTCGTGAAGCAAAGCGCCTTTGAACCATTAACGGTGCATATCCAACTCCTCCCATAATCCGAGTAAAGGTACCCAATCTTGGCTTCCGCATTTGTATAGCGAATTGAAGGACGGATCCATAGTGCTCTCAAGTTATATCTTGGCGCGGAGGTTACGAAAAAGCTCAAATCCGGTCTTTGTTCGTTGACATCCTTGACCAATCTTTCTCAAGGTAAGCTTCCAACGGCGAATGTTTTCGAAAACATGTGGAAAGGTGTCGCTCCACTTTCGAAGTGGCTCGGAATCCAAACATTAAGTAGTCGTGCACATCCGATAAAACGTCCTTCCCCTTTTCACCTACAACAATTTAGAGATGTAAAAGTCTCATTAAGATAGTTGGGACGGGTTGATTCCTTGCCTCAACTTTTCAAAGAAATCCACTACCGCAACTTCTATATACCCAAGAACTTTTGGGAAGACAATTAATCCGTAAATGGCTAAAGCAAACAGATCCATTCTCTTTACAATATCTGGATGATTTTGAACTAAGTCTCGTAGAGAAAACCATGGAACACAACTGACTTCGTTCTTTTTCTTTATCTGTTTTTCAGCCCATGTATCGGTTATTCATGTTAACCTCATTAGCTTTTTCTTAAAGGTCATTGGTTTGGGCTCCTTCACATATATTTTGTTAAATTGTACATTGTCAATGCAAAGCAATGCGGCATACTCTTCTATAGTCGAGTCATATCTTCACGATTGAAAGTGAAACATTGGTAAGTCGGGTCCCGAATCGAACCATGGCTTGAATCAGCAGTTCATCTACGTTGATAGCGATCAAGTGAGCTATATCCCGCACTTTTCTTTGAAGATACCCTTAGTGTACGAGTTCCAATGTTTCAGATCTGAGTCAAGTCTTGAGGTTATTTCAGCGAGCATTGAAGTTACATGTTCGGGAAGATTGAGCGATCCTTCCTTTAAACCGTCCCTTTTACTTTTCGAGTTTTCAAAGACCAATCTCGAATCACGGCATTTTTCTCGGTCACTTGTGCAATTGACTCCTCCATCGAAACCCGTTTTGGCAACCAATCTCTAATCAACACCTTCCTAACAAGATGCCTATGATGTATGATGAAAAATAAAAATGAAGACAAATAACATTGGTTAGTAATTACAACAAATATAAGCGGAGAAAAACTATGGAAAATATAACAAATTAAGATATTTAATTTTGCATTTTGGTGAAACTAACCTACTTTTTTTTTTACCCCATCATATTTACAAAATAAACTTACCCCACATGCTCATCAGATAATTTACCCTCTCTAAATTATTAAACGGACTCGATTTGCTTGCATAAAAAGTGTAAATGTAAAAGAAACAAAAGGTAAAAAGCGTTTCTCCCATTTACTTATTTTGGCAACTATTAACGGATGGAGGTTCGGCATGGCTCTAATCGGGTGGCTCATACGATTCACTATATGCGGTTTCGGTTCTAAAAAAGGTACTCGAATTGTGCATCTGTCGCTACTAAGGCTAGTCACGAGCCTCGATTATCGCCTATCATAGACTCATGAGCTCAATTCGAGGATTACATTTACTTATGCCTATGCGGAGGGACGAGTTAACTCACGAAAGTATAAGTCATATGTAACTCGGAAGTATTCACTAGCTTTGCGGAGGATGAGTTAACTCACGAAGGCATAGCGTTTACTTCCACTTAAGCGGACGAGCCGGGTAGAGAGCTCATGTTATGCAAAATGCAAGTGCGGTGTGTGGGAGAAACTCACAAACCTTTTCGTTTTATTTTAAAACTAAAAACTAAAACCGTAAAAACTTAGTATTTGAAAAACAAAAAGATAAAACAAGTTAGAAAATATTTACAACATGATGCAAATGCATGACTTTTCAAAAACGAAATTTAAGGATCACGACTAAGTATTAATTTAAACAAGAGTTTTAAAAATTTTGACAACACGCGTTTAATTCCAAACTCGACTCTCAAAAAAATGTTCCCGATTGGAGTCGCAATCAGAAGCGACGTAAAATTTTCTTAGGTGCTAATTGAGGAAATTATTAAAAATTTGAAAACAGAATTTCAATTTTATTTAAAAAAGGAGTCGCCATGCGATCTTTTTCTAGGTGTGATCGGACACCTAACAAATCCTCTTTTAAAGAAAAATTATTTTTTGAATTTTCTTAAAAAGGGTCGGGTTTGAGTCTGCATCAAAATTCGGAGAAAAATAGGGTTCGGAGTCGATTCACGTGCGAGGAAGGTATTAGCACCCTCGACGCCCAAAATTGGTATCTCGTTAAGCGCGTTGTCTTAATTTTCAAAAATACAAGTTCAATTTAATATTTAATCGTGATTCGATTGAGACACGAAATTTTTAAAAAAAAGAATTTTAAGACTAGAATTTTTTAAAACCGAGAATTTTTGAAAACACGAAAATTTTTAAACCCAAAATTTTGAAAACACGAAATTTTAGAAATCGAAAACTTTGAAAACATGAGAATTTTTGAAACACGATTTTTTTGAAAACGAAATTTTTGAAAACACGAAATTTTAAAACACAAGAAATTTTTTTTGTTTTAAAACATGAATTTTTGAAAATCGAGAACTTTGAAAACACGAAATTTTTTTGAAACACGAAATTTTTTTGAAAACACGAATTTTTGAAAACACGAATTTTTTTAAAACACGGAAATTTTGAAAGCACAAAATTTTTGAAACACGAGATTTTTAAAATACTAAATTTTTGAACACAATTTTTTGAAAACATGAAAATCTTTGAAACACAAAAGTTTCAAAGTACGAAAATTTTTTACACTCGAGAATTTTTAAAACCGAGAATTTTGAAAACACAAAATTTTTGAAAATATGAAAATTTTGAAATCTGAAAATTTTTGAAAACACGAATTTTTTTAAAACACGAAAATTTTGAAAATACGATAATTTTCGAAAACACAAAAAGTTTTGAAACTCAAATTTTATTTTATTTTTAGATTTTTTGATTTTTAAAAGTGCGTATCGTATTTAACACGAACCGATAATATTCACCCAATATAGCGATGAAATCAACGAGTTAGTGTCAAACCGATTAGTTGCCTTATTTATTAAAATTATTGAATAATAATAAAATTAAATTAAATTAAATTTAAAATATAAACACAAATACAAATACAAAATAAGAATATGCTTTAAAAATATTAATAATATTAAAACAAAGTATCATCAAAATACACAAATTAAACTAAAGTGAGTAAAAGAAAATTACCGAAAAGCCCAAAAATACTGGCCTGATCGAATGGTTCTGAGTCTCATTTTTTTTCTCTTTTTTCTTTTCTTTTTCTTCTTCTTCTCTTTTTTCTTTGTTGGGCCACTTGATTGGGCTACTTGAAATGGGCCTGCTGTTGGGTGTTCAAAGTGGGCCTGCTGCTGGTAGCATGTTGGGCTGCCTTCTATTATTTGGGCTGCTTGTTTTGGGCTCCTTTCTTTTTCTTTTTTAATTTGTTTTTTTTTTTTTTGCTTTTTTTTTTTTTGATTTTGATGGCTTTCTTTGGGCCTTGAGTCATGTTGCCTGTGGTGGTCGGGTCGACCCGTGAGTTGATTTTTTACTTTTCTTTTCTTTCTTTTTTCTTTCCTTTTTTCTTTCTTTCTTTTTCTTTTTCTTCTTCTTTCTTCGTCTTCTTCCTTCTTCTTCTCCTTTCTTCTTCTTCTCCAACCGCCGCCGCTGCCGTCGTCGACTCCGACTCCCCCGTCGGTGGTGAGCCTTCTCTCCCTCTTCTCTTCCTTCCTCTCTTTTTTCTCCTCTTTTCTTTCTCTTTTTTCTTTCTTTTTTCGTGGGTTTTTTTTTGTGAATGGGGGTTCTTTTTTTGGTTGATTTCCTTCATTTATAGTGTTTTCTTGCACGTGGCAGGTGGCTAGGGGAAGGAGGCCATCCTTAGGTGGTGGCGGAAATCACGGTAGGTGCCCAAATCATGGGATTTTTGGAGATTTTACGATAGAAGGACTAGATTGCAAATGTAGCAAAACTTATGGGGTCAAAATGTAATTTAAAGAAACTATCAAGGTTAAAATGTAATTTTAAAAAGTTTAGGGGTTAAAACATAATTTAGGAAAAGTTTAGGGTAAAAATATAATTTTGGAAAAGTTGAGAGGTCAAAATGTAATTTTAATTTTAATTAATTTTTAATTTTTTCTTAATTTTGGAAATTAAACACTAAATCGAACCAGGACAAAATTTAGTGCTAGAAGGAATAAAATGATTTATTTTAAAGGAAAATTTTATTAAATTATTTTATAAATGGATCATATAATTCAGGAAGATAATAATAAACATTTATCATTGGGACTTAAGGACTAGCAACATCAATTGACTTTGTCATAATTCAAGCACAACAAAATTGGAGTAATTGCAAGCAATTATCACATAAGAAAATTAATGTTGAATAGTCTAAAGCGGTAGGTAAAATTGACAAAAGAATCGAGTATCAACTAAATTGAAGAGGATGAAAAGAAAACCCCTAAAATCATTTGCAAAAGTAAGCAAGATTAAAAAAAAATTATACAAGATAGGACAATAACTTTCAACAATGAAGACTTATTAAACAATAGAAAACAAACAAGAAAATATATAAACGTTAAAAGACAACACGGATTCAAATCAACTTATAAAATCATTTATTATTTCAAAAACAAAAACAAATTAAAAAGTCGATGAAGAGTCACTATTCGAGTATCTACAATCAACTTACTTTCCAAGAGAAACTACAGATGGCCAGTGAAGATTCAACCGACGACACCATAATTTGCCAATCACAACTTGAAGATATCTACAAAATATAGATCTATAGATTAAAAAAAGAGAAACACGGAGCAAATAAGGAGCAAAAAGAAAAAGAAAATTTATGAGAGGGAGAAAAAGGCAGACGGTAGGCAGCCCGAAGGCTGACTCTGCCGCCGAGGAAAAGAAGTAAAAAGAAGCAAGAACCAAAAGAAATTTTAGGGTTTTTAGGAATAAAAGGAAAATTGAATTAATAAAGAAGTCTAGAAACCCATTAGGGGTTCACATGTCAAAGAGAAAGGAGGAAGAAAAGGGGAATTTCTAGAGCAGTCCTTGTATATTTTGGTGGTAAATTGCATTTCGGCCTGTTTTTATTGTTTATTTTTATTATTTCTGTACAAAATTATCTTTTTATGTAATTAACATTTTTATATCTTATTAATAAAATAATTATCAATATCTTCTCGATGTATAAATTAAATATATATTTTACATTTGTTTCCACAACATCATTTATCAATTTTAATATTTTAAATATTATGTTGAACTCTAATTCAAGATTCATATGGACAATTTATTGGATTATCGGATGGGAAATTTCATTATAAAATCTTCCACCTTTTACTATTTGCTTATATGGTTTTCGATATTTTAAATTTACCCTTTTAATCCTTAGAAATATAAAATTTTCAATGATTAAAAGTTTCACAATTTTATTTTACAACATTAGTTCAATAATTTTAATTTTTTTGTTTCATAATTTACATGAGTATAAATACAAGCATAACAACTTGTTTTAAATTTAAAACTTAAAATTAAATAAAAGGATTAGTATTTAGTACATTGATAATATATTTTATTTATTCTATAAAAAGCTTTAAAAATTAACATGTCTCTTTTAAATATTTTATTTTATTTTTAATATTTTACTATTCTATTATAGAACATTTGTTAATCCCATTTGTAGGACACTTGTCATCTATCTTCCTCGATTCAGATTATACTTTATTGATAATAATCTATAAATAATTTACCAAACAATCCCTTGTACGGTGAAGCCTTGCCAGTAGATACATTAATCCAATGCTGAAAACTTGTCGATTTTCCAAATGTAAACATTGTTCAACGCAGTTGCGAAGTCTGGAAAATTTTTTTTTTTGGAATTATATTTTTATGATAGTAAAATATAATTTTATTATTTAATAACTTATATTTTATAATTTTAAAGGGTTAAATTAATTTTTATTATTTGAGAGTCAAAATATAATTTTACTATTACTATTTTAAAATTTTATAAATTATAAAGAACTTAAATTACAAAAATTATCATTTTAGGGGCCATATCCCCTAGATCTCTACTATGCTCCGCCACTTATTCAATTGCTTTTTTCACCATGGACAGTCATTCCATTCTACCGTTATGTTTAATGACGAAAATTTCTGCCCCGAATATGCAACTGTCATCAACGAGATATCCCATAGAAACATTGTCGGAAATGTACGGGACACGCCCCATTCGGTCTTTGACTGATGAAAACGCCGTATACTTCCATCTGCATAGGTTTTCCAAGTACAATTTACGTAAAAATGTTCATTCATCATATATGCATGCAATTGTGCATTTTTACCTTGAATGGTCAAGTATTTTTCACGGAGTTGATCATGGTTTAAGTTAAATAAGGTTCAATTCAGATTGAGGTAAAACTTTTGGCCTGTTTAATAGGTTTAGGTTTGGCTCGATCCAAAAAATAGGCTTAAGATTTTACTCAAGCTCGACTCTAATAAAAAATATTAAAACTCGAACTTGACTCGATCATATTTATGTAAAAATAAAATATAATACATTAAATATATTAGAAATATTAAAACAAATATTTCCTAAAAAATTGAAAATAAATTTAAAAAATCTTTATACTTAAATAATCCTAAAATAGGTGCAACTTAACCAAAAAAATATCTCTAAAATAGTATTAAAATTAATAATAAAATAAGAATTATACAATATGCAAACAATAACAATAAAATAGTAGTAATATAATAGTGAAATGACAACAAAACAGTGACAAAACAATAGTAATTTTATTTTGCAACTTTGAGTTGCGGGTCAAGGTTAGGCCAGAAAAACTTATTCAAGGCCCGATACATTTAAAAAATAAACTTTATTTTTTGTTCAAACCCATTTTTTTAAGCCTATATTTTTATTCAAACTCTTTTAATGCCCTTATTATGTCTATCCAACACCAAGAATGAGAAACGTGCATTAACTTTCCAACCAAAGGGTAAAAACGTTGCATCAGCAATTTTAAATAAAGCGAGATATGATCGTTCTCGTCGTTTTTCCATTTCCCCCTTCAAGTAGAAACACAAGTTCCTATAATGGACACGACATTCATGTTCAATTCTAACATATGCTACTCATTTTCAATAAAAAAATGTTTAGATAATTGGATAAACCAGCCATTTATAGCCCCCGACTTCGAAATCTCCAGATTCAGATGTTTCGGCTCCGGTGTCCCACAATAAAGAATAAGCCTCTATCTTAAGTATGAAGTCTATCGGCCGAAGATCCCTCGTCGACCTTATAGTATTAATATAATGTTAATTTTTTCTAATAAAACTATAATCCATATAAACCAATGTAGTAAATATAAAAATTAGATTAGATTAGATTTTATGTTTCATAAAATAAAATATATTATTAAATAAAAGTAATTGATCATGTATTTTAAATAATAATTATTTATATTAATTAAATAAAATAAAATATATATATAACTAATTTATTTAAAAAGAAACTAGTTTATATAAATACGTAAAATTGAATTATTAAAATTTTATTTATTACCTATGTTATTTATAAAATAATTGTTAAAATAAATAATAAATAATCAATATTAAAATTAAAGAAAAACATTATGATACATATTATTATTTAGATTAAATTATAGTATTAGTCCTTGTACTTTACAAAAGTTATAGATTTAGTCATTGTACTTTTATTTGATCAATTTTAATCCTTGTACCTTTCGAATTGGTCAAGTTTAGTCTCTATTCTTTTCAAAATTTGAAATTTAATCCTAACCTATACAATAACAGTTAATTTTTTTAGGTTAAATTGAATTACTAGTCATGTGCTATGCATAGTCCATTTTCTTCAATTGAATCATTCTAAGTCCCCATACTTTTCAAATTTTGAAATTTTAATATTGATGTAAATGACAATTATTAACCCATTAATTGGATTTTTATGAGTAATTTATGAAAATAATAAGTTGACATAGTATTACACATATGATAATATGTTTGACGATTAGATTTTAAAAATAGCATAATTTTACTTGATGAATTTAACAATTCTTGTCTGATTAAAATTTAAAATTTAGAAAGTACAAGGACTAAAAACGACAAAATAAAAGTACAAGAATCAAACCTACAATTTTTGCAAAGTATTGGAACTAATAGTAAAATTTAATCTATTATTTAAGATTTCTAGCTTGAGCTCGATTAAGATCATTCTTATTCGAGCTCAAACTTATTCATACTTAATCTCTTCTTATAGATAAAAACATAATATAATAAAATAAAAAGCTCCATTAGGTTCGCAACTCGTTCCAATTAAGTATTATTCAAAATTTAAATTCAACTCAATTAATAATTCGAGCTGTTAGAGCTCGGCTCGATAATTATGAAATTAAATTACTCCTTGGTTGAGTTTAACTCAAATAACTTAGTAGTAGTGGCAAAGCCAAGGGTCTGGTAGGAGCCCCGACCCTCGTAAAAAGGAAAAATTTTCATTTAAGTTCCTTTATGATTCATAAAATTTTAAATTAGTAATGGTAAAATTACACTTAACCTCCTAAATGATAAAAAAACTATTTAATCATTTAAAAATTATAAAAATATAACTTATTAAAATAATAAAATTACACTTTTAGTATTTATATCCCATTTACATCCCAGGTCCTCACCCTCCAATCTAATAAAAAATGGTTTATTCAAGAAAAAAAAGTGACGACCGGAAATAACAGTTTTGGTTGGACCCGATTTGGCCCATATTGAAACCCATTAATCTATCTTACTATAAAATGAGATAAACATGAAAAAAAAACCATCAAATTCCAAGGAAAACAAAAATACAAGGTACGCAATTTTTTTTTTTTAATTGTCCGCCATTTTTGGACCCTTTCAACAATTATACCTAATTTCAGTTCCTTCAGGACAAGAAGATGAATTTTTATTTCGCCAAATTCTATATTTTCTTTTTGTTGATTCAAAGCGTTGATTTTTTTTAATGATCGATTCGTTTGATTGCTGAATTTTTGGTATTTGATATTTGGCTAGGTTTGTTTTTGGGTTTTCTTATTCGATCAATGTCGGGGGAATTGCAGTTAGAGCCAGCAGGTGCTCGAAACCCTAGTGATTCTGATCCTCTTTTAGGAAACCAGATTGATTCGCCGTCGCCGGCGAGTTCGAGTGAGATTCGGAGTGAAGATATCGAGAATGGTTCGGCTCCTTGTTGCCGCATTTGCCTCGAGTGCGATGGTGAAGAAGGTAGAATTTTTTTCCTTCTTTCCTTTGATTTTTCTTTTTGTTTGTAATTGTCGATCTTAAGCTTTTAGCTTGAGTTTGTGAACTATGAATACGATGATATTAAATTAATTTTAAGGTGTAATCAGGGTAGGAAACCAATTCGGACATTGATATTTTGGCAACATATTTCGTTTTGAGTTTTGGCATACTGTTGAATTTAAAAATTTTATGTTATATACAAAACTTGACCTATGTGTTTTTGTTTTGTTTTTGCAGATGATGAATTGATATCTCCATGTATGTGCAAAGGCACCCAACAATTTGTTCATCGTGCTTGCCTTGATCATTGGCGTTCGGTAAAGGTAAATAAACCTGGTTTATTCAACCTGAATTTGAAGGCTAAGTTCTAGAGTTTCGTATGGAATTTATGTTTTCTTACTTAGTAATTGATCTAATGTGATTTTCCTTCTGTTTTGATAGGAAGGGTTTGCTTTCTCCCATTGCACGACTTGCAAGGCTCAGTTTCACCTTCGAGTTGAATTGTTCGAAGACAACTCTTGGCGTAAAATAAAGTTCAGACTTTTTGTTGCAAGAGATGTCTTTCTCGTATTCTTGGCCGTACAAACTGTAAGTTTTCTTACTCTTCTATATGTGCGTTCAACTGGCTAATATTGTTACATACCTTTTATTAACAACCTCTTATTCTTTGCATTCATCTGTTATTGCTAATTTTGATATGTGTGTATGGTGATTACTTGTTGGGTTAAGTTTGCACCTACTCGTAGAAGAAATTGCAGCCTTTTATGCATTTGAGTTTGATCTATTTTTTATGGTTGGATCCGTGAAGCCTCGTCTCAGCACAAGTGTGTGGATGCTTTAGAACAATTCCATATCTTTTTGCTGATACATTCATTGTAAAAGAGAACTTTGTCAAAATTCCTAACCCAAGTTCGGTTCTAAGGGAAGGAATTGAACCGCCTATTTTGAGCAAGGAGAACAGGCCATTCAACAGGGAGATTCTGAAATAGCAGAGGCTTGGTTTGATCAAGCCGCTGAGTATTGGAAACCAGCTATAGCGCTTACTCCTGGTAATTAAATTGAAGCGCAGAATTGGTTAAAGATCACGTGGCGAACAAGGGCTCTCTGTTTATTTATTATTATTATTTTATGATTCGAAATTCAAATTAGGAAATTCTATTACTATTAAATTCTATTCTTTTTCTATTAAATCCATTTAATATTTCTGTTGCCTTCCTATTTATGGAAAAAAGAAGGGAAAATTTTATTCCAATGAGGGCTCTGGCAGGGTGGAAGAGGCTGATATAAGGATCTTTCTTATCCAAGTCTTTTTTCATGCTTAATTAGAAGATTGAGTACCAAAACTAAGCTGATTGATTCATTTTCAATTGCCTTGAGATGCTTATCTTATGATGTATTTATCTGTTCTTCAGGTCATTGCTGCAATGGGAGGCTTTGCATATGTCATGGATAAAGATGGGGCTTTTCGGAAATCATTCAGTGATGGTTGGGATCGCATACTGTCAAACCATCCTATACCGTTTTATTATTGCATAGGTAAGTTTCCCTGATTTTTGCTCGTCTTTTTCTATTGTATACTGCAGGTACCTCATTCCTTTGTGCATTGATAGTGTTTAATGCATGAGTTAGCAGCATGGGCCAATTTCTGTTGTAGCAGGATGATAAACTCACCCATTTTTTCCATGTTTCTTAGGGGTGCTTGCCTTCTTTGTGTTGCTTGGATTTTTTGGGCTCATATTGCATTGCTCCTCTCTCAATAGCAATGACCCACGAATGGCTGGATGCCAGAATTGCTGTTATGGGTGGGGTATATTGGATTGCTTTCCTGCATCTATGGAAGCATGCTTTGCACTGGTGGTCGTTTTCGTTGTAATCTTTGCCATTCTGGGGATAGCTTATGGTTTCCTAGCTGCCACGATGGCAATTCAGCGGATCTGGCAGAAACACTACCACATTCTTACTAAGAGGGAGCTTACTAAGGTAAATATCGAGAAACACTAGCCTTATAATTATTTCTTTGGGCCAATCATGCCACTGGTTCAGTGGCAAACTTGTGTGCGTTTCAAATTGATTGGCATGAGGTTCAAGGTTTGATCCCTATGTTTGTAAACCCTTTTTCCCTTTCACCATTGTAATGTAATTGTTCACTTGTATGAAAAATAATAATTATTTCTTTGGTCCTATTATCACTGATTAAATCTCTCACATTTGTCTTTCACAGGAGTACATTGTTGAAGATCTTCACGGCTCTTATACCCCACCTAAACTTGATCCAGAACACGAAGAGCGCTTGAAAATGATGAAGCTTTTGTAGTTAAATGAAGTGAAGGAGGTGGTGAGGAAAGCCATAAGAGGTATTTGAGTCTTTCCAAATTATTCAGAATACAAAAAGATAAAATTTGGTCGGTTGCTTGGCCATTTTTGTCAAAAAGAGTTGAGGAGGAGGCTGAGGGGGAAGAGTAATGTCCTTTTGTCCCTAAATCTCACTTTGAAGTCTTTACATCGGTATTGCTGACAGTGAACAAGGTAACCAGCCGTGCTAGGGTGGCGGGGTGCATAATAATCTGTGCAGTTATATATATGAATCTTCTTTCTTGATGTTTTGTCTAATAACAAACCATACTTTGCCTATGAAAACCATTGAGTAGGTAAATTGTCCTTATCTCCACATTGTTCTACCAAATATACTTTTGCCTATTAAGATTTTATAAAAATCATTACTTCAAAACATTGTTCCAAATTCAGAATTTAAAATAAATAATTCATGCAGGATTCTTCAGAAAGTGATGTATAATAGATCTGAGTTGAAACCCTAACGTACCTTCCATTCTCATTCTATTATCTTTATAAAAAAATTTGATTGATACTTTTGGAATTTGGACGGTTAATTCTTTGGTTAAATTATGTTCTACTTTTATTGTAACAAGTTCCTTTGCAGGTTTAAAAAATGCAAAATAGAGGGATTAAATTCTAAAAGATGAATGACATCAAAATCATGCAAAATAGAGAGATTAAATTCTGAAAGATGAATGACATCAAAATCATTAGTTCATCAACCACCTGAAATAACTTGACAATAATACAAGGGTAATGTAAATATGCAATTTTTATTCATTTTTCTTTTAACTACGAACGAATAAATATTCCACATTTGCAATCTGATTAAATGCTCGAGGTCAGGATCAGCTCAGCTATTTTTTTGTTTCCTCTCCTGAATTTTCTATCGTAAAAACAGTCAAAAAAAAATGTAAAAGAACAAAGGGTTTTACGCAATGCAATGGGGTACTTGACTATGTTGTTGATGTTGCATTTGACCATCACTAACAAAAACAAGATGGTCACCATCTCTAATCACTTCAATACCATCAATTTCAGCTCCTTCTTTGCTCACCACTTTACCACCAATGATCCCAAATTTTTTAGCACCCATCTCAAGCAATTCCTCAAAGTTCCCTGGAAGTGAAACAAGCTTCCCATTGGTTTGTCCCTTTTCTGGACAACTTATTACTACTCTAGCAGAGTTGACAACACAATCCTTCACACCCTTAGGTTTATGTACTGACAGTAGCAAATCTTTCTCCATGTTGTTTGCGGCTGACATTATCCCGAACAGTGAGTTGTGGAAGTTACTTGTCCTACGTCTCTGCCGGGATTGGTTCCATGATCCATCTGTACCATCCGGTGCCACAGGACGGATCACTGGCTCACTTGTAAACCTCCCGAGGTACCGTGTCTCAGCCTTCTCCGGGATTGACATGATAGATTGAGTTTTCATCTCTTTTCTTGATTCAAACATTGTCTTTATTTCTTCATGTCCTTGTTGCTCAGCTAGCTCCCTGGGTGTCCAACCATGAACATCAGGTTTGTCAATGTCAGCACCTTGATCCACAAGGTACTTGACTATTTCAACGTTGCCTTCACAAACCGCAACATGAAGAGCTGTGGTTCCGTTGTGCCTCGGACGTGTGACATTGCCACCGTATCGAATGATTTCTTTCAGCAAGTTTAAGTTGTTCTGCTCAGCGGCAGTGCAAGCATAGTGACCTACATCTCCAACATTGATGCTTGCTCCGTTTTCCTTTAGCAGTTTAGCTACTTTATCATGGCCAGCTAACATTGCCTCCCATAATGGTACATTTCCTTCTGAATCTGCATAACATAAAATTAAACAAATCAATTGCATTGTAAATCATGTTCGGGTTAAGATCATAAAAGTATAACAATAATCCAAGTAGTCGTGTTATATTCATATTATTTTTTTCTGTTACAGTCATGCTATATAAATCTTTACACATTAATGTATTTGCAATCTTGTTCATGTTATTTTTTTCGTATTGCAGGGTCTAACTTAAAAATATGGTAATTTAGATATGAGGAAAGATAAAGTGTTATAAACATAAAGGCCTGGAAAATACCTTTAACGTTTGGATCTGCACCATTATCCAGTAACAGAAGAATGCAGTTCTCACTTCCTTTTGATGCAGCTATATGCTAATTTTGCACCAAAAAAAGAAATAAAAGAAATTGTTATATATACATGCATGTATTTATATACATATATAAGCCAATTAATAATCACTGAGCAAACCTGGGGTCCTGGCCGAATAAAAAAAAAAAAACCTAAAGATTTTGACTAACCAAAGCTGTTCTTCCATTGTTGTCTGATTCATTAGGATCAAGCCCCCTTTTCAATAGCTGATTCAGCAACAAGTCATCTCCCCTGAGTGCGGCGAAGCAAAGGTTGAGAGGTAGGTCCATTCTCCCTCGAGCTAGCATGTTCTCGGTCTCGATTAAAACTCCTTCCATAATTGGGTCATTCATGTCTTTCAAATGCTGCCCCAAACAAAGAACTCCAAGACTAAATATGTATAAAGGCTATAAGCCTATTCTCACATTTTCAGTTGATTTTCTTTCTGCATATTTCATCATATTACTGTGTATATTGCTTGGTAACAACAAGGTTAAAAGGGTTTCAAGGGATTATATTAGTCGGTATGTTGAATGGTTAAGTGCAGCATGTATACCTGAAGGAGATTATTCATGATTATGGTCCCATCTCCAACATTGGCCTGAATGATATTAAGGAATGCTGTCCGGTTTAGCCGAAGTAGTTGGCACAACCGTTTTGTACGTACTGTAAAGAGCTGTGGCCTATAACAAAGTACTCCGATCTCACCACAGAGATCACCTGCTTTTGCCTCTCCAACAACCTGAAAACCAGTCCGGATATTAGTTCAGTTAGCATCCTTTCATGGTTATAGATTGCTAAGGCTGGTGTTTGAGTGTTAGAACTTGCCTGCTCAGCCCCATTTTTGAGAACCAATAGATCCTGAAAAGCAATACAAAACATTAGGGACCCAAAACATGAACAAGAGTTGTGGAAACTTGAACAAAAAGTAAAGTTTTTACCACGGCGCCGGTGACAAGGATGTAGAAATCCGTAGGTGCTTCATTCTGCAGGATGACATCTTCTTTTGGAGGAAAATATTCGGCTTTCATCTCTGAGACCTTAAATCATTTATCGACAAAGATGTAACTCAGCATGTTTGGAGTTGATTTCAATATAAAAGCTTTTAGCAAGTTTTGAGTTGATTACCAGCTGAAACAGCAAGTCATTGGAAACACCGCGGAATAAGTAAACTTTATCCATAAGAGAGTAGAAAAGATAATGCGAAATGCTTGACCGAATGGCTTTAGGAAGCGAATCAATAATCTCTTGCTGCTGCAGTCCCTCGGAATCTGTCCTGAACTTCAAACATAAATGTGCAAGCATCTGATCTTGTAGGCGATGAGGCAACTGGTTTCTCAGAGCAAAACTCGAAGCTGCTTGAATGGTATCCCTCTGAGACATAAACAAAGGGAAGTTGATCAAAAGACTAAATCGAAAACCAGGGCAAACAGAAGCAGTAGGCAATAAGAAATACACTCACAAATCTTCTAGTTCGGCTTGTTCCATGGACAACCAAGTTCGTCATGTTTCCGATCAAGTATGCTGTCAACCCAAGGTTGAAGAGCATGTAGAAAATGGTAAACACCATCTCCCTAGTATTCACAGGATGCAAATCACCATAGCCAACAGTGGTCAGTGTAGTGATAGACCAGTACATTGATGTCACATATCGTATCCACAAGCTCTGTTCAAGGAAATTGTCTCCAAGTGAGAGTGCGATCCATGTTCTTCCCGGATCATGATATCGTGCAGCTATATAATAATAGAAACATCCAGCACAATGAACTGCAAAAAGTGTAACCTACAAAAACACCCAGAGTTCCATGAATGCTGCATCACAAGAAACAGCAAAACTTTCAGGTAAATTTTCCCATTATGTTCTGTTATTCTTACACAAATAAGCTTTGCACATCGAACCCAAAAGTAGTTGTAGTTCTTGTCTTTCTCCATTCTGTTGTAATAAAACAATGTCATGTCATGAATATACCGAAAGTCAATTCAAACCATACCGTTATCACCAGTTGATGAAGGTGAAAACAACTCTTGTACCTGGAAAACAGTGCACTAACTCTGCGCAGACGCCAAAGGCGAAGCATATTGAACAAGCCATAGGAACGCAATGGCTTAGGGGAGATTTTCTGAGCGAGTTCCGATGGTATCGTCGATATAATGTCGAAAGCCAGCCACGAACTGCTGTACTTCCAAGCGATCTTCTTGTGATCATCGATGAGTAGATAAGTTGTTTTATCAAGGTATGCAACAAAGAATGTGAGGATAATATCCATGGCAAAGAATCCATTAACAACATTATCAGTAATGGAGAGTGGTGATTCAGGTTTCTTAAGGAACCCAAACTCCAATGGTGAAACCCAAGCTGTATAGATGACTAAAATAACCAGAAAAGTCTCCCATACCCTGCATGAATCAATTCAAAAGTATCAATTTCAAGCAAAATGTGTTCCTTTTTGTGGACTTAGAATTTGCATAAAACCTTTTCAAATCTATTCAAAGTTCATTGTATCATAAGACAATAGGGTCTACACCAACTCACAAGGTATTGACTGCTTTAGTTCATTAGATCTTTACAATTTTTTCTCGAAAAAATGCTTCATAGGTGTTTTCTAATCCAAAGCCGGTCTAATACCATATATCACAGTTCATACCAAGTGCAAGGTATTGCATGCTTCGACCCATTGTTGTATTGAAAATTAGGGCTTAAAGAAGTCTCTATATTATCATCCTAGAAGAAAGACAAAAGTAGGAAGGAACTGTAAAAGTCTAAAGTCTCTATATACCATGCCCCCACAAGTTTGATATTATTATCATTGTTTTGAAAAAACAAACAAAAAGTCTATTTTGAATGCAAAAAACAGAAAGGCAAAAGCTGATACTATTGGAGAAACAGAAACTTCAAAGTGATCCCATGACAGTCAACCTTTTGATTCTCAAGCCCCCTAATCAAGAACAGCTTTATAGTCTTTCGGTTCAGACTATTCAACAAACACATTGTAACAAGAATAATAAACATATTACTGAATTAAAAAACACAGTCACACACACTTTTTCTAATATAAACAATAAAAAATGAATAGTTTTAACATATTGCTTCATAACAATAAAGCTAGATATATTCATCCAAGAATTAGCAGAAGAAAGAACAGGGAAACTAAATAGCAATAAAAAGATTAAAACAAGGGAAAAAAAGTTATTAGGTAACAGAAACCAAATATAAATTAGCCAATTTTAGCTCAATTGATATTAATATTATTGTTGGTGTTATTATCACGGAGAGTTTTAAGATTTATACAAAAAAACAAACACTGGGCTATGAACCGAAGTAAAGAACAAGTTTAACATTAAAGAATACCAAAAAAGGAAAAATATATATTTTACTTTGTCATTTCGAAAAAACAAAATATCTTACGAGATCCAATGGCGTGGGATTTTCCCCAATACCCACCACCGCCTCATTCATAAGCCTTTGACCATGTTCACAGATAACCCCCAATATGAGGAAAAAGCTTGAGTTAATCTTTTTCTTTTTTAGAAAAGCAATAAAAAAAAAAAAGAACCCAGAGTTGAAAACAAGAAAAAAAAAAAAAAGCTACCCTATTGCTTTATTTCACCTGTAACGACGATCATAAGGAGAAACGATAAATCTCTTGAGCTTGACTCTACGGTTACTTCTTGCTCCAAGCGAAGGGAGTATACCAGTTGATAAGCTGTAATGGCTGCTTTCTCTCGATATTTGTTCTACTTCTATATCTTCTTGCCCACATACTGAAACTCGAAACATCTGGCTCTTTTTCTTTCTTATGATAATACACACACACACACACACACTTTCTCTCTCTCTCTATTTCTCCCGCCTTCTTTTTCTTCTTTGGCTCTCCATATCTATAAATACATGTGTATGTGTGTATGGATGGATGGATGGTGCAAATAGTTCTGTTTTTTTTCTCCACTTACATGAAAACTCGTTTGGTTTGGTTCGGTTCGTTGAGGTTACAGTTAATTTTTAAGAGAAAATTCAATGATGTTGTTTTTTTGACAATTTTACCTCTATATAACGGAGACCCTTTTTCTCATTTTTCCCGTTTTGGTCAACGTCTATCTTTGCCATTTCAATGTTCTTTTCTGACTGTACAGTTTATAGTATAAATAAAATGTCTCGTTAAGTATACATAAATAAAATTTATTTAGTAAAAATAGTTATAATGCTGAATTTTTTTCAATAATTTAAATTTTTTAATTAAATTTGACAATTAATATTTCAAATAAAATCATATTATTTATTAAAATAAAATTTTAACTAAAAATTAATTATTTAGTGACGTTGGCATAACAACTCGCATAGTAATCAATATGTATTTTTGTTAACATGATAATATTTATTTTATATGTCACTATCAACAAATAATTTAAAATTTATACAAATATTCATAAAATAAAATTTGAAAAAATTATAAATTGTTCATAAATTCAAAACTATTATCATGAAATACATGTGAATTGTCATATCGATTGATATGCTTAAAAATTTAATGCTTTTAAATAGTTTTTTAATGTTAAATTTAAGTTCAACTCTTTTTAAAAAGTTGAGAGTCAAATTTAACTAAAAGTAAGAATTTTGATAAAATATAAACATTAAAATTAAATTTAACATTATGCCATAAAATATTATATTAATAGAATCATATAAGTAATTTATTTTTAAAATAAAAGAATATTACCCTAAGCATTTAATAGTATATTGCATTTAGTAATATATTTTTTTAAATAAAAGAAAATTACCCTAAGTATTTAATAGTATATTGCATTAATTAGTATCAAAAGTACATCTAAGGTAAGTGGGCACCAAGTAACATGTAGCCTATATAAGTCACCTTAGAGCCACCGAGATTAGTTTGTGAGTTAAACCTAGATGCAAAAAATAACAGAGTTAAGAGAGAATTCGTGTTTTAGTTTGAATGTTTTTCATTTAGGATTTCAATTTTTCTTTCTTTTGATCTCTCCATCTTGTATTTTTATCTTATTAATGAAATTTCCTTTTACTCGTAATTTTTTATCTTCTTCACGTAGAGTTTGTTTGTTCAAATTTTCAAATTTTTTTGTTATTTTCTTATTTGTTACTTACGAATTTATCCCCAACAATTAAGTTACAATAATTAAATGAATCCAAAATAAATTATGTTTCACATTTTATCTTAATTTTGTTATTTCTTTTAGGTGCATTACTATCAATTACTTATCTATATCGTTTAATTATGAAATTACCAAAATAAAAAATTATATATGTTGAAAATAATTTTATAAAAAAAAGAAGAGAGAAAATAGTATATACATAAGGATCCTATATTCCATTGTCTTGATTTTATTATTCAAACCAAAATATATTTAATTTTATAAATTTATTAATTTTTTAATACACAATGAGTGTAATTTAATAACTTAAAAAAGGATAAATCTCAAAATTATACATCAATTTCAATTCAATAGGTAATTTGATATATGAACTTTAATTTGGTGTAATTATACATAAAATTTTATTCGTGGTTCAAATGTATACCTTAAACTTTAATTTTGATTCAATCATGTTTAAAGAAATAAATACATTAATTTTTATATTGAATAAATATAATTATATTTTATGTAATATATAAACATAAAACTAAGTTATATTAATAATTATATTAATAAATTATAAAATTAAATTAAATTATAATTTTATGTATAAATTTATATTAAAAATATATATTAAATTAAAATTCATATACAATTTTAAAATTTAGAAACTTCGGGGCTTTGTTTTCAATTTCAAAGTTCAAACTCACCCACCGAGCGTGACGCCACTTTCCGTGTGTATGTTAGATTGGAACTTTCAAAGGATCACGTGCATGGTCACGTGAATGGAAAATACGAGTAAGCTATGTATCTCATATTTCTATTTTAAGCCGCACAAGTTTTGAGGTTAAAAGATTATGTAATTTATTTTATAGATTAAATTAATTTTTATTTTATTTTAGGACTAAATTAGAAATCAAATCAATTTAAACTTAAAATTTTGTTTAAAGGAAATTAAACTCTGTACCACTTGATTCAATAAATGTTAGTCAGGAGTGGAATTAGAAATTCTTTTTGGAGATCAAAATTAATTTTTATTTTTATAATAGTAAAATTGTAATTTTACTATTTTAATAATTTATATCTTTATAATTTCTAAATGATTAAATCAAATTTTTATCATTTTGGGGCCAAAATATAATTTTACTATTATTAATTTAAAATTTTATAAATTATAAAAATTTAAATGAAAATTTTTATTTTAGTTTGACTCCACCGTTAAATTAACACTTGACTTCATAATAAAATTTAAATTCACAATAATTTAAAGGAAAATTTACATATAATATTTGTACATGATAAAATTCAAATTCGGATCATCAAAATCTTAAAACCTCAATCTTACCAATAAATTTAGACATCAATGGTCATCTAATCAAATAATAGTTTTTAGTTGAATGTGTCTTTATCTTTCATTCACCGTCGCCGGAGAGCATAGCCGACACATATAACGATTGTGGAATGCACCCTTAATGACAGAGTGCAAACATGTCTCGTTGCATTCATGCATGATTGCTAAGTGGGTTTCATTTGGCATTAAAAACTTACAAGTTTCATCTCAAATTTGGGTTTTATTTAGAATAAATTGAGTGATTGATATTACAACCAAATATAATTTACAATTTTTTTTAAATATGTTTGGAACTATAATTAATTCCAATTTATTGTTAACATTGCAATACGTTTTAATTACATTTATTTATTTATTCATTTTGTTATATTTTCTCTGAATTTAAATATGAGTCTTAATAATAGGCTATTTGAAAAGTGTTTGTAGCCAATTTTTAGATCCTATCTAAGTACTTTGATGATTAGTCATCCCGAATCTTTCGATCTCAAAATGGAACTATACTACTCGTCAATTATCTACCTACTTAGCTATACACTCACTTTTTGGGTGTGAACACACATCGATCATTAGACCCCATCTAGACATAATAACATTGTACTGCGCGCAAAGTTGGTAAACAAAGTCAACAAAAGGGAACAGGACATTACTATTTTAGGCCAGCGCATTAAGCAAGAATGTGTAGCGTTAAACAATTTTATTTCGGTCCAAATTAAATGGATCAACCGTGATTGTAATTAGAGGTGATCATGGGTCGGCCGGGCAGTTCAGCCGGCCTGTAAAAAATTTTAGGCCCGTTTTTAGGCTCGAGTCAAGCCTGACTCGAAATATGGGCCTAAAAATTTATCCAAGCCTAGCCCGAAAGAAAATTAATAAACTCGAGCCCGGCCTGGCTCGACCCATATTAATTTTTTTTAGTTTTTTTCATTAAATAAAAAAATTTAAAACAAATATTAAAACAAAAACAAATAAAAATATGTAAATTTAAAAGTATATTTGATTAAAATAAAATATATATTTAATATATAATTCAGTGAGCCGAGCAAAAAAGTTTCTTGTGGCCCACTGCTTTCTAAACAGCCTCTTTTTTGCCCAAACCCATATTTCGGGCATATTTTTATCCGAACCCTCCTATTTTTAGGCGGGCCGTCGGTCCGGGCCGAGTAGCCCAACCCATGATCACTTCTAATTGTAATACTATAGCAAATTTTTGTGTAAGCTTGCTATTAAGAACAAAAGTGATTTGTACTTCGATATGAATTATTCGTCGGATGTCCATAATTTCATTATTTGGGATGCAATCAATTGAGGTAGACCCTTGGGTTGTTTTTCTTTCAAAAAAATAAAATATTGTACTGTCATAATAGAATAGGGCCCACGGTATACGTCTTTTAATCCCCTGCATGTACTCCTTTATAGCAACCTTCTACAATGACATGTTATGTCGCACTAGTAGACAAGAAAACCTCCGCTATATATATCAGCCTAGACAATAAAGATTGGATCATTTTGCCTCTCGAAAAACCTTATAATATCTTTCTTCATAATTTTCTCTTGAAATCCTCCGCTTATCCTCTTTTTCTTTTTTCGACTCTCTGCTTTAATAAGTGAATTGACCTTTTTGTCAACCACTACTCCCTCCTCTTTAACCCACCCTTCATTGTACACTACACCAACACATTTAATTAACGGAAATAATTTTAATTACATGTAAATTAAATATATTTATAGTTAAATAAAATCCCAGTAAATAAATTTGTACTTTCCCTTGTGTTTAAACACAAAGGATACTAGCATTCTACCATTAATGTGGACCCTAAAAATTTCAATTGAAAGTGAAACTGATGTGATTTTCAAGATTAATTATTCAATTTAATTTTGATTGTTTAATTAAAATATAAATTATTTTATTTTATTTGACTCATTACATCATTTCCATTGAATTTTGTGATCATGGTAGATATATAATAGTAACAAATAATTCTTTTTATTTTATTTATTATCTTAATCAGTATTTTTAAAATCAAAATAATTGACTGAACTAACTAATATATCAAATTAAAAATAAAACAGAAACTTATACAATAACTAAATTTTTATAATTTTATAATAATTTATTTAATTTAAACCAAACAAATTAACCAAATCAAAATTTAATAACTTTGGTTAATCTGACCACTAATTCAATTTCAAAAACATTAAATTTCATTCGCACCAACTTAAATTAAATAATGCCACGTTTTGGCACAGAATCTAATAAAGCTGAAGTGAATCTTAATATAAGTGTAGAATGCACTCATTTTTGTCGACGGTTGAAACATCAATGCGTACCCTACCATCAACCATATCTTAAAATCACCATAATTATGCTAATGAAGTATTAATTAACCTTAGGATTCCATTTTCATCGAAAAAACAGAAAGCCCTTAGGATCAATTATTATCTAAAAAAATGATTATTTTTATTTAATTCAAAATTTATATTTTAAATATTATCTTTGCATGGAATGCCATTGTCATTCCCATATCATGTAAAGGAGAGTGAAATGAATGTTGTAAAGTCTCAACCAACCATGGACGTTGACTTTCGCTTTGCATTAACTACCACCTCGTGCTTGCAATTTGACCCCTTCCATTTTAATTGTCTCAATTTGGCAATAGACGCTTGTTTTGAACCTGCCTCGGTTTCCATGTCCCCGTCCCCTTCCATTTTTAATTTTTTTAAAATAAAAGATTGGTCTAATTTTGTCAAATTTTTGGCCAATAAATGGCAATTTTGCCTTATGTACTTCAAATGTTCACCAATTTTGGAGTGGACTTTTAACGTATAAACAAAGTTATGGATTAATTTAATATTTGATGTGGGAAAATTTTAGATTAGGAAAAAGTTTTAACCTATAAACAAATCTATTAACTTTTAACATAATGTCTTAAATTATTCACAAATATAATTCATTTTCAATTCATAAAGAGGAGAAAAAATACATTTCAAAGACGCTCAATTCACGTCTTTTCGCTAGTAATAATATCAATATCAATCAAATTAAGACTAAATTCTACAAATAGTTACTACAAATAAAGTATACAAACAGATATAATATAAATGTAAATACATGTCTCAATAATTATAACGTAGAATTAATTCAATATAAAGCACAACGAATAAAAATTAAAAAAACTATACAAAATCTATACATGACACATGCACATAATAAAATAAGAGACCAGTATAATTTTTATTGTTAAAATTTTAAATTATAATTGAATGTTTTTATATTCAATTAAATGATTACAAATTTATGATTATTATAATATCGATAATTCTCGATTAAAATCATGTAAAATAAATTAAATCTTAAATTTATACATTATTAATATATAAAATACAATGCATAATAAAATCATTTTTTAACTTTTATTTTTAATTATATTTTTATTTACTTATAGACCAAATTTATTATTATATTATATAATTAGAACCTACATTTTGAGGTAAAAAATCACCAAAGCGGCACACTTTATTTATTTATTCGTTTGTTTGTTTAGACTAAGCTACAGAATATTTATATAATTTATGTTACCTTTTTCCCAGGGGCGAAGCTAGGAGAATTTTTAGAGGGCGGATAAAATTTTAATTTTTTATAATTTATATCTTTTTAATTTGTAAAAGATTAAATCGAATTTTTATAATTTTAGGGAAGGCCAAAGTACAATTTTACATTTACTAATTTAAAATTTTTAAAAAATCTAAAAGACCTAAATAGAAATTTTACCTTTTAGGGAGGCCAGGCCCATGTCAACCCCCTTGACTACGCCCCTGCTTTTTCCTAACAATGACTGGTTTCTCTTCGCACAATCCAACCTAATTGTTTTTAATGAATAATAATGTCTTAGAAAGTCATTTCATTATTTAAAAATTAATATTTTATAATTGTATTTAAATAAAATAATTAATCATCTAAGTTAAGTTCAACCATTTTAATCACAAAAATCTTTGTAGCGCACATATCCTTTGTTTGCAAAATATATATATTACTCATTTAAAATTTATTAAATAACCCTTATTTATTTAAACTGGGAGAATAATTAATTAAAAAGAAAGAAAATTACCGTCAAAGATAATTATTAATAAGTTTATATTTTGGTGACTCAATTTCAAAAAATTATAAGTCAAAAAAAGTTTTAAGATTTTAAGGACCTCTTTCATAGTTGTATTCCAATAATCTTACCATCGTCTAGCCTCATCCTCTAGCAAAGAAACACACTCAAAGCTTGTTCCCCACTTGTTCCCCAGTAATCGATAATTCTCGATTAAAAGGTTACTAAATTGGTTGGGTTAAAGGGTAGGTAGTTAACAATGGTTTTACTAGAGTTTGGGGCTAAAAAAAAAAGATATGTAAAGCATAAAAACAGTAATTAGTGGAAGATTTTGATGTTAAACCGCCACCCAGCAAAACTATATTATTTGAGTTAAATAATAATATTATATTTAATTAATCATGTAATTTACTTTTGAGAGCCAAACTCATGCCATGTCCATCACTCCAAAGCTTTACCGACTTTGACTAATTGCCTTACCCCTTACCTTCCCATGACATTTCTACTTCATTTTTCTTTTATGGTTGATAAAATTATTTATTTTGTCTCTGTTTTCTAATCATTTTGACTTTCCCTTTAAATTTAGTGTGATTTTAGATACCATTTATTTCTATAAGGTTAAAATCAATTATAATAATAAGATTAATTATTGTAGTTATGAGGTAAAAGATTTTATCACATTGCACCATAATTATTGTTCATCTAAAGTCACACTTACTGATATTATTAATTTTTAGATGATAAGGCCGACTAAATCTTTAAATTTTTGTACTTTATAAATGAAGTTTTAAACATGCATAAAATTTATTAAAATTTTAAAAAATCATTAAAAGTTTTAAAAATAATAAAGTGTATTGTACTCACATGTGTATCGGTAAACAATTTAGTCAATTTTTATCCAAAAATCAACAATTTGATTCAATTTTAAAATGACTGGGTCACGGTGATAAAAACTCCAAAAAACTCCAAAATAATAAAATTTATTATTAAACTATTTAAATATAATAATGAAATTTATTTTATCATTTTATAATTAATTTAATAATTAAATTCCACTAAAATAATACGAATTTGAATGATAAATATTCGAAGATTAATATCTATATCCAATTATTTTCGCTCGAGATTATGATTATACTATTTGCATTTGAATATCATTCAAATGAAAAAAAACCAATTTTTTAGAAATATATAAAAAATATCTAGAAATGTAGCTTACTTTTCATATTATTATAAAAAAATATAGATTTTTTTTTTTTTGGAAAATAAACCCACCATGTTAGACAATGGGTTCACGACAATGAGTTCACTGGGAATGCGACACGTCATGATTTTATATTAAAAAGATTATATTTTCAAAAAATAAAATCCTAAATCTACCATGTCACACCATAGGTTTCACATAACAGTTCCATGTGGCGATTCTTTTATTTAAAAATATTTGAAAATAAAATTAAAAAGTATATTTTAAAAAAAATATTCTAAAACCAAAAATATCAATCACGTTGAATTCGTCATCTGACATAGTGAGTTCAATTTATTTTAAAATTAAAATGATTTATTTTAAATATAAAAGAATTTGTAAAATATGGTCGTGCAATTCAATCCACCAAATAAATTATTTATTTTATACTCTTGAAAGTAAGATTAAATTCTCTAAATATATATTTAAAAAAATCAACAAACTGAGTAATCATGCATTTAGGCCATGGCATTGGCATAATGATTTTGATACCAACTTTATTTTTGTGTGAAGCAAAATCAACCTGCGTAGCCTTCAATGTAGTTAGAATCAATGTTTCTCACCATTGATAGAGCTACAATAAAAGAGCAAAAAGTTGAAGGAAGGAACCAGTTTAGTTTACCACTAAATGTGAAAGAAGGAATCATAATACGTTTAAAGTGCAAAAGATAATAATGATTATTAACTATGGTCTATATAGTATTTTACCACTTAATGAACAAAAAAACATGTAAATCTTAACTTAAGCCAAAAGTGTCGCAAAACAAAATCATCATATCCTCACATTCATTATGCATTAAATAGTCTCTCACTTTATCATTTTATTTTTATTTCATTTATATATGTTTTATCTTCATTTCTTCTATATATTTATTCTTAAAATTGAAAATATTTATATTTCTCAGTTTGTTTGGAAACTAAACGGGTTTGAGTAAAAATATAGGTTCGAAAATAGGCTTAGATAAAAAAATAAGGCTCGTTTTTTAAACAGTTTGAGCCTTAGGTAAACTTTTTTTGACCGGACTGACTTAGCCCGAATTTGCAAAAGAAAAAACTGCCACTGTTTTACCAATGTTTTTTTTTTTATTGTTTTGCTATCATTTTGCTATCATATTACTACTATTTTGTTGTTATTGTTTGGATATTGTATAACTCTTGTTTTATTATTAATTTCACTACTATTTTAGATATATTTGCTTGCTAAGTTGCACTTATGTTAATGTTATTAAATATATATTTTAAAATTTATTTTCCCATTTGTTGAGAAATATTTATTTTAATATTTTTAATGTATTTGATTTATTAAATTTTTTTAATTTATTTTATATAAAGATTAATATAAAATTTTTAATACGGGCAGGTCTTGTCAGACTTGAGTTTTAGCATTTTTATTTGAGTCGAGCTTGGACAAATTTTTTGCCCATTTTTCGGATTAAGCCTAAAAAACAAACCTAAAACATTTAGTTGACCCGACTTGAAATCGACCAAACACATAGGCAACTCTAATTTGTAGTAATAATTAAAGTTTTTGTTTGACACTTAGGGTGGATTTGGATGGTAGTGTGGTGCGTTTTAACTTACTTTTTGTCTTACACTACAGTATTTAATTTTACCGCTCATACTATTTTTATACTAACAGTAAATAAATATACCGTCCATCTAAACTCACCCTTAAATTACACATATTCAAATTTTATATCATTTTCTTCTCTCATAATAATAAATATATATATCTATATTCGATAAAAAAAATGAACGTGACACGCATGAAATTGAGATAAAAGTGTAAGCAGGGGAGAAGCTAAGGGGGCTAGCATGGGCTCGACTCTCCTTAAAATGTAAAATTATTATTTAAGCCCTTAAAATTTTTTAAAAATTTTAAATTAATAAAAATAAAATTACACTTTGACCCTTTTAAAATTATAAAATTTTAATTTAATTATTTACAAATTATAAAAATATAAACTATAAAAAATAAAAATTTTATTCGATCTACTAAAAAAGTGTTCAACTTTCCCTGGTGTAAGGTAATTGAGATGAAAGAGAAAAAGTAAAAGTGGGGGGAGTCGGCTAGTGGATGAGCAGGAGCGGGTTTCCTGATTGTTGGAAAACAGCGGTAGGGACATCTAAAATTAAAAGCATTATCGGATACTAAGCTTACTTGCCCACTTTTTTTTCAATTTGTGTCGTCGAAAATTCTGGGTTTCATTTGAATTTCTTAAAAAGGAACTCTAGTGTTTTCTTTTACCTTTCTCTTTGTTTCCTTTTTATGAAAATCGAATCTTATATTTTTTTCTTCATTTTCATTTCTTTTCTTGTATTCTTGATTCCCTTTTTTTAAGGGCTTGAGACTTTCTTCTTTTTATCGTTAATATAATTGTTAGTGTTATCTTTTCGAAGATTTTAAGTAGTAATATTTAAGATTATAATTGAAGAAGATACTGAATTAAGTAAATATGATCTATTTGCGTTATTTTAAAAGATATTGATTTTGAAGAAGTTAAGTCTAAAAAATATCTTTTTTTCTTTATTTCATTGTACAGCCCAATTTTACCCGGGCTTACAAGCCCAATTAAATTACAATCCAACAAAACAAGCCCAAACCCTAAAATTAAATTAAAAAAACAGCCCATTACAAAGTCTAAAATTAGGGTTCGGGAACCTAATCCCTCTCATAGCATGTCTAGCCACCGCCTCGAGATGGGGTTGGCCACCCTTCACTGCTCCACACGCCCGTCCCGGTGTCAAGACCTACCATAGCTGCAAAGCAGAGGAAACATAATGAACAAAGCGACAAGCAATTCCTTTTTTTTGAATCTTGGCTATAAAGCCATACAAAAACCATTGTAATGGGGGGAAGAAAAGGGGTATTTTTATGAACATTTTGAAAAAGAAAAGCCGAATAGAAAAAGGTGGTTCTTTAATTTCTCATTGTTCAAATATTGCTTCTACTTTTACTTTCATCTTGTATTTCATTTTAAATTATTTTAAAACGAAATAGTAAAATAATAAAAGAAAAGAAAAAGGATTTCTGGAGTTACCTCGAGCGCAGATCGTAAATGATGGTCCGTCGTCGGAGGCTCCTCTCCAAGATCGGGATCAAATCTGCGGAAGGAGAAAGGAGACCTTTCTTTCGGGCTTTTTAGCCAAGAAGGCTAGGCCTTGATCGACTCAAGCGGGGCTAAGAGCCTCTGTCGCGACCTCGACCACAGATCTCGCGGTGGTGCGACGAGCAGCAGAGAGAGCCCAACCGTCGAGCACGAACAAGGAAGAGAGGGGCTTCTTTCTTTTTGTTTTGAAAAGGAGGTTTAAAATGGGGTACAAGGCCATCTCGCCTCGTCGTCCACCGGATTTGGTGGTGGCGTGTGGTGACAGTGGTGAAGGAGCTCGAGCGTCGGGGAAAAGAGAGGAGAAGAAGAGAAATTTCATTTTTTTAGAAAGTAGCGACAAATGAAAAAAAGAATAAAAGGGTTTTATAAAAAATGAAAACGCGTCGTTTCATGAGGGGTTCAGTACAAAAGCAAGACCGATTTAAAGCGACCATGAGCGACAAACCCGTCTGATCTAGGATCGCGTGTTTCTTAAGCGGAAGGGCTATTTGCACTGCCCTTCCATTATTTCACCTTTCCAATCCAGTTTTCCTTTTTTAAATCGCTTGTGTTGTGTTTCTTTCTGTTCCAATTTGGTCCTGCATAAAGTGCAATGCTTGGGAATTAGGGGATAATTTCCCAAACGGCCCCCTTCTCTTTGTGCGCTTCATTCTCGGCCCTTAATTCATTACTTTTTTTTGAAATTTAGGTCTGTAGTTTTATTCTTTCCTCAATTTAGTCCCTTTTTTTTATTATTTTAATCACATTGTTAATTTAATTAACCTCTTATTATTATTATTATTACGATTATTATTATTATATTTATTATTTTATTTAATTAATTTATTTATTTTATTTTATTTTACTTACTTATTTATTTTATTTATATACATGTATACATATATTATTATTTCCATTATCATTCTTGGCATTATATTATTATACATAAATACTATTGTTATCATTATTTGGTTTTTATATATATTTATGTATTTCAATTTGTTTTATTATTATCATTATTATTATTATTATTATTATCACTATTACTTGTTATTTCTATTATTTGTCATTATTCTCACATATCAAATCCATATATCGTTATCCACATGACCATTTCATTTCGATACTATCATTGCTTTTCGTCCGCTTTAACTATCGCTATCATCATAGTTATATGTATAGATATATATATTGTTAGTTTACTACCACTATATTATCGCATATGTGTTTTACTATTTGTTTATTACGCTTCTTCATCATGATATTTATACACATAAACGTATTTTATCGACTTACTATCACTATATATGTATGTTACTATTATCGTTATCATTGTTCTATTACTATTAATCTTATCATTATTATCATTTCCATTATATAACATCTTTATTATCATTTGTTTAAGTATCGTTATCCATCATCACCGCCATCATTATTATCAATCATCATTTATTTGCATTATTCTTCATTATTGCAATTTTCAATAATCTCGCTAAATAAAATGCATTTTGTGAAATCGTCCTATTCTATCTAAAGATTCTTAAAGCAAAGCAATGTTTCGTATTTAGAAATTCGGAAAATAGTGCCCTAACGTGCTGGGTTGCGATTTTCCGTTTAACTAAATTACTTAACATCCCTTCTACCAAGTTTTGCAAATCACGAGACGACTTTGATTACGAGAGATTAAAACATCGTGTCCTAACGAGCTGGATGTGATGTTTATATCTTTTCGGGACAAAGAAATCTCAAGTTTAGACTCAAGCCTTTTCCTAGAATTAATTCGATACGATGCATTTTGAAAAGTCGTTACACTCTATTCAAAGATTTTTAAAATAAAGGCAATGTTTTGTATTTAAGAATTCGGGAAATAGTGCCCTAACGTGCTGGGTTGCGATTTTCTGTTTGACTAAATAATTAAACATCCTTTTGATAAACTTCGTAAAACCATAAGATAGCTTTGATTACGAAGGTTTAGAACATCATGTCCTAACGTGCTGGATGTGATGTTTGTATCCTCTCGGAGCAAAGAGATCTCAAAACTATGGCCCTAATTATCCAAACATTTTTTCAAAGGATCCGTATTTTAAAAATCTTTTCAAATTTCGACATTAAGACACTAATTAATCATTTTGGTACCAATTTTGGGCGTATCGAGGGTGCTAACCCTTCCTCGTGCGTCTTGACTCCGAACCCGATTTTCAAAACTACGCAGACCAAAAACACTGTTTTAGTAAAACAAAACATTTTATTAAAATAAAGGTGATGCGATCACACCAAATAAAGGTCGGTGGCGACTCCTGTTTTATTCTTGTTTTTAAACCCGAAGTCGAACCCTTTGTCGTTTTCCAAAAAAAATGGTTACGACATTCATAATAAGTGATTTGATTGGAGAAAATTTTAAAGATTTGTTATGACCACACTTGCTCATTTACCAAGTACTGTAATGCTTGTATAAGGATTTGGGTTTAGAATTTTGGAGAAAAAACATGAGAGCACTTATTTGCTCAATGTTTGAAACTTGTTTTTAGTGCAATTACTTTGTAAACAAATTGTTCTTTATATTCAGTTTATAATTAAACTTTCAAGGGAAAGTCTTACTGGAGAGAGTGATATTAGATTGATGTATAGAAGTGTAACTTGGTGAGTAGTTGAACTTAGGCCACATCTTGTATTGCATATTGATAGTGAATCTCTTTTTGGGTAAGCCTTGTAGACATAGAAAGTTTTTATAAGTTGCATAACCAACTTCTGTTTTTATCTTTAATTTTACTCTTTTAGTTGTTAAAGCTGTAGGGATTTTATTTCCTTAGTGTAGCTATTTCGTCATTTATGTTTATATTTATTCGAACAAATTAGTTAATAAACTTTCATAATTAAATTACTATCTTTCATATTTTCTCCTCACTTGTTTTAGCACAAAAAGCAAAATGAATAAAACAAATATTTTCTCACTAATTACCAGGTTTAACTATTATTAAATTGCATCAGGGTCAGATTATGATGCAAGAAGACAACTTACTAATACTAAGCTGCATCATAAAGTCAAATTATGATGTAAGAAGACAACTTATATTAGTGGATAATCTAAATGGTCCATAGCCTAAGGAATCAAAATTGAGCAATTGATTCAAGAGACTATTATGTTGTTTATCAAATTCAATTGGGGGAGATACATTATCTTGGGTATTAGAGTGCATGACCCCATAAATATAGAGAAATAGGTGTGATTGTTTGATCTAACAATATAACATACATGACCCAAGTCTAATTAATCTTTTTCCATTTATGGATAAATTCACTTGTGACTAGTGTGGCTTACCTCAATCCGAGTAAGTAATCGACTATGTGTATGTAACTCATATACTTTGATCACACAAGATGAGTAAAATTACAACCAATAGGAAGAACTTTGTCATGCCCCAAAATATAGTGGTTTAATCGTAATGGATAGACAAGCAATAGGACATAGGTTGGATGGTTAAATGATAGTGCATTCATCTCAAAGGTCCTAGGTTTGAACCCCATTCCTCCCATTCTTTTTCCTTTTAATTTTTCGCAACTTAGGATAAAAGTTACACTAAAATAACTATAGTTGGGAATAAAAATTAAGTAAGAAATGGGCAATAGCCCAATGGTTAAGAGTTAGTCCCTTTCCCTTGTGTTCCTAAGTTTGAGCTATTCTTTCCCTAAGTGCATTTTTTTTCCAGTCAAAATTTTAAGTTTTTAAGTTATTTCCCTATGCCACCCTTAGGGTTTCCAAACCTTAGGTATTTAATCAAATTATCTCCTAATGGGTTTTCACTTTCCCCCATTTTCAATTCCTATTAGATATTGGTTTTTTTTTTCTCTTTATTTCTTCTCCCTTTCTTTTCTTTCAAAATTACAACATATTTCCTACCTAATTATTGATTAATTATATTGCTATCCCGAATTACATCATCCCCCATTCAATTGTCTTCCTATTAGTTTTGGGTAATTGTCGTCCATAATATCTCGATCTTTTCCAATAAATGGTAAGTACATCTCGTATTGAAGTTTAGATCTCAAATTTTCATAGTATTTCTATCCAAAGCTAATCGTCCATTTGATCTAAACAATTTTTTTATTCTTGACAAATCTTTTGATAGTATTAATAAATCTTGAAATCAATCGTTAACTCATGTGTAAATGTTGTTTGAAATACCTAATTTAGGTGAATAAGATCATAATCGGGTGTGAGGAACGTTGATTGGTCTCTTGGTGAAAGGTGTGTGTCTTTTCCCAAGTGAATCGGTGGTGATTGTGTGTAGGAATAGGGTTACATGGCCTACCACATAGTTGTGTCTCCCCTGTAGGTTAAGTTTTGGGGTTGCTACACAATGACAGTTTGTTACACGGCCTAGACACATAGCTGTGTACCCTTCCACACAACCTATAGCCTCTCACACGGTCGTGTGTCCCCCATTTTACAATTTTTCCTAGAATTTTATGATATGTTTAGTTTAGTCCCTGTATATGCCCAGAATTGTTTTTAGAGTTTTTATTTGCTCAATTAAGTCTATGATATTGTGCCATTGTGGAATTTGTGATTTAATGATTGAAGTGTTATGGCTATACCATATGTGAAGTGTATATTACATGCTACTGTTATTGTGAAACAGATAAACTGTTAGTATTAATATTGTCACCACCCTATTGAATACCTCTTTAAGCATGATTACTGCTAGTGTTGATTTATGCTATTGCAAAGCATGTCATATTGCATTGTATCAGGTGGGATAATATGTATGGAAGAAGAGTGGCAGTTTAATAATCTGTAAACAGTGTGGTTTGTTCATGAACCAAGTGGCAATTTTTTTCCGCCAATATGTTGTGCACCCATAACAAGTGATAGTAACTGCAAATATGTGGTTTGATCACGAACCAAGTAGCAACTTGTCTGTAATAACCCATTTTGCCCGGGCCCATATATAAACCAAAAATAAATAAGAAGTCTACAGTCTCTGTTACAAGACCAATTTCCAAAGGCCCAAAAAACAAACCTGTTGGCCCAAACCCGAATGCATTAAATCAGAACCCAACACCTAAACCATACCCAACACTAAAACCCAATTAACCAATTGACCCAAACAGACCAACCTAAATTACACGGCCCAAAGTGGCCCAAGAACCAAACAAGCCCAGTAGAAACTTAGGGTTTCTTGAAACCCTAAGCTACCCTCGCACCGCAAATAGGGGCTACCTAACCGTCATCCAACAGGAGCCCAACAGTCATGCCGCTTCGGTTGGAGACCAATCTCGAACCACCGTCTTGTTCGACCTCGTTCGTACCTTGATTCATGCTTGAATCACCATTGTCGCGAGATTTCAAACCTGCAAAGGAAAGAAACAAGCAGCAAAAGGGAATAAATCGTAGCAAAAAAAGGAAGGCACAAATATGGAAAGATATGAAAAGATATCTTTTCCATTTCTTTTACTTTGTTTTTGGGTATAAAACCCCTGGTAAAAACCTGTAATGGACACGGTGAATGATGGTGTCGATTCCACCAATATAAACCTACACTTAGTTGCAAATTTAAGTAGTATAGGGAGTAGGGTCGATCCCACAGAGACTGGTTTTACTGGAAAATTGTCTATCTCTTGACCAGATTAATGTTTGGGCAATTGTCGTGCCCGCGATGTTTGGGAGGGAAGTAAAATATTAAACCTGAAATAAACACAGAAAATAAAAATGTAAAAAGTAACATACTAAATAGGTAAATAAAATTGAAATAATCTGAAAATAAATCGATAAAACTTAGCTCAGCTTTAAGCGCGAGTTTTTCCATCTTTGACCCGATCCTCAAAATTAGATAGACTCATCTTTTCCGATAAGCTAGTTATAGCTACCAAAGACGCCTCGGACACCAACTATTCCTTGTGTAAATTAGTTATAGAACGTCCTATAACTAATCCTTGTCGATCGAACAATCTACGAAACGTTCATGATTTAGAATTTTGGTAGCTTTGCGTTCTAGAAGAGCCTAGCTCGAACCAATGCCCTCAAACGTTGGGACATTCAAATCCGGTTACTGCTTCCCTTGACGGAACCAAATAGCAATCTCCACTTGGCACGCCAATATGTTCACGAAAAATCGATTAGACAATCGATCCTTTCGGAATCCCAACTGTACGTCCAGCCATACTAACTCAAACGACGTCTTTTTTGACTTAGCATGACTTGACTTTGTGAGTTGACGAAGTCATACTCTTAATCCGGAAAAGTAATAAGTATCAGAAATCGGGTGTTGAGTAGCTCGGGTTCGTAACTCACGGGTTTTTGACGAGGTTAATACCAGCTTAAAGCTGAAAGGGGTTTAGTATGGCATGATTTTACTCATGCTTGAAGGTTGTGGAAAGTGTTTGGGCTTTTGTAAAGGATGATGGAATTTGGAAAGGAAAGGGGTTTGGAGGGTAATTAAACCAATTTTGGGGAAAGGAACAAAAGGAATTGAAATAGGCAGATTGTTGGACGTTGGCTTGAAGGAAAAAAAAAAACAAAAGAAATCCTATTCTAAATTGAAATAGGAAAAGAGAGACATAGAACTTCAAATAGGAATAGGAAAAGCTAATTTGATTGATGATTATCTAAATACAAATAACCCCTATTTATACACATGGGGTTTACTAAAAATAGACTTAATTAATTTAATATAAAATCCTAAATAATTAAAAATAAAAATAATTAAAATAAAATAAACTAAAATATGATTTTCTATATTTGGCTTTTTACAAAGTCAAATTGCTTGATGAGTCCTTGGCTTTGATTTGGCCCTATTTCCATGATTTTCTTTCAATTTGCTCTTTTTAGCTTGCTTTTGATCAATTGCATCACTGGCAAGATTTAAATCATAAAAATACAAATTTAGCAGGATTAATTCAGAAATAAACCGAATTACATACAAGAAATCATGCAAAATAATTATGTTATCAAATCCCCCTACTTAGCTCATGCTTGCCCTCAAGCATGTTGTTTGTTCAAACATTAGAATTAGTTCCACAATTTATTAAGAACCGAGCCTCTTTTCTGCATCCTTACTCAATGTAAGCAACATAGGTAAAAATAATTAAATAAATGCTCAGAACATATAGTTTAATCAACAAGACAAGTGTTAACTAGATAATTTCATGACATAGAGTTTGAATCCAATAAATTGCAAGGCATTATTAATATACTTTTAGAAAAATAAACTAGACATGGTCAAACCTTTTTACGCAAACTAGGATGACAACCCAAGCACCCTATCCCAGTTACTCAGTTCAAGCAGTCTTTATTATTGGGCTCTGTTAGCGGAATGTTATTAAGTTATCGACTCGTCACTCGAACCTTTTTACGTGAGATGAGATGACAACCCAAGCACCTCACCCCGGTTACTCAATCCGGTCACATTTTCGAGACTTTCACTCATAACATGAGCCTTTATTTATTTATTAAATTTTTGTTTCTTTTTTTTTCTCTTTTTTTTTCGTGCACAAGCAAATATTTTTCAAACAATCAATTCATGAAAATCTAGTTACATGCATCAACCTTAAAACACAAGTGTCGATTAATCTATATACTTGAGCATTTAAATTCAAAAAATTTTACCCAATTGTCCAAGTTGACTAAGTATGAGATTAAAGGCATATCGTCAAAATAAACTGTTGAATGAATTCAATGCAAGATTGAACATATGCACAAGAGAAACATGCAGCAAGAACCAATCAACCATCCATGCATACGTATTATATTCATATATATTCATCCCCTACTTATTCTAAGCTTGTCCTCAAGCATGCATGTGTCATATTATAGATAAATAAAGAATAAATCAGTAGCTCAAATAAACAGAATGAAAAGTTTAGAGTACTCTCCATGTGTGTCTTCAATGATTTTGTCGATGTTGGGGGTAACGACTTTGCAGGATATCAAGGATTGTGGAGACTTGATTAAAGTGAACAGATACTATGCACCAGGTAGGATTCCAGAGAAGAGGAGGTGAGTCATTAAGACCGCTTAAGTACCAAGCTCTCACTAGATCCAATCATAGACATGCATATACCCATTGCCACACCTTAACCTTATAGCAAAGAGGGGGAAAGACGACGACGGTAGTGTAGTGGCATCAATGATAGTAGTGTGACGGCGATAATGATGGGTGATGCGACAGTGATGGATATGGTGATGGCAGCGTGGGTTGGTTGTGGGGAAGAGAGTTTATTTTGAGGGTGTTTTTGAGTAAGTGTGGATGGGTTGAATGGATGGGTATTGGGTTTAGGTTTTGGTGTTTTATGAAGGTTAAGTAGTTGGGTTTTTTTTTAGGTAAATATTTGTCACCAAATTAGCATGTCGTGCCCACGCCACCACTGTTATCCGACTTTCGGGAAAAAATCATGCTCTCCATTGTTTCCCTGAAAACATCAAATTAATTGAACTAATTAAAAATTATTTATCTACACCCTAGATTTACTAAAAATTTAAAATTAAATAAATGAGAAGAAATTTGGGTTGCCTCCCAAAAGTGCTTTTGTTTAACGTCGTTAGCTCGACGACCTTAAATATTATCCGTTTGGCTTATTAAGAATTAAGTTCTCCATCTTGTGCACTTGGATGCCCTTGCAGAAAGGTTTCGACCTTTTTCCACTATCCTTGAAGCCCTTCCCAGGTTCCCCTATCATTAGTGGATTGAGGGGTCTTTGAGCTTCTTTGTTCAAGTTTGTATTTTTCTCTGTCGGAATACTTGTACGTTCTAGAAATGATTTCAGCTCTAACTTCGAGGCTTTCATGACAGCTTCACGTACTGGTTTTTGGATTATCAATAATTTCTTTTGCTTAACATCAAGATCAGCATTCCTGCAAGGCACAGTTTGTAACTTATCATTGGGATGTCTCATATCCTCATAAACATTAAACCTAACCACTTCGCCATCAAATTCCATGGTGAGTGTTCCACTCCAAACGTCAATTTTTGTTCGCGCGGTACTCAAGAATGGTCTCCCAAGAAGTATCTCAGATAAATTGGCCGAGTTGTCATCTTCCATATTAATAATGTAGAAATCTGCAAGGAAAACTAATTCATTAACTTTAACAAGGACGTCTTCAAGCGGCCCTTCGGGATAGACGACTGACCTGTCCGCCAACTGGATTATTACTCTTGTCTCTTTTAAAGGACCTGCGTTAATCAACTTATAAGTAGAATAAGGCATAACATTAATTGAAGCCCCTAAATCACACATGGCTTTTTTAATGCCTACATTACCTATCTCACAAGAAATAGCAAACATACATTGGTCCTTGTATTTGAAAGGAACTTTCTTTTGCAGTACACGGAGACATTTTCTCCTACATTTACTTTTTTGTTACCTATCAACCTTCTCTTGCTAGAACACAATTCTTTGAGGAATTTCTCATAACGAGGGATTTGTTTGATAGCATCTAGTAAAGGATATTTACCTCCACCTTCCTGAATGTCTCAAGAATTTTTTTTCTCCTTCTCTTTCTTATCTTTTGCAAGCCTCCCTAGAAAAGGAGGTGGCATCACAATTGGTTTCTAAATTTCTAACTCCGGCCTAGCTGTTGGATCCGTCATTTACTTTTCTCCTTCCTTGTCTTGCCCACGACTTTTGACTGACACTGTTTCTAGAACCTTACCGCTACGAAGAGTTATTGCGCTTATATTCTGTTGAGGATTCGACTTGGTATGGGAAGGTAATTTACCTTGAGACTTCAAAGATTTACTACCATCGAGAGTTTACTAACTTGATTAGTTAGTTCTTGTATTGATGCATCTGTCCTCTGTTGATATTTTTCATCATCGACAGCAAGTCTTTTCATAATAGCTTCTAGAGATGTGTTCGGCTTGGGTTGCTGTTGTGGTGGGTGCAGAGGTCTCCGTTGGTACGATGGATTATATCGGGGATTAGCTCTGTAACTCAAGTTAGGATGATCCTTCCACCTAGGATTGTAGGTGTTGGAGAAAGGATCATAGTGCCTTTGTGGAGGTCCCAGAAAATCTTCGACAGCATGAACATGTGCCGTTGAATTGTCGTTAAGGATTGGGCACGACTCCATCGGATGTTCAGACATAGTAAAAATTCCACACAGATGGGTCGAATTTTTCTTTTCTGTAAGCAAAGATTGAACAACATTGGTAAACTTATCCAATTTATCTTCTAAAGATGAAACGTTTACCCCATGAACCCATCTTGTGGGTTTCGAATTCGATCGATATTGTTGAGAATTTTTCGCCATGGTGGATATCAGTTCTCTTGCCCTTTGAGGAGTCATATTGACAAGCGCCCCTCCACTAGTAGCATCGGTCACCTTCATTTCCATATGGAGCAATCCCTCGTAGAAATACTGAAGGAGTGATTGTTCGGTCAACCCGTGTTGAGGACAACTTGCACATAGTTTTTTATACCGCTCCCAATAGTCGTAGAGCGATTCATTATCCATTTGGCGAATTCCCACTATGTCCTCTCGAAGTTCAGCTGCTCGTGATGCTGGGAAGAACCTGTCAAGAAAGACACGAGATAAGTCATCCCACGTTGTGATGGAACCAGGGGGTAAGTAAAACAACCATTCTTTTGCTGTATCAACTAAAGAAAAAGGAAAAGCCCAAAGTTTGATTTCATCTTCGGGTACTCCCTGCGGTTTCATGCTTGAGCAAACCATGTGAAATTCTCTCAAGTGGGTGTGTGGATTTTCATTCTTCAAGCCTTGAAAGGTGGGCAAAAAGTGAATTAAGCCCGATTTTAGATCGAACGGGGTTCCTCCGATTGGATAGTTGATGCATAACGGTGTTTGCTCGTTAGGAGCAGCAGCTAGTTGACGAATGGTTCGGTTCGCCATCCTTTTTGGTTCACCGAGGTTGCCTTTTGTAAAAAGTGGTTCGGTCTCAAGATCAACCACTTCGGCTTATTTCTTACGTCGACTTGCCTCTGCACGAATTGCTTCACTCAACTTTTCAACGTCGAATTTTAGGATCCCTTGTCCTAGTTCAGATTTTGCTTTACTTACGCGTTTAAGAGCTTCTTTCTCCTTTCGTCGCTCTCGTGTTGATTTCTCGATCTCTGGGTCGTATTCGAGATCTCTTGATGAAGATCTGGTCATGAAGACGAATTAAACAATTGTAAGTGTTGCCAGTCTCCGGCAACGATGCCAAAATGATGGCTGTCGATTCCACCAATATAAACCTACACCTAGTTGCAAATTTAAGCAGTATAGGGAGTAGGGTCGATCCCACAGAGTTTGGTTTTCTTGAAAAATTGTCTATCTCTTGACCAGTTAATGTCTGGGCAATTGTCGTGCCCGTGACGTTTGGGGAAAGTAAAATATTAAACCTGAAATAAACACAGAAAATAAAAACGTAAAAAGTAACAGACTAAATAGGTAAATAAAATTGAAATAATCTGAAAATAAATCGATAAAACTTAGCTCAGCCTTAAGCGCGGGTTTTTCCGTCTTTGACCCGATCCTCGAAATTAGATAGACTTATCTTTTCCGATAAGCTAGTTATAGCTACCAAAGACGCCTCGGACACCAACTCTTCCTTGTGTAAATTAGTTATGGAACGTCCTATAACTAATCCTTACCGATCAAACAATCTACAAAATGTTCGTGATTTAGAACTTCGGCAGCTTTGCGTGCGTTCTAGAAGAGCCTAGCTCAAACCAATGCCCTCAAACGTTGGGACATTCAAATATGGTTACTGCTTCCCTTGACGGAACCAAACAACAATCTCCACTTGGCACGCCAATGAGTTCACGGATAACCGATTAGATAATCGATCCTTTCGGAATCCCAACTGTACGTCCAACTGTACTAACTGAAAGACGTCTTTTTTGACTTAGCATGACTTGACTTTATGAGTTGACGAAGTCATACTCTTAATCCGAAGAAGTAATAAGTATCGAAAATCGAGTGTTGAGTAGCTCGGGTTCGTAACTCACGGGTTTTTGACGGGGTTAATACCAACTTAAAGCTGAAAGGGGTTTAGTGTGGCATGATTTTACTCATGCTTGAAGGTTGTGGAAAGTGTTTGGGCTTTTGTAAAGGATGATGGAGTTTGGAAAGGAAAGGGGTTTGGAGGGTAATTAAACAAATTTTGGGGAAAGGAACAAAAGGAATTGAAATGGGCAGATTGTTGGACGTTGGCTTGAAGGAAAAAAAAACAAAAGAAATCCTATTCTAAATTGAAATAGGAAAAGAGAGAAATAGAACGTCAAATAGGAATAGGAAAAGTTAATTGATTGATTGATGATTATCTAAATACAAATAACCCCTATTTATACACATGTGGTTTACTAAAAATAGACTTAATTAATTTAATATAAAATCCTAAATAATTAAAAATAAAAATAATTAAAAATAAAATAAACTAAAAATAGGATTTTCCATATTTGGCTTTTTACAAAGTCAAATTGCTTGATGAGTCCTTGGCTTCCTCCATCTTCTTGATTTGGCCCCATTTCCATGATTTTCTTTCAATTTGCCCTTTTTAGCTTGCTTTTGATCAATTGAATCCCTGACAAGATTTAAATCATAAAAATACAAATTTAGCAGGGATTAATTCAGAAATAAACAGAATTTCATACAAGAAATCATGCAAAATAAGTATGTTATCAGTGAAATTTGGAGAAAAAAAGATAAGGACACACATACTATCACAATTTACAGAGAATCACACGAACACACAAAAGCACGAAATCAGTAGGCACAATATACTGTCAGAGAGATTAGAAGAATAAAATATTTTGATTTCTCAGAGGTGATTTCTTATTCTATTTATTTTTTTGCTTTACTTTTTTATATATATATATATGCGTGTATAATGATTGTGAAAAAGGATAAAAAGAAAGTTACCGTGTGGAAAGCGAGGAAGAACGGAGATTTTTGGGCCTCCGGACACCGTCCACGGAGGCGCGTATGGCGCGTGGCCCCCTGATTCTGTGATCTGAACTGGCGAAGGACGAGACCCTTTCAGAGGGTTTTCAAAGTTTTTTTAAAAAACCTAAACTAAAATGACTTTTTTTTTAAAAAAAAAAACTAATATTTATAAAAGGAAGCGAACGACGCCGTTTTGCCAGAGTAGGGCCAGCGCGTTGACCCGCAAACCCGACCAAGATCTCGTGTTACGTTTAAAAGGGAAAATTATCTTTCTGATCCCTCCGCTATTTTATTAAATTCAATTACATCCTATTAACTAATTCATTTCTTCAAATTGACCCTTAAAACCTGCTTATATTTCAATTTAGTCCTTTTTATTTTTTATTTTATTTTTTAAAATTGATATTAAATTAAATATTTTATATTAATTATCTACATTAATTTATTAAATTATAAATATTTGTTATTTTTGTCTTATTATTTTATTATATATTATTATTTATATAAATTTATTTTATATTATATTTTTTAAAGTACTATATATTATATTATAATCATTTATAATGTGTTCATTTTTTTATATATCTTTTTAAAATTATTATATTTTTGACACATTGTTTATATTGTTGTTCCTTTTATTTATTTGCATGAAATATGTCCATAGTTAATTTAATTGTTTATACTTCATAATATATTTGCAATTGCTTTAGTATAGGAATTATTATTTGTTGTATTTCATATTATAATTACCTATCTTAAATATTAGCATGTTATAGTTTTTTTATAATGTTCAAATGTAATATTGCCACATGGTTATGGTTTAAAACAAAAAATACATTTTTACAAAATCAATATTTTATTTAAGGGTTTTCAAAAGAAGGCAATATTTTGATATTTAGAAATTCGGGAAATAGTGCCCAATTGTGATGGGTTGCGATTTCTTGTTTGGCTAAATAACTAAATATCCTTTTGACAAGTTTTATAAAATTATGAGATGATCTTAGTGACGAGGATTTAAAAATGTCATGTCTAATCGTGCTGGATGTGATATTTATATTCTTTCGGATCGAAGAAATCTCAAATTTTAAATCAAAAAGTTTTATAAATTATGAGATGATCTTAGATATGAGGGTTTAAAAAACATCGTGTCCAATCGTGCTGGATGTGATATTTATGATCTTTCGTATCGAGGAGCTCTCATATTTTAAATCAAATAGTTCGAAGTCTTCTAGAAATTATATTTTTAAATGCTTTTAAAATTTAAACATTTGGACATAAATATTTTATCAATTTGGTACCAATTTTTAGGCGTTATGAGGGTACTAACCCTTCTTCATACGTAACCGACTCCCAAACCCGTTTTCTTGTTTTTCGTGGACCAAAAATTAAATGTTTTAAAATAAATGTTTTGTAAGGTGATCCAATCACACCTAAATAAAAAAGGTATTGGTGGCGACTTCAGTTTTAGGTTTTCAAAGTCGATCCCCATTTTTCAAAAACGATTTTAAAAATGGTTTCGACAGTCTACAAATGTTTTTATCTAAAAATAGTTGTGGTTTACCCACAATTTTTACAAAACTCAATGGCAGCTTTTATCTACAATTATGTTATGTATCCACACCAAGTGGCAATTTATCTACAAATCAACGGTGGTTAATCCACAACCCGGAGTTAAAAGACTGGATGAGTTCTTGGGAACTCATAGTGTGGTGTGTAGCGGTGGAGTAGGACCTTTTTTGATCAACTAAAATTGTATTACCATTCATAAGCATGTGAATATGAAACTGTGAACTCAAAAATATTATAGCAATGTGTTATGTTGATAAATTGGTATGGTGAAATTGTGAATTGCGAATTGCTATATGAATGTGTTTATCCTAAGAGTTGTTCTTGTATGCTATGCTTACTGTTCCACATTGATTATGTTGTGATTGGATGCACGCTAAGCTTCTTAAGCTCACTCCCTCTTTTATTTTCATCTTTACAGATAACCCACCAGGCCAGAACGAGGACACGACATTCAAAGGGCTCAAAATTGTCTTTTTTTTTTTTTATATAAAAGTATTTTAGACATATTTTTGTAATTTCTGTTATTCTAGAACTGTATTGCTTTATTTAAATTGTGGCATGAGATTTAAGTTTAGGGTTTATTTAACAAGCATGATATGTGATTTGAATTTAGGATATTGAACATGGATTAATTAACTATGCGTAGTTTCACTTAGTTAAAACTAGGTTGAATATCACAGTTCTGCTACTAGATTCTAATTAAATCTTGAAGTAATAAATAATTTAGAAATTAACTAGGTTTTCAAAAGAAGCCATCGTTACAAGGAAAATGTTAAACTTCATTGGTTCTGCTAACTCGTGAGTTTTTCTAAAAATAAGCTAAGTTTTCTTCTAAGTAAAACAAATGTTTCAAAATGACTGTTTCATAAACTTCGATAGCTTATTGGGCTATTTCAGTGGCCAATGCAGTCTCTCGAATTCGAGCCTAACGTTTAGGCCGGAGCTGTGGAGGTTACAGACTTCTATCTTCGTTTGCATCTATTTAAAGTAAGCTTTCATTTACCTTTCATCACTAATTTATAGAAATGTTGCGATTATACAGTGTTTCCCCTAGGCAACTATCAGAGATTTCTTGGCACTTATTAGTATCATATTTTTGGATTGTAAGAAGCATCGGGAAGAACCTTTTCTAATTAGTTTTAGGAACATGTGTACCCTTACTTTTGAGGGTCCTCATGGTGTAGACCATTTCAAGCAATTAGACAATCTTAACCTGGCAATGAACAAATTCCCTAAAAATATTGTCATTTATCCATGTAAGGACATTTTAATTAAAAAATAACTCAAAATAATTTTTTTATCTTAAGTGGACCCTTCCTTTGTCTACCCATCGCATAGAATCAATATCGTCACCTAAGAATATAGCCTTTGAAATTCAGTAATATGTGATCTCTTAGTAACATTCGAAAATTATGTTTTAATGAGCGCAACCCCAATATAAAAGACTTGGCTTTTGGATTGACAAATGCAAGTAAGAGCTCTTCCTATTTATTTTTCAGGGATTATGCAAACCCACCTTATCTACATGGCGCTTTAGCAAGGTTAAGACTATCCTTTTGTTGAGTTTTGCCTTTCGACATAGGTGTCAAGTGGCTAGGCAACACTTTGCGAGGGGTGAATATATATCATGTATGAGTTCTCCCTCAAATATATTTTTGGCTTAAGTATATAATTTTGTATATGCAAGGGGTGTGCAGTGATGCCATTGAGATATTATGAACAAAGTTTTCCAAGTTCGAATTCCATCAAACATAAATATATATCATGTGTGAGTTTTCTCTTAGATTTATTCTATGTTTAAGTCTTGTTATATATGATTTTATTAGATTTGTTCCAGTTTTTAGTCTAATTGTGCTTTATACCGAGCTAGTTCAATTATAGTCGCTCAGACATGTATTATTTGTGATTGATTGTTCTGTATATATAACTATACTCGTAAACTCCTTTAAAAAAAGGTTAAAATATATGTTTTAAGTCCATATACTCTTCTTATATTTGAAATTTATTCTTCGTACTTTTTTTTTAGCAATTTAATCCCTCTACTTTTCAAATTTAAAATGCAAGTCCAATTGCCAATACTATTAAAATTCAGTTAAATTCAGATCTATTATAACCGTATATTTTTGTTATATGACTACTAAATCAAATTTTTTAATTTCAAAATGTCACACCATAAAATACTAACGAAACAATTTTAATAATATTAACAATTAAACATAAATTTTAAATTCAAAAAATAGAAAAACTAAAATCTAAATATAAAAATTAGAAGCATATTTAAAAAAGGAAAAAGAAGAAGGAGAAGAACCTTTTGAGGTGGTTGGCCGACGGAGAAAGCCATGTGAAATCACAAAAAGAAGGCAGCCAACAAACCCATAATTCATGCATCAAAAAGAATAATAATAACAATAAAGGTAAGTCTACAAAATCTAAAAGCCATATAAAAAATTAGAATGCATGCATTCTGCCGCTGCCGCTGCTCAACACACTCACTCGTGCTTTGTTTAATTATGGACAACCAAATTATTGGAAAACGGATTCCTTTATATTACACTTTATAGTACCTCTGGAAATGGTTTCCTTCTCCTTCCTGTCCACCATTTTTCTTTTCAAGGGAAATAGGGTTTAGGAGGAAAAGGAAATCGAAAATTTATTCGAATAGTAATATTCGGTTTGATTCAAATTTAGTTTAATTAATTTGGGTATTAATCTGATTTTAAAGAGAAATGTTTAAAGTGATATGAAAGCATATTATAACTAAGGTTGTATAGAAATATGTGTCAATATTTAAGTAGAGGGTGCTAAGGTTGAATTAGCATATTATAGCTAAACCCTAAAATTAATTAAAATAATAAGATGTGTGATCACCTAGTTCTTGTTTAATTGAAAGTTAAGCTTTAAGTCTTAACCATCTAATGTGGAAAAAGGGTATCGCTATTCACATGGGTAAAGATAGGCATGCTTGAAGAATATATATAGAGAACTAATACATACACTGTCATTTACAGTATTTCATAACAACATAAGAATCAGATTGTGAGTTAAATAGCTAAAGTAATAGATGCCAATACCCTATCATGGATAGGGTTCAACAAATCTTTATATCAACAGTATATTAAAAAGTGAGTCTACATTGAAGTTTCATATTGAAATAAACTTTTATGAAATAAATATTCAGTTGACTGTGAATTTTCTGGTATTATTTTATTTAATGTTTGCTCAATTACTCTTTTATCCGTAAATGCAATATAGGCATTGGGTTAAGCAATATTAATATCCCTCAATATATCAAAACTCGCGGTCACTTCACCAATAGTAGGAGTTGTAAGAATTGGTACATAAAATAATTTTTTATTTGATTGATAATAATATACAGCGGAAGATATTTTAGCCATTTGCATCAAGCTCAAGCTTCCTTCTTGCATGCGTGCTCCTCCAAAAGCACACACTAGAATAATAGGTAAAAAATTATTGGTAGCGTATTCAATCAAACAGGTGATTTTCTCGCCTACTATAGATCTTATACTCCCCATCTTATATAAATGTGCATATTTTCTTATAAATTTATTCTAGTTAGTTAGTTTGAATTGCAGAGGATGGAGAAGGCAAACAGTGACTTTGACTTCTAAAAATAAAAAAATTATTTATATAATCCCTTTAATTTTTAAAAATTCACAAGCTTTTTAACTTCTAAAAATCTTTTATTCATTTTAGACCTTTCAATATTTGTAAATTGTAATGATCGACGTTTACCATTTGATGGTAAGGTATTCTATACGTATATGCAATTAACCAAAGCAGTCCGTAATTTAGGAATAGAACCATAGAGGCGAGGATCACATATGTATTGAATGTCATCGTTTAAGGATATATAATTATACAAACGTGTAATGATTAATTTAGTTATCTATGTTTACGTTTTTTATCAATTATTCAAATCAATTTTTAACAGAAATGCATCCATGTGGACTGCATACCGACGTGATACTATTTTCTTATATATAAATAAATAATATAAAATTATAAAAAATTAAATTTTAGAAATATATATATATTTCATAAAAATTATATAAAAAATGAAATACACATGAATTCTATGTAGGGTGTCATGTTTAAAAGTTTAATGTTTTAATTAGTATTTCCATTAAAAACACAACAATTTAACTCTTTTTTACTCAAATTTTTTTTTTAAAAAAAAATTGAAGGTCAAATTTAGCTCAATAAAAATAACAACCAATTTAACAAAAAATATAAATATTAAAAACTAAATTTATCATTACCCTTTATACCAAACAACCGAATCAAATTTCACATTCATATATGATATAATACTAACCTGCCCAAGCAGTGTGTGAAAATGTTGGATATTGACTAATTGAATCTTAACTCGATTGGCATGCAATGCTCATGCAAGAGAACGTGGGTTCGAATGCGCTGAAACGCATTATCTTCCTATTTATGAGTTGAGGAGGGGTTATGGGTAGTTTTAGATATTGTGTCAAAAAAATAAATATGATTAAAATTTATAATTAAATTGTTAAAAAAAATTGTTGGATATTGGTGCTTGAATTGATGCTGATGACTTTGATGGGGTGATGGTACCACAAGAATTAGGCCCACTCTCATTGCATTTAACACTAGTCGGGGACCTTATGTCTTCCAATTGCATTTATATATATATATAAGCTTATCGATATGTCTCTATACTATTGACCTATGGTCTTCTTCATTTTTAGCAGTTTGAGATAATATAATTGTAGATGTTGAAATTTGTGTCTAATGCATGTTAGATGTAACTTCATAAGAATGAATGATGGTCCCAAGAAAGAGATAAAAGAAAAGAGTTGTTATTTCGATATCATAAATTTGTTAAATGTTATTGACTAATAATGATTATATGAACTAAATAAAGAGACGATAGAATGTTGTAAGTTTTGAGGTTGGAATCCTAAATATGCTTAATGTTATTTTGTATTAACTGAATGAAAGAATAACAGAATGATTGTAAAGTTTGGGATTCAATTCTATAACTATTGGATGTCACTTTATAAAATATAATTATATGAATTAAATGAATAATTAAGAAAAAGGTTATAAATTTTAATATTCAAATCACGAATCCGTTGAATGTCAACCTCTTAAGAAGATAACATAATATTTTAGATTTTGAGATTGTAATTTCAAACACATTTCATATTTGTATGAACTCATTGAAGAAATATGAGAAAAAAAATTGCAAATTGTGAGATTCATATCCCAAGAACTACTAAATGCCACTTTCAAAAAATTATTCTTAATGGTATAATAAGCTCTTGAAGTATTTTCATAACTTCAATTAAGTTTCTTCCAATTTTTTGCATTAATTTGAGTTTTCTCACTCACAAAATTCATCAATTAAGACCTTTTAGCTGTTACTGTGATAATTAAAACGACGGCTGAATCAACCATTATAATGATGTCATGATGATCCACGTCAGAAAAATAAAAAATAAAAATCCGAATGAACTTGGACGGAAGTTACTTTTTCATCTTTCCCCCTTTGTTTTTTCAATACTTGCACATAGCATTTTAAGTTTTTTATGTGCTTAATGTGCTTTCATCTATAAAAAGAACCAAGCTTTCAACAATTTTCTCAAGCTTATAATTAAAATTTTGTGTTTTATATATAATATATAAAGAAATAAAAGAAATATATAATTAAGAAACCTAGACACGCTAAATTAGATTATCAAAGTCGACATTAATAAAAATTGATAGAGAGAATAAAGTTAAATCCGACAAAACTTATCAACTGACATTTTCTTTCCTTGTCTCCTCTCCAATTCCGAAAAGATTCAATAATAAAAACTTAATACTAAACTTGACACCTATAAATATCGAGTTATTCTTAGAAAATATATTTTAAAAATAATTTTTGAAGGATGAAATAATATAAAATTTTCCCACGTCAAAACACCTATTTAATACAATACAATTGAATTTCGTTTAGCTTATTTAAAATACAAACAAAAATTTGATCATCGGGTCCACTTAGTACGTAGTTTTCGACAACCTAGAGCAAGTTTGTCCATATATGGAGGGCCAATCAAGCAATTGTCTTTAATTACAGGGTTCAAACTTCAAATACATAGGTGTTGGCATGTGGCATTGTAATGTGGGGGCAAAAATGGCGAAGGATTGGAGTGGACCTATATGGGTTATTGCTACTTGATGCTCACTCCTAGTTGCCCATGTGTAATTTAATGTAATTCAACTATCCAACATACTACCTTTCTCAAAGTCAAATAACTATCCAACACAAATTTCCTACTACATATAGGTTGGCTTGGGTTTGACTCGAATTGAGTTTAAAATCATGTTTATTTTATTAAAAAATTATATTCTCTGATATTTGAATGATTTTCCGTTAAATATTTTTTGTTGTTTAGAAAATTTTCCTGAAATTAAGTTTCAACGAAACAAATACAACATAAATTATATTTGTTAGAAATATTATAGAAACATTGCTCGTTGATAATCAAGATTTATCTAATAATAATTATGTTATTTTATTAGATTTAATAGTAATATTTTGTTTTTTATAGTAATATTTTAAAATAATCATTTTTTGGAGTATTCTCTGTATATGCTTTGTTCATGTTCAGGGTTCGTGGTTACTCTTTCTAACGATATCGTTTCCAATGTTTAAACATATATATTTTTTAAAAATACAATATATCTTACTACTCCACCTAACACTTTTTAATTTAAAGCTATTATTTTAAGATAACACCATTCCCAAAAATTCTTCTTTCACTTTATATTTTTATCCAAGTGGTTGTTACATTTTCTAATTATATATATATACACATATATATATATTTGCATTTCATAATGTTGAATTCTAGTAATTGGAAAAATTCTAGGCTGCATGGTTGAATTTGGGATGGGCTCATATTTCTTACCTAATCCAAGGAATTTATGCATGCAATATTCAATAAATATATATAAAAATAAATTTAGGATAAATATTAAAAGTATACTTTTTTATATGTAATATCACATATGAATCTTAATTTTATGCAAATTATACATATAATATTTTTAATTTAATTTAATTTTCATATGCCATTTTTGTTTAATTATTACATAGTAATAATTTCGCAATTTGAAAAATAGAATAAGTATAATTATTTTTTCCTTCAAAATAAGCACTTTTAAATTAAAATTAAAATTTTATGTATATAATTAAATAAATAATAATAATTCACATATCATTTTATTAAAAAATTCTCATCAAATAAGTTGTCTTAAATTGATAATTAAATATCTATAAAGCAACAATTAACCAAAACCCTAGCATGGGACAAAGAAGCCTAAATCCAGTTTTTATTGGGCCTATTCTGGCCCAGATTTTTGGTCCATTTAAGTAGGCTTTTCTTTTCATTCATCATCATAACTATATTACATGTATAAATTAGGCTTAATTTACAATTATTTTCTCTTCTTATTTGAAAATTTGTAGTTATCTAAACAAATGAAAATAAAATAAATTCCCGTTGATATTACATTTTATATTAACCGTCGAATATCCATTATAGGAATTTACATTATTCACGTTGATATCATATTTAAACTACTAAATTTACAAAATAAATTCCCTTTTACTTTGTTAGATAATATATTTTATTATTTATTTATTTATAAAATGCAAAAAAATATATTGAACTCAAATAAATAGAATATCTCACACAATTTAATTTGAACTTTTTATTTTGCATTAAATTAAATTTATGTAATCCTTGACAAGACAGTTTGACACAAGAATTAATTTCTTTAATATTACAAGTATAATTGTAATGAAGCACGTAATAGTGTCTCTACCTCATAAGTGTATATAAATGGGTTATATTCATGGGTAAAGCATGAACATATGGGAGCATGTCACATTGTTTCTTTTACAAAGTCTATATAAACTTTATCTTATGTAATGTAAAACAATCATCAACAAATCTATATATCTTATTATTGCAAAGAGAAGTGGAATTAAAGATATACATAATAGGAGAGAAAATAGGAGTTTTCGTCTCAAGGGTGTTGATGTTTTGATTGGGGTTGGGGTCATCGTTAGTCTCTCACATCTTTCTTTCCGCACTCGTCTCAATTGGGTTTCAGTTGGGGAAATATGGGATTTGCTTGACACTGTTGAATAAGTGGCCCCTCCAGTCCAGGCCAATTATCCCTTCAAAAGTCCACTTTGCTACCATTTCCTACCTTCCAGACAATACCCCGTTTCACTTCCAAATTCTACAAATCCCCTTCCATAATTTTGAACAGTTATTGCTTCTAAACGTTGATGAAATATTACCTTCCCACATGTATTTGGCTTTGAATACCTTCGCCCAAAGTTGGTCCCCCTTGAGAATAAGATTGGAACCCAATTTAATAAGAAATGCTCCATTTTGGTAGTTCATCCGTTTGAAACCAAGCCCTCCTTGTGATAACGGCCGGCAAACCTCCTCCCATTTCATAAGACTCACTCCATGTTTACCTTCTGAGGAACCTCACACAAACTGATGACGGATTATCTTCTCCATCTCATGACAGACTCCCTTAGGTAATAAGGTTGACTGCATCGTATACATAGGCAAGGAGGCTAAAACCGATTCAGCTAAAGTAATACGGTACGCAAGCGAAAGAGTTTTAGCTTCCATAATCCTTTTGAAGTAATGAGACCCCTAAATATTTAACTAAGTTCATCATAAAACTAAACCTAAAGCCCTCACTAATGTCCCTTTTATCATGTGGTGAAACATTTGCAGAGAAAAACACTTGAGTTTTTTTGAAGGCTTACTCGGTGCCCCGAACTGGCAAAAGTCATCCAAAATACGCTTTATGATCATCCTCTGATCCTTCCAAGCTTCAGCAAATAGCACCAAATCATCAACAAAAAACATATGAGAAACACTCCCGTCTGTTCCTTGCTAACGTAATGGGTTTCCAACTACCCTCCTTCACCTCATGCCTTATAGATCGAGCCAGTTGTTTCATATACAACAAATAAACAAGGGACAAAGGATCACGTTGTTGAATTCCTCTAGAAGCATGGTTGAAAGCTGATCGTTGCAAATGGTGGAAGAAAAATTCAAGGCGCTAGAAAGTATCGATCATCATCATGGATTGGCCAAAAATTTAAATCTGTTCGGATTTGGTCTTGCCTCAGTTTAAAATGCTTAAATTTGAAAAATACGATGGGACTAACTGCCGGGGCCGACATCACCATGTTCTCTGAGTGAATGGTGCTTGATCAACTCTTAATCCTTTGTTTAAGAAAGTTTAGTGGGCGCAATTCTTGGTAGATTATAACCAATTTAGTCGAACCAACATTAGTTCTAGAAATGCTCAAGCATTTCTAAAGCATTAATACGTTACGGACATGGCACGGATAGAATTACTTTGCAAAGCATGGAAAAAGACAAAATAAAAGTTTAGGACAATACACATGAAAGGTTGCATAAACTAAAAGCTGCCGACATAGTAATGGCGGGAGGTGATCGAACATGCTATAAGGCGGCAAGATCGAGGCACACGTGAGCACACACAAAGCGATCACGGTTAATCGACCAAAGGTCATACGGACAACAATGTCCAACAAGCGAAATTGAAAAATTTAATTCACGCCAATTCTAATAACATACAAGGAGCTATACTAGACCTTGTTCAATGAGCATATCGTGTCCCGTTCTATCGCAACCATTGCAACCTCTATACCCTAAGTGATACGACCCAACGTTCAATCGATTACCATGCGGGGTGGCGGGATTCAATAGAATTGTCTCACCTTTAAAAAGGTAGTCGAGTAATAAAGATAGAGTCATAACACTCGGCGATTTGATAAAAAGAGAACCCACTACCCAATCACGAGGGTAGAAGGGTAAACACGATTGGTGAGAGGTGGTGAAAAGGATCAAGAAGGACATCACGGAGGTGAAAACCCCATTGAGAGTAGTTTGGGAGGAAATGGCAAAGAGGATTGTGATTCGGATCTTGCGAGCGGAGGTATATAAAGAACTCACCAAATTCCATAAAATAAAACACGAGATTCAAATGTGCGATTTAAAATCTTGGTGCAAAACTTATGGACAACAAGCTGGAGTTTTATGAAGGAGTAGAGGAAAGGAATGTTTGTGTGTGAGGAAGAATGATGAAACTAGAGTCCATGAGAATCATCATCTCACGAAAATTGAAGATTATAATTCGAGACCTACTTTCTCTACAAAAGGCAGTAAAAAGGTACCACAGGACTACAATTGTAATGTGATGATACCGAGAAAAGCTCACAGCATTTACGAAGAAGTCAAGAATGAAGGTCCTATCGTGTAGTAGGAAGCGATGCGACCATAAGAACAAAGGCAGAACGGTGAAACCAAAAGCGTCTTGGATTGTGCGAAAAAAGAAATCAAGCCCCCATCAATGAACGTGAAATTCTTGAAACCACAAGTCTGGTGATAGTAGAATAGGCTTATGAACAAAGCTCGTGTATCTGCTAGCTATTTATTAAGCTCAATGCACCGTGAAATCTTGATAAAAATCTTGAATGAAACTTATGGTACTGATATATCCAGATTAATAAATTGGACCGTCGGTTAGTAACATAAGTCTGACAATAATTTATTTACTTGATGATGATGAAATCCCACCGGGAGGCATAGGATCGACAAAGCCTTGCATAACTACTCGTTGCAAGGGATACATTACCCGAGTGTGTGTTAATAGATAATGGATCGACTTTAAACTTACCTTTGGCTACTGCTTGAGGAGGTTGCCTATAAACTGACTCTACAGCATGCGGAACATAGTGAGAGCATTTGATGGCACAAAAGAAGAGTGGGGAAGAATGGATGTGCCATTATTGATTGGGCCTAACACACAAGTCTTTGTACCTGTCATTTGCACATTGAAGGTGATAACAGCTTGACGGTAACTATAAACCTCGAAGAGACATCATATGGCTGTACCAATGAGCGCCATATCTAGAAACAAGTGAGGAGGCCGTTGAATGTTCCTTTCGATCCTTAGAGTTTGTAAATGCTACTTTCATCTGGGAGGGAATGAAGTCCGGTGCCTAAGCTATCCAACACCACGAGGATGGGCCTACGAATGATGATAGAAAAATAGGCTCTACCGGAAAAAGATTGGGCAAACATCTCCAAAGTTGGATCCCAATGTTGAAGAGAAGAGAGACCGTTTTGGCTTGGGTTTCAAACCGATACAAAATAAATGAGGAAGAAAATAGAGAAGAAACAAAAAATGAGAAGGGCAAGGTTGAGAGAGAGGGCGTCAAGTGGGAATCAATGACATTCTCCCACATATTCCGTACCTTCGTTATCGAGGAGAATGATCTGCAGGAATCTTCCTCACATCAATGCCATATCTGACGAGAAGCGATCAATGAAACACAGTTGGCATACCGTATGAACACGAAAGCATTACGAACAATTAGATGAGGAGGAATTTTGTAGTTTTTGAGCTTATCTGATGTAATAGAACTCACTCATTGTTTTAAGCCTAGAAACAATGAGATTTCTTTTAAACAAGCTAATGTTGGATATTTTGTTTCTTTGTCATAACCTTTCGAAGATTGAGGAATATATGTTGTATCATCGACATGGCTCATCTCGCTAGATCCTCAAAATACATAATGGAGCCTCCGCTTTGAGCGGAAGGATAGCCGATGGCGATCTGCTTTAGAATTCGTCATAGTCTATGTGAACCAAAAGCGGTAAAAGGCGCCTTTTTAGCAGTGAGAGCCCTTGAGGATTCGAGCCTAGACTTTGATTTCTCTAACGAAGATTTGATTATGTCATGACGGAGCATCAAATCTGTGGGCAATGGAATTAGAGGCGATTCTGGTATCCCCAAAGGAGACACCCATTTGCACAAGCCGGATTTCGATTGCACTAATAACATGGTGAATAAAGCTTGCATCGTGAGTCTCGCACCGCTATCAAGCGTAAAATCGAGTATTGGAAGTGTATGGAGATTCGCCTCATAATCTATCAACAAGAATGGCAAACCAGGAATCAAGGCCATCTACAAAAGATTGGCCAGATTTGATCGAGAGTTTAATGACGTCACTTTTCGTTATTTACCTAGAGAAAAAATCGATGGTGATGCTTTGGCCACCTTAGCTTCCATGGTGCGAATAAGCGAGAATGAGGATGAAGCCTATCACAAGCATTCATCGGGACCCGACAGCTACAATATTGAGGAAGAAGAAAGCGGCCTACCATGGTACCACGATATATTGCGATGCGTGAAAATCGTGAGTACAGACCAAGCAATTGAGCGATAAAAGGACATGAGAAGACAGCTTGTGAATACGTGCGGATGGAGAGGTCTATACAAGAAAAGGAAAGATCAAGTCTTTCTTTGAGATGTGTGGATGCCTCGAATTTAAGTTAATCGGAAGAAGTGAAGGCATCTGTGGAACTCACAATGGTTTCACAATGGCCGGACAAATAATGAGGTTTGGATATTATTGGTCCACCATGGAAGGAAGCGCATCAACTATGCAAAATTTTCATAAATGCGGTTATGGAGACAAGATTCATGCCTCCGCCACTTTTACGTTATGACTTTCCCATGGCCATTGTCCATGGGGCATGGATGTCATTGGACCAATCTCACCGAAAGCTTTAAATGGGCATCGGTTCATCTTCGTGGTCGACACTACTTCACCAAGTGGGTAGAGGTCGCCTCATATGCTAACGTCACTAAGTCGGTGATCGATCGGTTCTTGAAAAAGAAATCATTTGTCGATATAGAATGCACGAAGATCATATCGACAACGCATAAAACCTAAACAACGATGACGATAAGAGGAGTTTGCACCAATTCAATATTAAACACCACAATTAAATCTCCGTATCGCCCAAAATGAATGGGGCGATGGGCGACCAACAAAACATCAAAAGATAGTGAGGAAGATGGCCAGCCATGGTTGAAGGTTTGCCCAAGGAATTTGAGGAGACCTCCTGAAAAAGATTCTTCCATACAAAAGATTCTGCGAACTAGGAATGGCCGTATGTGGTAAAAGCGAAAAAGTTTACCTAATGAACTCAGTTGTGAACCATTCCACAATATTTGTGTCGTTACTGAAGTCACACAGTGCATAATCACTTTTCGGAGGCCCTCTGGGATTTCAACGTCTATCAAGGTATCCTCGATGTAATTCCACTCAAGTCGATAGTAAGCCTTCTCAAGGTCAATTTTCAGTGCCATCCACCCTTTATGCCCCTTTTTATTTTCTTGGGCATAATGATATTATCTATTCCACAATACTCCTACTTGGTACAAAGCTCGTCTGATTAGGAAGTACCCATCTGGGCAAGAATGGTTTCAATCTGTTCACTATGACGTTAGTGACAATTTTATACAACACTGTGCACAAGATGATGCGTCGAAAATGACAAAGTTCTAGGGCGTTCAGTTTTGGGAATTAACACAACCATCTAAAGTGCCTCCCGACATGATACAACGTACAAAATCACAGACACTACGGCCTACGATATTCCAATTCTTCTGAAAGAAAACCACATGCAGGTCGTCAATCCCTGGGCTTTAAATGGATGCATTTCGGAAACCACATGATGCACCTCCTCATCTGTGACTTGTAGCTCTAAACTTTGCATCTCTAAATTGCTCAGCCTTTCAAAACCAGCCCTAGTCCCCCAATCACGTGAATATCTAGCATCACTTGTAAAAAGTGCTTTATGAAAATCGATAGCCATATTTTGCAATATCTTATGATCCCCACACCACATTCCATCCTCTATTTTCAGCATATTAATGCAATTTGCTCTATGCCGCTTGACAGTAGAAGCATGGAAGAACCTTGTATTCCTATCACCACTCTCAATCCATGAGCTCGAGATTTTTGGAACCACAAACTTTCCTCCTGCGCTCAAGAACCAAGTCCAACTGATCCGTCTTTTATTCTTTATCTAACTCCACCAGAAAAGTCGAATTAGCCCGATCAAGTGCCTCTTCAATCCCTCGAATTCGAGCTAGAATGTAGCTCTTTTCCGACCAATATGTATTGCAATTCCACTCCATAACATTATTCCAGAATAAGTTGATCTTAGCAATTATGTCACCATCAGTCCTCCACACATTATTAAGGAACTCTTTGAAATTCTCATGAGCTTTCCAGGCAGCAATAACATCGGCCGATTATCAGAGCCAATACGTTCCAAATGTCGAACCTGTTAAAACCTGTTATTTATTATGGTTTATGTACAAAATTTACTAAAATGAAAAAAAAAAAAGGTTAAATTCTTATAAAAGAAATATTTCAATACCCCCAAGTGTTATCTTCTTTAAACCAAACCTCCTTTCAAATAAAAGGTAAACTACTTTTAAAGTCTCTAAACTATTAATAAATTTATAATTTAGTCATTAAACTATTCAAAAGTAACAAGTTAATGACGATTTTATTAAGCTTCTAGCGTACATTAGATGTGAGGATTGGTAGAATTACAATTTGGACCTAGTCACTCTAAAAATTAATTCTTTCAATGAAAATATTATTAAATTATATAGATTGATCAAATTTTAAATTTACTAATAGTTAAAGTGAACATATTATAAATTAACCCATCTGCACATCTAACGTCTTTTAGGAACTTAATGGGCTAGAGACTCACTTGTAACTTTTAAATAATTTAATAATCAATTTATAATTTTTAAAATTAAGTAATTAAAGTATAAATTTACTAATAGTTTAATAATATTGTTATAATTTATGCAAGAATAAAAATGTTGATATTTAAAACACGTTGGTCATCTCGGATAATGCTGAATACATATTTTGGCTTAGCCTGGATTGAAAGTTTGAAACCATAAACAACGCGGCGGCCATCGGATCGGAAGTGTGGGGTGGTGAGTGGTCAACGACAGTCCAACGCGGTGCCTGCCTCGTCGACTGTTCAAAATTGGCGAAATTAAAACAAAAAGACAGAAGCGGATAAGGACACCGGCTGGACCACTGGGGAGATAGATGAATCCAAAGACAGCACCTTACGGCATGTCTCTACAGACTAACCGTACGCGTTTACATTGAATGTTTCCAATAAAAACCATTTGCACATGCTTAATGCCCTCCCAATTTGTACCCCGAAAAACAGCAAAACAACTCGTCTTTGTTTTGCTTACCGTTATATTCCGTAAAATATGCGAATAAACGGTGGATCAATTTGCCCCCAAATATATTATTATGGGACAAAATTAGAAAACTCTTTTAGGTTCAAAATTAAATTATAATTTTTACGATAGCATAAGTGTAATTTTATTATTCTAATGGCCTATATTTTTATAAATTTTAAATAATTAAATTAAAATTTTATTATTTTTAGAAGTTAAAAGTGTAATTTTACTTTTATTATTTTAAATTTTAAAAATTTTAAAGGCCTTAAATAAAAAAAAATCCATTTTAGGGAACTGAGGCCCTTGCTAGCGCCCTAATTATGCCCTAGGTGTAATATCATGTCAAACTTGTTATTTTTACATATTACTCATAAAACACCAGTTAATAGATTTAACCATTGTCGGTTGTATTAAGACTTAAATTTTGAAATTTAAAAATATAACAATTAAGAATAATACTAATGGAAAACATGAATTAAATCTACATATTTATGCATAATACATGACTAATAGTAGAATTTAGCTTAATAGATTTAATTGTTACTGTTTGGTCAAGACTAAAATTGACCAATTCAAAAATGCATGAAATTGATTAAATTAAAGTATATATACTAAATACACAACTTACATAAAGTATAAGGTCTAATAGTAAAATTTGACAAAAAATATACCTAAATTCATTTAAAAATAAAAATTTAAAGGTATTTATGTCTTTTAATAATTTTATATATTTTTAAATTAAATATTTTAAGAAAAACTATAAAATATTTTTAAATTAAAGGTATCATAAATTAAATATTTTTAAATTAAAGGTATTTAATGTCTTTTAAGAAAAAAATATAAAAATAGATAAATTAATTTTAATATTGTTTTTAAATTATAAACTAATATTGTTTTTAGATATTTCTTTGGGACAAATTGTATGTTACTTATTATATATTTGTCATAATATATCCCACGTTGTTGTGATCATCGCGGGCCCACTATCCTAGGCCATGACCGGAACATTCGGTAAAAAAGATAAAAAAGTACGTAACGGCTCACCTCCACGTGTCTATCTTATCCGTTACCCCACCTTCCCCTCACTCTTTACCCTTTATTGCATCGGTGCAACCTCTATAAATTCCTCGATCTCCATTCCCACTGTTTTCCAGAAATTTCCCAAATTCCAGAAACCCTAATTTCCTCTCTATAATCCCTCTAAATCAAGTGTTTTCAATGGCTACTAATCTTCTCACTTTTCGTCCCGCCGGAATTTACGCCAGTGCTATTCCCGGTCATACAAAACAGGATCCCAACCGCCGGAAGAGTAATCCGTCGCCTTCTTCCACGAACTGGTGGGGACCGCTGTTTGGAATGTCATCAGAGCCCGACTATTTCGACTCCGATAACAAAACCGATTTCAAAGAGAAAAGAGAAGTCGAACCGGGAACGGATACGGCACAAAAGTTGATTAGATCGAAGTTTTCTCCGGGAAGCTTCACGGAGGAGAAGGCAAGGCAGCTCCGTATGATGACTACGAACACTTCATCGTTTCACGACGCTATGTACCATTCAGCTATCGCTTCTAGACTCGCCTCCGATTTCAAGGATCGTTCCGATCTATGAATCGCCGGTGATGCGGTACTATATTTGAATCTTTCAATCTTTTTTCGGAAGTTAGAAAATATAATATTGTTAATGTCAATGTAAGATAGTGATGTCCAAAAAAAATGTAATAATCAAACGTTGATGTATATAAAATAATTTTTCAAATATTTATTTTATTAGCACTTGAAAGTTGATTCTAACTTTAAATTAAACAAAAGAAAGATCACGAGGATGTGCCATGTTATCTTGTTTCGATCCCGCCGTTGATTGACTAGTTTTAAGCTTAAATTGATTATTGAAACATTTAAGGAATGTACTGGAATTCTCCAAGTTGACGAATATACTGTATCAGAAATTCTTAAAAGAGGAATATGCTTAATTGAGATTATATTGATTTGCTGATCAAGTGATGTAGTATCTGTATTATATATTTACTTTGTATCAGATAATTGTTGTAACTACAGGATTATCATTTGCTAATTTATGTTATTAGATATTGGTGAGATTTTTCTTAGATTTTGAGTTTGAATCAATCTTAATAATCTTATTAGGATAGAATTATTCTGTATGGATAAATTTAAGTCATGTCATAGATTCTTTATCCGTTTCTAAGTTTTTTTTTTTTTTTTCAAATTTGGCATTCTTTTTAAGACTATTATGTATTTGAATTTGGGAGTAGATTAGATTGAAAAAAATCATAAATTTATCACGTATTTGTGTATTTTATCATGTTACAATCATATTAAATAAATTGAATAGAAAATTCAACTATTTTAAAGATGGTCAAGTTGATTTTGTTTATTTAGTTTAATTAAAAAATTATGAAAACAATTAAAATTTCAATTTAACCTGTTACTCGAATTAATCCGCTCAATGTCTTTGTTTGGATCCATACTTTTTAACTAATTTCTGGTCCGACAAAATTAAAACAATTAGGAGAACTTTACGTCGTCAGCCTAATTATTCACCACTTTTAAAATTATTGTTGGATTGAAAGGGAATGATTACATCAATAGAATTTAAATCTTGAACATTGAGATGCTCTTTGATATATTCATATCATTTTTTAAATTGGATTGAGTTCGAGCTTAATAAACGAACTTAAAAATTTGATTAGATTCATCTCAGTTTGACTTATATACATCTCTAATTAGATGTATATACGTGGATATAATAGTATGAGGAAGATAATTATTAAATTAAAAACGTGGTGATAAAGAAAGCAAAAGCAGACGCTAAGGGAAGTGAAAACTGTGGTCCAAGACCACCGCAGGCAGCCACTCGTTTTCTGTTTCCTATGTACTGTTAAATCCAAGCAACCGATAACTTAAAAAACATATGCATAAATTCAAAGTTACTTATTTAAATTCCAAGATACAAATGGGTGTAAGTATGATGTGAAAGTTTTTATTTAAATTATTAAATGGTTAAAATCGTTTTTTTTTTTTTGTTTATATTGTTTGTCCTAATTGAAAATTTTCTTTAATTGAAAGTTTTCTTTTCTCTTCTTTTTTATTGTTTAAGTTTTTTAATGAAATAACTTTAAATTGTTACGAATTTATAAATTAAAATTCAAATAATTTTTTTTCTCTGATCATTAACACTGATTGTTAGGTCGACTTGGATCTAAGCTATGTTTTCTACTTGTCGATGAGTATTGATCTATTATATCGATCGTCAAATTGTCACTCGGAGTTCGCTAACTAGATTTATTTTTAAAAAAAAATTGTTACAACATCGTGACTTAAATAAAATATTTCAAATAATTTAGTGATTTGAATGAAAATTTTTAAATAATTTAATAAAAATTTATAACTTATTTAATTGAATGATTAAAATATAAAATTATTAATAATTTAGTGACCTGACTATAGTTTACGCATTTTATTCTGACTGGTATGAGACATGGAGATAAGCAATCAATGAAGAAGGCTAAGGAGTGGGGATTGTATTATGCACCAAATAAATAATATAATGCTAATACTGAATACATATTTATTAACTTTTAAAAAAATAATATGTAAGGTTAATTCAAATTGGACAAAATTTTGAGCTCATGTTTCTAACTTAGGTAATTGTGTACTATATTGCTACCATATATGATTCGGCATACAAATCGAAAATAGTATTGGTTTTAGTTTATTAAGGGAAGATTTGGTTTGGGATCAAAGGTATTTATAGGTCGAGTTTAAGTATGATATTATCACATCTTATCCTTGTTTAATTTTGGTCTATTTTGAAATATGAGTTTAAAATTTCTCTCAAATTTATCTATATTTGTAAGTAGTTAATTTAAGTCCATTTTAAGTCGTCCAAATTCTTTTTATTTTTAAAAAATTATATCATTTGTTAATATTTAATAATTTTATATACTTTTCATTTATTAAAAATTATATATAAACATCTTAACAATTTTAAAAATAATTATATTATAGTGTTATATATTATTATATATTTAATTTTATGTCTTATAAATTATATAGTTTATAAAGAAATAACATAATATATTATAAATATAGAAAACAAGTCAGACTAGATTAAGTTTGGGCCTTGAATATTCAAGAAGCTTGATTCATATTTTAAATAAATTTACTTTTTTTATTAAAGCTTATTTTTAATTTAATTTTTTGTTCAAATCATTACAAATTTCGAGAAAACCTTTAGACTTTAATAAATAGCTTGAACATGAACAGGTTTATTTCGGACAAAATAAACCATAATTAAATCTACCAAAAGATTGGATTGTTTAGTTGATTCAGTAAACCTCCAAGTATAAAGCATAATTCATATTTTTGTATTCATATCTAAATATATATATTAAATAAAATTATATAAATCAACAAGTGTTGGATATCACGATAAAACACGTTACATTCTTAAATATTGTATTTGATAAATCGTTGATAGTTTTTATTTCATTGATTTTTTAAATTTTAAATTTTAATAAAATTTTGTTTGACCAAGTAAAAGATAGAACCCAAATGGATGGGCTTTAGTAAATACACCATAAATATACTAATATAGATGAATACTCATTGTATATGATATTGATTTACCCTACTATGCTTTCCTTTGTATTCCAAACAAGTATGGACATGGTCAAGAATTAGAGGGCTACCCCTCAAAACTACTCCCTTACTCTGTCTCTTCTTTAAAAGTAGTAGACGAATACAATCATGATTCGAATTTTTCGGAATCAGAGAAAAACAAATTGAAGCGAATTTAACTCTAATCAAGGTTAACAAATAATTCTATCACCAATTAAAAGACATCTCGATTTAATAATATTTGGATCTCATTTAAAAATGTATCACAAGTCAATTAGTTTTTAAATTTAAAAATTGACAAATTCAGTAAACTTAATTTAATCTAACCAAAGGAGCAATTTCAAAGGAACATTTTTTAATCTAACCAAAACAGGAACTCTATTCATCTCCAAATTCAACAATGGTTGATGCCAAGAAATGACAACTCGACGTTTAACGTAAAAAGTGTTGACATAAAAGGTTTAATTAATTTTTTAAAATTATCTTTAAATAATTAAAAAAACCAACTAATCAATTATAAAATAATTTAATTTTTTTATTAAACCTCCTATACTGATAAATTTTTCAAGTTAAATATTATGTTGGTAGTTACTAAATGAGATTTGATGTTCATAAGTTAATTAAGTTTGACTCTAAAAAGATTTAAATTTAATTCAATAATTATCTAGTTGAGCTTAAGCTCGAGCCAATTCATGTTTAGTAATACTTAACTCGAATCGCTCGAGACCCTTATTGAAGTTTTCATAATTTTATATTATTATTAAATTACGTTATTGCTCTAGTATATATTATTAAGCTTAAGTTTAATTATTGAGTCAAGTTTGAAAATAAAAATTGGTAAACGAACATAATCGAGCTTGATTATATCTCAAACTTAAAAATGGATATATGATCAAGCTTAAGCTAAGTATTAGCTTGACAATATTTCAGTTTGATTCAACTTAAATACACTCTTAAGCTACATCACTATTTTTTTTGCTATTAACTTAAGGTCTTTTTGGATGGGCGTTTACTTCTAATATATTTTTTTTTTGTATTACGCAACAATATTATTACAATATCTAATCTTATCACAATCGTTATTTGTTTGACGGAAAAAAATATTTGAAAGGCCTTAATTACTAATATTAAGGGTTGAATTAATTACAATTTTCAATTAAAAACTCAATTATTTTATAATTTTAGTTTTTAACATTCAACATTATTTTATATTATCTTTTGAGGAAAAAAATTCTAAAAACGACAAAATACAAACAAGAGGAATTTGAATAAGTGGGGGACAAAAGGAAAACCAAAATTTGGCCTTTGGAATTTGAAGACCAAAAGAAATAGAGATTTCTTGGTATCTTTAAAGTCTTTCATAGTGTCTTCAGTCTTCGCATCCAGTCGACGTCATCCTTGAAAAAAAAGGGTGAACTGCCTAAAACCCTAAAACCCCTTTTCATTTTTGATCTCTCCTTTTCCCCACTTTCTTCATTTCTTAGAATTTTTGTTTAATTTTTTTGCAGTTCAATATACACTTCTTTGCAACCTATTGATCCTCGAAAACAGTTGACTTAAAGTTTCGTTATTGTTCCTTTTTGGGGTTCCTTTTTTTTTTTATGATTTGCCATCTTAGGTTTTTGAATGAATACCATTATTTGGTTAGAGTTGAAGTTCCAGTCTTATGAAGGGTTTTGAAAGATATGTAATTTGGATTAGCTAGAAAAAAAAGGGGTTTTCTCTTTGATTATTTTGTTGTAATGTATCTGTTTTTATTGGCAAGTTTTGATTTTGAGTTTAGTTAAACAACTTGGGCAGGTGCCTAGTTGTTTAAATCATAAGTATCATGTATCGATGTAGTGAAACTGAATTACATTGTGGAACTGGCTTTTGATTTTCGAATATAAATCTGGGTCTCTGTTCGTTGCAGGATCGGTATTGCCTTCTGCTCGTGCAATAGGCGGGGTTTGGTTAGTGCCGCTTTTCTGTGGATTACTATGAGCTTCACCGGTCCTTCGGTTGGCCCTGGTTAGTTTATCTGCTTCTTTCCCTCTTGCTATGGTGATAAATAATTTCTAAAATGAGAGCTGACTAGCGAGCTTTTATTAAATATTTCGATTGTTTTTATGGCAATTGAAATGTAACACTTATAACTTAATGTGACAAATTTTAGGTGGTAGAACTGCTAGAAGGGCACTTGAGTTTGGAAGAACCTATGTGGTCAGGCCAAAAGGTAGGCACCAAGCTACCATAGTTTGGCTACATGGTCTTGGTGATAATGGTTCGAGGTATGATAAACTTTGCATTGCTTTCTAAGTTTCTTGTTTGTAGTTACTGGTTCTCTTTTGGTTGAACAAGTTTTAGATTATTTTCTCTATAGCCTCATTTGTTTAACTTTTTTTCTTCAAGGAAACGGAGACAATTGATAGTTCAGGTTCCTCATCACTCGTTAATTTTCAATTTTTTGGATGGAGAAATATTATGTATATTATATGCATGTGGAGTTTATTTCTATTTGTTCCTTTCCCTCAACAGTTTAACAATCTTTCAAGGAAAATAGCAATTGCATGTGTTTTATTATTTTCCGCAACTCTTTTCACTACTTCCACTTTCCCTACAAGCTATGTTTCTTATGTGTTCCCTATCTTTGTGATCAATTGTTTCGGATATTAGAAAAAAAATTGTTGATAGCTTTTCAAATATCTATTCATCCTTGTTTATATTTTTCATCTTGTTTGACAGCTGGTCCCAGCTCCTGGAGACGCTCCCTCTTCCAAATGTAAGGATGATTGACTGTAGCTGAAGATGTTTACGAGAATATATTCTAATGACTAACCAATGAACTTAATTTTCTTGATTACATCATAATTTCCATGTTTGTGATGATCCATCCTATGGTGCACAGATTAAATGGATATGTCCAACTGCGCCTACTCAACCAATAAGCATATTTGGTGGCTTTCCATCAACTGCTTGTAAGTATATTCTTAAATTTATGTAAAGATGCAATCTCATATGATGGAAACTAAATGCATTAAATTTATTTTCTTAAACCTTTATTGAATGCTAATCAAATTGTTGAATTCTAATGTGAAATACATCAGGGTTCAATGTCGGCGAGCTTTCAGAAGATGCTCTTGATGATATAGAGGGTCTGGATGCTGCTGCAGCACATGTTGCAAATTTGCTGGCAGCAGAGCCTGCTGACAGTATGTTTTCTATTGCTTCTTTTTTATTAGGTTTTATTATGCTAAATTTTTTTTCAGGGGCATTATTTTCCCATTTCTCTTCCAAATATTTAGCTACCAATGCATTTTTTTTGTATAATAGTGAGAATGCATGGGACATAAAGTTTTACATCGTACAGCTGCGAATCTTTTGCTTTACATTCTGCAGGGTTCATAGTTTTTAAGTTTATTTCCTGTCATTTTTGGCTACTAAATGTGAATTTCTTTTTCTATTTTTGGTCAAGTAAGAATATGAGAAGCAGTGCTGGTTTTAAGAGTGGCAGAAAAGCTGCCTCTCGAGTTTGTAATGGCCTAAATAGCTGTTTTTAGTCTTCTCTTCTTATTTATGTTTCTATCTATCTTGACAATCATGGTTTCTTTGATAACTTTTTTTTTCTGGGTTAAACCATCATTCCTGTTAATGTATGTAAAGAGTGACTGAACTTTTGGGGTCAGTTTAAATGCATGCAATTTTCTGTTGCTTGATTAGTTTTGCTTAAAACCAATGCAATGCTGCATTTACCTTGCTTTTCAGTTTTATCAATGGAAGTTTTGTTTACTGTCATTGTTTTTGACGTTGTTCTAATAGTAGTTTTTTCTGGTTACAGTTAAACTTGGTGTTGGAGGCTTCAGTATGGGTGCAGCTACCTCACTATACTCTGCAACCTGTTTTACTCATGGAAAATACGGAAATGGAAACACATATCCTGCCAATTTGAGCGCAGTTGTAGGACTTAGCGGATGGCTTCCGTGTTCAAAGTTAGTTTCCTATATTAGCACCTTCTTATACGAGCTTGACACTCTCTCTCTTACCACCGTTTTGTCTGGTTTATTGTTATAATTTCTGTTCTTTTCCAGGACTTTGAAAAGCAAAATAGAAGGAAACAATGAAGCTGCAGGGCGTGCTGAGTCCTTGCCAATTTTGCTATGCCATGGAAAAGGTATCTAGTATTTACCTGCACTATGTAAATTATCATGGATTTGTTATTCTGTTTAGACACGGTGTCAGATTGTTGGCTTTATCTTATCCTATGGTACTGAACTGGTTGTCATGACAATTAGCACCATTATTTCGATTAGCAAGTAGTAACTGGTATTAAAAGATAGTACTGAATACTAGTTGAGGAATTTGTTCAGCCAAATGTTTAGTGTCAATCCAAGTTTAGCTTTCCGTAACTAGAAAAGAAAATACATGTTCCACATTGGACAACTATTAAAGGGGACTAATAGAAATTACTGGCGTAACATCTAAAATTACTGCTTTTTCTTAGGGATCATTGATGAATTCTAATGATTAGTGGTTGTAGCAATGTATTTCACATTTAATTAGCGATTGTTGTTTTCTAAATTGTGTCCTTTTGATGTTATGTGAAGGCCTAATAGGTTTATTAGGCTTGTCTTGAAGTAATCAAGGAATAAGTCGTCGTGTATTTTACATTGAGAACAAATAGCTGACTGAAAGGTGCCTTTGTGTCCTCAATAGACTAATAAACCTGACTGAAGTGAACATCTCTTTTGATGTCTACATATCAATAGACTAATAAACCCGACTGAAGTGAACATCTCTTTTGCTGTTTACATATCTGGGCATGAAAGATCATTTTCCCCTGACATTTAAGTAAATATTGTCGTTAGTGAAGCCTAAGCTCATGTTTGTGCACTTGGTGGCTGCCATCGTTGTTACCAAATTCAGTTGTACTCATATTTTAAGTGTAGTTTCATGATTGTCATCAAGGTTACCGATTATATTCATTAGAAAAACGTTATTCGTATATTACATGTTCGGTTGCAGGTGATGATGTGGTTCCATATAAATTTGGTGGGAAATCGTCTCGAGCATTGGCTTCAAACGGATTTAAGGACATGACTTTCAAATCCTACAATGGGTATGTATCTTTCATGAGTCCAACAAAACACTTCATATTTCCTATATACCAATCATTGACTTGAACTAAATACTTTGTTTGACAATTTAGGCTTGGTCACTATACAATCCCAGAGGAGATGGAAGAGGTATGTGCTTGGTTAACTTCAAAACTGGGGCTCGACGGTCGATCCACATAACGAATGTAATGCGGAAATGTTTATGCATTACTTGAAGCAAAGTTGTTCTGCTTGTGGGTGTCATACATGGTATAGTGATAATTTTGCATACCTTCTTGTAGTTGATGTTTTCTTAATTGGTTCCGGTTCTTTGCTAGAACTACAATGGAACACGAGAACATGTACCGATCTGAATCGTCAACTTCCTGTTTTGAATATTATTATTTTGAATGCAATTTGGATTGTAAATTTTATGCTTTGCCAATAGGTTTCTAGTGTTTTAACTATTATCTGAATCAAGTATTAGAATTCTAATCGATTTTCGATTTTTCGGATTCTAACCCTAAACCCTAGTTTTTTTTTTCTTTTGAAGTTTCATTTAATCACAAAAGATCATAATAAAAAAAATTAACAAACTATATTTCAAATGCCAAATTCTTCAGCCTAGTTAAAAAAAGCTGGATAAAGAAGAAAAAATGAAGATGATAAAAAATTGGGGACAAATAAGGAAAATATTACACAAACATTTAAATGAAAAAAAAAAAAAAGCCCCCAAGAATATAAGTTCATTGTTCTTTTTAAGGCATTTCGATCTTGCAATCACTTGGGGCTGCTTTAACAAAATTTACATCTACACTTCCATCTTTTGGAGACAGCAAGGGATTCTCCTGTTCGGTTTCGTTGATTTCGTCGATTTCGCTGGCGGTGGCGGTTGACAGAGTTTCGGTTCCTTCTGGAAAAGAAAAGAGAGCAAACAGAACTATCAAAATACGAGCATTTCATTGCAGTTAGTATTTTTTGAGTAAAAATCGGAAGCATACCAATTTGGTGGTATTCAGGCACCTTCTTCACTCTGGTTGCTTGAAGGCTTTCTGGGAGTAGGCAGCTGAATAAGGAACCTGTAGTTTTGACAAAGCATGAACTTAGTGATTTCCAATGGATGATGAAAAGCAGACAAAATGGTCGTTTAACGACGACAGTCAATACGTGCATGCGTACATGCACGCATAGGCAAATGTACAATTGATATAAGCACACCGATAGCTGCATTTATACATTGCATACATACAATGCATATATGAACGGTTGGAAGGGTCGACAAACCTAGCCGAGCGAGTCGGTTCACCCATCTGGGGATGTGTTTGCCGGTTAGTTTATAAACAATGTCATCTGAAAAGTGGTTGCAGTTCTTGGAGATGAGATGATAGGTATTTCCATGATAGTCAGAAGCCAAGTTCTCGATGAACGCTCTGAAATCGTCGGACGACATGTTTATCCTTCCCAACGAGATCGAACATCGATAGGAAAAACCAGGGCAGCACTTCGGTTCCACTTCAAAAACGCCACTGATTGAAAAATCATGAGCCCCGAACCCGTACTCTTTACCATGAACTGTTGATACCCATATTCAAACACAGATACTTTCAGTTTCCTAGTTGAAAACAAGATCATAAAGACATGAAGCAAATTTCGTTTCGTATTTCCGAAAATGTTGAATCGAAACGAAACGAAACGAAACGAATGGCAATGATGCATTAGCAATTAATTTCTACTTCAAGCATTCATTTTCCTTGAGATTTGCTGGATTTCAATCCCACCAAAACTAACCAGAAATGCCTAATTTAAAGAATACATACTTCATTAACATATAGAACCCTAAATTAAAAAGATTTTCAACAATTAAAGAACAAACGCATGCCATCATTTTCTTCATAATTCAAATTATATTTTTCTATTTTCTCCCTAAATAAAACTTCATTTTTACACTCCCCCCCAAGTAAATATCAAATTTCAGCTACAAAAATGGAAGATGATCAGGAAATCAATTACAAAGAAGTCAACCAACCCATAGCTATTTTCAATCATGGGAAACGAAATCCACCTTTTAGAACCAATAAATATATGAAATAATCAATACCCAAATACCAAAAACATATGACACAACAAATTTTCCATAGCAGAAAAAATCCCAGAAAAATAAATTCAGAAATGGGAAGAAGGAAACCTTCAATGCCGGAATGGAAAATCCCAAAACCAATCCAATAAGAGTAATTGTTCATAGGAGTGAGATCATAGATATTCAAAACCAGCTTGGTTTCATTGTCATTGCTCTCATTATTGCTGGAATTTGAGACTTTCCCTTTCCCCATTTCTCTTTTTTTAACTTTGAACTGAAACCCAAAATAAAAACGAAAAAGATTCCCCAAAATCCCCAGAAAATATTTCCCTTTTTCTCTACTAAGAAACCCTCAAAAATTAATGTAAATCAAATTAAAAAACCACTGTTGCTTCATTGATGAATCTAATAATTGCTGGTAATTATAGTGTTCATAAACATGAGTTAGATATGGGTTTTGTTATAGTACCTGTTAAATCACGGAAAGGATTCTCTCAAATTGGGTTTTGTTTTACTGTTAAAATCATTCAAATTATATCTGTCAATTAGCATCTTACTGTTGCACGAAAAGGATTCTCTCAAATTGGGTTTTGTTTTACTGTTAAAATCATTCAAATTATATCTGTCAATTAGCATCTTGCTGTTGCGTTCGTTCATTGCCCCTGTTATGATCTTGTTGATTTGATTTTGTTTTAAGAATTGAATCCAATAAAAACTAATATTTATAGTTTAGCCCTTCTAGAAATTATAAAATTTTGGCCACATGAAACCCCCCATAAATGGTAAATTTGTAGTTTAACCCCTCTAAAAATTATAAAATTTTAAGTTCATATAATTGTAAAATTACATTTTAATTCTTTCAAAAACTTATATTTCATCTTTAACCCAAAACAACATTTAGCTTCCTACGTGTATTTATTTTCTTAAAAAGAGAGGATACAGATTGTTCACACATCAAATTCAAAATTTAATGTCAACGACAACTTCATTTTAGTGAAGACTATATTTATATGTACACGTGGCAAGGAAAGGGAAGGCTTAGGCTACATTCAAAGTTGAAAAGCAACATAATTGAAGGGGCCATTTCTCTTTTCTGCAAAAACAGTAACAAAGCAAAGAGTGGCTCAACTTCAAAGGTTCTCCTTCCCATGAGGAATATTCAGTATGTATGGTAACTAGATGGTGATTAGGATTCTTCCTTATCCAACCCATTGCTCACAATCCAAGCATTTACATTTACGAGAAAAAATTGTATAAAATTAGAGGTGATTATGGGTTGGGCTATCCGGCCCGGCTCGTCTCGATGGCTAGCTCTAAAAATGGGAGGGTTCGGGTAAAAATATAAGCCCAAAATATGAGTTTGGGCAAAAAAATGAGGCCTGTTTTCTCGGGTAAAACTTTTTTGGCCTGAGCCTGGGCTCGACCCGAATTACATATTAAATATATATTTTATTTTTAATTAACTATACTTTTTAAATTTACATATTTTTTTATTTATTTTTTGTTTTAATATTTGTGTTAAAATTTTTTATTTAATGAAAAACTAAAAAAAAAATTAATATGGGCCGGGCCGGGCTCGAGTTTATCAATTTTCTTTCGGGCCGGGTTTTGACAAATTTTTAGGCCCATATTTTTAGCCGAGCCGAGCTCGAGCCTAAAAATGGGCCTAAAATTTTGTCTAAACTCGACCCGGCCCATGATCACCTCTATATAAAACACGAACATTATTTTTTTTAATAAATTTATACCACATTAATAATTTCATCTTGAATCATATATATATATATGTATGACATAGAAACGACTATACGATACTATGTTTTCACGTCATAATAGATTTGGAGTTAAAATTTTGCTTACCATGTAAGCAAATAGGGACCACATATGTCATATCATAAGGTTGTCCCATGCAAATTAGGGTTCACAAAATTATATGTGTAAGGGTTAAATTATTCATTTTTATAATAAATAAAAAGTTAATTTACTTTTAAAGACTAAACATCTCGGTGTCGAATTTGGATAAGGTAAAATTTAAATCGGTTGGTTCAAAATTATTATTTATTAATGTAAATTTATTTTTATTAAATTAATTAAAATTACATATTTTTAATTTAAAATAAAATTAAACATATGGTGGATTGAAATTTTGAAACAATAAAAATAAAATAAAATAAAAGAAATATAATAGGCTGTGATCTAACCTGAAGCATCAACAGATCTAATTGCGAGTTCTCCATGACATGCTACGGGGGAATCCTTTATGCAAGTCAAAATGAATGTAGAGCTCATCGGCTTGGAAGTTTTTTGAGGTGCAATAGAACCAAAAATGAACTTGTACTTCGTGATTAGAAGTGTTTATGATTGGGTTGAGTTTAAATATGATATTAATATATTTTATATTCATTTAAGTCAGCTCGGCTTGAAATATAAGTTTAAAATTTTAATCAAACTCGGTCATATTTTTAAAATATTAACCTAAGCTTATTTTAATCTCACCCATATTATTTAAAATTTTTAAAATAAATATTTATATTATGTTATTTAATATTTAATAATTTATATATTTTTTATATAGTCATCTTAACATTATTGTAATGGTTACGTTAAAGTAGTATTATATATTTAGTATAGATTTTTTTTTAATTTGTTCCAAGTTACGTAATATATAAAAATAACATAATATAAAATATTATAAATTTAAAATAGACTGGTCAGGTCAAGTTTGGGCCTTGAATGTTTAAGCTTAAGCTTGACCCATATTTTAAATGGGCCTAAATTTTTTTGTCGAAACCTATTTTTTGATTTTACTTAAACCCTCTCAAATTTTCAGGCCTGAGTGAATAACCCGACCCATTAACAGTTCGACAAATGCCGATATTGAATCCTTTATACAAGTCAAAATTAATGTAGCTCATCACATTATAAATGACATGTATTTATTTTTAAAATTATTGTGTTTTATCAATAATTATTGGATGTAATTGAAGAAATTTTACATTTTGTAAGAAAAATAAAATCAAATTCGACTTCTGAAAGGTAATTGGAGGTGCAATGGAGACCAAGTTCAGTGTGCATATGCTTAGTTTGATGGGATAACAAATAGGTGATAGCCCACCATAGTCGGTCCGCCGCAAACCATATTCCAAGTTAAGACATTGATTACCAGAACATTCTTTTCTTCTTATTTTTTCCTTGTCAGCCATGCTTGTTTGTCTTCCACCCCCACTCAGGCTATACCAGAAGAATGGTAGGTGTGGCCAAAAAAAAAAAAAAAAAACTCCAAACATATTATGTTGACATTTAAAAAAAATAATTAAAAGGCGAATTGATTCCTTAAATATTAGGTTTTTCGTTAAAATTAGATTTAGGAGCTTAATTGATAAAAATCTAAAGTTTAAGGGCTTAAATTGGTGGGTATTTTATTTAAAGGTTTAATTAATTTCTTGAAAAAAATTTAACGGATTCCTAAATCCTTTAAGAAAAAACTTGAGTTTCAAAATTAGATATTTTCATTAAAATTTTCAACATGATTAAAATGCACTTTTTATATATAGCTAATTTTTATATTTTTTAATTATAGTTTTTAATATTTTAAAATTTATAACATACTACTTCTACTCATATTTGCTAATTAAGTGAAAATCAATTAATAGTGATTAGAAAATAATTTATATTGAAAAGATAAAATAAGTAAGAAATAATAACAATAAATAAATACAGATAAATATTAAAACTATACATCAACTTTGATGCATTTTACAATGTTATACATTAATTTTAATTTGGTGCATTTGTATACATCAAATTTTAATTTTGATTCAATTTTCACATTTCAAGAACCCTATTATTTCCGTGGTGAAGTTTTTGTTAATTCATATGTAAATTGCTTATATGACATTTTATTAGGTTAATAAATAAATAAATAAACTTAAATTATTTTCACCTAGATTAAAAAATTAGGGAAAATAAGAAACCCATTTTCCAAATTTGTTTATTTTTTCAATTTAGGTGGAAACAATTTAAATTTACTTTTTTTTTGGTTTTAATCTAATAAAATGTCATAACTATTAAGTTTAATTTTTACATATTAATTAACAAGCATTTATAAACAATTTACATATGATTTAACGAAAAATTGTACCATGTAGATAATGAGGTTAGGTGAAATGTGAAAATTGAATCAAAATTAAAGTTTAATATATACAAGTAAACTAAATTAAAGTTGATGTATAACATTACACATTATATTAAAATTCATATATAATTTTAGTATTTATCGAAACAAATAACTATAGGTAATTTTTTTTGAAAGGTAAAATCATTAATTCATTCAATAAATGGAACTGTATAATTCAGAGAGAAAAAATAGCAAACACACATCATAGATAGTGAAGGACAAACTCCATCAACACAACAAAGGCTTTAGTCTTAGTATCAATAGAACATTATGACACGTTGACAATTGACTTTGTCACAACTTAAGCAAGTCGTATTTGGAGTGATTGCAAGCACTAAATATGATAATGAAATCAGTCTCGGATGATCCAAAGCGACGAGCAAAAATCGACAAAAGAATCAATCATTTACCAAACTAGAGAGGACGACAACAAAATCATCCCTAAAATCACTTGTAAAACTAAAATTACATGCATAAGCAAGACTAAAAACGTGCTACAAGAGCAGACAAAAACTTCTAAAACTGAAGACTTATTAAACAATGTAAAAACAAACAAAAAACATATAAAACTTAAGATAACACGGCTCCAAATCGATATGTAAATCATTTATTATTTTGAAATACTCTCAAACTAAAAAAAATTAAGAAGTTGACGAAACGCTACCCACTTTCCAAGAAAAACTACTGGTGGCTGGTGGAGTTTTAACGAACAACAGCATTGTCATCTGTCCATCACAACTTGTGAAGACAACAAAGATACCCACAAAATAAATCTGCAAACTAAAAAGAGAGAATATGTGTATAGTGAATGAGAAGAAAAAAGAAAGAAAGTGTTGATGAGAGAGGAAAAAGGTAGGCGGTAGCCAGCCTAGAGGTTAACTATAGGTAAAATTTTTAAAAAAGTGAAAAAGGGAAAATGGATAAATGATGGACATATTGGATTTAGGAAAAAGAAAATTAAATTATTAATACAAGCTTCTAAATAAATAATCTTTATTTTATAGATTGGTTTTTCTTTTTTGGTTGTATTTTTCTAGTGGAAGACACCAAACTCATTTAAAAGTTTTGTAATTTCATAAATGATAGTTTAGATATATTAATTTTATAAATATTTTCTATATATTTTAATTACATTTTTAAATTTTACTAGCTTTTTAACATATGATAGAAATTTTAAGCATATGTGTATGTGCGTGAAACACATGTATAAATATGTGTTTAAAAATAACATATAATAAATAATAAAATGTATGATTTGAAACTAATTAATAATAACACGTGAAATATGTACGGTATTAAAATAAAAAATTAAATTAAATTGTAAGTAACACAAAATTTAAACATATAAATACATCGACTAAAAATATTAAATTAATACAATTGTTTATCATAGTTGTCATCAGTTCTAAGTTGTTATCGAGTTAATTTCTCCGACTCAATCAACAACATTATTAATACTAGGAATTCTATCACATGCGTATGTATGTGGAGACCACATACTTAGGATACAAAATTGAAAGGTAAACAGCACTCAAGGTCACTAAATTATTAGTAAATTTATGTTTTGACCGTTCAACTTCAAAAGGATACAAAATAGTCATGGGATTATTCGAAAGTTTTCGTTTAAGTCACTGAGTTGTTAAAATCGTTGTTGTATGGCCTTCTCTATTCGCACCACTTGCACCAATTGAAAGCTTTCCTTCCTCTTCTCTTCTACAAGTCAATTTTTTTTATAAAACAACTTTGAATGTATGATCTTTGACACTGATCGTTAGATTGACTTTGATCTAAGGTATGTTCTTCTACTCATCGATGGGTACTAATCTATTATACTACTTGTCGAATTGCCACTTGGAGCTTGCTAGCCAGACTTTAAAAAGAAAAACTTTATAGCTCAATGATTTTGATAAAAACTTTCGTATAATCTAATGATCATTTTATAATTTTTTAAAATTGAATGATCATAATATAAATTTATTAATAGTTTAATAAGCTTAAGTGTAATTTACCCTAACTTTAAATAGGGTAAGAAAAAAAAGTCAGAGGTGAAGTCATATTTGGAGTATGCATATAAAGAGTTATTGGGAGGAGCATTGAGAGCAAAGGTCTCTCTCCAATTGATATGAATCTTCATGTGACTTCTGAATTATTGCCAAAAAGAGGAATTTTGCAATGGAGATAGAGCATTATAATTTAAGCATAAATTCCACATACTATTTATAAATAAAAATAGATGGAGAAGGCATTTGATGTGTTTATACACGTGGATGCACACATCGGCTAGGGAACATATTTGACGGATGAGAAATAATGGTATGAAATAAGGATATTATCTCCTTTAAATAATTTAATGTCATATCAATAATTTTATCCGTAAATTTTAAGAAATTTCATTTGGATTTTTTTTTTAGGATGAAATTGAAAAAAGAATACCGATGACATGGCATCGTTATTTTATACAGTCATTTCTCTTTTAAAAATTTGAAAAATATTATTTTAAAAAATATTTATCATTAAAAATAATTAAAATAATAAATACATAGACATGACATAGTGTATACAAGATATAAAAAATATATAAGTTGACGTATAAATGTCACAATCAATAGAAAAAACCCAAACAAAACATAGTACGTAGTACATAATAAATTTATAGTTTATATATATGCATCAGTGATTAAATATTTTAATATAACGTAATACTATATTATTTATTATATTCTATAATATAATAGGAGTACATTATTAATTATTATTGTTTATTATTATACTAGTTGAAATATACTCTAACTCTTTATATTTTTCGTACCTTTGAAAGTTAACCTTATTACTATATTATATAATGTTATATCATATCATATAATATACTAATAGTTTATATAGAGGCATCAATGATTAAACATCATAATATCATGTAATATTATATCTTTGATTATAGTCTATATTACAATAACAATTATATATATAATAGTAGTACAATATATATTACTTATTGTATATTATATATTATTATTATACTAGTTAAAATATGCTCTAAGTCCTTATACTTTTCATACATTTAAAATTAACACTCCTACTATATTATATAATACTATATCATATCATATAATATACTTATAGTTTATATATATGCATCGATGATTAGACATTATAATATCATGTAATACTATATCTTTTATTATAATCTATATTATAATAATAGTTATATATATTAATATTTTTAGTAATAGTTATATATTATCATATTATTTTATGTATTAGTAATAGACTAATTTAGTATATCGGTTTAAGGTTAGGTTAGGTAATCGATTTTTGTAATAGCTATATAATATATGATTATATTATCATTAAAGTTTAATTTTATAGATTTTAATAATTATTAATTTTGTATGTATTATATATGTATAATAAATATTATATATTAAATTAATATTTTTAAAATTTATTTCACTTTATAATTTATTATAAAAATCAAAATTTTAATATAAATATGTAAGGCTTATGAATACATTTTAAAAAATAAAAAATAATCATTTATTTATATTTTAAGTAATATCATAAAATTATATTAATTATTAGTGCCTATTATGGTTGTTCAGTTATAAAGTCGAGCTTTGAGTTGGATTTATCTCAAGGTTGGGTCAGATCGGTCTCGAGCTCGGGCTTGAATCTGTTATAGACTCGGACATTTTGAAACTTAGTTCATTACGAGTTTAGATCAACACAGACGGGCTTTCGAACTCGGACCTATTTTGCTAGCTCTAATAAAAACAACCTGATGACAAAAATCAGTCAATTATGAGTCCATGACCAAAAGCCTCAAGAAATTCGCTGCATTAGATGCTCAGACATTTTAGAGTTTAATTTTGCGAACACTCTCCTCTAAGAATGGTTTTCGGTAAATTTGATGGTACCCTTACCTTAACAAATACGACTAGAGATGAAACTAAAATTACTACTATTTTTAGAGAAAACATAGTAAACAAGAACCACCATAACTTTCCAAAGAAATAGGTTCAACTCAGAATTCAACCACCGAAAGTTTAAGGAAAAACAAAATAGATGGATGGAAACTTAAAACTAAAAGGAAAAAAACAGAGAAAATTGTACAAGCCCAATTTACTTTGGGCCGTTATAAACCTAAACCCTACCCAAAATTAAAACCCCAAACCCAAACACATTGACCCAATACAAACCAAGACCCAAACCCTTAAGCCCATTACACCGGTGGCCCAATGGCCCAAAATCTAAAATTAGGGTTCGGAAACCTAATCATCAATTGCATGACATTGAATAACTGGGGCCATTCGTCTCGCCTCGATCCTGCCTCGCCACCACTTGCCCCACTTGCTCGCCACCGGTCGATGGCGTCTCAGAAGACCGCTACCGCCACCGCCCAAGCACTGCAAAGCCATTAAATGGAGACGAGACAGAAAAGAAAAAAGAATGTAAAAAGAATGGCTATAAAAGCCGATCAGAAACTGTAAACAGGCTCTCCTTTTTTTTTCGATCAATATACAAAAGAAAAAGAAATTTCAAAGCACAAAAAAATAGCAGATCCAAACACAGGAAGAGAAAAACACAAAAGATTCATTAAAATCGAAAGAAACAGAGGCCAAAGGTGATTTTTTCTTTTATTTTCGAAAGTTTTTTCTTTCTTTTTCAGTAAACATATACATAACTATATTATTAAAATATATACATAAAAAAGGAGAAAAAAATTTACCTTTTCTGAACTTTTGGCCACTGTAATACGGTGCGTGACAACGGCCGAGCGTGGCGACGATCGGTCGAGAATCCCACCGCCATCCCCCTTCGCAGAGAAAAAAGAAAGAAAGGAGATTTTTTTAAAAAGCAGCCAAAATGATTTTTTTCAAAGATTTAGGGCTTTATATAGCCCATAAAACGACGTCGTTTTGGGTCGCCTTTAACCCCAAAACGACGCCGTTTCATCCATGGTGACCGATCCGATTCGACCCGCCCTAGGATCCGCGTGTTTTTAATCGATGGGTTAATTGCACAATCGGTCCTTTCACATTTTAGATTTTTACTATTAAGTTTTTCGCTATTGCAATTTTGCCCGAAACTTTCGCGATTATAATTCGGTCCTTTTAAACGCTGCGTTTCACTATTTAGGGAAATTTACGCTCCTCGTCCCCGACTCTTTATGCTGCTGTCTTTGTTTGGTCCTTTTATTGTTTATAATGTCTAATTTGGCCCTCTTACTGCATTTTAATTTTAATTTGACCCATTTTTCAAATTATTTTGCAATTTTTTACTATTTCTATTGCTATTTAACATTGATTGTTTGTTATTATTATGTTCGTTATTATTATTATTATTATTTATTATTATTTCCATTATCATTCCATTATTATTATTATTATTTATTGTTTGTATACGTATATGTATCGTTCCTTATTGTTTTGTTTATTGATTGTTATTATTATTATATTATTATTCTTATTATCATTATTAAATATATTATCATCACCATTCTTTCTTATTACTACTATTATATATATGTATATTTCACTATTATTCGTTTACCATCATTTTTATATTATTACCACTATCTTGTATTTTATTATCTTATTATTTAATTTTCATCACTTTGTAATTTTATTATTCTATTTTACCACTAATATTATGTATACGTATTATTCATATTGGTATAGCATTATCATTGTTTCAAATCATTGTCATATTATTATTATTCGTATTCTTATACTTATCATATTTATGTCTACGTTTATCTTTCTTAATTTCATATTATTACTAAACAAAATATATTTTGAAAATCATCATATTCCATTTAAAGGTTTTCAAAATGAAAGTGATGTTTCGTATTCAGGAATTCGAAAAATAGTGCCCTAACGTGCTGGGTTGCGATTTTCCGTTTAACTAAATAACTTAACATCCCTTTTACGAAGTTTTGCAAATCATGAGACGACTTTGATTTCGAGAGATTAAAACATCGTGTCCTAACAAGCTGGTTGTGATGTTTACATCTTTTCGGGACAAAGAAATCTCAAGTTTTGACTCGAACCTTCTCTTGATTCGATCCGATACGAGGCCTTTTGTAAAATTGCTACACTCCATTAAAAGGTTTTAAAATAAAGGCAATGTTTTGTATTTAGGAATTCGGGGAATAGTGCCCTAACGTGCTGGGTTGCGATTTTTCATTTGACTAAATCACTAAACATCATTTTGATAAACTTCGTAAAATTATGAGATAGTTTTGATTATGAAGGTTAGAAATATCATGTCCTAACGTGCTGGATGTAATGTTTGTACCCTCTCGGAACAAAGAAATCTCAAATATCCTAATACCTTTAAAGGATCCGTATGTTAAAACCTTTTCAATCTTCCGACATCAAGACACTAATTAATCATTGTGGTACCAATTTTGGGCGTATCGAGGGTGCTAACCCTTCCTCGTGCGTAACCGACTTTCGAACCCGTTTTTTTGGATTTCGTAGACCAAAATCGTTGTTTTGATAAATCAAACTATTTATTAAAAACAACCGTTTTACGAGGTGACCCGATCACACCTCAACAAAAAAAGGATTGGTGGCGACTCCCGTTTTTTTCATTTTTAAAACCCAAAGTCGAACCCCTTGTCGTTTTCCCGTTTTAAAAAAAATGGTGACGACAGCTTGGCGACTCCACTGGGGACATTTTTGGAAAGTCAAGCCATAAATTGATTATTTTTTGTCTTTTGTCGGAAATTTGAAAGTTCAAGTTGAAAATTACGATCTTTTTACAGCATGTTGTTTTAATTTCGGCATTGCATTGCATGACCGCCGTGGTCACACCTTTAAGTGGAAGTGAGAAACTACTCTTTCGTGAGGTTTTCACCTCCGTGCAAGATAGTGGATCCCTTTCGGGATACATCCGTACCTATGTCTTCGTGAGATTTTTATCTCAAATGCGACCATAGGAAATGTATTCCCCAACCGAACTCGGTTTATATGAGCCTATAATGGGTGAGGATCGAGGAATCGATAGTTCGGTACCCTTACTTTAGAACTGAACCTCATATAGTAAGCCCTAAGAACCCACCCTAGGTAGAGCCACGCCAAACCCTAGTGGTTACCAGATTAGGTATTTTTATTCTTTGCTTACTGTGTATGGAGTACTGATTTACTTTATTTTTATTTTTGCATGGCATCTTCATAAAAAAAGGTGTTGATTCACATTCAATTGCTAAATAGATAGCTTCTCATGGAAAGGGGGTTTCTTGATAGAGTGAAGGACAATACGGCCGTCCGAATATGGGCCGAGACACTGCAACAAGAAAAGGGTGATAGTCTTACAGAAGGGCACGTGTCAGAATTATGGGACTTCACACGTATCAGTGTAACTCAAAATAATCTTCAAGAGATGAAAGAGATATGGAGTCAATGGGACGACGAGATTAAGCAACTATTATCTCTGTCATTACGGTGATCGCCTTATCTCGCTCGACATCAAGGTAGACCAAGACTTATTCGAAACTATAGCCCAATTTTGGAATCTCGCTTATAGTTGTTTTACTTTCGGAAAGCGGATCTGGTGCCTACTATAGAAGAGTATCTGACTTTACTCGTTGCCCAAAAATTTAAACCGACAAAGTTTATACAAGACTGTTAACGCCCCACCTTCTTAAAAAAGCGATGAATATTACGGGAATGAAGCGGCGTTGGGTTGCAAAGACGGATAAAACAAAAGGAGATTGTAAGTGCATCCCTTGGAGAAATTTAAGGGATTTGATCATAGCACACCACAGACGTGAAGAAAAGGGTTGACATTTTGCCTTGAGTATTTATGGGTGATTATTTTCCCTAAAGCTCTAGGGCATGTAGGCGAAGGCGGTCTCGGATTTATTCGACTGATTGGATAGAAGAGTCACACCTGTTCTGCGATTCTCGGTGAAACTTTCGTGTCCTAAGCGGCGTGTCGAAGAGCGAAGCGAAGGAAGATTCTTTGGTTGTGCTGACTCTTGCTAGTATGGTTCAACAGTCATTTTGGAAAGCGAAAAAAGGCACCTGGGTCGAATCTTCTCCGAGGACTATTCCCCGCTAAAAGAATTAGCAGTCACACCAAGGTGAGACGATCTTACGGAAGAAAAATGGATGACGATTCTGCAAAACCTGCAAGAAGAAGATGTAGAATGGAAAGCTCCTTTAGTGATCCCTGATGAGATCCTATATCGGTGTGGAGATTTTGACTGGGTTCCTCTACTGGGAATATGGGGAGCTGTTGGATATGCCCCTCTCCTCGTACTGAGACAGTACAAATCGAGACAGTTTATACCTGCAACACAAGGTCTAATTCAGTGCGAGTTCGAATATAAAAGAGACAATTGTAAGAAGAGGGTTCGCAAAATAGCGAGTGCATGGAATCGAACTCACAGGATAAAAAGGTTTGCCACTAACCCGATGACAACCCCTGAATATGACCGATGGAGGAGTCAGAGAATCAACGACAATAGCCCCACTTTAGACCAAGAAAACGCCCGATCGGTGGAAGAACACCTACAGGTAATCCCGTCAGAGCTCGAAATCATCAAGCAGGATTTTGAGGAAAAGAATGTGGAATTAGGGAAAAGGATAGAACAATTAAAAGAAGAAAAGATGCAATTAGGGTTGGATGTTGACATTCAGAAGCTGGAAGCCGAAAAGCTGAGGAAAGGGAAAAATAAGGCCGAGAAAGATTTGGACAGTTTGAAAACAGACTACAAAAAGCTGCGAAGGTCAATAAAAATTACTGGATTAGGAAAAACGTCAAAGCAATAGCGTCAAGAACCGAAAGAGGAAAGACATAGAGCCAGTCAATGGGAAAGGGAACTTCGAGATACTCAAGTTCGAGAAACTACTCTGAAAAGAAGTTTGGTAGAAACTCAGAATGAGAAAGAGGAATTAAAGGCCCGGGTGACAGAACTGGAAAGGTCATTGTATCAGCATCGTAGCCGTAACTCTGTAGTCGAATTAAAGGCTAGTCTGAGTAAAATTGAAGAAATGAAAGCAAGAATCGAAGAGCTAGAATCTACTTTACATGGTTGTGAGCTACAGGTGGAGCTTCTTGAAGTCAATGAGGAGTGCTAGAAGCAGCAACTTCAGCACTCTCAGAATCAAGTTAGAGATCAGGATTACATTATGAAAGAAGTCGTGGCTCAAGTGCGAGAAGTGGAGAATCACTTACAAACCTTAGCGATCGGTGATGTATTAAGTTTATTTACTGAATCAAAGTCGAGTAAGGTCAAGAGTTAGCTGGGCTTCGGAAGAAGTCAAGGCCTTAAGTATTAGGGCGAGGCCTTATATGTAATCCGTTTATGTAAAGAAACTTATTTTCTAGAAAAGTTATTCTAAAAAGAAATTGAATCAGAATTAATGCCTTTTTTTGCATACATTTCTTGCATCAGCATCACATTGCATCATATGCATTAAATCTCACAAAGGAACCTTAAATTATGACAGTGACCTTGGAACATCGGTACAATACATGAGGCAAAACAAAAATCATGGATCAAAGAATGGAGAGACTAGAACAAATGCAAAAGGAAATACAAGAGCGGATGCAAGAACGATTGATTAAGATACAACAAGACATGATTGAGCGAATGCAAGAATCTCAAAGTAGCATGATGAATCAATTGGCGTAGTTGTTGGCCAATGAACGTGAGAAAGGAAAGGGCGTTGCTACTAGTTTGGGAAATGATAATGACAACCCTGTTTACCCTCCGGGTTTTACCCCACCTAATACCCAAGCGCCACCAGACGTGCATCACCAAAGGACGCCTGTTACTATTAGACCACAATATCAGGTTGGTACCGCGATACCAGCCCACCTTTCGACTGGTTCGGGTACTAACCCAGGGGAAAGTCCAGCCAACCCTGTGGTCTCGGATTTCGATGAACTGGCAGAAATGGACAAGGCAAAAATAGATTTGTCAAAGTAACTTGAGGATCGTTGCAAGTGGCTAGAAGAAAAGTTTAAAAAAATAGAAACGGCTGACCATCGTTACGGGATAGATGCTAAAGACTTAAGTTTGGTCTCGGACTTAGTCCTTCCGCCAAAGTTCAAAACACCAGAGTTCGAGAAATATAACGGGACTAGCTGTCCTGAGGCGCACATCACAATGTTCTACCGGCGGATGGCGGGGCACCTTAATAATGACCGATTCTTGATTCACTATTTTCAAGACAGGTTTGGTAAGTCTGCGCTAAATGGTATAATCACTTAGTCGTGCCCAAATCGGGACATGGAAAGACTCGCACAGCCTTCATGAAACATTATGGCCATGTGGTGATATTGCTCTGATAGAATCACGCTCCAAAATATGGAGAAAAAGTCAGGCGAGAGTTTTAGACAGTATGTCCAGCGATAGAGAGGGTAGCAGTACAAGTTTAGCCACCGCTTTTGGAAAAGGAGACAACCATGCTCTTTATAAATACGTTGAAAGCTCCTTTCATCAATCATATGCCGGGAAGCGCCACTAAAAGCTTCTCAGACATCGTGATGTCGGGGAAGATGATAGAAAATGCAATCAAATATGGCAAGATAGAAGTGGGAGAAAGAACCAGAAAGATAATCCCAAAGAAAGAGAGAACGATGTAAATAACTTAGGTAAAGGTTATTCGAAGCCTATTCGTAAATCAGCCCAAGGTCAGTAATCGTCGATCATCGTGGCTCCTCTGGCGTGAATCCAAAGACAAAGCGAACACGAGAAAATCCAATTCACGCCAATCCGGTCACATACAAGGAAATGTACGAATTTATTCGATGCACATGTTGTTGCCCCACATTACCTAAAACCTTGCAACCCCCATACCCTAAGTGGTATGGACGCGAACGCGACAGTCACGAGTACCACGCAGGATTGTGGGCATTCAATAAAGAACTGCCTTGCTTTCAAAAACGGTAGAAAGACTCATCCAGATGGGCGTTATAAAAGTAGACGATACCCCAGTCGCGGGGCACCCCTGCCTAATCATGAGGTCAATATGATAGGCGAAAATATGAGAAGGAGAGTTAAAAGGGATGTTGACGAAGTAAAGACTCCGATGAAACAAGTTTGGAAAGAAATGATGAAGAGAGGATTAGCTGTATCAAGGCTGGTAGGAAAGCATGAAAGAACAAGAAGAGGTTACGAGTTTCATAACATGGAAGGGCATGAAATCCAGGACTGTACTGAGTTCAGAATTCTGGTACAAAGATTGATGGACAATAAAGAGTTGGAGTTTTTTGAGATTAATGAAGGCCGAAAAGAAAGAAGCATTTGCGTGTTGGAAGATGAATCAGTAATAAAAGTCTCGAAAGCTAGCTATCCTTTAGTCATCATCTCACGGCCAAAGAACGATGGAACCGGGATAAAGACAACTTCGAAGATCGTGATTCATAAATCGATGGTCCTTTCGTATGAAGACAACAAAGAGGTTCCCCAGAACTCTAATTGCAACCTGAAGATTCCTAAAATAGAGGACTCATCCCGCACTATGAAAGGAAACCAGGAGCCTCCGAAGATTGTGATTCGAAGACTTACGACCTTTTCATATGAAGATAACAAAAAGGTTCCCTGAAACTACAACTGTAATGTGACGATTCCGGAAAGGAGACTTGTCTAATCGCAAAGAGAAACCAAGAAGTAGGCTCCTATACACGTAGCGGAAAGCGTTACGACACGCAAAACCCAGACGAAAGCTTGCAAAGGGAAAACCTTGGTGGGCGAATAAAAGAAAGAAAGTGCGACCAAATAGGAAGCTCCTATAAATGAGCCAGTGAAGGAAGACGAGGCTAGGGAATTCTTGAAGTTTTTAAAACATAGTGAATACAGCGTCGTGGAGCAGCTGCATAAACAGTCGGCTCGTATATCTGTACTTGACTTGCTATTAAGCTCAGAAGCGCACCACAACGCACTGATGAAAGTATTGAATGAAACTTATGTTGCTAATGATATCACCGTTAACAAGTTGGATCGTCTAATTAGTAATATAAGTGCTGATAACTTCATTTTCTTTAATGATGACGAGATTCCGCCGGGGGGCATGGGTTCCATCAAGGCCCTCCATATTACTACACGGTGCAAAGGATACACACTACCAGGGGTATTAGTCGACAACGGATCGGCACTCAATGTTTTGCCATTATCGACGTTGAATCGGTTACCCGTTGATAGCTCTCACATGAAGGCCTGCTACAATGTAGTAAGGGCATTCGATGAAACTGAAAAGAAAGTCATGGGGAGGATCGAGGTACCTCTTTTAATCGGCCCAGGTACATATGAAGTGGATTTCATAGTAATGGATATTAGGCCGTCGTATAACTATTTGTTGGGGAGACCTTGGATACACTCAGCAGGAGCAGTCCCCTCATCGTTGCACTAGAAATTAAAATTAGTCACAGAAGGTCGTTTGGTAACAATAAATACCGAAGAAGACATTATCGCAACCGTAACCAACAGTGCACCATATTTAGAAGCAAATGACGAAGCAACTGAATGTTCCTTCCGCTCTTTAGAATTCGTCAACGCAATATTTATCATCGAGGGAAACAAGATCCCAGTACCCCAGTTATCCAAAACCACAAAAATGGGTTTAGAATTAATGGTTGAAAATGGAGCCGTACCCGGAAAGGGACTGGGAAGGTATCTCCAAGGAGGAATCGAAATCCCGAGGTTGAAGGAAAAAAGAGACCTCTTTGGCTTAGGATTCAAGCCGAATGCAAAGGAAAAGAAAAAAGAGTTAGAAAAGAAGTAAGAAAGAAGGAAAGCGCGTTTGGGTAGAGATGAGATTAAAAGGGAACCGATGATAATTCCTCATATTCGTGAGACCTTTATATCAGGAGGGGTTATCCATCCGAGATAAGGAATGCAAGATGAAGAAATCGTGCACGTCAACGCTATATCTGAAGGAAAAATTGAGGAAGAAAATCGGAATGGCATCCACCCCTATGAGCCAGACAGCATTCTAAACAACTGGACTGCGGAGGAGATTCCTGTAGCTTTTAGAACTCAATTAGAGTAATACTCGGAACACACTTGTTGCTTTAAGTCTAGAAGCAATAAGAGTCCCTTTTGTGAAGCATGATTTTGTATAAGGCATTGTTATTTTCAATGAAATACATCTCCGCCATCGTTTGAGCAAATTTTCTTTTATGTTCATTTCATTTATTATCATTATTCTTTTTTTAGACATTCTTCCAAACATTTCTATTCTTCATTTATGATACCAATAAGCATGCCTAGATTCTGTGATTCTATGAGCCTTTATTTATCTCCATAATAGGTCCCCAAATATCAATGATTTGAGTAAAACTACCGATGACTCGGAATGTCCTTTTGAGCAAGATACGGATGCGGAAGATTTTTAAGATTTTGGAGATGACCAAGGCTGTGACTTATCTCCTGAATTGTTAATGATGGTAGAACAGGAGGAGAAACAAATTGTACCTCACAAAGAGTCAGTGGAAATAGTGAACCTAAGAGAGGGGCAAGAAAAGAAAGAAGTGAAGATTGGGCCAGTATCACCGTAGAGACAAAGCGAGACCTCGTCGAGTTACTCCAAGAATTCAAGGATGTCTTCGCATGGTCATATCAAGACATGCGGGTTAAGCAATCGATATCATGGTACACTTGCTTGCCCATAAAAGAAGAATACAAGCCACCCAATGAAACTTAGGAGGATGAGGCGGACGTTTCTTGAAAATAAAAGAAGAGGTCGAAGCAATTTGACGCATGTTTCTTGCAAGTGGTTAAGTACTCGGAATGGGTAGCCAATATCGTCCCCGTCCCTAAGAAAGATGGAAAAGTACGAATGTGTGTGGACTACAGGGATCTAAACAAGGGTAGCCCGAAGGACAATTTTCGTTACCTCATATCGACACCTTAGTGGATAATACGGCGGGTTATTCATTGTTCTCATTCATGGATGGCTTCTCCGGATACAACCAGATAAAGATGCTTCCTGAAGACATGGATAAAACCACATTCATAACCATGTGGGAAACCTTTTGCTATAAGGTAATGCCATTTGGGTTGAAGAATGCGGGAGCAACATATCAGAGAGCCATGGTAACCCTATTCCATGATATGATGCACAAGAAAATTGAGGTTTATGTCGACGATATGATCGCCAAGTCCCGAACCGAAAAGGAGCATATCCAAGTCTTAAGAAAATTATTTTTGAGGTTGAGAAAAGTCCAATTGAAGCTTAACCCGGCTAAGTGTACCTTTAGAGCCAGGTCAGGGAAACTGTTAGGATTTATAGTCAGTGAAAGGGGGATTGAGGTTGACCCAGACAAGGTCAAGGCTATACAAGAATTGCCTCCGCCTTGCACGTAAAAAGAAGTTCGAGGTTTCTTAGGAAGATTAAATTACATTGCTCGGTTCATTTCACAACTGACTGAGAAATGTGATCCCATATTTCGTCTTCTTAAAAAACACGATCCAGGTGTGTGGGACGAGGAATGTCGAAGACCTCGACAAAGTAAAGCGATACTGTCCAATCCTCCGATATTGACACCGCCTAATCCAGAGAAGCCTTTAATCCTCTATTTGACGGTACTTGATAATTCAATGGGATGTGTGCTCGGCCAGCATGATGAGTCAGGAAAGAAAGAAAAGGCAATATACTACCTTAGTAAAAAGTTCACTGAGTGTAAAACAAGGTACTCACCAATTGAGAAACTATGTTGTGCCTTGGTCTGGACAACTCGGAGATTGAGGCAGTATATGTTGTATCATACGACCTGGCTCATCTTGAAGCTAGACCCACTGAAATACCTAATCGAGTTGACTACTTTGAATGGACGGATGGCCCGATGGAAAATTTTACTTTCTGAGTTTGACATAGTTTATGTAAACCAGAAGGCGATAAAAGGAAGTGTAATAGCGGATTTTCTGGCCAATAGAGCTCTGGTAGATTATGAGCCTTTGGACTTCGATTTCCCTAATGAAGACCTAATGTATGTAGCAATCACTGAAGAAGGTACCCCGAAAAGTCGTCCTTGGAAACTGAACTTCGACGGAGCATCGAATGCTATGGGCAACGGAATTGGGGCAGTTCTGGTGTCCTCAAATGGAGATCAGTACCCATTTACTTGCAGGCTAGATTTTAATTGTACAAACAACATGACAGAGTATGAAACTTGCATCATGGGTATTCGTGCCACTATAGAACGTAAAATTAAGGTACTAGAAGAATACGGGGACTCTGCACTGGTAATTTATCAACTTAAAAGAGAATGGGAGACGAGAGATCCCAAATTGGTCGAATACAAAAGATTGGTCCAAGAACTGATCAAAGAGTTCGATGACATCACTTTCAGTTACCTACCAAGAGACGAAAATCAGATGGCTGATGCTCTAGCCACATTGGCTTCTATGGTACAAGCAAACAACGAGGAGGATATGAGGCCTATACGAATGAGCATTTATGAGGCTTCAGCCCATTGCTACATCGTGGAAGAAGAGGAGCAAAATGATCACCCGTGGTATCACGATATACTACAATACGTGAAAAATCATAAATACCCCGATCAAGCAACCGAAAACGACAAAAGGACGTTGAGAAGACTAGCTTGTGACTATGTCTTAGACGGAGAGGTCTTATACAAAAGAAGAAAGGATCAAGTGCTATTGAGATGTATGGATGGCACCAAGGCTAAGCGAGATCCTAGAAGAAGTCCATGATGGTGTCATGGAATACATGCCAATGGGTTCAAGAATGGCGGACAAATCATGAGATTCGGTATTATTGGTCTACCATGGAAAGAGATTGCATTGATTACGCTAAGAAATGTCATAAGTGCCAAATTTATGGGGACAAGATTCATGTACCACCTCACCTTTACATGTTATGACCTCCCCATGGCCTTTTTCTATGTGGGGCATGGACGTTATTGGACCAATCTCTCCAAAAGCTTCCAATGGACATCGGTTCATCTTCGTAGTAATTGATTACTTCACTAAATGGGTGGAGGCCACTTCATATGCTAATGTGACAAAATCAGCAGTCAGCAAGTTCCTAAAAAAGGAAATCATAAGTCGATATAGAATGCCTAAGAGGATCATATCTGATAATGCGTTAAACTTGAACAACAGCATGATCGCAGAAGTCTGTAGGTAATTCAAGATCAGACATCACAATTCGTCACCATATCGCCCAAAGATGAACGGTGCAGTAGAGGCAGCTAACAAGAATATCAAGAAGATAGTAGGAAAGATGACTGAGACTTACAAAGACTGGTACAAGAAGCTACCATTTTCCCTTTTCGCCTATCGAACGTCGGTCAGAACCTCCACTGGGGCAACTCCTTTCTCATTGGTTTACGGAATGGAGGCGGTTTTACCCATCGAAGTCAAAATTCAATCCTTTCGAGTATTGTCTGAATTGAAATTGGATGAAGCAGAATGGATCCAAGTTCGATATGATCAGTTGAATCTGATCGAAGAAAAGAGACTAAAAGCTATCCGTCATGGTCAGATGTACCAAAAGCGAATGATGCGAGCATACAACAAAAAAGTGTGTCCAAGAGAATTCCACGAGGGAGACTTAGTTTTGAAAAAGATCTTTTCCATACAAAAGGATTTCAGAGGGAAATGGATGCCAAATTAAGAAGGACCTTATGTAGTGAAAAAGGCTTTCTCTGGAGGGGCTCTAATTTTGACCGAGATAGATGGGAAAAATCTACCCAATCCCACAAATTTAGATTCAGTTATTATGCTTGAAGAAGGGAAAGGCTAAAGTGAAAACCCGCAAAGGGCGCTTTAAGACCTAAAAAAAAAAGAAGAGGCCGAAGCGAAAACCCGTAAAGGGCGCTTTGAGACCAAAGGGGCTTTGAGTCAAAAACTCGATAAGGGCGGCTCAAATTTGCACGAAAGAGGAGGCATGTGACAATTTTTATTCCCCAAAATTAGCAAAAGGAGGAATGTTACACCTCGGAACATCTACAAAGCACTGCAGATCTCCCAACGTCTATTCAGCTCAAAATGATCTTCGGAAGAATTTGGTAGTGAAGCTCAGGCTGTAATATCTGGGGCACCTAATTTTTCTCTTTATCCATTTTTTCTACTCCAATAATGTTTACTTTTGTTGATTTAATCCAATTCCATTCTTCATAAATTCCATTGTTACTTTAAATCTTTAAGTTGTTTGCAATTGAAATAACGACCCATGGACCCATAATGCTTCCATAAAAGGAGTCCCGCCTATTACTCTGGAGGCCTCTAAACAGCGTAGGAACCTAAAACAAGACTGTTGTGTAGGAACCTCCACACTTAGGGGTTGGAAACGTTCGAGGAAGAGGAGTCTAAAATCATGATTATTTCTTCAGATTCGCTGTCATAGATATCGGACGAGATATTGCATCCGTGCCGTAACCTTGACGAGTGAGCGAGCAACTACAGCCCTAAGCTTTTAAAAAGAGATCATTCTCATGACATCCTGCATTCATGCAAATGTCCTCCATAATATCATTTAATTAAGAGCATTCGATTTATTACAATCATTGCATCTTAATGAAAAAATCATCATTCTCATGACATTCTGCATTCATGTAAGTGTCATCCAGATCACACGTAGTTAGGAGCATTTGAGTCATTCCGATCATAGCATCCGCATCCTTTGGCATAAACACAAACATATAAAATCGAGTCTATAGGATATGTCCCTAGAGGACGGTGTAGCAACACTATTGAAGATTACCCTATTGCCACTGACCAGCAGTGGAATAGATGTAAGATCGTCTTATTACCATTGACCAGCAGTGAGATAAGTTGAAGATTATCCTATTACCATCGACCTGTGGTGGAATGAGTGGTCCTATTGCCATCGACCAGCGGTGGAATAGGTTGAAGATCGTCCTATTGCCACTGACCAGCAGTGGAATAGGTCTAAAATTGTAGATCTTGTCACCCTAACCAGTAGTGGGGCAAGATCGAAGGCAAATCTTGGCTCCCTAACCAGTAGGGAACATGATTTAGGCCACCATCCTATTGCCACTGACCAGCAGTAGAATAGATAAAAAATTGTAGATCTTGTCGCCCTAACCAGTAGTGGGGCAAGATCGAAGGCAAATCTTTGCTCCCTAACCAGTAGGGAACATGATTTAGGCCACCATCCTATTGCCACTGACCAGCAGTGGAATAGGTCAAAAATTATAGATCTTGTCGCCCTAACCAATAATAGGGCAAGATCGAAGGCAAATCTTGGCTCCCTAAGAACATGATTTAGGCCACCGTCCTATTGCCACTGACCAGCAGTGGAATAGGTCAAAAAAATTGTAGATCTTGTCGCCCTAACCAGTAGTGGGGCAAGATCGAAGGCAAATCTTGGCTCCCTAACCAGTAGGGAGCATGGTTAAAGCTTTAGTACTATTGCCTTAACTAGCAGTGGAATAGGCTGAAGACCAAAGACCTCATCTCTCTAGAGATGCAGTGGAGCAATCTAAAATAAACAAGTCACAAGTCGTAGCAAGAGCAAATTGGAGCTACAGATCCCATCTCGTCGAAGTAGCAGTGGAGTGGATCAAAGCAACAAGGTATGGTGGACCAAAACAAGGCTACCTGAAGAAGAATGGCACCAAAGAAGTCAAGACTCGGTGAGACCAGACAAAATTGGCCTTTTGAAAGTCTTTGCTCCATTCTCGTTGCACGACAATGAGCAAAGAGGGGCAGTTGTACAAGCCCAATTTCGCTCGGGCCCGTTATAAACCTAAACCCTACCCAAAATTAAAACCCCAAACCCAAACACACTGACCCAATACAAACCAAGACCCAAACCCTAAGCCCATTACACCGGTGGCCCAATGGCCTAAAATCTAAAATTAGGGTTCGGGAACCCTAATCATCATTGCATGAGATTGAATAACTGGGCCATTAAATCTTCTACCTCGACCCGCCTCGCCACCACTTGCCCCACTTGCTCGCCATCACCGATGGCGTCTGCAAGACCGCCTCGCCACCGCCCAAGCACTGCAAAGCCATTAAATAGAGACGAGACAGAAAAGAAAAAGAATGTAAAAGAATGGCTATAAAAGCCGATCGAAGCTAGAAAGTGCTCTCCTCTTTTTTCGATCAATATACAAAAGAAAAAGAAATTTCAAAGCACAAAAAAACAGCAGATCCAAACACAGGAAGAGAAAAACACAAAAGATTCATTAAAATCGAAAGAAACAGAGGCCAAAGGTGATTTTTTTTCTTTTATTTTCGAATTTTTTTTTCTTTCTTTTTCAGTAAACATACACATAACTATATTATTAAAATATATACATAAAAAAAGAAAAAAATTTACCTTTTCTGAACTTTAGGCCACTGTAAGTGCGGCCATGACGGCGACGATCTTTGCGGTGATCGGTCAGAATCCCACCGGCCATCCCCCCTTCTGCAGAGAAAAAAAGAAAGAAATGAGAGATTTTTTTTTAAAAAAAAGGCTAAATATGATTTTTTTTCAGCATTTAGGGCTTTATATAGCCCCACAAAACGACGTCGTTTTGGGGGCTGCCCTTTAACCCCAAAACGACGCCGTTTCATCCATGACCGACCCGATCCGATTCGACCCGCCCTAGGATCTGCGTGTTTTTTAATCGATAGTTAATTGCACAATCGGTCCTTCCGCATTTTTAGATTTTTACAATTAAGTTTTTCGCTATTGCAATTTTGCCCCAGAAACTTTACGCGATTATAATTCGGTCCTTTTAAAACGCTGCGTTTCACTATTTGGGGGAAATTTGCGCTCCTCATCCCTAGCTTTTTGCGCGCGTTGCTGTTTGGTCCTTTTATTGCTTATAATGTCTAATTTGGCCCTCTTACTTCTGTTTTAATTTTAATTTGACCCATTTTTCAAATTATTTTGCAATTTTTTTTACTATTTCTCTGCTACTTAACATTGACTGCTTGTTATTATTATGTTCGTTATTATTATTATTATTATTTATTATTTCCATTATTATTCCATTATTATTATTATTATTTATTGTTCAGATATCGTATATGTATCGTTCCTTATCGTTTTGTTTATTGATATTATTATTATTATATTATTATTCTTATTATCGTTATTAAAATATTATCATCACCATTCTTTCTTATTACTACTATTATATATATGTATATTTCACTATTATTCGTTTACCATCTTTTTATATTATTACCACTATCTTGTATTTTATTATCTTATTATTTAATTTTCATCTTTGTAATTTTATTATTCTATTTTACCACTAATATTATGTATACGTATTATTCATATTGGTATAGCATTATCATTGTTTCAAATCATTGTCATATTATTATTATTCGTATTCTTATACTTATCATATTTATGTCTACGTTTATCTTTCTTAATTTCATATTATTACTAAACAAAATATATTTTGAAAATCATCATATTCCATTTAAAGGTTTTCAAAATGAAGGTGATGTTTCGTATTTAGGAATTCGAAAAATAGTGCCCTAACGTGCTGGATTGCGATTTTCCGTTTAACTAAATAACTTAACATCCCTTTTACGAAGTTTCGCAAATCACGAGACGACTTTGATTTCGAGAGATTAAAACATCGTATCCTAACAAGCTGGTTGTGATGTTTACATCTTTTCGGGACAAAGAAATCTCAAGTTTTGACTCGAGCCTTCTCTTGATTCGATCCGATACGAGGCATTTTGTAAAATTGCTACACTCCATTAAAAGGTTTTAAAATAAAGGCAATGTTTTGTATTTAGGAATTCGGGGAATAGTGCCCTAACGTGCTGGGTTGCGATTTTTCGTTTGACTAAATCACTAAACATCCTTTTGATAAACTTCGTAAAATCATGAGATAGCTTTGATTACGAAGGTTAGAAATATCATGTCCTAACGTGCTGGATGTGATGTTTGTACCCTCTCGGAACAAAAAAATCTCAAATATCCTAATACCTTTAAAGGATCCGTATGTTAAAACCTTTTCAATCTTCCGACATCAAGACACTAATTAATCATTGTGGTACCAATTTTGGGCGTATCGAGGGTGCTAACCCTTCCTCGTGCGTAATCGATTTCCGAACCCATTTTTTCGGATTTCGTAGACCAAAATCGTTGTTTTGATAAATCAAACTGTTTATTAAAAACAACCGTTTTACGAGGTGACCCGATCACACCTCAACAAAAAAAAGATTGGTGGCGACTCCCGTTTTTTTCATTTTTAAAACTCAAAGTCGAACCCCTTGTCGTTTTCCGTTAATTTTAAAAAAATGGTGACGACAAAAATTGTTGAAAAGGCTGTGGCTGGCAAGTGGCAACTAGCCCGAAAGGTGGTGCTGCTGTTGAGAAGACTTAAGCTGAGCGGCTAACTTTTGTAATATTTTATGTCGATGAATATTGAATACATTAATACATATAATATGGATATATTTAAAAAATTAAATATAATATTAATGAATATATAATTAAGTTCTTCAAAAAAGAATATATTTTAAGTAAAATAATAATAATTCGAATAACATAAAATAATTCATTTATTGAAAGAGCTAATATTGAAACTGTTAACATTTGCATGAAAAAACATATACGTACGGACAGTCTAAGAATAATTCATTCAAATGAAGTGAATTTATTTTCAATTAAAAAAAAAGATTTACCAATAAATAGTTTTAAAATGGGAATTAAACTCAAATAATAAAATAAAATTAGAGGCGATGGCATCACTATCGGTATGGTCTCCAAATAACATCTTCCCCTCGTAACACCTGGCTGGTGGCAATATGGATGAGAAGAGAATAATATTTCACATTCGTGTCTTTTTTCAGCAATAACGATAAAAGGAATCAGGCTTGTTTGGATTTCTATTTCCATTTCTATGCATGAATTCACTATCCTCTTCCAACCAAAAAAACATATATACGTTTTAAATATCATTAAAAATATTAATAAAAATATACGTGACATATCGTATGTTATTATTTATCAATAAAGTCAACTTTAATAATACAAATAGATGAATCTTTTAACAGGAAATACTAATTTATCTTTGATCTCACCGTATAAAAACTAATATTTAGTGAAAAATCAAATTATAATCTAATTCTTATTTTATGATAGTTTTACTAAACTTATGTATGACACTTGGAACTCTTCCTTAAAAGAAGTCTACGTGCTATATCATAGCTATCAACAAGTATATATAGCCCTTCCACCCCTAAAACCAAAAATCACCATTTGCACAAACAATTTGTTGATTCAGCTGCTATCGATATAGCACTTACCATTACTGTTTCTTCAAGCTCCCTCGTGAGCTTCTCCAATCCAATCTACCTTGTTTTTTCTGCACTTTCAAATCGTATTTTATGATGAAACAAGCTTGATTTGAGGATCAAAATCTGGGTCTGATTTTATTCCCTTTTTTGTTATAGTTTTAAAGATAAAAATGAGCTGCTGGGTCGGAGGAGACTGGATGTGCGGCGCCTGCCAGCACCAGAATTTTAAAAAGAGGGAAGCTTGCCAACGCTGCGGGTACCCCAAGTACGGGGGCCCCGATGTGTCGACTTACTTATACAACAACAGTTACAATAGTGCTGAAGGTTTAGCCGGGGACTGGTACTGTTCCGCCATGAACTGTGGGGTTGTCAACTACGCTAGCAGAACAAATTGCTATCGATGTGGTTCGTTGAAAAATGATTTTGTTGGTAATTATAATACAATGGGCTGTGATGGGACTGTTCCCCCTGGATGGAAAACCGGTGACTGGATTTGCACCAGGTCAGTAAAATGAAAGATAATGCTACTATTTGTGTTTGACACATAAATACGAGTTGGAGTAACATAGAGAGTATCCTGTGAATAAAAATGTTGGACACATAAGCTGCATTGTGTCTGGTCATGACATTGGTTTATGATATTGCATTCATTTGTCTTCCAAACATGGTATCCACCCAATATAGCAGATAATGAATTCCCATCTTATCACATGTATGTTATATATGGAGACTGTCATTTATATATACTTATCGTTGGTCTGATATGACTGCAAACATTTGTTTGGTCAGATATGGATGTGGAGTTCACAATTATGCCAGCAGGATCGAGTGCTTCAAGTGCAAGAACCCAAGGAATTTTGGTAATATATATATATATACATATAGCAAAGAATATGGGTAAAAATATCATGGAGGTTTTTGTATTAAGAGTTAAATTGCATTTTTTTCTCTTTACTCAAAAAATAGATAAATTAATCCCCATATTTTAGATCAAAGAGCAAATTAATCATTTTTGTTTAAAATTTTATTCATTTGTACTGTTAAAACCTCACGTAACTAATAGAATAGTCAAACAGAGACATTTGGCATGCAACGTATACCTACTGATGTATAGAGATAAGTTTTTAACAGCAAAAATAGATGAAATTTTTAACAGAATGATCGCTTTTCCTTTTGATCTAACATACAAAGGTTAATTTGTCAATTTTTTGTATAGAGAAGATAAAAATACAATTCGACTTTTAATGCATGAACCTCTATGATACTCTTATTAAGAATATGATTTATTAGCAAGAATAGGCTATTCAGTTTTTTTTTTTTTTTTTTTTGATGTTTCTCAGGTGGTGCATAGGGAATTAAGAAGAACATTGTGTGCAACCAATGTTACTAATTTCTTTTCATATATCTAATCCTTCACTCACCAGTTTTTGTTTGGTTTTATTGGTGTCAACAAATATAGCATTTAGGATGACCAAAAGGGTGAAAGCCTTTTCCTTTTTCAAGCTTATCAATGTAATTGTAATCATCAACAAAAAGGGTTTCTGGGTTTGATTAATGGTGTTATGATTTTTATTTTTATTTTGTCTTTTTCTATGGTTCAAGGCTTAATGATGTTGGATGATTAAGATTTAATAATAAATAAGTTTAAAATTTTATCAATAATGATCATATGTAATAATAAGATATATTAAATTCTTAAAAAAATACAAATTTAAATCTTAAAGCCGACATTATTAGAAGAAATAACTCTAAACTCTGAATATAAATAAAATAAAAAATTAAATTTGAATCTAAATATTTTCCTCATTGAAATCTTTTCTAAGAAACAAAATAATGTAATAATTTTTCTAAAAGATAGTGTTATCTTGATTTAAACTTTCAACAGATAAATTAAAGTCATTTTAATTCGGTTGGTATCGATATTTTATCTTTGTAAAAGATATAAGTTCAAACGTGTTAAATTATATTTATTTTTTTATTTAAAGATCGAGAGAAAATTATGAATAAATTCTTAATCAAAGTATCACCCTTAACTTTGGATTCAACCAAACCAATGCAATGCAATTAATTCAAAATAGAGAAAATTCATTTCATTTCAAACCCTTTAAGCATAAAAAAAAATAAAAATATGTAGAATTATGTGTGTATATATACATGAAGATAAGAACCAAATGCTCTAACTTTAAAAGCATAGATGCTTAAAGTTACTGAAACTTTGAAGTTTAAATATATATTGATTAGATCTTTTCATGTTGATTTGATGAATTATATTTGGGGTTGTGATTGCTCTTCTCAATAATGTTATTTTTTAAGGCTTGAATTATGTTTTCTAGTCGAGAGTATAATCTGACTTATCACTACACCCAACATTTATGAGTATTTATGTTTGGGTTTGAATTATAATAGCATAGATGCAATGCCAAATATCAAAGCAAAATGTGGAATCCCACTTTTATCACTTCATTTTCATTTCCCATTTTATCATATTAGTGGCTCACCACTTCCCACTGCTAAAAATGGGATTCTGACTTGTTCCCATACTATGGTTAAAAAGTATAAATTAATATTTTTTTTTTAGTATTATTGAAAACAAATAAAATTGGTAATATGTACTTTTGAAGTCTAATTGAAATCATATAAAGAACCTACTATCTATATATATATATACTATTTTCTTTTTCCATTGACTTTATATATATACACATATATTTAATTATTTCTTAAAATTTTCATAAAACTTATAACGTTTTCGTCAATAATTTAATTACAAAATTAAAATATAATAAATTTAATTTTTAAAAATGATAATTGATATTAGACGAATTTAAATAAACAACATTTTAAATTTTTAAAATATAAATATTATAATAATAGATTGTGTGAAACTCAATTTTTGTACATAATTTTAACTTCATTTAATTAATAATTAGTGAATGTAGATTATTAACTAACTTTAAATATTATAGCTACAAAATAATTTATTTTGGACCAAAATAAAGTTTTAAATAATGTAAAAGTATAGATTTAATTTATTAAAAGAATGATTAATTTTTGTAAAAAAAAGAGATCAAAGGCAAAACTTAGAAACCATAAAATAACAAAACTCCAATGTAAAAAAAAAAAAAAAAAAAACTCATGAGGAGATGCAAATCCAACTCAAATCTAGATTAGCATATTATGGACCGAATTAAGTTGGGTTAAAATAAAATTTTAGATCTATTTTTTAGATTTTGACTCGACTAAAAAAATAAATCTAAAATTTTACTCAAACTCGATATAAATTAAAAATGTTAAAAATAAGGCTATTGGTTCTAAACCAGACCGAGTGATAGGAAATTTAATTTTGTTTAGTCTAGTTTGTTGCTTATGAGGCCGGAATAACGGGCCTTCTTTTATTCCTTTGAATTTGTATTTTAGGAAAATGATTAAAGCTCAATTTGAATTTTTTCTCAAAAAAAAAATATTAAACATGAGTTTGACTCGATTTGTTTATATTAATTTTATTGTTTATTTTTCATATAAAATAAATTTAAAAATATAATATATTAAGTAGACTAAAAATATTAAAATAAATATTTTTAACAAATTAAAAATATATTAAAAAATGAAATGTAAAATTAAATTTTCACAAATCTAACATATGCCATATCACTTTAAAGTATTTTGAATTTTTAAAAAAAATACAAAATCAGTAATTTCTTTGCCTTATCCGTAAATATATATCATTCTAAATATGTAGAATGTTTTAAATTTATTTAATATTTTATTGTCATAATATAGAATTCAAAAAGTTGAACGGAATAAAAATTGGAGCAATTCCTTTCTTGTCGCTTTCAGAAATTTCTTTGATATTTTTTTTGCCTTCGTTAGGATTAATTGTTATTGACGAGACATCAAACAAAAATCGTTTAGAAGGAATTGAACCTTTCATAGTTGTAAAAATGACAATACATTATAAACTTATTTTGCACTAACAAAATAACAATATTGTCATTTTGCTCAATAAATTTTATTATTTTAAATATTTATTCTTTGTTCTTAAATTTCTTTTTTTTAGTTGTTTTTGTTTTCTTCATTTTGCTAAATCTAATTAGTTTCTTCTTTTCAAATTAGATTTAAATTTTCTCGTGTTAAATAACTTGAATATGATCTTAGTCTGCTGTCCCTTATCATTTTGTATCAAATTTGGGTGTTTTTGAGTTATTTCTAGAGCTAAGGCTGGACCATAACAAAATTTTAGGCTCGGGCCCGATCCAAAATGGGCCTAAATTTTTCAAGCCCAACTCGGATTATAGATTCTAAACTCAGACCCGACCCGGCCTGACCCATATTAAATATTTTAAAAAATTTCCTAACAATTTAAGGACAAACTTGTAAGCCCTTCCTAGGTCCCAATACTTGATGGTTCAAATATTTAACTTGAACATCAACTTTCAAGTTAATAAGCATATCATCCCACTAGTGTGTGTTTTACTTGAAATTCTCTGTTATTCAATAGTAAATGGTAAAATTATTAATACTTACATATCAAATTCACAAACATGAAATGGATTAAGAAAACTTGAGCAGAATTTATGAAAATAACAACAATCAAGCTTGGTCAAATATTTGGATGATATATGTGCAATTAATTGAATTAATACATGAGTGAATCAAGAAGGGTAACAACAAGAAATGAAAATCCAAATTGCCGAGTTCAACTTTTTCATATGGAAAGCAACAAATTGTTTCATTCCAACTAGATTGTGGTATTGTAAAGAAGTGAAAAACACCATGTTAACTTAAAATTAAAGAAATAAAACCTACCTTTACCTTATAAAATATTCCTTCTCAATTGGCCGTATACTTGCGTACAATTTTTGGACAGCAAGGACCTAATCCTCTGCATACAGAATCATTCAGAAAAGACAAATCAATTAATAAACTATTCCATTCCAAAAGCAATCAATGAAACTAAATACAAAATCAAACAAATCAAATTAGGGTAAGAGGAATTTGACAACAATATAAACAAAGGAGACCTACAAAATTATTCCAACAACAATTTAAGGTAGAAGTAATAACCAAATAAGAGTTGACGGAGAGATAAGATTTTAGTTCTCAATAGCAATAAGTTACCACGTTTTTCCTAACATTTGTGGCTCTCTTCTACCAAAACCAAAAGCTATTTCATCTACAACGAGGGTTTCTTTAGGTTTAGAATGCTTTAGTGTAACACCCCTTACCTAGGTCCGTCGCCAGAACAGGATACGAGGCATTACCGGACATGATCCAAGCTATTGTACAAAATTTAGTATGTAAAATCCATATAAGTTTAAAAACTTTTCCCATACATAGTCGTCAATACCCATAAGCAAAATAACCAATCGTTACTATAAATAACTAAACAATTAAGCCTTCTATACATGCCATAATTTCCAAAATATTGTTTTCAAAATACCAAAAGAAGGTTGATAGTGTGGATGGATCTCCGACGATCACCGTATCAATCTTACCAAAGTTCGATCACATATCGAGCACATTGCTCATAATTTTACACGCATATACTTGCACTTATTCATCACATAATCATATTCAATTACACTTAGTCGTTACATAGCCACATTGTATTTTCACTTAGTCAATTTCCAATTGAACACATCTGAATATTAACGGAGACATCGAAATATTGCACATAGTGCCACACTTGTAGCCAAAGCTACTTCAAATCACTTATCACACATAGACTCATTCTCGAGTGATACACATTCATGTCTCGCTTCACACAAGTCATCGGTCATACGTAACTACTCAGGTCGCTCACACAAGAGTCGTCAGTATCCGCAACACATGCGGGATTACCCACCAATCGGTAGAACTTATAAGACCAGCACCCGCTTCACATAATCACAATCTCGGTCTCGCTCACACAAGTCATCGGTCATACGTAACTACTCGGTCTTTGCTCACACAAGTCGTCGAGTATCCGTAACACATGCCGGATAACTTCATACCGGTAGAAACGTCGGACCAAAGACCAGATAACTTATTTCACTTAGATTTCACATAGGTTTCTAGTGAACATGTCACTCGTATCATTTTTAGTCCTAAGGTTCAACTGGAAATTTCTCACTTGTCTATATTTTGTCAATTACATCAAATATTCACCACAATTCATACCATTTATCAAAATATGAAAACGTAAGTAAAAACGATGCATTATTTACATACAAACTTACATAATTACATTCTCAATCTTATCACATCATCAATTTAACTTATCCTCCCCAAATTATTCTATTCAATACTTTCTTGATATTACACAAAGCCATCTTTCTAATTTGATCTTACATGTAATTTATACCAATTTTCATTAAAATGTCGAGCCAATATCGAACATTATAATTATATTGGAAAATCAATACTAAAATATTAATAACTAAAATTTCAATCTAACATTTAAACTTGCATCATTAAATGCTTATTAAACATATGAACTTACCTCGGTGCAAAATATGACGAATTTGTAATTTAGTCCGCAACCTTTTCTTTTCCCGATCAAGGTCAATTCCTCGTCTTTCTTGATCTATAATAACACATTTAACTCATTTAATACTCACATTATTCGATTTGGTCTAAAAATCACACCATGAAAAAATTACATTTTTTGCCCCTAAAGTTTCACATATTTACAATGTTGCCCCAATACTCGAAAATTAAACTTCAGCCCTTATTCTTATGTTTTATAGCATGCTGATCATTTTTCCCTTCTATGGCAACATCAAATTCTTACTCTAACATACACTTATGAACATTAGGTATTTTTTTACCGATTATGTCATTTTACTAGTTTTCACTTAAAATCACTTAGCAAAAGTTCTTTAACATAATTTCAAGCATCATATTCTACCATAAAACATCAAAATACATGCATTTCATCCATGGGTAAATTTTTAAACACAAACCCTAGCTCAAAATAATGGTAGAAATAGGTAAATCTTATTACGAGGATTTCAAAACGTAAAAATCATTAAAAGCTGGCTAGAAACGGACTTACAATCGGGCTTGGAAGCTTGAAAACCCTAGCTATGTCTTCCTTATGAGAATTTCAGCCAAGGGGTTGAAGATAAGCAAAATTGGCTTTTAATTTTGTTTTTGATTCATTTTAATCACCAAATGACTAAAATGCCCTTAATTTAAAAATATTCTATTTCACCTATTTGATGTCCATTCTTTGTCCAACTAGTTAACCAATGGTCTAGTTACCATTTAAGGACCTCCAATTTAAAATTTCATAGCAATTAGATACCTCTAGCTTCTAGAACTCAAGTTTTGCACTTTTTACAATTTAGTCCTTTTGACTAAATTGAGTGCCCAAACATCAAACTTTTCGAACAAAATTTTCACGAAGTCATTCCGTAAAATTGTAGATCATAAAAATATAAGAATAATTTTTTTTCATCGGATTTGTGGTCCCGAAACCACTATTCCAACTAGGCCCAAAATCGAGCTATTACATTTAGGGAAAATGTTAATCGAGTCAAAGTCTTTGGGGTCCAAAATAAAAAAGCACAAGTATAGGACAATTTGAGAAAAAGGAAGAGAATTTACTAGAGCAATGGAGGAAACCAAAGTGGAAAAATGAGAGGGAAAGGGAGATTCCTGACTTGAGTTACCTTCAGGTTCTAAGTTCCGTTGCAACAGTAGTGAACGATGATGGACTGGTGGTGACTAGAGTGGTGAATGATGATGGTGGTGGCTAATGGGTGTTGGAGTGGAGAAGGGATTTAGGTTTGTTACTGTTAGAGATTAGAACTAAAATTTGGGGAAGGGTCGACTGAGGAAATCAGGAAAAGAAAAGATGTAACAACCTATTTTTCAATGGTGTCAGAAATAATGGTTTTGGGACCACAAGTCCAACGAGTAAGAAAGTCAAATTTATTGAATTTTTACATGATAAATTTTGTTAATTGAATGAATAGTTAAGTACAAGTGGGTTGTTCCTAAAGTCAAGTGGTTTTGGGAAAGAAGGTATTGGGACCTCATTTCTATAAACCGAGATCGTAAATATTTTTATTAAATATTTTCAAAGTTACAATATAGGAATATTGAAATTTGATTCAGAAATTTTGACATTTGGATAATTAATTAAAGAAAAAGAACTAAATTGTAGATATTGCAAAAGTTAATTGCTATTAGTTTACTAATGCTTAATGGTTATAAAATCATGGTTGGAAGGTCTTATGTTGAAATTAGACCATGTTCGTATATCTTGGACGGTTAATGGATTGTTTTTAAGTATTTTGTATGTTAAGTTATATTTATTTTATAATATATGTTAAAATAATAAATGTAAAACAATTAATAAAACAAAATGCAACCATTTCATTTTCACTTTTCTTCTACCTTCATTCAGGAACACCATTATTAGAGAATACAAGCTTTGGCCAATGTTAATTTCTATTGCATGGTATGTTTTTCTAGTCAACTTTCAGTAATTTTTATGTTTTTCAGATCGTTGTAGCTTAATCTAGCTAATCTAGGGACTAATTCATAAAACTGTTAAATGTGTTGATTTATGTCGTTGATGAATTTGTAATGTTTTTGAAGTTTGATAATAGATCTATAAGTTTGATAGTTAAATATGACTAATTTGTAAAGGAATTTTGGTTAGTTTTAAGTTTAGGGACTAATTTGATAAAATAATAAATTTAGCATGAAATTATTGCGAAATTTCAATAGGGTTGTACATGTAAAATTAAAAATTTGGCTAGCCTGGTTTTGAACTTAATTGTGGTAATTGTAAAAGTTTTGATTTAGGGACTAAATGTGAATTTAAGTGTTTTAAAGTATTTGAATTGGTTAATTGAATGAAAATATTATATTTAGATAAAAAAAATGGATCAGTTGGTTGATAATCACGACAAAGGAAAAGTCGTCAAGTAGTCATCGTTGAAGTGTTCGTAGCTATTGTGATTATGTAAGTTCATAATTTGGTTAAAATAATTAGTTGTTGCTTTTGTGATATAATATCTATCTATATCTGTTCTGGTTGAGTCCATTTATTTGTTAAATGGTAAGGGATGAAATGGACTAAGTTCTAACGTTAATTACATTAAAGGTTATATTTGAAAATAGGAAATTATATGGATGAATTCTTGTGATGAAATAATGTGTAGATGACTAAATTTTATATATATGAAACACGACCCGTATGAACCTCGTGAATGCTTAGGATACAAATGATATGTCATTAGGGTTATTTACCGTTTCGAGTGTTGGTCTTGGATGTCTTACCGATGGCTGAGGTCCTACATTTGTTGTGGATTCTCCACAGTTCATGTAAGCAGTATCATGTAGCCTAACATCTCGACCCACAACTCATGTGAGCAAGCCCATTTTACAGCTTGTGTGAGCATTTACAATTACAACTTGTGTGAGCATCATTCTTGCGTATCTGACGTTATTTCATTTGGTTCATCAAGTGAAAATGAAAAATGAAAAGAGTAAATGGAAATGGTTATATGAAGTGTTTAAATGAATTGGTTATATGGAAATAGATATACGAAATGGTGATATGAATCGATTATATGGAAATAGATATATTAAATGAAACATTGGATATAGACATTTGAAATAAATTGTGAGTTGTTAAATGAATAGGAGATGGTTGAATTGAGTTTTAAATGTGTTTACTTGTAATGTTTTTGTCATGATAAAGTTATATGTTTCGTATATGTGAACTCACTAACCTTGTGAGATTTGTGGTGTGTATAGGTGTAACGCCCCAAATTTTTATAATTCTGTTTCTTTAAGTTTTTGACACAACTGTGTTTCTGCTTTAATGATTAAGTGTTCTGGGTATGTGTGTGAGGTTCCAAGTTCTAGCCATGCTTTTGGCAAAATTTTGGAATTTTTCTAAGTAAAGCCTCACTCTTGTTCAATAGGCTTTTATTTATTTGCTTGTAAGTACATATCAGAATGGGCTTGCTGGTCTAGTGGTTAAGTTGAGTGTTCGTGTAAGTCATGTGTTCGAGTACTTGCGCGAGCATGGACGATGTTTTTGCTCCAGGGTTCGGCTAGAGTTGTGAAAAACTGGGTTTCTAAGTAGTTGGATGTTAGTGGGGGTTAGTGAGAGATTAGTGGGGAGCAAATTAAGGGATTTGGGAATTATCAAAAGATATTTTCGTTTTCTTTTTGAAATTTTTGGTTTTCTTTCCCCCCTCTCAAAGAAAATTGGGACGTTTTCCAGTTTCATGTTTGCACTCTACTGAAATTCTCTTTGAATTGCCCCTCTTCCTTTTTCCTGTTCGTTTTTCCTTAAATAATCATTTATTTTTGCATTGAGAATTGCTCTTACGCGATTTCGATAAGTTCTCCTTCTTTTCTGCCATGAATTTCTTAACGATTGAGTAGTAATGTTTCTCTTCTGCGGTTAATGGTGTAGGAGGAGGCTCTGATCAGTGAATTCTATGTTTCTCGTTTAAACGGTGTTGACGGTGGGTCTTCGTCGGCGGTGAGTCGAGTTACTGTTGATAAGTTATTGTTGAAAACTCATTAATTAGTCTGCTAAATCGATTTTGAATGCTTCTTTGATAGGTTTTTAAGCTTAGAGAGCGTTTCGACATCAAAATCGAACCAGTTGTGTACCCAAAAATGCAGAAAATGAGGTTTCAGGAAAAGCCAAAAACTTCGCTGTCGACGCTACACGGGCGTGTGGTTGCCATTGTGGTAGGCCGTGCGCCATAACACAAGCGTGTGAACGACGAGGCCAGGCTGTGCGTACAAGACACGGTCGTGTGATGGCCAGGTAGGCCATGTGCGACACACGAGCTAGTCCGATTTGGGCCGTGTAGGCCACACGGGAATGTGGGATTTCTGGCAAGGCTGTGGAATCCACACGGCCAAGGCCAATTTGGGCCGTGTGGGCCTACAAGGGCAAGCCACATGGGTGTGTGAGCCTATTTATCTGAAATGATTCCTAGGGTTGCACGGGTCGCCCAAGTCGACTGTGAACCTACTGTAGGGTCGGTAAGCGTTACCTAGACCCCTAAATGTATGATCTGAGTGTATGTGATACATGATAAACTATGCATGATTATTGATATATATATATATATATGTATACGTGTGACTGATGGTTGCATAAAAGCATGACATATTGTATGTTTGCATTGCATTGGGTCGGAATGATGATATTTGGAGGAAGTGTATTGAAATGCTTTAAGCATATTATCTGGCAGCTCAACAACAATATACTGAATATGTGCCGCATTCGGTACTATTCGGAGTGTAGGGATGAGTGGGTGTTTTAAACCCCACATGGAGTGTAGGGATGGACGAAAATGGTGTGTAGAGGCTGGTAGGTAAGACCCTGTTCACTGATTACTGTTTGCATTACTGTTATTGTGATGGGTTAAAGCCCTAATGCATATCTGATACTTAACTGAAATGGGCTAAGGCCCAAACTACTACTGAAACTGTAATGGGCTTAGGCCCCAGACTACATTGGACTGTTTACTGCTAATTGACTGTATGCATGTTTTCTGTGGGGATTACACATTGAGTTTACGTAAACTCACCCCTTTCTATTAATCTGTACAGGTAATTCCCAAACTTAGTAGGATATGTGGTAGAGGACTCAACGGTGACCACTTTTCTGCTGAACGATTTTGATCACATTTATGGTTTTTATTACTTATTTTGGGGTATTTGATGTAATCTGTGTAATAGCCCAAATTTTAGTGATATCAAAATAGTGATTCGAGAACACCAAATCTGACAAATGAACTCGTAAGTTATATTATTTAATATTTACAAGCCAAATGTAGCTTTTAAAAGATTTTTAAAATAGTAGATTTTGTTTTATAAAGATTTATTTGATCAAGAAATCGAGAAAAAGAGGTATCGAGATCTCGGCATTATAAACCGAGTCATAAATATTTTTATGAATATTTATGGAATGTTAATAAGGTAGTACTAAAATTTCGTTAGAAAATTTTGACGTTTGGTGGTTAATTAAAGAAAAAGGACTAAATTGAAAAAGGTGTAAAAGTTGCTAGAAGGATTAAATAGCTTAATTGTCAAATGAGGAAGGACCTAAAGTGAAAATAAGCCCAAAGGAGATATTTTGGGCGGCAATAGCTGAGAAAAATCAGGAAATGGGTGAAATAAGGGCAAAATTGGAAAATTGCCAAAATTAACTAAATAAAAATGGGACCAAATTGGAATATCTAGATTTCTCTTCATTTCTCTTCATTTTCATCAGCTGAAAAACAGCCATGGAAGAGGGTTCAAGCTGGTTTTCATACTCTGGCTTCATGTAAGTTTAATTCTTGCTTTTTCCTTGAAATTTCTATGTTTCTGAACTTTTACAATTGGGTCCAACTTAGTATGTCATTAGTTTTTGATTCTATGGCTAATTTTTAAAGTTTCTATGGATGATTTCTGGAATAATATGATGAATAAATATAGAATTGAAGCTTTAATTTTGATATATGATGATTTTATCAAGTAAAATTGATGGAAATTGGATTTTAGGACCTAATTGTGAAAGAGTTGAAATTAAGGCCTAGTGTTAAAATTCTGATTTTCAAAGGTTATGAAGTAGTTTAAAATGATAGAGAAAATTATTAAATGTGAAAATTAGCTAAATTGAGGGGTTAATTGAGCAAGAACTGAATTGTATGAATTGTGGTGAGACAAAAAAAAATCAACATGTTATACTAAAGCAGTTTTGGACAGTAGCAGTTATCTAACTTTGAAAAATCACCAAAAATTGTAAAAATTGAATTATAAGTTGAGTAAGATATAGAATTAAATCTTGTTGAGTCTATTTTCATATAAAGGAAACAAAGAAAGCAAAAGAAGTCTACATATTGAGATATTTAAAGTTTTGTAAGGCTAATTTAGAATAACTTCGTGATCCCCTGTTCTTAATTTATAAATTCATTAAAAATTGTACAAAAATAATTATGAGTTATAACTTATATGTTTGTATTCCTTAGTGAGCCTATTTTCATTAGAAATAACCAGAAACACTATGAAAATTGTACTATGAGATAATTTATTTTTAGTGAAGAGAGGTCAGAGCCTCCAGACTGTGTAACAGGGGAGAACTTAACTAATAAACTATACTAATTGGCCACACCAAAAATTCTGGAAAAATTATAGTAAGAATATATGTGAGTCTAGTTTCAAAGAAAATTAACGGATCTTAATTTGGAGTTCTTTAGCTTAAGATAAAAATAATTTAGTGACTATGACATGGATGGACAGCTTGAATATTCACATAAGTAAATAGTAAAAATTATAGATAATGTTACTTACAAGTGTGTTGTTTATACTAAGGATGTAGATGGAGAGGAGGAGGAGGAAAATAATATATGAACGACTTGTGTATAAATTGATCACATGCTCGATTATAATTGATAAATGTTGAATTAGAAATGATATAATGTTTTATTTGGAATGTTTATTATGAAATTATGATTATCGTTATAATACAAAAATTGAACTTGTGAGTTTATACGGCTAAATTTTAGTGATCATTTGTTAATTTTATGAACTTCATAGTGTGTTATTTCATATGTAATGATGATAAAATCATGAATAATGTAAAAGCATGAAAATTGAATGAACGATCAAATTGAACACTTTAGTTCAGCGACAAGATGAATTGACGAAAAAGACCATGATTGAACCATGGCAACAAGTGATAAGTGATAGCTTCAGCTACACTTATCTGATCAAGGAAAAGTGAAAGTGATAAGTGATAGCTTCGGCTACACTTATCTGATCAAGGACAAGTGAAAGCGAAAAGTGGCAGCTCTGATTGCCTGATCAGTGAAAAATGGTAGCTCCGGCTACCTGATCAGGGAAAAGTGGTAGCTCTGGCTACCTGATTAGTGAAAAGTGAAAAGTGGTAGCTCCGGCTACCTGATCAGTGAAAAGTGGTAGCTCCGACTACCTGATCAGTGAAAAGTGGTAGCTTCAGCTACCTGATCAGTGAATAGTGCTAGCTTCGGCTACAAGTGACAAGTGATTTCTGTGTAAGACCATATTTGGGATATGGCATCGGTGTGATATGTGTTTAAGATGTAAGACCATAGCTGGGCTATGGCATTCTAGTGAAAGGTGATGAATTGACGGATAAGTCCATGGTTTCACCATGGCATAATGATAGTGAAGATGTAAGATCATGGCTGGGCTATGGCATTCTAGTGAAAAAACCACAGCTATGTTATGGCATTAGTGATTATCAGTGAAATTTAGTGCATACCGGTGCAGACCAATTCCGTAAGATGTTCACTAATTTGACAAAGTTTGGTAAGTGTTACATAGGATTATGTGATATAAGAAAATACGAGTTGATGAGACATGAACATAGAACTTGGTTGATAAATGAGTTCATTTGTAATTTTATATTTGTACACCCTTGTGTGTATTATCCGTATGAATTGGTATTCCAAATGAGTTAATAATAAGAGTTCTAATATGAAATAATCTGAATTCTAAATGAAATATTATGAAAATGTATATGAAATAGATGTATGATTGTTATATATTATAGGAATACATAATGTGAAAAAAATATAAGTACAAGAGAAATTTAATGAGAATTGAGCCCATATATGTTTCTTGTTATTTATATGAAGTGTACGACTAACAAATAGTATTAAGTATAAGGCTCGATTGAATATCTTGAATTGGTTTTTGTATGTATTAAATGTGGGACCCTTGTAAATGAGATAAATTTTGGGATATTGCGAAAAACTTCATACGATTCTGATTTAGTCCCGACCCGATCCTAATGCATGATTTGGACTTCAAAGGTAACTTTTATAATCAATATTTGTATTTGAGTGATAAATGGTTTAAATTATCTGTAAGTGTTCCATACTTTTCGGTAATGCCTCGTACTTTGTTCTGGCAACGGATACTGGTAGGGGTGTTACAATCTGGGACTTTGGATTGTTTACTGTTATTTTGGAAGTTTAACTACTTTCATGGATTTTTAACTGCGAAACTCAACTAAAACTCGGTTTTCTTAAAATATCAAGGTTTTAAAAGCTTCCGCTACGGAGTATGTTTTTAAACGAAACAAATTAATGAGAAAATAGTTTGAAATTGACGAGAGATCAATAGAAGCTAGTAAACGAAAATAGTTTTAAGTTGATTAATCTGATTTCAAATTCCATCCCATGTGACACCGATAGATTCGGCCATAACGTCTAAGCCCGGTTTGGGGTGTTACATTTAGTGGTATCAGAGTTAAGTTACAATCGGCTGTGGATTTTGGGTTTCAAAAATTGGTTTTTAAAGAATTAATCTTGAAATTTTTTAAAAATGATTTGACTTAGTATGTGGTACACCGAGTCTCCAGCGTCGATCCTGTAAGTCTTCTGAAACTGTGATAAGTTTAAACTGAAAATACGATAAATAGTAAATTCTAAAATTACTTTAGGTAGTATACGGTGAAAACACTTTAGTAGTGTATATTGAAACTGTAGTAAAACTGAGATTGTAGCAAAACTGATAGAGACTACGATTTGCAAAAATCACTCTGAATTACTGAAACTGTTTACATAGAACATCTGCTAATAAATATCGAAACTGTAACTGATTCATAAAACTATTAGTGTAGATAAAACACTGAATCTACGATGAGTGCACGAAGTATCCCCGGACGAGGTACTAGAGGCTAAGGTAGAGGTCGTAGAGGGACTCGAGCTGAGTCCTCTTCACTGGGTAGTATGCCAAATCTGAACACGAGTGAGACACCGATTGTGCTGCCTCGAGACTGGTCTCAAGATGGTGGGGGACGATGCATTGTCTCAGGCTATGCTAAGGATATTGGAGTGGGTAGCTGGGCCTAATACTAGATCTGGGGGCCGTGGGTCAATTACGGAACGACTCTAGTCCAATGGAGCTGAACTTTTTATGGGTGTCACTATAGTCGCCCCTAATGTGGCCGAGCACTATAAAATAGGGGAAATTAAAACAGAGTAAGCATTACATGCTTAGTAAGTTCGTATAATGAAAAACTAAACTTACCGATCATGTTTATTAAATCTAAGCATACAATAACATGTTTTCCATCAACTTGGCAAAATTGCCTAAATACAAACATTCAATCAAACATGTTACTCACAAAATTTTCATATACATCAAGTGTAGCGACCTAAAATTTGCTTGGGCGCTAATTGATGAAATTATTAAAAATTTAAAAACAGAGTTTCAATTTTATTTAAAAAGGGAGTCGCCACCGATCTTTTTTCTAGGTGTGATCGGACACCTAATAAATCCTTTTTTTAAAGAAAAATCAATTTTTTTTTGAATTTTCTTAAAAAGGGCCGGGTTTAAGTCTGCGTCAAAATTCCAGAGGAAAAAAAATAGGGTTCGGGAGTCGGTTACGCGCAAGGAAGGTATTAGCACCCTCGCGACGCCCAAAATTAGTATCTCGTTAAACGCGCGGTATCTTAATTTTTAAGACTATAAGTTCAATTTAATATTTAATCGTGATCTGATTGGAACACAAGAATTTTTTTTTGAAAACACGAAAATTTTGAAAATTCGAAATGTTTGCAGCACTAAATTTTTTGAAAATACAAAAATTTTTTAAACCGAAAATTTTGAAAATCTGAATTTTAGGAATACAAAAACTTTGAAAACACGAGAATTTTTTTTAACACGAATTTTTTTTTTGAAAATACAAAATTTTTGAAAATACAGAAATTTTAAAACACAAGAATTTTTGTTTTAAAAACATGAATTTTTTGAATATACGAGAACTTTGAAAACACGAGAATTTTTTTTGAAACACGAAATTTTTGAAAACACGAAAATTTTAAAACACAAGAATTTTTTTTTTAAAAACATAAAGTTTTTTGAAAACTCGAAAATTTTGAAGCGCGAAAATTATTTTTTTTAAAACACGAATTTTTTGAAAATACGAGAACTTTAATAATATGAGAATTTTTGGAAACACAAAATTTTTGAAAATATGAAAATTTTAAAATATGAAAATTTTTGAAAACACGAAAACTTTTAAACACGAGAATTTTTGAAATACGAGAATTTTTGAAAACACGAAATTTTTTTATAACACGAAAATTTGGAAAATACGATAATTTTTGAAAACACAAGAAGTTTTGAAACTCGAAACTTTATTTTATTTTTAGATCTTTTGATTTTTTTAAAAGGCGATCGTATTTAACACTTAACCAATGATATTCACCCAACATAGCGATGAAATCAACGACTAGTGTAAAACCGATTCGTTGCCTTATTTATTAAAATTATTAAAATTAAAAGTAAAATAAAATACAATTAAATAATAAAAATACTAAAAATATTAATAACATTAAAACTACATGTCATTAAAATACACGAATTAAATTAAAAGTAGGTAAAAAGAAATTACCGAAAAGCTCAAAATTACGAGCTTGAAGAATGGGATACACGACCCGGGCTCTTTTTCTTTTTTCTTTCTTTTTTTCTTTTTTTTTTCTTTTTTTTCTTTCTTTCTTCTTCTTCTTTCTTGGGCTTTCTTGCCTTTGGGCTCTTTGGTGGTCATTGGGCTACTTGTTGGGGGGCCTTGTTTTCCCTTTTTGTGGCTTCGCTATTTTTTTTTTGATTATTTTTTTTCTTTGGTGGTACACGGTCGGGTTGGGTCACCGTGGTCAGTCACTGAGTGGGTCGGTCACCTGATTGTTAAAAAATATTTTTTTCTTTTCTTTCTTTTTCTTTTTTTCTTTTTCTTTTTCTTTCTTTTTTTTTTCTTTCTTTTTTTTCTTTCTTCCTTCTTCTTCTTCTTCTTCTTTTCTTCTCTCTGTCATCACTTGGCAGTGGTTGACTCAAACTCCCATGGGTGGTGAGCCTTCTCTCTTCTTCTCTTCTCTTCTTCCTCTCTTTTTTGTGGTTTTTTTTTATGTTGATTGGGGTTTTATTTTTGGTTGATTTCCTCATTTATAGTGTTTTCTTTGGTGTAGTGGTGGCTGGGGAAGGAGGCCATCCTTTAGGTGGTGGCGGAAATCACGAGAGTAGGTGCCCAAATCCACGGATTTTGGAGATTTTCTGATGAAGGACCAGATTGCAAATGCAGAAACTGTTAGGGTTGAAGTGTAATTTTAAGAAAGATTAGGTGTAAAATGTAATTTTGAAAAGTTTTGGGGCCAAAATGTAATTTCGTGAAAGTTTAGGGGTTAAAATGCAAATTTTTTAAAATTTTTTAATTTTAAATTTTTTTAAAAATAAACCCATAATTAGTAGGGCAAAATTTAGTGCTTATATTGCCCTCTTTGCTCATCATTTGTGAAATAGGGATGAAGCAAAGACTTAAAAGCACTAAATTTTGTTCAATTGTCCAATCCTTATTCTTTATTGAAAAGCAAATCGAAAATAGCTTGGTATGCGATTCAAGCTTAATTCACCTCTCGGATTATGAGTTGATCTTTGAAAATTAAAATTGAAAATACCTCGCGTGTGACTCGAGGCTCAACTCACCTCTCGCAATATGAGTTGATTTTGAAAACAGAATTGAAAATACCTCGGTGTGACACGAGGCTCAACTCACCTCTCGCAATATGAGTTGATTTTGAAAATGAAAATTGAAAAATACCTCACAGTAACACGAGGCTCAACTCACCTCTCGCAATATGAGTTGAAAAAAATAGAAATTGAAAAATACATCGGCGTGTGACTGAGGCTCAACTCACCTCTCGCATTATGAGTTGATTTTGAAAAGAAAAAAACAAAATTGAAAATATTGACTGAGGCTCAACTCACCTCAATATGAGTTGATTTTGAAAAGCAGAATTGTGTGACTGAGGCTCAACTCACCTCTCGCAATATGAGTTGATTTTGAAAACGAAATTGAAAATACCTCAGTGTATGAGGTTGCAATATGAGTTGAAAAAAGAAATTGAAAATACATCGACGTGTGACCTGAGGCTCAACTCACTCTCATTATGAGTTGATTTTGAAAAAGGAATTGAAAATACCTCGGCGTGTGACTGAGGCTCAACTCACCTCTCGCAATATGAGTTGATTTTTCAGAATTGAAAATACCTCCGTGTGACTGAGGCTCAACTCACCTCTCTTAATATGAGTTGATTTTTGAAAAACAGAAATTGAAAAATACATCGGTGTGTGACCCAAGGTTCAACTCATCTCTCGTAATATGAACAGAAATTGAAAAATACCTCGGCGTGTGACCCAAGGCTCAACTCACCTCTCGCATTATGAGTTGATTTTTGAAAAAACAGAAATTGAAAAATACCTCGGCGTGTGACCCAAGGCTCAACTCACCTCTCGCATTATGAGTTGATTTTTGAAAAACAGAAATTGAAAATACCTCAGCGTGTGACCTGAGGCTCAACTCATCTCTCGCAATATGAGTTGATTTTTTTGAAAAACAGAAATTGAAAAATACCTCAGCGTGTGAGGCTCAACTCACCTCTCGCATTATGAGTTGATTTTTAAAAAAACAGAAATTGAAAAGTACCTCGGCGTGTGACCCGAGGCTCAACTCACCTCTCACATTATGAGTTGATTTTTGAAAAACAGAAATTGAAAATACCTCAGTGTGTGACCTGAGGCTCAACTCACCTCTCGCATTATGAGTTGATTTTTTCGAAAAATGGAAATGAAATAATTTATCAAAATTTCAAAACATATCATCTGGTTGAACTCGGATGTCTTCTTTTTCCTTGATTCAGCACAACTACCATAAAATTTCTTGCTCTACTGGAGTACCTGTATATGTCATGCGTGATGTTATCATGATATGCACATGTTTGGTCTTAAATGCTTTTATGCCTACATGATTATATCATACGCCTTGGGCTTGTTTGCCATATATCTCTTTTCATTACGACTCTCATGATGACTGCATTCATTGCTTCGATTCTTGACTTCCCTTTCAGGTTTTGTACCCATCCTCGAGTAATCTGTGTTTCTCGTGTATCACCCTTTTGCCCCTTGTTGAACTTTGTCCTTGCTTTGAGGCTCTTGTACTTACCAAATTCTCATCCAGGTAATACTCAACATTCCTTTTGTTTAGAGTATGTCATTTCACTATTTATCATTTAGACAAACCACATATAAGATGCATGAAAATAAGAAAGTAGGTACGAAAGAAATACCTCACATTCATATTTATTTCAAAAGCAATAAGCAAAGAAAATTGACAAAGAAAAGCTCAATAAAGAAAACATTATAAAGAAAGGAAAGCGATTCAATTGTCACAAATGCTCTAGATATTCAACGCATGAACTTCTCCACATTTCTTCATCCCGGATCTCTTGAGCACGGCTTCTTGTGTAGAAGATTTGAGCTTCCGGACTACTTCAAATATTGTAATCTCGCCACATGACTCCCGTTCAAATCGTCTTGCTCCTTTTGTCCGAACCTCCTTCATTAGGACACCCTTTCGTGTTTTCATCCTAATCTTTTATTTATCAAGGCGCCTTCGAGTTTTCATCTTGATCTTTTTCTTCCTTTTTTTATCAAGACGCCTTTTCGGTTTTCATCTTGATCTTTTTTTTTTTTATCAAGATGCCCTTGTCGGGTTTTCATCTTGATCTTTTTCTTCTTTTTTTTAGGCATAGTACTTTTCACGGCATCGAGTTCACCGGATTAGGTAACTCCTTCCCATCCATCTCAGTGAGAATCAAAGCTCTGCCAGAGAAAGCCTTCTTTACGACGTACGGCCCTTCCCAATTTGGTGCCCATTTTCCTCGAAAGTCTTTTTGTATTGGGAGAATCTTTCTCAGTACGAGTTCCCCATCGCAGAATTCTCTTGGCCGCACCTTCTTATCATGAGCCGTGATCATTCTCTTCTGGTACATCTGTCCATGACAGATTGCCTTCAAGCGTTTTTCTTCGATAAGATTTAGCTGGTCATATCGAGCTTGAACCATTCTCGATTCTTCTAGTTTCGACTCCATTAAGACTCGTAGAGAGGGATCTCAACTTCAATGGGGCACGACTTCCATTCCATAGACCGTGGAGAAAGGAGTTGCTCTGTAGATGTCCGCATACAGATGTGCGATATGCATCAAAGCGAATGGTAGCTTCGTGCCAATCTTTATATGTCTCGGTCATTTTCCCAATAATCCTCTTAAGATTTTTGTTAGCCACTTCTCGCTCCGTTCATCTTTGGGCGATAGGGTGAGGAATTATGATGCTTTATTTGAAATCGCCGCACACTTCTTTCATCATCTTGTTGTTCGATTTAAAGCGTTATCTGAAATAATTTTCTCGTGCAAACCGTATCGACATATGATTTCCTTTTAAGAACACGCAAGCTGCAGTCTTCGTCACATTAGCAAATGAAGCGACTTCTACCCATTTTGTGAAGTAATCTATAACCACAAAATGAATCGGTGGCCATTAGAAGCTTTTGGAGAAATTGGCCTATAACATCCATGCCCCACATAGAAAAAGGCCACGGAGAAGTCATGACATGAAGGGTGAAGGGTCGCATGAATTTTATCGTACAGAATTTGACATTTGTGGCACCTTCATGCGTAACTAATGCAATCGCTTTCCATTGTCACCAAGAATAACCGAGTCTCATAATCTGCTCGCCATAGTGAAACCATTGGCATCGTCCACAAATTCCTTCATGGACATCTTCAAGTATTTTTCGGCTTCAACAGAATCCACGCATCTCGGGAGCACTTGATCTTTTCCTCTTTTATGCAGATATCCCCATCAAGGACAAATCCCACCGCCATTCTTCGATTATTCTTTTGTCGTTCTTCATTTGCTTGCTCGGGATACCTTTGATTCTTGACATATTCTAAGATATCATGGCCACCCATCTGCCTTTTTTCAATGCTAAAACGGCCATTTGCTCATTTGAGAGGCATTATTTACATTTCTCTGGACGCTTTGAACATTGAGGCCAAAGTGGCCAAGGCATCAGCCAATTGGTTTTCTTCTTGTGGAAAGTAGTTAAAAGTCACTTCTTTGAATTATTTGACCAGCTCCGCCACGAGATCACGATATTTGACCAATTTTGAATCTCTCACTTTCCAATCTCCACAGATTTGGTAAATCACCAACGCTGAGTCCCCGTACACTTCTAAGATTTTGATGTTTTGTTCAATAGCTGAACGAAGGCCCATGATGCAAGCCTCATATTCTGCTTTAATCTGGCAGTGAGTGGATAATGGTTCCCTTCCGGTGATACTAAGACTACTCCAATCCCATGCCCCAATGCATTTGATGCACCGTCAAAGCTCATCTTCCATGATTTCTCTTTTGATGACTCACACTCTTTTTCTGCAATGCATATCAAATCCTCGTCTGGGAAATCAAATCTCAAAGGCTCATATTCCTCCGTGGCTCGAGTTGCTAAGAAGTCAGCTATCGCGCTCCCCTTTATCGACTTTTGACTCACATATACAATGTCGTACTCTGATAGTAGGATCTGCCATCGTGCCATTCTTCCTGAAAGTGTAGGTGATTCCATCATGTATTTTATTGGGTCCGACTTTGAAATTAACCACGTCGTATGATACAACATATATTATGCGAGCCTTGAACTACCGGACCAAAGCACAATGAAATTTTTCAATTGACGGTACTTTGCTTCATATTCATGAATTTCTTCTTGAGGTAGTAGATCGCTCTTTCTCTTTTCCCCGACTCATCATGTTGCCCCAGTACGCAACCCATTGAATTTTCGAACACAGTTAGATACAATATTAATGGTCTTCTGGGAGTTGGCGGTACTAGCACCGGAGGGTTGGACAAATAATGTTTTATCTTGTCAAAAGCCACTTGGCACTCATCATTCCACTCTCCCGGATTATGTTTTGAAGGAGTCAAAAATTGGGTCACTTTGGTTGGTAAGTTGAGCAATGAATCGGCGATGTAGTTCAACCTCCTAAAATTCCTCGACTTCTTTTTGTGTGTGCGGAGGTGGTAATTCTTGTATGGCTTTTATCTTATTTGGATCAACCTCAATACCTCTCTCACTAACAATAAAGCCGAGTAATTTTCTTGAGGTAGCTCGAAAGTACACTTGGTGGATTAAGCTTCATTGGAACTTTCTTAGTCTTTCGAACAATTTCTTGAGGTTCCCAATATGCTCTCTTTCCCGAGATTTGGCAATCATATCTTCAACATAAACTTCTATCTCTTTGTGCATGTCATGTCACCATTGCCTACGATATGTTGCCCGGCATTCTTTAATCCGAACGGCATCACCTTGTAGCAAAATGTTCCCACATCGTTCTGAAGGTAGTTTTCTCCATATCCTCGGAAGCCATCTTTATCGATTATAACCCAAAATCCATCCATGAAAGAAAACAATGAATGTTTTTTGTGTTATCCACCAACGATCGATGTGTGGTAAGGAAAATTATCTTTAGGACTTGCTCGATTCAGATCGCGATAATCCACGCACATTCATACCTTACCGTCTTTCTTTGGTACTGGGACTATGTTAGCTACCCATTCTGGGTATTTGGAGACTTGTAGGAAACCAATATCAAATTGTTTCTTGACTTCTTCTTTTATTTTTAACAGCATTTCAGGTCTCATTCGTCTTAGCTTTTGTTGAATAGGTTTGCATTCTGGTTTCAGTGGGAGTCTATGGACCACTACATCCTCGTTCAATCCTGGCATGTCTTGATACGACCATGCAAATACATCTTTATACTCACGAAGCAAGGCGATCAAATCATGTTTGATGTTTTCTAAAATGGAGGTCCCAATCTTCACTTCTTGCCTCTTCTCTTCATTTCCCAAATTCTTGTCTCAATGATTCTTGATGGGGTAAAATCTATTTATCTTCTTGTTCTACCAGCCTTAGTAAGTCAGAGACGATACATAATCTTGACATTTTCCATGACTTGAATTCTCCTAAACAAATAGCTTTCTCAAAATCGATTTGGGACTTGAAGCAGGATTGTTCATGTCGTTGGTATCCGAGCACACGAAAGGTGAATGGAAGAAAACTATAAAGGAGCATCAAAGTATTGGAACCAAACAAACATAATGTTATGGCATGACATGAGGTACATGTAAGGACAGGCTGTGAGAAGAAGGAATAATTATGAAGTTAACAAGAATGAAAAGACTATGACAAAATGCATATCCATTAATGTTCATTTAAATGATAAAGAGCAAACATAAGCTCTTACAAAAGAATCCCACTATTACTTAGGGCACACAAAAGAGAGTTAACATTGAGCATTACTCTGGAGAGGACTTAGAAACTACAAGAAGATCCACAGCAGTCCAATTGTTCAAAATGAATCCAGGAGGACAAGGGCGTATCATTGAAACATCTTCAATTGCATCATCTCCTTTGTCAATAACATTTATACTGATGTTCTGAAGACCCCTTTCAATCAATAACAGCGTGCTTCGTGAATTATCTCGCCCTGGGTACATCATTCCTGCAGATGTAAATGTTTTTGACAAAGGAGGATACGCTATGGGCTCCCATCCCAATTCCTGGCCTGAGGCTCTTGCAATCCTCCTTTCTTGATCTTTCTGCAACTGTTTTCTTCTTTGTCGTACATCCGGCTTGAACCCTAAACCGTATCGAGCCTTGTGGTGTACTGGCTTTAGTGCTCTAACTATCTCTTACTGATATTTTCCCAAACCTTTCTTCGCTCGGGCTCCCTTTCCCACAGTCAGCTTAATTCCCATTTTGGTATTCCTTGACAGCTTGGGCGTGGGAATCTTATTTCCTTCAGCAACAAATGTAGCATTGATAAATTCAAAGGAACGGAAGGAACATTCTACTGCATCTTTGTTTACTTCAATGTAAGGTGCGTCAGTAGAGATAGATGCAACAATGTCTTCTTCACCAGCGATCGTGATCAAGCGGCTATCCAGATAAACTTTACTTTTGATGGAGAGATAAAGGAACCGCCCAAACAGAATGGATCCAAGGCCTCTAAAAGGCAATTATCTGGCGTGATGTCCATGACCTAGAACTCGATATCATATGTACATGGGCCCATTTCTAAAGGAATCTCGATCTTTCCCATGACCTCTCGTCGTGTCCCATCAAATGCCCTTACTGTAGAGTGACAAGGCCTAAGATACGACATATCAATTGGCAGCCTAGAAAACATGGCCAAAGGCATGACATTGAGTGCAGACCCGTTGTCAATAAGCACATTTGGTATTATATAACCCTTGTAACTGGTTGTAATGTACAATGCTTTTATGGAGCCCCTACTGTTTGGTGGTATTTCATCGTCACTAAAAAAGATGAAATTATCCGCATTCAAGTTGTTCACCCACCTATCAAGCTTTTCAACAGATACGTTGCTTGCCACATATGCTTGATTCAATACTTTCAGCAAAGCATTTCGATGTGGTTCTGAGTTCAACAGTAGAGATAACACCGAGATTCTTGCCGGATGCTTGTTCAACTGCTCCACGACATTATATTCACGTGTTTGATGAACTTCAAGAATTCATGTGCTTCATCCTCATTCTGTGTCTTTTAATCTCTTGCTCGGTGTATTTCAACATCAACCTCGATATCATGCATTGGTGCCTTTCCTTTCGATTCGAGTCAACAGCTTTCTTCTTTGGTTCACCTATTTCGGGAGAATAACACCTCCCGCTGCGAGTGAAGTGTCCTACTCGCTAATATCTCCAATCATAGCCTTTGACTTTTCACCTTGAATGCGACAATATTAACATCATATTTCCATGGTAACGCCTTATTGTCCTTGTAAGGAAAGGAGATGGCACTTCAATCACCACATTTGGTTTGACTTCCTTCTTCTTGGCCTCGTAATAAATCACCGAGGCCGATCAAGACTATAAGGGATAGTTGATGGTTGATTATCGAGGCGATATTTCCTTTCCTCGGCCTCATCCATTTTATCAAAGATCTTGACCTCATTGTTATCCATCATGTCTCAAGTAATTTTTGAATCCTCATAAGATTGGATGTCATGCCCTTCAATACCATGAAAATCACAAAACATTGACTCTTTGTGTTTCCTTCTTTGAAAATTCATTGGGATAACAAAATGGCCCCTTTTTAACCATTACCTCCCAAACCTTCCGCAGAGGTGTCTTTATTTCAGAAACATAACTTTTGGCTTGTCGCATGTCTTCTTTTTTCACCGCGTTCACGTTCCCTTCAGTATGGTTAGGGAGCGGATTTTTAGCCACATTACTAGTGCCATCAAATCGTAAAATCCCTGCATCAATAAGACCTTGAACCCTTCTTTTAAAGGCTAGACAATTTTCTATAGAATGTCCTCGGTTTCCGGCATGGTACATGCAACTAGCATTAGGATCGTACCATTTTGGGTATGGAGGCTTCAAGGGTGCCATATAATGTGGGATATTAATTATTTTCAATAACTTGGCACTGACTCTCCGTATGATACGGGAATAGGGGTGAATTGAGGTTTTTAGATTGGGTCTTGTCGATTTTTGTTCATTTTTTGGTTTGCCTTTGAGCAGGCATGGTATTTGGTGGGAACATGGTGAATGGTCTTTGGTTATTTGTGGCATAGACGGGGTAAGGAGGAGGTGCTTGGTAGTAAGGGCTTTGGGGAGGAAAATAGAAGTTTGAAGGTGGGCAATATCGGGGTCTTAATTGGGTTGGGTATGGGTTAGAAGTGTAGTGTCTCTCAGTTCCCACCATATGGGCTTCTGCCTCTTTTTTCTTTATGGGTACTGCCCTTTTCGAACCCTCGGAGCCTTCCATCCTTCCACTCTTGATAGAATTTTCTATAAGTTCCCCGGATATTACAATATCTGCGAAATCTTTCGTGGTGCTTCCTACCAATTTATCGTAAAATGGCGCTTTCAAAGTGTTAATGAAGAGGACTGTTATCTCTGTTTTTGTTAATGGAGGTTCTACTTGGGCCGAGATATCCCTCTACCTTTGAGCGAATTGTCTAAAAGTCTCTGTCGGCTTTTTTTCCATCATCTGTAGAGTTAATCGATCGGGCACCATGTCGATACATGCTTATATTGTTCACAAAATCTCGATGCTAAGTCTTTCCATGATCGAATCTTTTCTCTCTTGAGTTGATTATACCATCGAAGAGCCAATCCGATCAAGCTGTCTTGGAAACGATGTATTAGTAATTTATCCTCATTTACGTAACCAGTCATCTTCCGACAAAACATGATAAGATGCGCCTTTGGACATCTCGTTCCATCATATTTTTCGAAATCTGGCACTTTAAATTTCGGAGGCAGAACTAGATCGGGCACCAAACTGAGCTCTTTAGCACTCAGTGCAGAGAAGACTTCAGTACCTTCTATCGCCTTAAGCCTTTCTTCCAGGCTCTTATACTTATCCTGAACATCATGATCATCCATTTTCAACCTGGCTATTTCTACCGGATCATCTAAATCTGGAACGATCGGGTCGGCAGGATTGGCTCCGAGGTTCGACATCTGAATGTACTTTGCCCTAGATGAGCGGTGGTGCGGTCGTTACTCTAGGCTGCGAGTTCCTTTGAGGATATCCTCTTTGTATTGCATGGGTGTGAGGTGGAGTGAATCACGGAGGATAGGCGGATCTGATTAACTCTTGACCTGGGCTCTGTGATGTCGAGGACTCGCATGGGTCCTTTTCCTTTGACCAAAGTCGTCATCATCTCCATCATTTTGGCCATTTGATCCTTTTGCTCGGCGATTCCTCTCGAGATCTTACCATCGATCTCTTGCTTCTGTTGTGACTTAGCCAACTACTCTTGCAACTCTCTTTGGGTCCTTTCCATCCTTTCAATTCTTTCGTTGAGTTCAAGCATCCATAGTTCTAGCTCTTAGGCGTGTCCTATAAGAATGTCGTGATTCCGCATTCGTAGTGTCGCAACTGTGGATTATACGGTTTGACCTCGATGAATGATTAGAGTGATATGCATATGTAATGAATGGATGAATGAATAAATAACAAATGAATGTTAATTATGAATAAATATGCAAAAATTTGGTGTTGATTTCAAGATAGGCCCATATTTAGGCATTTCATTAATCAAAAGAGTCTATTACAAAAGTTTTACCGTCTACGATTTATGATTACACAAATTTCCTAGCCACATCGCCTTGTTTTTCACTCGTTCTAGGAATTCGACATGTTTGATCCTTGTCTCGGAGGAATTGGTAGCGAGATCTTTCGCTTCATCGATAATTGCACAATTTGCATAGCCTTGCAATTTCATTAATCAAATCGCCAAGATACATATTTTTTCTTGAGAGCTCTTTTGTAGGCACAAATGTCTCATCATCATCGCCATTCTTTTCTTCTAGGGCTTTTAGAGAGTATCCAAGTGTTCTTGATGAGCTTGCGGTGTATTTTCTAAATCTTGTATTTTCCTTCTTAGCCCTTGACGCTTCGACCGACTAGTCATTAATTCTCGCAGACGCAGACCAGTATTCAACATTCTTCTTTCTTAACTCGATCATAGCACGGCACTTTTTCCTCTTCCTTCTTCGCTTTCCCTCCGTAATTCCATCCCACCTTTGATGTTGCTTAATTCTTCCTTCCATTACATCGATGATTTGCCCACCCGCTATTCTTTATGGTACCTCTCAATTTCTTATTTTCGGATGAAGATCCTTTAAGTCATTTCTCATGATCTCACTTCTTTCGGACTTTCTCATTTTTGGATTTTTCAATTTGAACATCTATCTTCATTTGGTAATTTTCCTCTTGAAGAGAACTAATATCCCGTATGGTGGCCTTTTCACGTTCAAATTCATGTCTTACTATTTCCAATTTGGACGGCATTTCTTACGAGAAAGGATTCGGAAAATATAATCCGTTGGTGAGGTTTGTTGACTATTCACTCGTCTTTGTCTCCATATTTTATAATCTTGAGTGATAGTATCAGCATCTGAGCTAACTCCATTAGGTGGATTTCCTTCCAAGACTTTGCGATATCTCGGACTTTTTCATGTAACCTTCACTGCAAAAGCAAACTCGATATGCTAATCCTCCGGTAGTTGGTATGAAGCGTCGTGAAATAAACTGTCTTTAAACCATTAACGGTGCATATCCAACTCCTCCCCATAATCCGAGTAAAGTACCCAATCTCGGCTTCCGCATTTGTATAGCGGGGTGAAGGACGGATCCATGGTGCTCTCCAAGTTATATCTTGGTAGCGGAGGTTCGAAAAAGCTGAAACCCAAGATTTGTTCGGTGACATCCTTGACCAATCTTTCTCAAGGTAAGCTTCCAACGGAGTGAATGTTTTCGAAAACATGTGGAAAGGTGTGCGCTCCACTTTCCAGAAGTGGCTCAGAATCCAAACATTAAGTAGCTGTGCACATCCGATAAAACGTCCTTCCCTTTTTCTCCTACAACAATTTAGAGATCTAAAAGTCTCAGCTAAGATAGTTGGGACGGGGTTGATTCCTTGCCTCAACTTTTCAAAGAAATCCACTACCGCAACTTCTATATGCCCAAGAACTTTTGGGAAGACAATTAATCCGTAGATGGCTAAAGCAAACAGATCCACTCTTTTTCAATATCTGGATGGTTTTGAACTAAGTCTCGCAGAGAAAACCATGGAATACAACTGACTTCGTTCTTTTTCTTTATCTGTTTTTCAGCCCATGTATCAGCCATTCCTGTCAACTTCATTAGCTTTTTCTTGAAGGTCATTGGTTTGGGCTCTTTTATATATCTTACTGAATTGTGCATTGTCAACGCGAAGCAAGGCGGCATACTCTTCTATGGTCTGAGTCATATCTTCCTGGTTGAAAGTAAAACATTGATAAGCTGGGTCCCAGAATTGAACCATGGCTTGAATCAATTGTTCGTTTATGTTGACGGCGATTAAGTGAGCTATATCCCCGTACTTTTCAGTGAAGATGCCCCTAGTGTCTAAGTCCCCTTTGTTTCGGATCCTAGTCAAGTCTTGAGGTTATTCCGATGAACATTCATGGTCACATGCTCGGGAAGGTTGGAAATACATCCTTCCTTTAAACATCTCCTTTTGCTTTACGGGTTTTCAAAGACCGGTCTCGAACCACTGCGTTTTCGGTTACTTGTGTAATTGACTCCTCCATTAAAAACCCATTTTGGCAACCAATCTCTAATCAACACCTTCCTAACAAGATGCCTATGATGCATGATGAAAAATAAAAATGAAGACAAATAAATTTGGTTAGTAATTACAACAAGTATAAACGGAGAAAAACTATGGAAAATCTAACAAATTAAGATATTTAATTTTGCATTTTGGTGAAACTAACCTACTCTTTTTTTTTTACCCCATCATATTTACAAAATAAACTTACCCCACATGCTCATCGATAATCTACCTCTCTAAATTATTAAACGGACCCGATTTGCTTGCATAAAAAGTGTAAATGTAAAAGAAATAAAAGGTAAGCGTTTCTCCCATGTTCTTATTTTGGTAACTATTAATGACGGAGGTTCGGCATGGCTCTAATCGGGTGGCTCATACGGTTCACTATATGCGGTTTCGGTTCTAAAAGGTACTCGAATTATCCGTCTTGTCGCCTACTAAGGCTAATCACGAGCCTCGATTATCGCCCATCATAGGCTCATGAGCTCAATTCGAGGATTACATTTACTTATGCCTATGCGGAGGACAAGTTAACTCACGAAAGCATAAGTCATATGTAACGGAAGTATTCACTAACTTTGTCGGAGGGACGAGTTAACTCACGAAGGCATAGCGTTTACTTCCACTTAAGCGGACGGAACCCGGTAGAGAGCTCATGTTATGCAAAATGCAAGTACACGGTGTGTGGGAGAAACTCACAAACCTTTTCGTTTTATTTTAAAACTAAAAAACTAAAACCGTAAAAACTTAGCTATTTGAAAAACAAAAAGATAAAACAAGTTAGAAAAATATTTACAACATGATGCAAATGCATGACTTTTCAAAAACGAAATTTAAGGATCACGACTAAGTATTAATTTAAACAAGAGTTTTAAAATTTTGACAACACGCGTTTAATTCAGACTCGACTCTCAAAAAAAGTCCCAGTGGAGTCGCCAATTGTAGGACCTAAAATTTGCTTAGGCGCTAATTGATGAAATTATTAAAATTTAAAACAGAGTTTCAATTTTATTTAAAAAGGAGTCGCCACCGATCTTTTTCTAGGTGTGATCGGACACTAATAAACCTAAGAAAATCAATTTTTTTGAATTTTCTTAAAAAGGTCGGGTCAAAATTCAAAATTCGGAGGAAAAAAATAGGGTCGGAGTCGATTCACGCGAGGAAGGTATTAGCACCCTCGCGACGCCCAAAATTGGTATCTCGTTAAACGCGCGGTATCTTAATTTTTAAGACTACAAGTTCAATTTAATATTTAATCGTGATCTGATTGGAACATAAGAATTTTTTTTTGAAAACACGAAAATTCTGAAAATTCGAAATGTTTGCAGCACTAAATTTTTTGAAAACACGAAAATTTTTTAAACCTAAAATTTTGAAAATACGAAATTTTAGGAATACAAAAACTTTGAAAACACGAGAATTTTTTTTAACACGAAATTTTTTTTTTTGAAAACACAAAATTTTTGAAAACACAAAATTTTAAAACACAAGAATTTTTTATTTTAAAAACATGAATTTTTTGAAAATACGAGAACTTTGAAAACACGAGAATTTTTTTTGAAACACGAAATTTTTGAAAACATGAAATTTTGAAAACATGAAAATTTTAAAACACAAGAATTTTTTTAAAAAAACATGAAATTTTTGAAAACCCAAAATTTTGAAGCGAAAATTATTTTTTTAAAACACGAATTTTTGAAAATACGAGAACTTTAATAATATGAGAATTTTTGAAACACGAAATTTTGAAAATATGAAAATTTTAAAATATGAAAATTTTGAAAACACGAAAACTTTTAAACACGAGAATTTTTGAAATACGAGAATTTTTGAAAACACGAAATTTTTTTTATAACACGAAAATTTGGAAAATCGACAATTTTGAAAACACAAGAAGTTTTGAAACTCGAAACTTTATTTTATTTTTAGATCTTTTGATTTTTTTAAAAGGCGTATCGTATTTAACACGAACCGATGATATTCACCCAACATAGCGATGAAATCAACGACTAGTGTAAAACCGATTCGTTGTCTTATTTATTAAAATTATTAAAATTAAAAGTAAAATAAAATACAATTAAATAATAAAATACTAAAATATTAATAACATTAAAACTACATGTCATTAAAATACACAATTAAATTAAAAGTAGGTAAAAGAAATTACGAAAAGCTCAAAATTACGAGCTTGAAGAATGGGATACGACCGGGCTCTTTTTCTTCTTTCTTTCTTTTTTTTTTTTTTTCTTTCCTTTTTCTTTTCTTTCTTCTTCTTCTTTCTTCGGGCTTTTGCCTTTGGGCTTTCTTGCCTTTGGACTTTCTTGGTGGTGTTGGGCTACTTGTTTAATGTGGCTGCTTTTCCTTTTTGTGGCTGCTATTTTTTTTTTTTACTTGTTTTTTTTTCTTTGGTGGTACAGGTCGGGTTGGGTCACCATGGTCCTGTCACATAGTGTGGGGTCGGCCAATTTGTTAAAAAAAATATTTTTTCTTTTCTTTCTTTTTTTTCTTTCTTTCTTTTCTTTTTCTTTCCTTTTTTCTTTCTCTTTTTTTCTTCTTCTTCTTCTTCTTCTTCTTCTTCTTCTTCTTCTTTCATGCTTGCATTGTCGTAGTGGTCGACTCAGACTCCCGTCGGTGGTGAGCCTTCTCTCCTTCTTCTCTTCTCTTCTTCCTCTCTTTTTGTGGTTTTTTTATGTTGATTGGGGTTTTATTTTTGGTTGATTTCCTCATTTATAGTGTTTTCTTGCAGTGTAGTGGTGGTGGGAAGGAGGCCATCCTTAGGTGGTGGCGAAATCACGGAGGTAGGTGCCCAAATCCATGGGATTTTGGAGATTTTCGACAAAGGACCAGATTGCAAACGCAGTAAAACTGTTGGGGTCGAAGTGTAATTTTAAGAAAGATTAGGGGTAAAAATGTAATTTTGAAAAGTTTTGGGGCTAAAATGTAATTTTAAAAATGTTTAGGGGTTAAAATGCAAAATTTTTTAAAATTTTTTTACTTTTTAAATTTTTTTTTTAAAAAATAAACCCATAATTAAGCCGGGCAAAATTTAGTGCTTACATCAAGTAAGCATAGATGAGCTCATCAGACCATATTCTTTCAAGACATTATCATTCCATCTCATCATTCTCTCCTCTTGCCAAGAGTTTTATCCGTTGAACCATTAAAGTTTCGATGGATGCTCAAGTGGTACACTCGAGGTGTACAATTCAATAACCAGTCAATTCTTTTTCAAGAGTACCCATTAAGGCACTTAATGAAGGAACACACTCTTGAGCCACATATTGTATAACAGGATTACCAGTCCAGGCTAAATTCTTTATTTAACGTATGCTCAAAAGAGCTCATTAGGATTACTAGTCCAGGATAAATCCTAATTGTAACGTATACTCGAGAGGTATTATATCAGGATTACCCGTCTGGGCTAAATTCTTTCTATAATGAGGTCAATAGAATTACTCTTCTGAGCTAAATCTGTCAGCAACAAATGGAGGACCTCATGCATTTCGGGAAAGCACATATATTCATCGGAATCAATATTCAAACGGGACTTAACCCTTTTTCAACCAATTCAAGCATGTATTCATTCTTATATCGTAACATCCAAGCAATTCACACAAATAATAATCACATTTCATACAACACAAAATTTAATTTAACGTAATTACATGCTCGATTAAGTTACACGAACTTACCTAGACACTCGTTCGCGTATAAAATCTACTAATCTGAAACATTTTCTTTCCTTCGGTCTAACCTCGAATTTGTGTTATCCAGATCTATATAAATAACTTTAATCATCAATTTCACACATTTCATATTCATTTGGACTAAATTTATGTCCTAGGCAAAATTACCATTTTGCTCCTAACTTTTCATAAATTTCAATTTCATCCCTAGGCTCAGAAAATGAAATTTATGCAATTTACTCCCTATTCCAAGCCTAATTGAAATTTCAATATAGAATTTATAGCACATATTTTCTATAAATTTTAGAATTTTTCATCAATTTTCACAACTTTATATTTTAGTCCCTAAATCATGTTTTCATCAAAAATTACTTTGTAAAATTTGTTTATCTATCAACAACCTTTCATTTTCTACCATAAATTTCAAATCTTCAGCATATTCATCCATGACCCAAATTTTATATTTTGAGAACTCATCAAATTGATCTCCCAAATAGATAGATTAAGTTATCCCGGTTTCAAAAATATCAAAATTACTAAAAATAGGACCAGAAAACTTACTCAATTAAGCCATGAAAGTTTCTTCTCTCTCTTCTAGGGTTTTCATGTATTTTAGGTTGAAGATGACATTAAAAATAAGATGATATCTTTTATAATCTTTTAATTAATTTAATTATTTCAATTTCCAATTTAGTCCTTACCCTTTTTCTAAATTTCCATGGATGAGTCACCAAAATATAAGGACCTCAAGTTTTGAATTCCATAGATATTTAAACCTTATAGCTACTAGAATTTAACTTTTGCATTTTATGCGATTTAGTCCTTCTCGTAATTAAGCACATAATCCGTAAAATTTTCTTATCAGAATTTTCACATGACATTTCTAACATATTACAGACCATGAAATAAAATAAAAATAAATTTTATTTTAGGATTAGATTTGTGGTGCCGAAACCACTGTTTCTATTTCATTGGAAAATGGGTTGTTACATCTATTGTTTATGGACTTGTCAGGAAAAACATTAGTGCAAACATAGCAAGTTTTGCGAGCTTAAATGACTTATGGAGGAGCAACGAGAACGAGCTAGTAAGTGCATATGGTCTGATGCGAAGGATCACAAGAACTCTTAATGTCCAACAAACTCAATGTTCTCTATATTTGATTCGAGGATAGGAGTCATACAATCCTTGAAGTCGAGGTTTGTAAGTATGACACAAAGCCTACTGAGGAGCCTTCTTCTACTGCCATCAAGGAAGATAATGATATTCATCAACAAGAAACTTTTGTCGATATCATTTGTGAAGAAACTCTATGTGATAATATGCCTATTGTTGAGATTTCCTTTAGTGACAAAGAATGTTGTGATGATGAATTTAATGTTCAAAATTTTTGCGAGAGGTTATAGGGAAGTGGGTATAATTCATGTAAAAATACTAAGAGAAAAGAGATCTTAAGTGATAAAAGTCAATTTGATGGTTCAACTTTGGTGAGTGAAAATTCTTACAAGGAAAAATTAGAGAATTCAATTCACATTGAAAAAGAGAATGCAAAGAAAGAGAGAATCTATCGAAAAGAGAGGAATGATTATGTTTTCACTAACCTTACCTTGAATTTGTCTAGTGGACTTGTTTCATTTTTTCAAGAATTTGTTGATCTTTTGAAAGGAGCTCAATAAACCATTGCACCTATGATAAAGTTTCTTTCTTGTTCAATCAAAGACAATATTCGAGGACAAATCTTTTCGAGTAAAGAGGGAATATACATGCACGGATGTGATGAAATTTATTAAATTCAATTCAACAAAGATGTCAATGTTCAAGCTCAAATGATCAGTCAAATTGCAACAAATCTTTGGATAGTATTCAGGAATTTATAGGTTGAGATGTCTGCATAGCATTTGAAGAGCTATCTCTTATCTTCAAAATACACTTTGAATCACTCGATTTCGAGCCCGAGAGCTTAAGTTATGACCATTTTACTGAAGATTGCGCGAGCAAAATTTTTGTATGGGATTATTACTGGAAATTATGAGTTTTGAGGTCTAATTCAAATTTAAATCATATTGAGTTCGACTTTTAGTCTTATTTTTTATTATATGTATGAGCCTATTGTTGTATTTATTAGATTTTATTATTTACTCCAAATTTTAGTATATTTTTAAGTATTTAAAGTTGTTTAGGAGTTTTATGTTTCTTAGAAACAAGAAAGTTTAGTTTAAAACTACTTCTTATTTAAATTAAATAGAGTTTCATTATATTTGAAAATTTTATTTGGATGTAATGAGCCTATATAAAGGCCTCTTGATTATTATTAAAAACAGTTGTTTTTCATTAATAAAATTTTCAGCTCAGGGAGTTATTTATTTTGTGCAAGATTGTTTTCTTATGATTTCTAAGAGTAGTTTTCTTCTCGAGTTTTGTTAAGGAGTCGTGAGAATCCAATCACCATATTTCAGTTTGTCAGGTATTTCGAATTTTTTTCAGATTTTTTTTAAAAAAAAACCTGAAATAAATAATTTCCTTGCCTTATCCAAAAATATAGATCTTTGTAAATACATGAAATGTTTTAAATATATTTAATATTTTATTGTCATATATAGAATTCAAATAAGATTAGCAGAATAAAAATTGGGACAGTTTCTTACCTAATGTGGTGTTTAAGTGAGACACTTCAGAAACTTGTTTGATTATTTTAGTTTTGTATTCATCAGACGAGACATCAAATAAAAGTCATTTAGAAGGAATTGAACCTTTCGTAGTTGTAAAAATGACAACACATTACAAACTTATTTGCACAAAAGCCATGCATGAATCGGTTTATAATTAGTGACCACGAAATTTTTGTAGTTGAACTCATTAAAAAATTATTTGCACTACAACCTAACCTTTGTCATCAACATTGGTGAATAAGGTTTTCCTGCACAAAAATCATGTTTGACTCTCAGGTATGAAATGGTTGAAATTAAATTATAATATTTACGATAATAAATATAATTTTTTTTTTATTTTAAAGGGTCGCCCCCTCCAACCCACCTAATTACGCTTATGATGGTTCGGTTTGCAATTAGTTTCCACAAAATATTTATAGTTGAGTTTTGGTTCTTTAAAATTAACAAAGTATAAAACAAAGATTTATTAAAATAAAATCCCGATAAATGAGAAATTTTTTAATTTTTAATCTTATCATTTTTTATTCTCTACTTCATCACATATATAATTTTTTAAAAAATTATCATTAAATTTGAAATTACTAATTAATTTAAATTTTAATAATCCACATGACATCTTTTTCAATTTAACAGTCGGTCTTAAACCTTAAAATATAATATAATATGTTTAAAATAAATAAAATAACAAATATTCATGTGTGATATCATGATATATATATATATATATATAGTTTTGAATGTTCAATCTGTTGAGAGAGATATAATATAATATAATATAATATAATATAATATAATATAATATAATATAATATAATATAATATGTTTAAAAATAAATAAAATAACAAATATTCATGTGTGATATCTATATATAGTTTTGAATGTTCAATCTGTTGAGTAGAGAAGTAGCTAGCCTACGTTTAACCATATCGTTTGATTTATGATCTTGCAAATGGATCTCTTGAATGTAGTCCAAGTTTACATCAATCCATTCTTTCTATCTCTGGTTCTCCTTTTTTCTCTTTTGATTTGGCTTAAACCAGCAAAAAAGAAAAACCTGAATCTGCCTCCATCACCCCCAAAGCTACCTATTATCGGCAACATCCATCAACTTGGCATGCTTCCTTACCGCTCTCTCAGAGACCTCTCAAGGAACTATGGTTCTCTCTTGCTTCTACAACTGGGGTATAATTCAACATTACTGGTTTCATCACCTGAATTGGTTAAAGAAATTGTGAAAAACCATGACATTATTTTCTCCAACAGACCAAGGACTACGGCTGTAGATATGTTGTTCTATAACTGCGGGGATATGGCTTTTGCACCCTATGGTGAGTTTTGGAAACAAGTTAAGAAGATCAGTGTTCTTGAGCTTTTCAGCCATCGGCAAGTCAACTCATTTCAGTTTGTTAGAGAAGAAGAAGTTGAACTTCTTATCAACAAAATTCGTGGTGCTTATCTTAAAGGAGAGTCCATTAATCTATCGGAGATGCTAATGTCGGTTTCAAGTAACATAGTTTCTCGATGTATTCTTAGTCATAAAAGTGAAGAAGAAGATGGGTGCAGCAAGTTTGGGCAGTTGGGTAAAAGGCTGTTGGTTCTCTTCACCGGTTTCTGTATTGGTGATATGTTTCCTTACTTGAGATGGGTTGATGTGCTTACTGGATATATTCCAAGTATGAAGGCATTATCTGCGGAATTCGATGCATTCCTTGACCATGTAATTGAAGAGCATAGAGCTCTTGAAGTTGATGGCCAAGTTTCCAATAAAAAGGACTTCGTTTCTATCATCATGCAACTCCAAAAGGATGGCATGTATGAGATGGACCTCACTCGAGACAACATCAAAGCTATCTTACTGGTCATTCAACACTGTTTTCCCCTTTATTTTCCTTTTTTGACCCTTTTTTATGCCTTGAACTAAAGTGTCTTTATTTTGGTATTGTCAGGACATGTTTGTGGCAGGAAGTGATGCCACTACGGCGACAATAGAATGGATGATGGCTGAGCTTTTAAAGCATCCAAATGTCATGAAAAGAGTCCAACAAGAGGTAAGAACTGTGGTGGGGAACAGATCCAAGGTTGTTACAGAGGATATCAACAAAATGGATTACTTAAAATGTGTAGTTAAAGAAACTTTAAGACTGCATCCGGCAGCTCCTCTTCTAGTCCCTCGACGAACATCTTCAAGTGTAAAACTAGGGGGTTATGACATCCCTTCTAATACCACAATCATTATCAATGGATGGGCCATTCATAGAGACCCCAAAAGGTGGGAAAATCCAGAAGAGTTCATCCCGGAGAGGTTTGAGGATAGCTCCAATATTGATTTTCAAGGTCAAGATTTCCACTTCATCCCATTTGGTTTTGGAAGAAGGGCATGTCCTGGGATGCAATTTGGAGTTGTTACTACTGAGTATGTGGTGGCCAATCTTCTCTATTGGTTTGACTGGAAGTTGCCTGCTGGTGAAATTCCTGAAAATTTGGACATGGCTGAACTCTACTGTCTCACGTGCCATAAGAAAACACCTCTTCGTGTTATACCTCAAAAGTTTTAGAAGCAAGTTTGATAAGGTTGGAGGAAAAGGATTATATGAAATAGGGATATTATTATTTTTAATAGTTTTATGTCACATCAATATTCTTATCTTGAATTTTAAGATTTTAATTTGAATTTAATTTTTTTAAGATGAAAATGTTGAAATTCAGGATGAAAATGCTGATGTGATATAAATCTATTGAAAAAGAATCTGAATGATGACGTGGTGTCACTGTTTCATACAATCATTTTCCAAAGTTGCAAGCGGTTGTACAATATAATAATAAAATAAAATAAAATAAAATATATGACACTATTTTTATCTGTATTTGTGGAGATGGTTTTTTTTATTACTACGTTGTTGGTAAATGTGATTATATTGTAATAAATATATAATTGTTTTTATGTATTTGAACTAGAGGTGGTCATGGGTCGGGCCGGGCTCAACTAAAAGTTTAGGCCCATTCATCGGGTTCGGGTCCGGTCGGGCCCAAAAAACAAGCCTAAATTTTTTCTCAAGCCCGACCCATATAAAATGTAAAACGGGCCTGCCCGGCCCGCCACTGCATTTTAAATTTTATATTATTTTATATAATTTTAAAAATATATAATACATCAAAATACTAAAAAATCAAAATAAATTTCCCAACAAATTGAAAATAAATTTTAAAAAATATGTAAACTTAAATAACACTAAGATAGATATAATGAACAAGCAAATACCTCTAAAAAATAATAAAATTAACAAATGCCTTTAAAATAATAACAAAATTAACAATAAAATAAGTTTTATACAATATTTAATTAATAACAATAAAATAGTAGCAACATAATAGTAATATGGTAGCAAAATAGGGAGAAAACAACAAGAAAATAACATTTAAAAATAACAAAAAAAATAACAGATTTTTTTGTCATTTAGTAAATTCAGGCAAGGCCCGGGCCAAAAATACCTTACCCGAGGCCGGCCCATTTTTTAAACGGGCCTTATTTTTTGTCCAAGCCCATTTTTTGGGCTTATATTTTTACCCAAATCCTCCTAAATTTTGGTCGGGTCTTCGGGCCGGGCCGAGCCGTCTGACCCATGAACACCTCTAATTTGAACGATGAATGAATTAATAAAGTTAATTTTATATTTCACTATTATATTTTTTGTGTTTCTATCTTTCATGTGTTGGAACATTTTCAAAATATTTATAATGTTCCAATAGTCATAACTCAAAAGTTACATCTGATCCAAAAATAATATCACTTGGTAATTAAGCAAGAGTTGTCACTATTCATAGTGATCAGTTATGTCTCTTGTCGCCAAAAATTATATCACGTATCAACTTGAATAATTACATTTGTTGTAAAAGATATAACTATTCGTTTGGGTAATTATGTCCTTATGAAGAGATATGAGACTTTCTATAAATAGGAGAGGAATTTCATTTGTTGAATAAACCAAAGAAACATAGAAAAAAGTTTCTTTATGATCTCCCACCATCTTTTATATTATTAGATTATTCTATAAAGAATTACTGCAGAAATTCTTTACAGAATTTGATATCCTTGCTGTAACATCTTAAACCCGGCCTAAAAGTTTAGACCGAATCTCGAATGTTACATTGATCACCAAAATGATCATAGGTGAATTTTTACAAAACAAATTAACATGTTGAAACGTACCATTTAATCATTTAAAATCCAGTTAGAAAAATTACAATTAAAATATGTATATGTAAATGGAATAAAACGACTAAAACTTAAAACGGAATTTGTACCACAGTTTTATAAAACCTCATATTTCAAAGCTGAATAACAAGGTAGAAACTTGAAAACACAAAATAATAGTTTATTTCCCACTGAGGCTGTTTGAGACCTCCGCACACCAAGTCCAGCGTTAGAATTTAGAAAAGGTACCTGAAAAGGAAACACTAAGAGGGGTGAGCTACTCGAGCTTAGTGTGAGTCCGAATCAATACTAAAAACAGAATCACATAACTTAATTCAGCGGTGTAATAGACTTACAGACATGGTCAGAAACAGATACCAAACAAGGGCCTAACACTCCCGCATGCAATCGAAACAGAGCATACCAAGTACATAGAACATTTACACACAAATTGTTCATACAACAGAACACAGACAGATATTCGTACACCCAAAACACACAAAAGTATGCATATGAAATATTGCAGTCAGAAAAAATAACCCACCCATCTAGCCAACACACCTCTCCTTCCCCCAAACACACTTCATAAGAGCTGTTAAAGCTTATTCAACCAATCACACCAATTAGGACCTCAGAAGGTCCATCCAACCCTACACACCACATATGTGGACTAAGCCACTCAGATAATAATAATAAGCAGCAGAGCTAGCGCATATATTATCTTGTCGCGGTCGATGAAGCTGGTTGTGCAGGCGAGTCACGATTAAAGCGCAATCAGATAACGAGACGCAGCAGAGGCGGCGACGTCAATACAATACAATACCATAATCATTGATTGACATGTTGTAGTTAAATAGCCAGATCAGATAGTAGTACGCAGCAAAGCTGACGCATGTGTGGTACAATGCGATACATCGCTGTACATATAAGTCGCAGTAGAACTGCCAGATCAGATCAAAATCAGTCTCCCTTCTCTTCACAACCCAACCCAAAATAGTTTATACAAATACATGTATGCATTCAATCTCACAGAATAATGACACAGTATCAGACATTCAGACAGAGCAGATATGCACACGCACCCAACAGAACAGACTCAGTTTCAAACATCTCACATGACATTCACGGTACACTCAAGCCGAATCCCATATCATAATTCTTAGCCACCCTGACTAAAGATCAGCCAAGGCAAAACACACAGACAAATGCTCAAAAAAAAACACACAGAATCGAAATAGGTGTCTCAGAGCTATACACACATGAACTCTAGCCGTGTGGGCATGCCAAGGCCGTGTGAGAGGTCACAAACCCGTATAAAAAGGGGCACATGGCTGTGTGACTGTGACACACGCCCGTGTGAAGAGAGACATACGGTCGTGTGACTGAAGCACACGCTCGTGTGGATTGGAGACTTGGCCGTGGGAACAGGCCGTGTAACTCTTTGTTCATTTGTATAAATTCAAATCTGAGTGACACTGGCAGTGTGAGGTCTCACACGCTGTGTGTACCTACAGAACAGTCATGTGTCCCAAAACACACGCCATGTGGAATCCCTAAATCCTCAAATTAGCCACACAGTCGTGTGGCATCAAATCACTCAGACCCCAATCCCCAAACTCACACGCCTGTGTTCCTGAGGGGCACGGCCATGTGAGAAATGATAAAATCCCTAAATCTGCCATACGACCGTGTGACCAAGCATTGTGGCACCCAAATTTCACCCAGAACCCTAATTCCCAAAAGCACACGGCCGTGTGAGTCGTCACACGCCTGTGTGGACACCTGTGTGGTCATAAAATCACTTTAAAATAGCCCCAAAAAATGTTTTTTAGCTCCAAAACACTTTTTGATCCTCGTTATATCAAAATTATACAAAACCATACACATTCCAAGCATAAAACAACGATATCACATCCATAGTCGACTTTTCGCAAAGTCGAGTTAGAATTCGCAAATAAAATTGAAAAAGTTCAAAATCCACACCTGATTCGTGATAAAAAATGTTCTGATGCTGATTCAACAAATAGTAAATCGAAGCTCTTCAATACCACCACCGTTTACCAATGGGAAAAGGAGAAGAAGCAAAAAAAATAAAAGACAGAATAGAAGAGGAGAACATCTGATCGTGTGTCAGAGTCTTAAAAATTTATAATATGAATGATCTAGCTTAAAAACTAACTGTGAGAATGACTTGAGGCAAGCGCACCTATCGAACAGTAGTATAGTTTAGTGGCAAAACCGGATTGTCGAACCCAAATGAACCAAAAGTACTAATACTAACTTTCTTTTTATTATTTAACCTAAGAATTAAAGGAATTGTTGTTTAACCTAAAATTAACTAACTACTAAGCTAAAGATGCTAAGATAAAAAGAATAAATTGGGGAAAATACTTGAGGAAAAACTAATTGATTAAGACAATACCCGATGAAGAATCCACCTAGACTTCACTTGTTATTTAACTCTGAACCAGACGATTTATTCACTTGACTTGATCCGTAGGATTCCCTAACTTATATTAATACCTCTCTCTCGAGGCTACTAACGTCTAACCCTAGGTTGATTAATTGAAATCTCTTTCTAATTAAAACCCATAGAATTACATTAACTCAATCTATGGACTCCCATAGTAGGTTTGACCCTAATCTAGCAGATTTTCATCATCTTATCTCTAGGGTTACGATCAACTCTGCTTAACTATGCTAGATCTACTTTTACACAGGGTCTATTCCTCCTCTACCTAAGAGTATAAATGCTCAAATCAATATCCTAAAATACCAAAATAAGAATTAAGAACACATAGTTAAGAACAAATCAAGTGTTTATCATACAGCTCAGAAAATAATAACAAGATCCTTATTAGGTTTCATCCCCCTCAGGTATTTGAGGGGTTTAGTTCATAATCATAAAAGAATACATCTCAGAAGAAAATATAAAACAAAATATAAAGAAAACCCTAAAACCCCCTAAAGGAATTGAAGGAGAGATCCTCAGTCTTGAGTATGATTCCGACTTATTGAGATGAATCAACTAGCTTTCTTCAAGTGAATCTAATCGTGTCTGTCAAGTCTTAAAAATTTATAAAAAGAATGATCGAACCTGGAAACTAACTAAGACAACGATGGAGGAAAGCGCACCTATCGAATAGTAGAATAGCTAGCAGCAAGACTAGATTGTCGAACCCAAAGGAACCAAAAGTACTAATATTAACTCTCTTTCTATTATTTAGCCTACGAATTAAGGGAATTTTTTATCTAATCTAAAATTAACTAACCAACTAAGCTAAAGGTACTAAGAAAAAGAAGAAATTGGAGAAGGACTTGAAGGAAAACCAATTGATTTAGACAATACCTGAAGAAGAATCCACCTAGACTTCACTTATTATCTAACTCTGAACCAGACGATTTATTTACTTGACTTGACCCGTAGGATTCCCTAATTTATATTAATACTCTCTCGAGGCTACTAAAGTTTAACCCCTAGGTTGATTAATTGAAATATCTTTCAAATTAAAACCCCTAGAATTGCATTAACTTGATTTATGGACTCTCATATTAGATTTGACCCTAATTCGATAGATTTTTGTCACCCTATCTCTAGGCACGCAAGCAACTCCGCTTAACTATGCTAAATCTACTCTTAGATAGGGTCTCTTCCTCCTCTGCCTAAGCACATCACACTTGAATTAATATCCCGAAAATACCAAAACAAGAATTAAGAACACATAGTTGAGAACAAATCAAGTATTTATCATACAGCTCAGATAACAATAACAAGATCCGTCTTAGGTTTCATCCCCTCAAATATCTAAGGGTTCATAATTATAAAAGAAAACATCTCAGAAGAAAAGATAAAACAAAACATAAGAAAACCCTAAAACCCCCTGAAGGAATTGAAAGAGAGTTCCTTCATCTTGAGGATGATTTCAGCTTCTTGAGATGAATCAACTGGCTTTATTCGAGTAAATCTTTGAATTTAACTGCTCTAACTTGGCTCTTTGGCCTAGCTGAACGCCCTCAAAAGCCCTTAGAAGGCTTCTGGCCAACTCCCCCTTTAAGTTGCCTCCTAGGGTGTTTATATAGGCTTTTGGAATATGTTTTTTTGCCTCTAAGTACCCTAATCCGAATAGAATTATTCTTATCTATGACAGAGACACGCCCATGGCACACGCCCGTGTAAATCGTGGCCAGGCCGTGGTCGAACCTGTTGATGAGGCATGACTGTGTTTTTTGGGGTCCAAGCCGTGATCGACTCTCCTTACGGGGCACGGCTGTGTGGTCTTGGGCCCAGGCCGTGTGGATTTCATGCTTTGGCCCATTTTCTCCGTTTTTAGCCTGTTTCTCATTCGTTTCATCCTCCGGTGCTCTCCTGAGTATAAAACATGAAAACAAAGGTTTAGGAGCACCTATTTCCATAATTAAAGGGATAAATCATCCAAAAGTATGCTAAATGCGGGATTAAAATATGTTACTATTACGGTTTATCAAATACCCCCACACTTAAGCTTTTGCTTGTCCTCAAGCAAAATTTTTAACTCACAATTAAAACGAACTTCATCAATTCATAATATTCATCGATAATGTCTCATCATAATTCATAGATAATTTATACATGGATAATTCAACTCAAACAATCCTAAAGATTCAAACAATCAAAGTCATGAGGTTGTAGCACGAAAAAGATAGGTGTTTCCTTTACCTAAATAATCACCTTTAATTAAAAATCGACAAAAGTTGATATCCTCACTAAAAATTCACTCAAATCAATCAAGGTGTTTAAGGTTCAAAATTAAGCTCCCAAAAGTCGAACATGAAAAGTTATTACCATAGGCTTGCTTGAAAATCAAATCTCCACCACTGTAAAATGAGATGATACACAAATCAAAAGGTCTTTAAAAGGGTTGTAACGGGGCTCGGTTAAAGGTGTGGATAAAGGCTGAATTAGAAGGGTTAGAATCGAGATTGAATTGACAATCACCTAACTAGAAAAATGACTGATAACCTGAATAATTACATCAATTGAAAACTTGTAATACTAATAATACGAGCTTCTTCTTCAAGATGTTGAAATTAAATGTATAGGCTCTCTTAATCACATAACTAATAATGAATATACTTTGATTTTTTTTTTTAAGAAATACCAAAACAACGTAAGATAAAACTTTAACAACTGAAATAATATAATTAGGCAACTAATCAAAACAAGTCTCGATATAAGGGTAGTCAAAAGGAATGGTGATAACAAATACGAGATGGGTTTCGGGTTAATATTAGTGGGTTGAGTCAATAAAAAGGGTTGTTAAGATCAAAGGGATTCACTATGGGTCAATTATGGGGGTAGGCTTTTAGTGGAGTAAGTGGGTTAAATCCTAGGTGCCTTAATCATCTCTATATATCAAATCAATAGTGTGGTCTCAATATGTATAATCGAAGTAAGTTCTAGAATAAAAAATCAATGTTGACACACTTATAATCAATAAAGTGAGCATGAAAAGAATGTATGCTCTAAAAGGCTCAAAATCTCACAAAAATTATGGGTTTTTATATCAACCTCGTAAATTTCAAATTTCAAGGTAACATTTAGATTCAAGTAGACAACCTAGCAAAATTTTAATTTTTGAAAATAGACTTATCATGCTTGATTTTCTAAAATCTTAAAGTTTAAATCATCATTGTACAATTATCAATGACTTAATCTAAAACCTATCAATAAAAATCATGAATTAACAGGAATTTCATTCTAATTAATGATATGAGAAAATTACTTTAAGACAGAATATCATTCAAGGATTTAGGAATAATGCAAAAAGTTAGGCACTTTTTCTAATAAACTTTCACCCCCCACACTTAAGATGTACATTGCCCTCAATGTAAAAAGATATATAATAATCATATAATAATAAAATCATAAGATAGGGAGAGAAGTGAAACTTCCTGAATTTTGGATGAAGTTGAAGAGAAACGTGGGAGCGCCTCGAGCCGTTTGAAATTGGATCCTTGAAGCAGCCGGTCGAATTTTATTGTATCCTAAGCTAAATCTAAATGTCAAAAAAATTTAAATTTAAATAATGGAAAATAAAAGAGGAAAGACAACTTGGAAAAGAAAAAGGAAGAAGGGGTTTAAAAGAGATGCAGCCCGTGTTTTGGAAAAATTTTGTCCTGCTGCCACACATCTATGGCCACGCCCTTTTACCTACCTGGGTTACCCATACGGCCATGGCCACGGCCACGGCCATGTGCAAGACCGTGTGAGTATGGAAACCTACGCCTAAACATGGAAATAAATAAAACTAAACTAATTAGTAGGGTTAGTGCTCGGGTTGCCTCTCGAGAAGTGCTCGTTTAAAGTCTTGAGCTAGACTTAACTGTTATTCGCACAATCATGATGGTTTGAGGAGGTGGAAATCCTTTCTCATGCGATCAATTAGGTTATTGATATATAGTTTGAGTCGAGTAGTGTTTACCTTAAAAGTGTTGAATTTAGGATTAGTTACCTCTACTATTACGTCTGGGAAGATTTTGAATACTTGATCTCCAACTTTGAGGTGATTGGTTCCACCCTTAATACTTAATGTCCTAGCCTTGTCAAGAACTTGAAGAGTGATTGTTTCGTCATTTACACGAAATGTGAGCTCAAGTGGTAGTTTATTTCGTAGAATTGCTGGACACACTGTGTTTAGCTCCACATGCGACGTATCATCTAACTTTCATTTGTTTGTCAAAAACTCTTTAAAAAATTTCCTTGAATCTGGTATCTATGAAAGAGCTTTAAGAAACGGTAAGTTAATATGTAATTTATTTGGAAGTTTAAAAAATTTATCGAATTGTTCCTATGTGTGGTCTTTTTTTATCGCATTGGGGAACAACACACGTGGTTGGTACTCTGTAATTACCAGGTTTGGTTTATCATGGCTTACCTCAACCTTACCTTCCTCTACCACATTCTCTTGCATCAATTTCGATACATCTAACCTTTCACTATCGTGAGTAGTTATTGCTTGAGGTTGCTCTTTAGGGTAGTTTCGGTGTTGCTAGGCAAAATACCTTGTGGTCTTTCTAAGATCAGCTAAACAAGTTGCCCTAATTGGTTTTCGATCTCTTGAATTAAGTGTTGTTTCGGTGTTTTGGAAATGTGTTTCTGACACCGCTATGAATTTTGTCAGCATCTCCTCAAGACTTGGCTTCTTTTCCTATGGGTAAGGCTGTTGTTGGAAGTTTGAGAGGGATTGTTGTCTCTGATTACCTTGACCACCCTACGAGAAATTGGGATGGTACCTCAACTGCATTATAAGTGCTACTGTAAAAATTATTTTGGGATCGAAAATTATTACCCATATAGTGAACTTACTTGTTTTCAGCGCTTGGGTTGTAAGGTGGATATTCTGTATTGCTCATTCCTCCTCTATTCATATCGCACTGCATAACTGGATGAACCTGCGTAGAACCATACAAACCATCAATTTTTTATTTAAAAACTCTACCTACTTAGATAACATGGTGATAGCGTAAAGGTTGAAAACATCGGCTTCTTTAGTAGGCAATGTCCTCATGACTTGCCACTGATAATTATTCAGTGACATCTCTTTGGTTTCTGCGAGTGGTATGTTCTATTTCACTGTAAGAAAAATCAAGGGTCTCGTCGGGTTCCTACTAGTCATAAACTAGAGGTACATATCAGGAAAAGAGAAAAAGAAAGAAATTTAGAAAAGTAAAATTAAAATTTAATAGAAAAATAAAATAAAATAAAATATGGCTAAAGTAATAAAAATTAAGCGTTCTTAATATTTCAGTTCCCCGGCAAAGGTGCCAAAAAATTGATCGTGTCTGTCGAGTCTTAAAAATTTATAAAAAGAATGATCGAACCTGGAAACTAATTAAGACAACGATGGAGGCAAGCGCACCTATCGAACAATAGTATAGCTAGCGGCAAGACCGGATTGTCGAACCCAAAGGAACCAAAAGTACTAATATTGACTCTCTTTCTATTATTTAACCTACGAATTAAGGGAATTTTTCATCTAATCTAAAATTAACTAACCAACTAAGCTAAAGGTGCTAAGACAAAGAAGAAATTAGGGAAGGACTTGAGGGAAAACTAATTGATTTAGACAATACCTGAGGAAGAATCCATCTAGACTTCACTTATTATCTAACTCTGAACCAGACGATTTATTCACTTGACTTGATCCGTAGGATTCCCTAATTTATATTAATACCTCTCTCGAGGCTACTAACATCTAACCCTAGATTGATTAATTGAAATCTCTTTCTAATTAAAACTCCTAGAATTGCATTAATTAGATCTATGGACTCCCATATTAGGTTTGACCCTAATCGGGATTTTGTCACCCTATCACTAGGTGCGTGAGCAACTCCACTTAACTATGCTAGATCTACGCTTAGACAGGGTTTCTTCCTCCTCTACCTAAGCACATCACACTTGAATCAATATCCCGGAAATACCAAAACAAGAATTAAGAACACATAGTTAAGAACAAATCAAGTATTTATCATACAGCTCAGATAACAATAACAAGATCCGTCTTAGGTTTCATCCCCTCAAGTATCTGAGGGTTTAGTTCATAATTGTAAAAGAAAACATCTCAGAAGAAAAGATAAAACAAAACATAAGAAAACCCTAAAACCCTCTAAAGGAATTGAAGGAGAGTTCCTCCGTCTTGAGTATGATTCGGACTTCTTGAGATGAATCAATTGGCTTTCTTCGAGTAAATCCTTAAATTTAACTGCTCTGGCTCGGCTCTTTGGCCTAGCTGAACGCCCCCAAAAGCCCTTAGAAGGCTTCTGGCCAACTTCCCTTTAAGTTGCCTCCTAGGATGTTTATATAGGCTTTTGGAATATGTTTCTTTGCCTCTAAGTACCCTAATCTGAATAGAATTCTTCTTATCTGTGGCAGAGACATGCCCATGGCACATGCCCGTGTAAATCATGGCCAGGCCGTGGTCGAACTTGTTGATGAGGCACGGCCGTGTTTTTTGGGGTCCAGGCCGTGGTCAACTCTCCTTACGGGGTATGGTTGTGTGGTCTTGGGCCCAGGCCATGTGGATTTCATGCTTTGGCCCATTTTCTCTATTTTTGGCCCGTTTCTCATTCGTTTCATCCTCTGGTGCTCTCCGAGTATAAAACATGAAAACAAAGGTTTAGGAGCACCTATTTCCATAATTAAAGGGATAAATCATCCAAAGTATGCTAAATGCGGGATTAGAATATATTACTATTATGGTTTATTAGAATCCCACAATTTGGCCCCTCTAGTTTGGCTCTTTGGCCTAGCTGAACACCCTTGAAGGTTGGCCTCTAGGGTGTTTTTATAGGCTTTTAGAATGCCTTTCTTTGCATCTAAGTTCCCTAATCTGAATGAAACTCTTCTTTGCTGCGGCAGGGAAATACCGTGTGCCACGTCCATGTAATTCTAGTTATAAACCGTGGTCGGTCCTGCTAAAGAGGCACGACTGTGTGTTTTGGGCCCAGGCCATGTGGATTTTGTATTTTGGCCCATTTTCTCTGTTTTCAACCCGTTTCTCATTCTTTTCATCCTCCGGTGCTCTCCTGAGTATAAAACATGAAAAAAAAGGATTAGAAGCACCTATTTCCATAATTAAAGGGATAAATCATCTAATAATATGCTAAATGTGGGATTAAAATTTGTACATATTACGGTTTATCAACATCCAAAACAAAAGAAAATAAAATAACATAAAAAGTAAAAACAAAAATATAAATATAAATAAAAATTTAAATATTTTACTTAAAACAAAACCAAAATAAAATGTTACTTCAAACATAGACACAAAGATTCGAACCCAGAACCCAGAGACAAACTAACACACATACAACCACCAGACTAGCAGGCCCATTCTATCACTTAGACGCGAAACTATGTACAATAGCACACCTTTCTTTCAGACTCTAACCATTAACATCAAAACTTCTAACCCCCAAAATCTGGGGTGTTACACTTGCTATGCTACGCTCAGTGCTCAGTGGACTATTTCCATCAATGTAAAATGTAAACAGTCATTAGGTTTCATTGTATCCTCGAGGTTTGTTTGCCAGTAACTCTTTTGCACACCATATATAGGTGGGGGCAAATAGAACATTAAAGAAAGTGGCATTGATACAAGCCTTGAAGACTTCATTAATTTCTCTTAAGTTTATTTTTATCCTCACGCACCAGCATTATGTTTTGCAAGCATAGCGAAATTGTGACAAGCAAATATTAGCTCATTGATTGTCTAAGACTGATGATAAGTGGCACTGTAAGAACGTTTAAATTGCGAGAAATATAACTTTCTTCAAAAGATAATCTAAACGAGTTCGTAATCCCATAAAAGAATCAATGTGAGCATTTCATTCAAATACTTAGAAGAATTCTTATGTCATCTCAAATTCCAATTAGGGAGATGACTAGTATTAGCTATCAGAGCAGCTAACTACATGGATAAAGACATAGATGTACTCACTTGAAGAATGATACATTGGACTGGACCCAAGTTGAATTAATTCTAAACCCGTTTGTGAATTAATTTACTTGTGGCGTTTATGGTGTGACTTACCTAAATCCTAAGTTAGTCACTGATCATGCGTATGTAACTCATGTGCTCTAAAGATAATCATGCCCATAGTCGGTATGTTAGGTACATGACTTGTGTATGGAATGTATTTACTAGAAACAATGGAATTCATAGCTCGATGAAGGAGTTAATGATATCATCTCACTAGCACTATGTGGATTACAGTCATTAGTTGATAGTGATCATATTAATCATTAAGAAGACACATAACATGCCATTCAAACATTGCTCAAGCATTCAAACAATCACAAACCAAGTTTAAAAGTCCTTAAAATAGTCCATAATGTCCATTTACAAACCAATGAAATGGTAAACTCTAAATCCCAGCAAATAGTCTCACATTGCCTTCAATTTTACAAGTTTAAAAGCCAAATCACATACTCAAAACACTAGTCTTGGATGGATCACTTGCTTGCTTACTTCTCCTCATTAATCAAGCTATTTTTAGTAAAATAATCATATAAGAGTGTGAGCTTAACCAAGCTCAATGAGTGTTCGTGAAAGCCACAAATAAGCCACAATATCAAAGGTTAATAGAAAGCATACTATAACATTCATTCATGGCATTGCATTAAGCATATCTCATAGTATTTCATATTGATATATTGGCATATTATGACTATGAAACTATTCTCCAAACACAACAATAATTTATAGAGTCTAACATATCCCATGAAGTGTAGCATATAGCTAACACTCTCCAACACACTAACATATCTCGGTAAATAGAGTCAAGCTTAACATTCCCTTATCTCTCCGACATATCTCTGGGCCTCAACGCTTAAACATAAACATATAGGTGAGTACTCACAATCCTATGGCATGCCAATGATATTCAATGTTTCCAAAAGACCACAATGCCAACATATCTATTTATACACACATATACTTATTGTTTTATGCACATGTCCACTTATCATCTAACATATATTCATAACACTTTCATATTCATTTATAATGCACTTTTCATGTGTTCACATAATGCTCAAAGAGTTATGTTCATATAGATCTCATATTGTATGTATAAAACCAACAAGCTTCATATCATATACAGTTACATACACATAGCAATTGCAATGTCATCTCAACATGCACCACATATCATATCACATAGGCATTATTTAAGCAATAATGATAGATCGAGTAAGAAAGCTCACACTCGGTACTTAGGGTAGGTGTTTAGGCTAACCTAAGCTCCCAATTAACTCAATGGATTGTGTTTATAAGTAGCAATTTCGATCACCCACCGATTCGCTTTCACTCGAATGCCAAAAGCTCAAATTAGCTATTCTTTCCTTTTTGCTTTGCTCGTAGAAGTTTCGGTGGATCTAACACTTTTCATACATATTAAACATAATATATACACATCATTTACAGTCTTAAACACATCCAAACAGCCACAAAAATGCGGATCATTCTTCTTTTTTTTCTTAAATTGAAAATCTAGCTAGTTTTACCAAAATCTTTGCTTTCACCATTCAATTCTTGTTTCTAATCCATAAACATGATTTTAAACATCCTAAATATCATATCATAACATATCTAGGCCATCAAAATCATCTAATTTCTTGGACCTAACTTTTTCGAAAAATTGATCATGCATGAACATTAAAAAAGGGAAAACTATCAATTCTTCAGAATTCTTTAATGATCTATTAAATTGAGTTTACAAACCTGCTATTTAGTTCAAAACAAGTTGAAAATCATTTAAAACCTATTATTTAACTTGGAGTTTCAAATATCACCATTTTTTAGCTAAATTTTAATTCAAAACTTTATATCTATGTAATTATCAACATATTTGATTAAATCTTGAATTGTAATAGTTCAAGCCATTTTTTTTCAACCTTTCAATCCCTAAATTGGTTAGTGCAATTTAGTTATTTTCTTGTAATGGGTTTCATGGGAGCTTGATTTAGCTAGCCCATATACCAATTTGTAAAACTATTAATTTTTTGAAAGATTTTAGTATTGATAATTCAAAGTTTTAGGTGTTAAATTGATATATGTTAAGTTTAGTTGTGAAAAAAGACTAAATTGTAAAGTTAATTGATAGTTTCATACATTAGGTAGTAAACTAAATAAAATGTAAAATTGACTATAGAAATGAGAAATAGGGGTCTCTAATAGGTAATAGTGAAATCATATTTCAAATTGGAGTTTTAAATTGAAAGTTATGTTAGTCTCGATTTTAGGGACTAAATTGAATAAAATAAAAATTTTGTATAAAAAGACAATTGATTATGAATTTGGTGGAATATTGATAATGTTGTATGTTTATGTTAATCCATAGCTAACGTCAACTTGGATTTCTCGTAAGGAAAAGAAAAGCTAAAGTCATTGATGAATAGCTCGAAATTGTTGATTTGTATTTCTATAATTCGAATTACTTAATTTTTGTATATTTTTATTTTATTTTTTTACATGGTAAGTTGTTGAGGTAAGTTGAGATTGATTAGTTTAATTGAATCGGTATGTAAATGTTTGAATTTTTAGATGGAGGTCTAAATTGAATAGAATTGAAAATTTTGTAATTTGATGAAAGTATGAAATTAACTTTGAATTGGGCTAAGTTATGATGTGTGATAAATTGATTTACTGAACTATGAATTGAATTGATGAAATGTGAATTGGACAGATCATGAATTGGACAAATTATCACCTTATTAACTGTTCGGGCAAAGTCGGATATAGTTGGCATGTCATGGGATAGATCTAGTATGGGTTACTTCAACTTCGTTTCGATGAGTGTTGGGCACAACTTATACTTTGGTTATACCAATGAGCGTTGGGCACAATATAATTACTTCGGAGTTTCCAATGAGGCATTAGGTGTCAAAATTGGTATGTTGGTTAGATCCATGTATATGTTCGAGTCCAAGTCAAGTTAATAGGGAATTAAATTCAAAAGTTGATACTAGATTATGAATTGAATTGTTATTATGAAAGAGTATGCAAACTGGATTATAAGTCTAGAGACTCGATATGGAAACTAAACTAATTAATCAATTCGATTCGGGAAAATGAAATGTTACTATGATGTACTCATATGCTAATCAATTGAATATGTATAAAATGAATTGTATAGTATGATCACATATTATAACATGATATCTAATACCTATTTCGAATCATTTGTTTTAACTTGCATTTTATTGATTGAATTATAGAAATACCACTGAGCTTTATCGCTCAGCGTACAGTTCTATTTTTTGTGCACAGGTTAGGCATAAGGCACAATCCCAAGCATTAACTTTAGCATCCATTCAAAATCCTAAACTCAACAATGTTTGTGTATTCCTTTTTTCTTGTTGTTTGGCATGTACCTAGTTGGTGTTAGCTTAATGCTAATCTAAATTAAACACTATTGCCTTATGAACGTTGATGTTTATATTGGTTAGTTATATTGTAGTAGTTGTAAACTTTGTTAAGTGATCTTATCATGTTATAAGTCTTATATGTGTATATATATATATATATATATGTATGCTAAATGGTTTGAATGGTTGAGGCATAATTAAAAGAGTAATCATATTCTTGTTGACCATTAAAAGAGTAATCTACTATAAAGCAAGTGGATGAGGCATAATTAAAAGAGTACATTTTATTGACCATTTCAAAGTAATCATATTCTTGTTGATACGTAGCTTTCGGAAACGAAAGATTATGAAATTTGGGTAACAAAAGCAATTAATGAGTGCATTAAAAATTTGGATATGTTTGTCCTTTTACCTCTTATAGTTATATTATTACGTTTGGATAAGCACGGCAGAGTTTTTAAATTTTAGAAAGGTTGATAAATGTCGATATTGTTAATCTTATCTTTTTTTTATTCTCTAACTTTTCCTTATAATATAATATAATATAATATAAAATTCACGTGTGATATATATATATATTATATTATATTATAAAATAAATAAAATAACAAATATTCATGTGTGATATCTATATATAGTTTTGAATGTTCAATCTGTTGAGTAGAGAAGTAGCTAGCCTACGTTTAACCATATCGTTTGATTTATGATCTTGCAAATGGATCTCTTGAATGTAGTCCAAGTTTACATCAATCCATTGTTTCTATCTCTGGTTCTCCTTTTTTCTCTTTTGATTTGGCTTAAACCAGCAAAAAAGAAAAACCTGAATCTGCCTCCATCACCCCCAAAGCTACCTATTATCGGCAACATCCATCAACTTGGCATGCTTCCTCACCGCTCTCTCAGAGACCTCTCAAGGAACTATGGTTCTCTCTTGCTTCTACAACTGGGGTATAATCCAACATTACTGGTTTCATCACCTGAATTGGTTAAAGAAATTGTGAAAAACCATGACATTATTTTCTCCAACAGACCAAGGACTACGGCTGTAGATATGTTGTTCTATAACTGCGGGGATATGGTTTTTGCACCCTATGGTGAGTTTTGGAGACAAGTTAAGAAGATCAGTGTTCTTGAGCTTTTCAGCCATCGGCAAGTCAACTCATTTCAGTTTGTTAGAGAAGAAGAAGTTGAACTTCTTATCAACAAAATTCGTGGTGCTTATCTTAAAGGAGAGTCCATTAATCTATCGGAGATGCTAATGTCGGTTTCAAGTAACATAGCTTCTCGATGTATTCTTAGTCATAAAAGTGAAGAAGAAGATGGGTGCAGCAAGTTTGGGCAGTTGGGTAAAAGGCTGTTGGTTCTCTTCACCGGTTTCTGTATTGGTGATATGTTTCCTTACTTGAGATGGGTTGATGTGCTTACTGGATATATTCCAAGGATGAAGGCATTATCTGCGGAATTCGATGCATTCCTTGACCATGTAATTGAAGAGCATAGAGCTCTTGAAGTTGATGGCCAAGTTTCCAATAAAAAGGACTTCGTTTCTATCATCATGCAACTCCAAAAGGATGGCATGTATGAGATGGACCTCACTCGAGACAACATCAAAGCTATCTTACTGGTCATTCAACACTGTTTTCCCCTTTATTTTCCTTTTTTGACCCTTTTTTATGCCTTGAACTAAAGTGTCTTTATTTTGGTAATGTCAGGACATGTTTGTGGCAGGAAGTGATACCACTACGGCGACAATAGAATGGATGATGGCTGAGCTTTTAAAGCATCCAAATGTCATGAAAAGAGTCCAACAAGAGGTAAGAACTGTGGTGGGGAACAGATCCAAGGTTGTTACAGAGGATATCAACAAAATGGATTACTTAAAATGTGTAGTTAAAGAAACTTTAAGACTGCATCCGGCAGCTCCTCTTCTAGCCCCTCGACGAACATCTTCAAGTGTAAAACTAGGGGGTTATGACATCCCTTCTAATACCACAATCATTATCAATGGATGGGCCATTCACAGAGACCCCAAATGGTGGGAAAATCCAGAAGAGTTCATCCCGGAGAGGTTTGAGGATAGCTCCAATATTGATTTTCAAGGTCAAGATTTCCACTTCATCCCATTTGGTTTCGGAAGAAGGGCATGTCCTGGGATGCCATTTGGAGTTATCACTACTGAGTATGTGGTGGCCAATCTTCTCTATTGGTTTGACTGGAAGTTGCCTGCTGGTGAAATTCCTGAATATTTGGATATGACTGAACTCTACGGTGTCACGTGCCACAAGAAAATACCTCTTCGTGTTATACCTCTTTTGAAAAATTAAGTGTAATTCAAAAGTTTCAAAAGCAAGGTTGATGATGTTGTACCATATAATAATAAAATAAAATAAAATATGTGACCCTTATTCAATATTCTATGGAGAAGGGACTATTTTTATCGTTGGTAGTTGACATGGTGTAATATTATGAAAATGAAAACTAAAGCTTATATGTATATTTTTGTCTAAGTTTATATTTTTACTTAAATTTTCACACTTTTTAGATGAGTTTTCAGGCCTGAACGAGTAACTCGACTTATAATCACATCTAATATAGATGCTTCACTTCTTCGACTAAATCATTGAACCACCCAACAAGGACTACAAACAGCACTAGGATCTCCTGCAATAAGTTTTTGAATCCACGCGCTAAAAAAACAAGTGATAGTCAATTATTGATTTTTGAGTCTGAATATGTTTGAATGATTCAAAGTGATGAATACATAAAGTTATTGATATAAATTTAGCAAGTATTTATAACATAGAGGACCGATAAATAATTTTTAATTTGCGAAAGGGTATCTCTGCAACATCAGAATACGCAGAGGGGTCTTTATTGCTAGTTACCTCTCCTCCAACAGCATAAAAGAAAATTTTGTTTCCTTTTATTTCATTTTAGTGTGTCTTTTTTTAAATGGATATTTCTAATTGTTTTACACATTTTCAGTTTTCTATTATTTAGATTTAATTATACAAAATTTCTATAGATCTAATAGATCATGTAAGGTTTGAATATAAAATATGTAATTTTTAAAAATATTAAATATTAAAGTTTTATTTCAAAATTGGCATGTATATATAATATCATTTCCTTTTCTCGTTTTTAAAATATGAAATATGAAATAAATTTTCCACAAATCTAACAAATATCATATTATTTTAAAATTATTTCCAATTCTTTTTAGAATTAAAAAAATTGAAATTTGTAACGATCCGATTTTAAATGGTGTCAAAAACGCGGTTTTGGAACCTCATTTCTGTAAGTCGAGCCCGCGATGATGGAATATAAAGATTAATGAAATTATTAAGAAAATATATTGAAAATCAGTTTAGAAATTTAACTGAAAAATTGTTAATTTAAGCTTAAGGATTAAATTGTAAAAGTTCAATCACTATTGAATTTTAATTTAGAAAAGGCTTTAGGATTTAGATAGCAATTACCCAAAGTACCAAAATCTCTATTAAAACATTTTTCCTTTTTAAATTAGTGGGAAGTGATGATGGAAACTATTAATTATGTTAATTATGATTAATATATATTACTTAAGTTAATAACTAATTAAGATTAACTTAATCAATTAAACCTTAAACTATGTTATATACTAAGGGGAGTGGATATGGAAAGATGAATACATTCATCTTTTTCATCCCACCGTCCACCATTGAAGAAAAAAAGAAAAGCTTCAAAATTTCTCATTCATTCAGCCATTCAATTTAGTAAGGTTCTTAAGTCACTTTTCTTTGATTTTATATATATTTTTATCATGGGAGCTTGAATTAGTTAACCCGTGTATTAATTTGTTCAATTGTTAAGTTTTTAGCAAGTTTTCATTAAAGAGAAATTAATGAATTAGGCTTGAAATTGAAGAGATTATTATATAGTGAATTTCGATTATGTTAAGACTAAATTGAGAATTGAATTAAGCTTGTTAGATAACTTTGTAACATTAGGGATTAAATTGAATAAATTAAAACTATCATGAGATTATGTTGTAGATGAAAAGTATAAGGTCCCTAATGAAAGAATGTGAAATAAGATATTGGATATAGAAAGATATGTGTATCCCAAGTATAGGGACTAAACTGAATAAAATGTAAAATATGTTTGACTATGTATTTGGTTGTAAATTAGATGTAAATCAATATTGTTTTTTTTTAATTGAATTATCAAATGTAGTTAAAGACAACACTAAGTCGTCGCGAGAGAAGGGAAAGGCGAGAGCATTAGACGAAAAGTAAAACATTCGATTTTTACTATTTGTCATAAGTATGAATTTAAAGCATATGACACAAACAGATTCAAAATGAAATGGTTAAAAACTTAATCATGAACTGATTATATTTATCGTGATAATGTTTCAATTTTATGACTTGAATCAGGAAAGTATCATTGTGTTTTATTACTCAGCATATAATTTGTTTATTCCATACGCAGGTATTAGTGGATCTCGAAACCTTAAGAGGTGAAGTAGCATTCAAATCACAAATTCTTGACTCAACAATGCTTGTATAGTTCTTTTGGATTTGATGAATAGCATGTACCTAGGGTTGAACTGGTTTTGAATTGTAAATTGGTAACTTGGCATTTTGAGTATTAGATGTTAGTTAATGGAATGGTTCATGAATGTTAAGGCCTACATGAGTTTATGCATGTATTTGGTCATAAATGGTGAGTTTTATTGCATTTTAGGGCCTCTAAGTGAGTTGGATCATACAATTTGGTAGGTAGAATCAAATGATGTAAGGCATTGTGGGTGTTTGCTTTCAAAGTCGTGACACCATTCTATGGATGTCATGACATCAGCTCTCAACATCGAGATGTCCCCTATTGAAGTTGCGACATCAACCTCCAGCCTTTGAACTCGCGGCATTGCACTGATGAAGTTGCAACACCATGCTTCTTTCGTTGATGTCGCGATGTGAGTCCTCCATGGTTGTGACACCAACCCAATAAACTTTGAAAACTTTGCATTTAGGTTTTCAGATGGTCTCAGGTTATCATAAAAGCTTTCATAAGTTCGTATCAACCTTTAATAAGATTATATTATAGGTTATATTGATGTATTAATCTTAATAACTTCTATAAATATGTTGAATTGATTGGAATTATATTTGTAGTTGCTCCAGCAATGAATGTGACATTTCATAGCTCAGACCCGAAGATCAAATCGAGTATGGGGTGTTTCATCAATTATTTCTTTGCCTTTACCCAAAAATCTAGATCTTTCTAAATATGGTGAATGTTTTAAATTTTATTAAATATTTTACTATCATAATATAGAATTCAAATAAGTTCAGCAGAATAAAAATTGGAGCAATTCCTTTTTGTCGTATCCTACTGAGATGCTTAAAGAAATTTCTTTGATATCAAGTTGTCTTCATCAAAATTAATTGACTTTGTTATGAATATCTTATTAAGTGGATGTCCATCATGATCAAGGTAAAGTTTTAATATACTTTAAATTCTAATAGTTATTAAAATTAGATCTCTACTTCTTTTATACTTCTTATGCCTATAAATAGAGACTCGATTAAGCATTGTAATCATCCATTTTGATCAGTAAAGTACATTTTCTATTGCTTTCATATTTTCTTTGTTCTTTATTCTTTGTATCTCCATTTATTTTATAACATGTTATCAGCACGATCTTGCTCAAAGTGATAGTTCCTTTTATCGACGATCAAACTTATCCTTCATGATTTTTAATATCTTTGACGGCAAGATGCTAAGTTTTTATAGGAAGTTTCTTTTATTTAATGTCTTATATAGATTATTATTTTTCATTCTTCTTTCATTATACGTTATCATTGTTTTGATTAACTTATTTTACTTTTTATTCTTAAGGATGATGAAAGATTTGATACCGTTATCTTTATAAAATCGAGAAGTAAGATTCACTCTCAAAGTTTGCTTTTTGATATTTACTTGGGGATGATCTCTTTTTCTTCATTTCAAAGGATGTTTATAATCACTACTTCTCATCCATGGTAACGTAAGTCAATCTAATCAACTTCTTTTGAAATTTGTTTTGATTTCTATTAAAAGTTCAATTTATATAATTCACTCTCCGTATCTTTATGAATTTATAAACACCTTCACGCATTTAGTTATTGGGATTTTTATATGGAGATAATTTTTTTCATTTTTAATAGAATTGATTGGTTTAATTTTGATTTTGATTAAGATATATAATTATTGCGAAATGTGAGTAAAAATACTTACTTGTCATGAACTTTGGGATATTCACCATGTTTGTGATAATTTCATATCACTATAATATTTGAGATGAAATTACGTCATAAGAGGTGGAGGTTAGAAATGTTTATGTTTAAAATTTTATAATTGTAAAGTTATTTTAATTTGACATTATAATATTTTGCATTTTGTTGTGGTATGATATATAAAATATGTATTATCTAACCACAATGATTTATTAGTGACATGAATTTATTATTTATTACGTTTAATATATGTTTTATTTATATCTATTCATTTTATTTTATTTGAATAAATAAGATTTTATTTAAAATAAATTAAGCATTCATTAAGGTTATACAATAAAATGATTATACGCTCTGAAGAGCTAATATTGCATCAAAGCGTAAAAAGCTCTTTAAGAGTTTATATTTTAGCTCCTTGTGATGCAAAATTTTATAAAATATAATATTGTTTTTCAAATCAAGAAGACATATGTTAAATAAAACCTTCATGTGTTTTACATTAAAACCATATATATATATATATATATATATAACGTGAGATGTTCATGTATTTGTACTATATATATTCCCCAAAGGAATACATTACAATATATGATTGAAATATCTAATGTGCTTCTACAGTAGTAATATTGTGAAAATGACTTTAACAGTATTTTCGAATGATCACATACCTTTTACTGGCTAAGCAAAATAATAAGTTACTAATGACAAATTATGAAATTCTTCCCACTAGTTTTGCTTCATTCCCTGAAGTGAATGTAGCAGTACATAACAATTATAAAAAATGAAAATATAGAGATCATGATTGTTGTTGTAATTGAGGATGTGATTGGAGACTAATCATGACAGCATGAATAGATAGATTTTGATTTGAAATCTCGCATATTTTGCAATGGTGATTATGAAATAAAGAATCAATGGAGGCATTTAGAAGTCTATTCTACTAGATTTATTGCATTCCCTGAAGTGAATGCAAACATAAAGAAAATAAAAGATATAATCATGGACCACTAAAAGTGGGAACATAATAATAAATAAGAGAACAATGAGAGTTCTCAAAATAAGTCTTCAAAGGGTAAAGATAGCTTATGTTGTCAATGTAATATGAAAGATTATTGGCCACATATGTAGCATATGCCTAAATATTTTGTTTCTGTTAATATTCTTTGAGGAAGGATATAAGAATGTAGTAATAAATTCTATCATTATAGATAGAAAGTATTTATCTTATTTGGTACTAAAACAAACAAATATTATTCCAATATTTGATAGTACAAATATCATTAATATCTTGTTATGGTTAATCAATTGGTTTTAAAATATATTTATAATAGATCTTATATTAAGATTGTGAATGAGGAAAATATTACATTTCATAAAAATCAGTATTGTTATAAATATCTATTTTGAAAAGATGAAAAATAGAGGATTGTGTTATTAATTTATATTTATTTTATAATCTTTGTGATTTTCTTTTGTCATCATCCCCATTAAGGGATTGAAAGCAAAATATTTGACTATGAAAGATCTATTTATGAGCAATGAAATATGATAATTCCATCTAAAACTCATTGATAAACCATAATTTACACATATTTTAACCCCATGCTTGGCTTATTTTTGGATGAATTTTTATTAGATTTGATTAATTCGATATTCCTAATCCCTTAATTTTATGTTTTATACTCAGGAGAGCTTAGGAAGTAAAAAAAAACGAGAAACGGGCCAGAAAGGGGCAAAATGGGCCTATCAGAAATCACACGGCCTGGACTATCGACCACGGGCAGATCACATGGCCGTGTGTGGCAAGTAGGATCGACCACGGCCAAAGGACTCCACCACGGGCGTGTCCCTGCCGAAGCAAAGAAGAATTATATTCGGAATAAGCTACTTGTGGGCCAATATAGGTGTTCCAAAGCCCATATAAACACCCTAGGGGCAACTTAAGAGGGGACATTGAATAGACGCCGAGTAGAAGGCAAAAAATACTCCAAGACAGCCGTTGGGAACAGCTTAGGAGAAGGATCTCCATCAAGACTGAAGATCTCCCATTAAGTTCTTTAGAAGTTTTTGGGTTTTCATTATGTTTTGTGGTTTTCCCTATTTTATGATGTTTCTCTTTATTAGTATAAACTAAATCCCTTAAATATCTAAGGGGGTGAAACCTATGACGAATCTTATTATTATTTGATTTATAAGATAAATACTTGTTCTTATTCTTAATTGTGAGTTTTTATTCTTATTTTGATAATTCAGGTTATTAATTCAAGTCGAATGTGCTTATTCAGTGGAGCAAAAGTCCCTGTTTAAGAGAAGATCAACACAATTAAGCGGAGTTGATTGCAACCCTAGAAATAGGGAGACGAAAATCTGCCGGATTAGAGTCAAATCTAATAAGGGAATCCATAGATCGAGTTAATGCGACAATAGGGGTTTTAATTAGAAAGAAATTTCAATTAATCAACCTAGAGTTAGTTATTTTTAGTCTCGAAAGAGATATTAACATAAATCAATGATTTCTACGGATTAAGTCAAGTGAATAAATCGTATGAATCAAGAGTAATAAGTGAAGTCTAAGTGGATTCTTCCTTAGGTATTGCCTATCTCATATAAGTTGTCCAAAAATATTTTCTCAATTCACTCTCTGTCACGTTCATAGTCATTTAGTCAGTTAAATTTAGATTAAAAATAAATCTCCTTTAATTACTAGGCTAGATAATAAAAAGATAGTTATTATTAGTAATTTTAGTCCTTGAGGATATGATATTCGGACTCACCATACCTCTTTGTTCGATAGGTGTGCTTGTCTTTGTCAAAATAATAGTTAGTTTCGAGCTCCATCACTCGTTATGGTTGGATGCACCGGAAATTATAAAAAAAATTAGATATCTGAAGATTTTGGCATATTCCCTAAAGTAAATATTGCATATAATTGATTGGAAATTATATTTGTAGATGCTCTAATAACAAATGTGACATTTCATAGCTTAGACCCAACGATCAAATCGAGTATGGGGTATTACATCAACAATTTCTTTGCGTTCTAAATGTGTTGAATGTTTTAAATTTATTAAATATTTTCAAATAAGTTCAGCAGAATAAAAATTGGAGCAATTCCTTGTTGGGGTCTCCCACTGAGATACTTCAAGAAATTTCTTTGATATCAAGTTGTCTTCATCAAAATTAATTGACTTAATATTTTTTGGTGAATTTTTTAATTTTCTTAAATATCTATCTTTACCAACTGTTTAAAATTTCTATAGATCTAATAGATGGTGTAAGGTTTGAAAATAAAATATATAGTTTTCTTTAAATATATTAAATATTTTAATTTGAGAGTTGGCATGTATATATATATATATAATATCAATTCCTTTTTGTTTTTTTTAATATGAAATGTAAAATTAATTTTCCCCAATTCTAACCTATGTCAGATTATTTTAAAAGTATTTTAAAATTTTCAGAACTTTTTAAAAAAACTGAAATTAGTAATTATTTTGTCGTATCAAAAACATAGATCTTTCTAAATATGTAAAATGTTTTAAATTTATTTAATATTTTATTGTCATAATATTGAATTCAAATAAGTTGAGCAAAATAAAATTTAGAGCAATTTTTAGAATTTTCAAATTTTGAATTTTATATATAAATTATTATGTATTTTAAATTTGATGTCTACATTATATAACATTTGTCCCCATTAATCAAATTGTATTTTATATAATTTGTCTCATTAAGACATGAGGTTATACTTTATATTAATAAAATATTTTTAGTTTTTAATTATTTAAATTTAATAATAATCAAATTTTAAGGTATGAAGGGCCTTGAAAGACTAAACTTAGAGGTTTAATATGGATTTTAAAGCCAAATTCAAAAATTATTTGATTTGTCTCATACCGATACATATTAGGTGAGTGTCTTTCTTGTATTTTGATATATGCATGTTTTTCTAATGAGTTATCTTCCTTTGGTAATGTGTTACAAGAGAAAAAAAAAAAAAAGAGTTTGATGTCGAGACTAAGAGCATAAAGTAAAAAAAATACAAATTATCTTCCTCCCGGCTCCTTATATAAAAATCAAGATTCTATCATTGATGAGTACAATTTATGAAAAAGCGGATGATGCAATTTAAGATACTTAGTAATGAGAAATAGGTTTAAGGCCAAGTTTTTTTTTTAATTTAATTTTTGGAATTATAATGGTATTTATGAAATTTTTAGTATAATGTTAGTTATTCTTTTTGTATATTGAAATAAATATTTAATTTTATATAGTGTAGTTTTTTCTTTTAATTTTTTACAATTAAATCTTTCATACTTTTAAAAAACATTAAACTGATTTATTTGATAAGAAAAAAATAATCCGAGAAGAATCGATACTTTTTTACGTAAAAAAAAAAAGTAACTTCGGATTTAGAAGTTTCGCCGTTTAGAGTAAAATATTAGATTCACCTCTGCTACGAGACTCAGACCTTAATATTGTTTGTGCATAAAAACCATGTACAATTCTATTTGCAATTAGTGTCTAAGAAATATTTGTAATTGAGCTGCAAAAATGAAAAACACATTAGAAAATTATTTGTACTAAAAAAATAACAACTTTTATCATAAATGTCGTAACCATTTTTTTGATGAAACGATGAGCAATGATCGACTCGATTTTTTGAAAAAGAAAAGGAAAGGAGTCGCCACCGATCTTTATTTGGTGTGATCGGATCACCTTTGTTTTAATAAAACATTTAATTTACTAAAGCAGTGCTTTTTGGTCTACGAACTTTGAGAAAGCGGGTTCGGAAGTCGATTACGTGTGAGGAAGGATTAGCACCTCGACACGCCCAAATTGGTACCAAACCGATTGATTGATGTCCTTTTATTGAAAACTTTGAAATGGTTCAAAATCGATGCCTTTTATTTTCAAAATTTGATCGAATTGCAAGGGACATTAAGACTCTCTTATTATCGAAGAGATAAAGCATCATGTCCGATGAAGTTAGGCGCAATACTTTAGACTCGAAACTAAGCTCATCTTTTAAAACTTGATTTTGTTTTGAAGAGGATTTTCGTCATTTGTCAAACGAGAAATTAGAACCCGATAAGTTAGAGCTTGTTTTCCGGAAATCCAAATTAGGAATATTTCCTCCATTTTAAAAAAGCTTATCTCGAAGAATGCGGATGTCGAGTCCAGTAAGTTAGGGTACGACATTTCGAACTTTCGAGATTAAGTATTTTGTTTTCTAAAATTGCAACTTCAAAAGAGATATCCCGTTGTTTAACATAAACGAGTAAAACCGGAACCCAGTAAGTTAGGGCTCGATCTTCCCAAATTTTCAAATACCGAACATTATCTTTATTTTGAAAATTTGATTGATTAATATTAGACAAAGTAGTGATACTAACAAATTAAGCAAATATATGAATAAATCTAATTCTTATAAACGAATGAGCAAATAAATAATGAAATAAGAATAACAATAATAAAATCATAGAAACAAATAGGATGATAATAATAATAATAGCAATAAATAAATAAAATTAAAAAATATGATAAATAATTAAAGTGCTTTAAAGTATAAAAAAAGTAAAGAGCAATAAACGAATAAATAATAAGTAAATGAAATGACAAATAAATAAATAAAATAACAAATAAATAAATAATGAATAAAATAATATAAAACAAAATTCATAAATGGTGAAGATTAAACAATGATAATAATAAGAGTACATTAATAATGAAAATAATAACATATTAATAAATGAACAATAATAAAATAAATAAGAGTAATAATAATAAAATAAAATAATAATAATGATACTAGTAATAAAGTAATAGTAATAGTAAATAATAATAATTAATAATAGAGGAATAAAATAATAATAATAATAATAATAATAATGCTAATAATAATATAGTGTAGTAATACGTGATATTATAGTAATAATAATAATAATAAAATAATAGTAATAATAAATAATCAATAAAAACATTAAATAATAATAATAATGATGATTGAGGGGACCCCTTCTGCTATAATGTTCTCTCTGTTTTTCTCTCCCGAAAAGAACCCTCCCCTTTTACAATCGTCTTTGTGTGGCTTTATAGCCAAGATTGAATAGAGCAATCAAATTTCTTCCCTCTTTCTTTATGCATTGCGTATTTTTTGTTTTGCAGTTCTGGTAGAGGCGTGAAAAACAAAGTGACAGAATTTGGTGTCGAGACGTCTGGCTGCAGAGGCAAAGTGAAGCGAAGAGGAAGTCGAGAAGCGAGGCTCGGCTAGGGTTTTCTGTCTTCTTCTGTCTTGGCTGAAAGTGGTTTTGGGCCATTTGGGCTTGTTTTTGTTTTATTTTTGTTTTCGATTGGTCCGATGAAATTTTGGGGTAGTTGGGCTAGGGTAGTTGGGCTTCGGGTTATTTGGGTTTTGGGTTTTAAATGGGTTTAGGGTATGTAAGTGGGCCGGGTAATTTTGGGCTTTGTACAGCTGCCCCTCTTTGCTCATTTTCGTGTAACGAGAATAGAGCAAAGACTCAAAGAAGCCCAATGTTGCCCGGCCTCGCCGAGTCTTGGCCTCTCAGATGCTTTTCTTCAAGTAGCCTCATCCTGATCCTCCACATCTTATTGTTTCAATCCACTTCACCGATATGTCGCTTCAATTTGCTCTTGCTGCGACTCCAATGGGATGTGACTTGTTTTATTTTAGATTGCTCCGCTGCATCTCCAGAGAGATGAGGTCTTTGGTCTTGATTTATCCACCTCTAGTTAAGGCAATGGGACTAAAGCTTAACCATGCTCCCTACTGGTTAGGGATAGGAATTATACATTTTTGCCTATTCCACCGCTGGTGGGGACATGGGGCGATGGCCAAAATCATGTTCCCTCTTGGTTCGTGGAGCCAAGATTCGCCTTCGATCTTGCTCCACTCTTGGTTAGGCGACAAGATCTACAATTTTGGCCTATTCCACTCATCAAGTTAGTGACAATAGGAGGGTAGCCTAAATCGTGTTCCCTACTGGTTAGGGAGCCATGATTTGCCTTCGATCTTGCCCCACTACTGATCAGAGCGACAAGATCTACAATTTTTTGACCCATTCCACTGCTGGTCAGTGGCAATAGGGCAATCTTCAACCTATTCCATCACTAGTTGATGGCAATAGGACAATCTTCAACCTATTCCATCACTGGTTGATGGCAATAGGACAATCTTCAACCTATTCCATCACTGGTCGATGGTAATAGGACAACCTTCAACCTATTCCACCGCTGGTCGATGGTAATAGGACAATCTTCTACCTATTCCACCGCTGGTCGATGGTAATAGGACAATCTTCAACTTATTCCACTACTGGTCAGTGGCAATAAGGTGGTCTTCAATAGTATTGCTACACAGTCCTCTAGGGACATATCCTATAGACTCGATTTCATATACCGGTGTTTATGCCAAAGGATGCGGATGCTGTGGTCAAAATGACTCAAATGCTCCTAACTACGTGTGATATGAATGACACTTACATGAATGCAGAATGTCATGCAAATGATGATTTCTCATTCAGAAGCAATGATTGTAATAAATCAAATGCTCCTGACTAAATAATATTATGGGAGACATCTGCATGAATGCAGGATGTCATGAGAATGGTCTCTTTTAAAAGTTTAGGGCTGTAATTGCTCGTTCGCTGTTAAGGTCACGACACAGACACAATATTTCGTCTGGTACCTATGTCAGAGGATCTGGGGAGATAGTCATGATTTTAGACTCCTCTTCCTTGAACGTTTCCAACCCCTAATTGTGGTGGTTACTAAACAACGATCTTGTTTGAGTTCTATGCTATTTAGAGGCTTCCAGAGTAATAGGCGGGACTCGCTTTATGGAAGCATTATGGGTCAATGGGTCGTTATTTCAATTGCAAACATCTCAAAGATTTAATGGAATTTATAAAGAATGGAATTGGATTAAATCAACAAAAGTAAACATCATTGGAGTACAAAAAAAAATGGGTAAAAAGAAAAAGTAGGTGCCCCAGATATCGCAGTCTGAGCTTTACCACCGGATGCTTCTGAAGATCATGGACGTTGGGAGATCTGCAGTGCTTTGTAGATGTTCCGTGGTGTAACATTCCTCCTTTTGCCAATTCTGGGGGAAAAGATTGTCACATACCTCCTTTTTCGTACTAATTTGGGCCGTCCTTATCGGGTTTTTGACTCAAAGCCCCTTTGGTCTCAAAGCGCCCTTTACGGGTTTTCACTTGACCTCTCCGTTTTTTTTTTAAAAGCGCCCTTGCGGGTTTTCACTTTAGCCTTTCCTTTTCAAGCATAATACTTAAGCGAATCAATTTATGGGATTGGGTAGATTTTTCCTATCCATCTCGGCCAAGATTAGTGCCCTCCGAGAAAGCCTTTTCACCACATAAGGTCCTTCCCAATTTGGCATCCATTTTCCTCTGAAATCCTTTTGTATGGGAGGATCTTTTCAAAACTAAGTCTCCTCGTGGAATTCTCTTGACGACTTTCTTGTTGTATGCTCGCATCATTCGCTTTTGGTACATCCGACCATGACGGATAGCTTTCAGCCTCTTTTCTTCGATCAGATTCAATTGATCATATCGAGTTTGAATCTATTCTGCCTCATCCAATTTCAATTTGGACAATACTCGAAGGGACGGTATTTCAACTTCGATGGGTAAAATCGCCTCCATTTCGTAAACTAATGAGAAAGAAGTTGCCCCGGTGGAGGTTCTGATTGACGTTCGGTAGGCGAAAAGGGCAAATGGTAACTTCTCGTGCCAATCCTTGTAAGTCTCAGTCATCTTTCCTATTATCCTCTTGATGTTCTTATTAGCTGCTTCAACTGCACCGTTCATCTTTGGGCGTCTGACGACGAATTATGATGTCGATCTTGAATTGCCTCTGAGACTTACGTGATCATGTTGTTATTCAAGTTTAACGATTATCGATATGATCCTCTCGGGCATTCCATATCGACATATGATCTCCTTTTTTAGGAATTTGCTGACTGCTGATTTTGTCACATTGGCATATGAAGTGGCCTCTACCCATTTAGTGAAGTAATCAATTACCACGAAGATGAACCGATGTCCATTGGAAGCTTTTGGAGAGATTGGTCCAATGACGTCCATGCCCCACATAGAAAAAGGCCATGGAGAGGTCATAACATGTAATGGTGAGGGTGGTACATGAATTTTGTCCCCATAAATTTGGCACTTATGACATCTCTTAGCATAATCGATGCAATCTCTTTCTATGGTAGACCAATAATACCGAATCTCATGATTTGTTCGGCCATTGAGAACCCATTGGCATGCGTTCCACGAGATACCCTCATGGACTTCTTCTAGGATCTGCTTAGCCTCGGCGCCATCCAAACATCTTAATAGCACTTGATCCTTTCTTCTTTTGTATAGGATCTCTCCATCTAAGACATAGTCACAAGCCAGTCTTCTTAACGTCCTTTTGTCATTTTCGGTTGCTTGATCGGGGTATTTATGATCTTTCACGTATTATAGTATATCATGATACCACGGGCGATCATTTTGCTCCTCTTCTTCCACGTTGTAGCAATGGGTGAGGCCTCATAAACGCCATTTGTATAGGCCTCATATCCTCCTTGTTGTTTGCTTGTACCATAGAAGCCAATGTGGCTGAAGCATCGACCATCGATTTTCGATCCCTTGGTAAATAAGCGAAAGTGATGTCATCAAACTCTTTGATTAGTTCTTGGACCAATCTTTTGTATTCGACCAATTTGGGATCTCTCGTCTCCCATTCTCCTTTAAGTTGATAAATTACCAATCGCGAGTCTCCGTATACTTCCAAACACCTTAATTTTCGTTCAATAGCGACGACGGATGCCCATGATACAAGCTTCAGTACTCGCCATATTGTTTGTACAATCAAAATCAATTCTGGTAAATGGGTAATGATCTCCGTTTGGGGACACGAAGCGCCCTAATTCCATTGCCCATAGCGTTTGATGCCCCGTCGAGTTCGGTTTCAAGGACAACCTCCCGGTACCTTCATCAATGGTTCTACGTACATTAGGTCTTCATTAGGAAATCAAAGTCAGGAGGCTCATAATCTGCGAGCTCTACTAGCCGAAAATCCGCTATTGCACTCCCTTTTATTACTTTCGGTTTATATAGATTATGTCAAACTCGAAAGTAAAATTTGTCATCGGGCCATCCGTCCATTAGAGTAGTTGACTCCATTAGATATTTGGTGGGTCTAGCTTGAGATGAGCCAGTCGTATGATACAACATGTCTCGCCTCGGTCTCAAGTTGTCGGACAAGGCACAACATATTTTCTCAATCGGTGAGTACCTTGTTTCACACTCGGTGAACTTTTGCTAAGGTAGTATATTACTTTTTCTTTCTTTCTCGACTCATCATCTTTGGCCGAGCACACATCTCATTGAATTATCAAATCCAAATCAAATAGAGGATTAAAGGCTTCTCGGATTGGCGGTGTCAATCTTCGGAGGATTGGACGAGTCTTGCTTTACTTTGTCGAAGGTCTTGACATTCCTCGTCCCACACACAGGTTGTGTTTTTAAGAAGGCGAATATGGGATCACATTTCTCGGTCGGTTGTGAAATGAACCGAGCAATATAATTTAATCTTCCTAAGAAACCTCAAACTTCTTTTTGCGTCGTGTAGGCGAGGCAATTCTTGTATAGCCTTGACTTTGTCAAGGTCAACCTCAATCCCTTTTCACTAACTATAAATCCTAGCAGTTTCACGACACGGCTCCAAAGGTACACTTCACGGGTTAAGCTTGATTGGACTTTCCTCAACCTCAAAAATAATTTCCTTAAGACTTGGATATGCTCCTTTTCGATTCGTGACTTGGCAATCATATCGTCGACGTAAACCTCAATTTCCTTGTGCATCATGTCATGGAATAGGGTCACCATGGCTCTCTGATATGTTGCTCCCGCATTCTTCAACCCAAATGGCATTACCTTATAGCAAAAGGTTCCCCACATGGTTATGAATGTGGTTTTATTCATGTCTTCAGGAAGCATCTTTATCTGGTTGTATCCTGAGAACCCATCCATGAATGAGAACAAGGAATAACCCGCCGTATTGTCCACCAAGGTGTCGATATGAGGTAACGAAAAGTTATCCTTGAACTAGCCTTGTTTAGATCTCTGTAGTCCACACACATTCGTACTTTCCCATCTTTCTTGGGGACGGGGCGATATTGGCTACCCATTCGAGTCTTAACCACTTGCAAGAACCACGCATCAAAGCGCTTCTTGACCTCTTCTTTTATTTTTAGTAAAAGCGTCGGCCTCATCCTCCAAGTTTCATTGGACCAACTTGTATTCTTCTTTTATGGGCAAGCGGTGTACCATGATATCGATCTTAGCAGGGCATGTCTTGATATGACCATGCGAAGACATCCTTGAATTCTTGGAGTAACTCAATGAGGTCTTGTTTTGTCTCTGCGGTGATCTGGCTCCAATCTTCACTTCTTTCTTTTCTTGTTCATCTCCTAGATTCACTATTTCCACTGATTCTTTGTGAGGTATGATTTGTTTCTCCTCTTGTTCTACCATCCTCAATAGTTCAGAAGCTAAATCACGGCCTTGGTCATCTCCAAAATCCTAAAAATCTTCCACACCCATATCCTGCTCAAAAGGACATTCTGAGTCATTGGTAGCGTTACTCAAATCATTGATATCTGAAGACTTATTATGGAAATGAATAAAGGCTCATAGAATCATAGAATCTTGGCATGTTTATTGGTATGATAAATGAAGAATAGAAATGTTTAGGAGAATATTTAAAGAAAGAACAATGAATGAATGAAATGAACATAAAAGAAAATTTGCTCAAAAGATAAGCGGAGATGTATTTCATTGAAAATAACGATGGCTTATACAAATTCATGTTTCACAAAGGGGTTCTTATTGCTTTAGACTTAAAGCAATAAGTGTGTTCAGTATTACTCGAATGAGTTTTAAAGGCTATAGGAATCTCCTCCATGATCCAATTGTTTAGAACGCTACCGGCTCATAGGACGGAAGCCATTCGATTTTCTTCCTTAATTTCCCTCGGATATAGCGTTGACATGCACGATTTCTTCATTTTGTGTTTCTCGTCCCGGATGGATAACCCCTCGATATAAAGGTCTCACGAATATGAGGAATTATCATCGGTTGCCATTTCATCTCATCTCCCCTCAAACGTGCCTTCCTTCTTTCTTGTTTCTTTTCTGACTCTTCTCTTTTGCTTTGCATTTGGCTTGAATCCTAGACCGAATAAGTCTCACTTTTCTTTTAATCTTGGGACCTCGATTTCTCTTTGGAGGTACCTTCCAAGTCCTTTCCCTGGCACAGCTCCATTCCCGACCATCAGTTGTAGACCCATTTTTGTGGTTTTGGATAATTACGGTACTGGGACCTTATTCCTCTCGGCTGACGAATGTTGCGTTGACAAATTCAAAGAATGGAAGGAACACTTCAATTGCTTCATTGTTGGCTTCTAAATAGGGTGCATTGTTTATTCTGATTGCGATGATGTCCTCTTTAGCATTTATGGTTACTAGACGGCCCTCTCGAGATTAATTTCAACTTTTGGTGCAACGATGAGAGCCTTGCCCTGCTTGAGTGTATCCAAGGTCTCCCAATAGCGATTATAAGGCAATTTGGATATCCATCACAATAAAGTCCACCTCATATGTGCACGGTCCGATTAAAGAGGTACTTGATCTTTCCCATGACTTTCCTCCGGTTCCATCGAATGCCCTTACTATGTTGTGGCGTGCCTTCATATGAGAACTATCAGGTGTCGATTCGATGTCGATAGTGGTAGAACATTGGCTGATCCATTGTCGACTAGTACCCACGGTAATGTGTATCCCTTGCATCAGCGTGGTAATGTGGAGAGCCTTGATGGAACCGTACCTCCGGAGGAATCTCATCATCGTTAAAGAAAATGAAGTTATCAAGACTTATGTTGCTAACCGGCGATCGACTTGTTAGCTGTTATATCATTTGCAACATAAGTTTCATTCAATACCTTCATCGGTAGCGTTACGGTGTGCTTGAACTTAATAGTAAATCTAGCACCGATATCTGAGCCATTTGTTTATGTATTCGCTTTCTACGATTAATCGTATTCACTATGCTTCAAAACTTTAAGAATTCCCTAACTTCTTCCTCCTTCTTCGCTCATTTATATGTGCCTCTTGCTTGAATCCTTTTTCTTTCTTTTGTTAAGCCCATCAAGTTTTTCCCTTTTGAGTGCTCCGTCTTTATGTTTGACAAGTCGTAGCGCTTTTCACTGTGCGTGTAGGAGCCTTCCTCTTGGTTTCCTTTTGTAGTGTTGGGCAAATCTCCCCTATCAGGAATCGTCACATTGCAGTTATAGTTCCAGGGGACCTTCTTGTCATCTTTATATGAAAAGGTTGCAGGTTTTCGGATCACGATCCTAGGACACTCCTGGCTCTCTTTTGTTGACGGACCTTCCTTTTCAGGAATCGTCACGTTGCAGTTATTACCCCCGGGAGTCTTTTGGTTGTCTTCAGATGAAAAAGCAGTAGGCTTTCGAATCACAATTTTCAGATTTATTTTTACTCCATCGCCTTTGGATCGTGAGATGGTGACTAAAGGATAGCGCGCCTCCGAGGCTTTCGCTGCTGACTCATCCTCCAATGTGCAGATGTTACCCTCTTTCCGGCCTTCATTGCTTTCAAAGAATTCTAGCTCTTTATTGTCCATCGTCTTTGTACAGCATCCCGAACTCGGTGCAACTTTGGATTTCGTGCCGCCGAGTTATGAAATTCACAATACTTTCGTGTTTCTTCATGTTCTCCCTTGGACATGCCACAACCAATCCTTTTATCATTTCTTTCGAGTCGTTTCATTGGGGTTTCACATCGAAATATCCTCTTTACTTTTCTTCTCGCATCTTCGCCTATCATGTTGACCCGTGATTAGGTAGTGGGTGCCCTTGCAGAGGTGTCATCGACTTTATAACTCCCATCGGATCGGTTTTCCACTAGTTTCTTAAAAGCGAGAGCGGTCTTCATAGAATGCCCCACGATTCACGGATGGTATTCGCATTGTGCGTTCGCATCATACCACTTAAGTGCAGGGGTTGCAAGGGTTTTAAGTAATGGGGGGAGACAATGTGTGCGTCAAATAATTTCTGATACATTTCCTTGTATGGGACTGGGATAGGCGTGAATTGGATCTTCTCCGTATTTTATCTTGTGTTGGACTCCTGTCTCAAGGGGCTCTGATGATCGGGGGTCACAGTCCTTGGTGGCTCCACGATAATAGGTTTTGAATAACTTTTACCTATGTTGTTTATATCACTCTCCCTCTTCTTCGGGACCGTCTTTCTAGTACTTTTTCCAGCCTCTATTTTACCGCTTCTGATTACATTCTCGATCATTTCCCCTGACAGCACAATATCAGAAAAACTTTTTGTGGCACTTCCAAGCATGTGATTAATGAAGGAGCTTTCAGCGTATTGACAAACAAACATGGTTGTCTCTTTTTCTAAGGCGGTGGTTGAACTTGTGTGGCTACTTCCTCCATGGCGGGCATATTGCCTGAAACTTTCGTTTGGCTTTTCTCTATATTTTGGAGCATGATTCGATCAGGAGCTATATCGACTACGTGCCGTATTGTTTCGGAAGGCTGTCTAGGTCCTTCCACGACTTGATCCGGATGCTACCGAGGTGATTGTACCATTTGGCATGCCCCGCCAAACTATCCTAAAATAATGAATAAGCAGCTTGATCGTTGTTAACATATCCCGCCATCTGTCGACGAGAACATTGTGATATCGCCTCAGGCAAGCTGGTCCCATTGTATTTTTCAAAATCGCGTCTTGAACTTTGGCGGAAGTATGAGGTCTAGGACTAGGCTCAAGTCTTTAGCGTCCACCCCGTAGCGATGGTCAACAGTCTCTATTTCCTTAAACTTTTCTTCTAACCATTTGCAACGATCCTCGAGGTTATGCAGGAAGGTTCGTTTTTGCCTTATCCATTTCAGCCATTTCATCAAAATGGGGACTATAGGGTTAGCGGGACCTTCTCCAGGATTAGTGCACGAACCGGCCGGGAAGTCTTGTTGGCATTCTTGGTCTCAACTCGCATGTGGCACGATAACAAAAGGCGTCCTTTGGGGACATATTTACGTGGTGTTTGGGTATTTGGCGGGGTAAATCCGGAGATGGTGAGGTCATCATTATTCCACGAATTAGCGGCGGTGCCCTTTCCTCGTTCATTGGCCAATAGTTGCATGGTTGCTCATCATGTTGTTTTGGGACTCTTGCATCCGTTCTATCATATCTTCTTGGAGTTTCATCATTTTCTCCTGCATCTGTTCTTGCATCTCCTTACGAAATTGTTCAAATCTTTGATCCATTTTCTTTGTCTTATACGAGTCCGTAGTGATGTCCGGTTCGATTTTTTTTCTTCTCTCTTGTTTCTCTTTTGTTTCTGTTAATCTTAACCAATTAGGCTTATTTTTATAAACTTTAATGCATGTAATATGATGTAATGCAAATGCATGAATGATAGTATTTTATAACATATCTTATATTATCAATCAATGTTTTTAAATTTTTGATATATTTTTAAGATATTTTGGATATTCTATGTTTTATTTAAATTATTAGATTATTTTAAATTATTTATAATTATTAATTAATTGATTTTTTATTTGATTTTAATTATTTGTATATAAATTTTATATTTATAAATATTTGTATATATTACTTTCATTAAATATCGTTTTAAATTTATTACTTATAGTTTATATTTGAAATTTAATGATTATTATTATATTATATAATATTTTCATATATTATTTTAGATTATAATATGATTATATAATATTTTTGTTAAATTATAGTTTAATTATATTTTATATTAGTATAATTATTTAGAATATTAAGTTGATATATTATTAAATTTAATTTATACATATATATTATTAATTAAATGATAGTTTACATAACTTACTAATATGATATATTATTATATGCAAATATGTAAATGTTAAAATTATTAATGTTGAATATTAATATGTAAATTTAATTAATTGATTAATCATAAGATTATTTATATATTATATTATAAAAATTGATTTATATCTTATTACTATATAATATTTATATTGTAAATTGATTAATTAATATTATAACTATTATATTTAAGATCAAATATATTGTATATAATTATAAGTTTAGTATTAATTATATTACAATATAAATTATAATAAATAAAGATATGAATTTTGTAATAGTTATATATTGAATAATATATGAAATTATTATAAATAATTTGATTGTGATTCAAATTTAAGCATAATTAATATAATATTAAATAATGAAATATTATATAATATGAGTTAATATAATTATATAAAGTATTATAATATAAATTTATAATAAGAATTATATTTGTTTAATACAATTACATATGAATTACATAATAAATATATATTATCAAATTGAAGTATATGACAATATAAACTTATAGTATGAAGTATATAATATTGATTCAAAGATGACATATTTAATAGCTAATATTAGTATATATGTTAAATATATGTAATTGTAATTTATAATAATTTAAAATTTAGTGATAATTAATTTAATATTTATAATATTAGATTATTAATTAGACAAATATATATTTATAATATATAATTTATCAATTATAAAATAAATTGATATTATATGTACATATATTTAATTATAGTAATTAATAATTATATTAACATTAGATTCATTATTTAAATGAAGATTTATATTATATCTGAATGAAGTTATAAAATTAGGAAGTATGATTATATGTTATAATTATTAATAATATTGAAGATTATTAGAATCATTCATATTGTTATAGATTGACATTATCATGAATTATATTGATAATGAAATAATAGACATAAATTATAAAATCTTAGATAACAATTAATATATATTTGATATTGTATTCATAATCATATTTAATTGTTATGATCATATGATCTTTAAAATTTGATAATGATATAGAACTGATAATAATAAGAGATTGGATAATTATGCATATGTAAGTGAATAAATTGAAGTAATTTTTACTTGTGAAATTGATAAACTTAGATAGAATGCTCAGATCATCGAAGAAGTAATATATTTAAGTATTTGAATAATCAAGCAATAATATATATGAATCTTATATCTAAGAATTATATGATATCTTTGCAATTAGATTCAAATGCTATATTAATAGATAAATAATTATCATTGTAATATATATCATTAATATGTAATTAGAATCTATAGATACTTGATGAAAATATATGTTTATAATTATGATTAAATTAGATAATTATGATTATAATTCATATAATATAAGTATTGTATATATTATGTTGTAGTTTAATATAATGTAATATATTACATTGTTATATAAGAATCATATTTTAATTAGAATATGTAATACATGATCATTAAGTTGCAATTAAATATTAAATAAATATTCAAGAATTAACATGATTGCATATGTCTATTGAATTTATTAGAATATCTAATTAATATGCATAATGATTAATAATTATTATCTTGAAAGTATTAATTGATTATAACTTTATGCATTATGATTGTAATTGCTAATCAAATTAATTAATGATATCACTATTGGTTAAGATTATATAAATGTAAGTAATTATAAGGATTTATTTCTAGTATCTGAGAAATTAATAATATAACTTAGTTACAATGTCAGAACTATATTTGATATGCTATAATCATTAAGTGAACATGTATAAATCTATAACTAAGTATCAAGATTAGTGATAATCTAATTATGCTATTAAAATTCCATAGATTGAGTCATATGTAATTTTAAGATTGTAATTCGATATGTCTTGAAGATATCCAATTAGTATCAAATTAGTAGTACTATATAATCTATAAATTACTTGTAAAGTGTTGTAACAATGTATGATTAATTTTATCATATTTAAGATGATCTAAGTTCATAACAACTATATCTAATTGATCTAACTTATAAATATATTATTTTTAAAGTACTTGTTACATAATCATTATTTATGATTAACAGATGTAATACAGTTATAAGTAATTATTGATGTCATATATGTTAATGATAAAATTTTAATAGTTTATCAACTAGTATGAAAATTGATATATCTTAAGAAATTTATGAGTTGATTTCAAGTAAATTTTAGATTTAATTTTAATAATTAATATATATATTTAGTCAATATACATTGTAAATGAATTTCTATTAATTTATAAGATTAAAATTATTGTTTCTAAATAATATTAAGTATTAAATTAGTAATATTATTAAATAATTTCATTTAATATTCAATTATAATAAAATAATTATTGATTAATTAGATATTAATTAAATATCTATAGAATTTAAATTAAATTATTAAAATTAATTTAAATATAGTTAAAATAATTAAATTTTAAAATTAATAATAATTGATAAATAGTAATTAGAATATTATATTAATGATATGAATCATAAATATTTAGAATATTAGATTATAATTAAATTTAAATTTTGTAATAAATATTAATATTGATCAATAATTTTGAATTTTCATGTTAAATCTATATTGTTAAAGTTATATTAATAATGCAATTAATAAATTAGCATTTATATGTCATTAATGGTTTAATTTATTAAATATTAAATTATACTTATGATTTAATGTATATTAATACATTTATAGTAATTGTATCTTTGATTATGAATTCTTCATCGATAATTTTATGATTACATATTTAATTGTTATATGTAATATTTTAAATTAGTTGGTTAAATGATTTAATATTTAAGACAAATTTAAAATTTCTTTAGTAATTATTATTAGATTAATGAATTTAAAATTGAAGTATATGAATTCTGTAAATTTAGTAATTATTTAGAATGATCTATAGTAATTTTTTATAATAATTATTGTATTTTATAAATTGTAATTATAATTATTGAATTAGTTTTAAATATATTAATAGTTATATCATTAATGAATATTTAGTCATATTTAATAATTATTATGAAACAATTAAATTTTTAATAATTTATGAATATTATAATTTTAGATTTATTTTAATATTAATTAATTTAATATTTCATTAATAATTGAAATAATGTATAAGATTATTGTATTAAATTTAATATTTGAATTTAATATATATATATTATTTAAATTTATATTAATTAAATCATTTTGAATACAGATTCAACTATTATTTAAATATAATTCAATTAATATGTTAAATAGTATAAAATTTACTAAAATTTTATGTAAATTACTTGATATGATTACTTACGTGATTAAAAAATTTTGCAATTAATAGTACTTTAAATAATCATTAGATCAATTTCTATTAAATTTATATTATATAGTTTTCAATAAAAATTATTAGAATTTCAATAAGTAATATATGTAACATTAGTAATTTTGAATTAAGATTTAAATAAAATGCAATTAGTTTATGAATTGAATAATTGAATTTTCAATTTTATTATGAATTGATCGCGATTAATCATACATTTTAGTCATTAATTGTATTGATATTAAGTTGATCAATTAAACATATGTTAAGTTTACATAGATTTAGAGTGATATCAGATTTTAACATGAGTTGTATTTATTGAGTATTTACGAAATTTGAAATATGAAATTATTTGATTTAATATGAATAAGTTAATTTGACTAAGAATCTTAAATGATTAATTGAAATATAGAAATATTAGAAAGATGTTAATATAGATGTATATAAATAGAATCTTTCAAGACTCTTATTATAAGTTTATTTACATTTAAACGATTCATTTAGATATTAAGAATAATGTATTGATCATAACATTTGAACTTGATATTTGAATTTAAATGTTAATTTATATTTATATAAATATTTAAAAAAAGATATTATTTCATGATAATTTTAATATCTAACTTTATAAAATTTTATAACAATTTAGCGAAATATTATACAATTAATTATATATATGATGATATGTTAACTAATATGAAATTTAAATAATATTTTAAAATAATTGATAAGATTATCAAATTAAACATTTTCATGAAATCTTAAAGTTCTAAAATTATATTTCAATAATTTTAAATATTCATTATACAAAATGATCAATAAAGAGATTTAATAATTATTAAAAGTAATGAAACATTAACTAAATAGTCAATAACTATGAGATAGCTTAAATTTATATAAATTATACAGTATAAATATAATAAATAATAAATAATAATGATAAATGATAAATTAAATTAGACTTAACATATATTAAATATAAATAATGATAAAATAGATATAAGAATTAGAATATATAACATATTATAAATTGTAATTACATAAATAATATTAATAATTAAATTAAAATATATTATTAAAATATAAAAATACATAATTGATTATATAATATAATTTTAAAAATATTTAATAAATAAAAAGTACTAATAAAGGATAATATATAAGTAATATATTATGAAAATTGATATAATATTTATATAAAATTAAACAATAATAATGTTAACAAGTGATAATGACTGTAATTGTGCTAACAAATTTGTTCAATAATAACTCTATACTTACATCAATTATAATATAAATAATATACTAAGTATATTTTTCATTAGATTGAATATAAATCAAATACTGAAGATCTCCAAATGAAAGTATGAAGTATAAACCTGATAGTAAATTTTATACATATAGATAGTTTAAGCATATGCTATTGATTATTTATATGTAATAGTAATATAATTAGTATATATAAGATTAGTATATTAATGGTATAAGCTAATAATGATTTCAACGTAATAGAATAAACTTGTAAAGTCAATATTCAAATTTGATAGAATATTAATCAATGTCAAAATTAGAAATGTTATCAATTTAAATCTGTAATTAATGACATAATAATTAGATCTGAGAATTGATCCATTATCTATGAATAATAGTAACGATTAGTCGAGTTACAGTGATAATTATATATATAAGAACTGTATAATAGTTAATGAACACTATATTAGATGTGAATAAAATCATAAAGTAGTTGAATAATTAGCTAATTAATAGTATAATGATGCAATGAATTGAAAGTATTATATATAATTTAATTGAAGACAATCATTAATTATTAGCCATTATTAACATTTTGAATAAAATATAAACAGTAATTCAATGTATGAATACACTAGGTCAAAATAGTCGTCTAATTTACTATGTATTCTCGAAGACATCTTATCTCAGTTGGTATGTTGACAATTATTTCAGATAATAGTAATAATTCTATCATTACTTATTTCAGTGATTATCTTATTTGTCACTGTCTGGTTATAGCGACAAGCTAGTAGACGTTATAGGACTGACGGATAACGGCATCTGTGAAATTTCGTAAGGATGATTAGCTAAGCGTAAGTTTTGCCATTGCCATTTCAGATTTGACATTGCTGCCTATTGTACTTTAAGTTGAATTGTTGGATATGTTTCGTAATTCGCCTCAGATTTGGATTGCATGTTAAAAATTTTAAAATTTTCCAAAAAGATATATTAAAAAATAAAAGGGCTTTTTAAGTAAATAGTAATGGACTATTTTTGAAATTTGAGAGTAAATTTCAAGGACCTTGAGAGAAAATTGAGAGAAAATTGAGAGAATATTGAGAAAGGATTGAAATGTGAAAATAAAGGGTGGGGAGCTTTTATACTTTTTTTCTCGATTGGTTGGGGAGCCAGCGGTCAAAAAAAATATGACCGTTACGGCTAAAAGCAGCTTGGGACGCGCGTTTTTGTCCATCTCAAAGAAAAAGCGTTCACGAGGCTGCTTTTCTTTGAGGTGGATAAAACGCGCCCCCCCGGGCGCTTTAGTCCTTTATCCCCAAAACGCTACCGACGTGTGGGCGCTTTTTGGGGAAATAATCATTCGTAAATTTTCTACAAACTCGCCCATTTCCGTAATTTTTGAATTTTTAGGGCTTTTTTTGGTAAATTGCCCTATTTTTAATTGTAATTGTTTTATGATTTTAATTAATTTATTGGCAAAAGCCAACTTTGTTGTCAATTTAAATAAATTTATATTTTATTGCTAAAAACTCCAAAATGGGGAAATAACATATCAGTCAAAATCTATCAAAATCATGCTCCAAATTTATTAAAATTATGACAGCTAATGCAAAGACCGATAATTTTATTGTTAGAATAGATTTGATTTTAGGGTAAATTGTAAAAATAGTTACTTTTGTTTGTCTCATATTACATTTTAATCACTTATGTTTGAAATGTTACGTTATCGTTTTGTTACGAAATTAAATTCCGTTATCTCTCTAACGGCAGTCCTATGTGACTGTCCAAATGAGTTTTAAATGTCAACTTAGATGTCCTATATGGTAGTCCAAATTCAATTTATTTAATTAAAAATATATTATCATCAACAATTAAACATTCAAGTTAACATTTAAAACCTATTTGATTAAATTTAGGTGATATTATAAATATTTTAACTATAATAGAATTTAGTTTTTTATGTTTATGAACTTATTATAATAATTTAAGTGACAGAGAAATTTATTATTATAATATTTTGGATAAGTTAACATTTCATTTCAACCATTAAAAAACTAGCAATAGAGGCAGAGAAAAACGGAATTAACCTTGTTTGGGTTTCAAAATCTAGAAAAAAGAAATTTGGGGGTTTCATTAAGCTTACATGATATGTTATGTGAAAAACCAGTTTATTTCAGTATATAGTTAACTTTATTTAAATTGTTTAGGATTCAAAATTTAGGGGAGAAAATCTCATGTATCACCCCAAATGTGATTTGAGTTTGAATCACGCTAATCGTATTGTTGTTAGGGCTTTGCCCTTCTCTCGTAATTCACCAAAATTAATCTGGAAAAAAAAATATATAAGATGAATGGTGAGAAAAGAAAGGACTGCTGAGTAATAGTTAAAATAGTTTATAAGGAAAGAAAGTTACATGGACTTAGGAACGATAAATCACACTAGATTGATAGCAGAAAGGGAACATTTGGGTAGAAGGAAAGGCAAAGAAATGTAAAAGATTAATTTTTTGGAAACATTTGGCTTTTAGGAATCTGGCACCAACACAAGTTTTTAGGGTTTACTTTTGGAGAGTGGGTGTCAACTAAGTCTAAGCTGGCTTTTAATTTGTTTTCTTTTTTATTTTCGTTATTTTCTTCACTCTCGTAAACACATATTCAACGGGTTAGCTTGTATTTTGATTTATTTTATTATAAAGCCCAACCCAATTTATTTAAAAAAAAAGTTTAATTCGCTTAAAATATAATTTAAAATTTTGTTCAAATCTACTTATATTTATAAATGATTAACCTAAATTTATTTTAGATCTGTTTATATTATCTTAGTTTAATATTTATTAATTTTATATATTTTATTTATTAAAATTTTATATTTAGTCATCTTAATATTTTTTAAGTTTACATTATAGTAATATGAATATAGATTTAATTTTTATTTGTTATAAATCACATAGTATATAAAAATAACATAATATAAAACATTACAAATTTTAAAAATGAGTTAGACAAAGTTTGAACTTTAAATGTTAAAGTTCGAGTTCAACTCATATTTTAAATAGACTTAATTTTATTTTTTTTTTTGTAAAACCCATTTTCTAAACTTAATTTATTGTCTAAATCCTTTTAAATTTCGAGTAGAGCTTCAAACTTTGATAAATAACTTAACTTATAAATAGTTCTAGCTCGCATATCCTCTTTTTGAATAAAATCTAACTGGAATTATTATTTAAAATAAACAATGAAACAACCTCTTTTGGGCTTTAGCCCAAACATAAAGCAAAGAAAAAAACAAATTATAACAAAACCAGAAAAAAGGCCTAACAGAACTAAACAAAGAAAAACATTTTGTCCAGGACTAAACCAGACTAAAATAGAAACTAAAATTAAATTTTAAAACCAATCAAATCATGATAGCTGGATCCCTCTAATCGCACCCTTTCAAATCCGCCGACCAAGTAATTAAGATAGCAATTTCAAGGCGTTAATTAATTTCTGCTACCGACTACTTTATGAACCATCTCGTCCATTTCACATTTCCATTTCTTCTCTTACCCTTTCAGTTTTATTCTCTTACCCTTATAGTTCTTTCTCTCAACTTTTTAAATATTATGCCGACTAAGTTCCACCGCTTGACGAACGCGATCTTGAAGACCCCCACCAGGTAATAACTCTCATCTCTCCTTAATGCCTCTTTCGCAATAGTATGAGTATAACGATTCTCCGATTTAGGAATAAAAGTAAACTCGATCTCTTGAAATATAATTGAATGGCTGTGAATGTCTCTGATAATAGTTCCGATGACCGATTTGTCTATTTTTTGACCGATTTGTCTATATTTTTGCTTTGACATTTCTAAATAACTGTTTTTGAGTTACCCATAATCATCACTCTGTTTAAATTCATCAAGACCCCTAACTTTGTTGCTTGTAACCCTGCATATGCCTCTGCCGTGAATGGGGTTGCGATGTTGGAGTGGATGATTGCCTTCGAAGCCAAGATCTCCCCCTTCTCGTCTCGGACCAGTAGACCAGTAGCCAATTTTAGTAAGTGACCGTCAAAGGCCACGTCAAACTAAACCATTGCTCTACCCCTATTGTGTATTTGATGAGTTCTTCCAGTAAACCAAGGTATAGTGCTTCCTCCTCTTATTGCGTCTAGTTCCGAAACATAGTTATTAATCTTCCTTCCTATTTTTGAACCTGTTAGAGGACTCTTTTCATATAATAAAGAATTTTTGCTAAACCAGATGAACCAAAGTCCACAGTAGAATAACCGAATTCGTTCGTTGCACCCTTTCTCAAAAATCCATTTTAGCCAGTCCCGCATGCTTAGATTGTCGTGATTTAACACCCAGTTTAACTGTAATTGATTCCAAACCTTGATTGTTGTAGGACACTGTTGAAAAATGTGACATCCATCTTCCTTTGCTTGGCGACATCTAGGGCATTGGACATCTTTGACAACCCTCTTGAGCTTGAAGTTCACCAAGGACGGGAAAAGATTCCAAGATGTTCTCCATGTTGTAATCTGAATTTTTTTTGGGATATCCAGTTTCCATAGTTTCCTGTAGAAGTTCTTTGTCTCAGTATGTAAATTAATATTATTAGGATCCTGGCTGGATTTTCTAATAGTTTATAGGCACTCCTAATGGATAATTCCCCTATCAATTCCCCATGCCATACTTACAAATATTCATGAACAAACTCCGCAAGTTGGACCTGCAAAATTTTCTCCGCTATATCACCCGCAAATGTATTTCTTATCGTCTCTGATTTTTATCTTCTACTAGTGGCATCGATTAAATCTGACACTAACTTAATGTCTTCATTGCTGTTTTCATTCAGAATTCTATCTGCCTCATTTCCTGAAATCCATAAATCATCCCAAACGAAAATTTTATCCCCATTCCCAACTCTCCAGCATATTCCCTTTTCAAGAAGCCCTCTCGCAGCCCAGACACTTCTCCAAGTAAGTGAAGGTAAATTTCTTAACCGAGCTTCAGAAAAATTCGAGTTAGGGTAATACTTTACTTTTAACACTCATGCTAATAATGAATTTGGAGAATTAATAAGACGCCATCCTTGTTTTGCTAATAACGCCACATTAAAATTTGCAAGATTTTGAAAACCAAGGCCACCATCTTCTTTTAATAGACATAAATCTTTCCAAGAGCACCAATGGATTCCTTTTCTATTTCGACTTTTTTGCCACCAGAATTTAGCTATTATTCCTTCCAAATCCATACAAAGAGTCTTAGGAAGTAAAAACATGCCATCGTAAAAGTTGGAATAGCTTGAAGAACAGCTTTAATGAAGACTTTTTTTCCCCCTTGTGATAAAAAACGAATACTCCAATTGTCTATTCATTGTTTAAATCAATCTTTCAAGTTTTGAAAAAATGAACGCTTTTTCCTTCCCACCATGCTAGGGAGCCCCAGATACCTTTCAATGTCATTTGATCTCCTAACTGCAAGAACCTATAAAACTGCCATCCTTTCCCTTTCTTGAGTGTTGGTGCTAAAGAAAACAGTCGATTTATCGTAATTGACACATTAACCTGAATTCATCTCATACTCTATCAAAATATGTTTCAAAAAAATCGCTCTTCTTTCTGTAGCTTCTGCAAATAAAATACAGTCATCTGCAAACAATAAGTGAGAAATAGCTGGCCCACTTTGACTAGCTTTGACTCCTTTAATAATGTTTCCTGCTTTCGCCAACCTCATCAAACTCGAGAGTCCTTCCCCACAAAATAAAAATAAAAACGGGCTTAAAGGATCCCCTTGTCTAAGACCTCTAAATGGAAGAAAACTTTCACTTGTAATTCCATTGAAAACCACAGAATATGAAACTGAAGATACACATTTTAATACCATGTCAACCCATTCTATATCAAGTCCCATCTTTTTTATTACTCTCTCTACAAAATTCCAATCAACCCTATCATAAGCCTTACTCATATCTAACTTCACTGCCATAAGCCCTTTTCTCCCAATCTTCTTAATTTTTAAAGTGTGCAAAATTTCATAAGCAAGTAACACATTATTAGTAATCAACCTCCCTGAAACAAAGGCACTTTGTGCTGAATCTATGCATTTATTAATCACTACCCGAAGCCGATTAGCTATAACTTTAGCTATTAATTTGTAAATCACATTACATAAACTAATAGTCCTGAATTGAAAAATATTAGAAGGATTCAAAATTTTTGGTAACAGCACTATATTTGTCTTATTAATCGAGCTTAAGTCTATACCGTTGTTCAATTATTGAATACAGTAATTTGATACATCCTCCCCAATAATCGGCCAACATTTTTGGTAAAATATGGCTGGTAATCCATCCTCCCCTAAGGCTTTTGTAGGACCCATTTCTGATAAAGCTGCCCATATCTCCTCTTTTGTGAACCTGGCTTTCAATTTACAATTATCCTCTTCCAAGACGCATGCTTCAATTCTTGATAATATTCTATCATTATTAAATTGTCATTCAACAGAAAATAGCTTCACAAAATATGATCGAGCAATCTCCTCCATTTCCTTACTCTCCTTTGTCTCTCTTCATCATCAAATTGCAGTTTCTGAATTAAATTTCACTTCTTTCTTTGTGTCGCTTGCTTGTGAAAAAAAGATGTGTTCCTATCACCAAGTTTCAGCCAATTTATTCTAGCCCTCTGTTCTCAGTAGCTTTCATCCTTATCAATCTCCATATTTAGATGGATCTTTGTATCAATAATTTCTGCCAGATTTTCATCATTTTGATCTGATTCAAGTAGTGTTGCCAATTTTGCAGTTAGAACCTCCTTTTTTTATTTTCCTATTTTGTCGAATCTGGTTTGCCCATCTCGTCAAATCTTCTTTTAGAATTTTCAGTTTGTTCAGAAGATCACCTGTAGAGGCTCCCCAACTCGTTCTAACTTCCTCAAAAAAAGTATATTCTAAGACCCACCAAGCTTTGAACTTAAAACTTTTTTCCAGTTGCCTTCTAGCTTTATAATCTGTATTTATAAAAAGTGGGCAGTGATCCGAGAAAGAATGCTGAAGATGTTGAATTATGAAATCTGGGAATAATGAACTCCATCCTCTGTAGTAACTCCTCCATCAAGCCTTTCTTGAATATTTGTTTCCGGTAGATTACCTCTCTCTCAAGTATACTAGTTCCCTGAGTAACCCAAATCCGCCAACTAACAATCTTCTAGCACTTGTCGAAATTCTTCCATTTTTCTCTCTTCTCTAGGTATTCCTCTTTTCTTCTCAAAACCGTATAATATTTCATTAAAATCACCACAAACCAGCCATGGATACTCACCTTGGTTACGTAGTCTTCTCAACAGATTCTATGCTTCCTCTCTATCATTTATATACGGAGATCCATAAAAACCTATTAATCTCCATTTCGTCCTCCATCTTCTTCAATAACTACATCGATATGACAATGAGAAAAGCTTTGTAATACTATGTTAACATCCCCTCGCCATGCTAAGCTGAGTCCACCTCTCGTGTCCATTGAATCAACATCAATACCAGACTGATAACCACATATTTGTCTAACTTTCTCCATCTTGAACTTGTTAATTTTTGTCTCCATAAAGAAGACTACTTGGGGGTTGTGTAACTTCCGGTGAATCTGCAAAGTCTTGAATCGCCGAGGATTCCCCAGACCTCGGACGTTCCAACTTAGGATTTTCCGGTCGGCTTGCCTCCAGGCAGCCGCCGATATTTGATAATTTTCGACTAACATCCTCATGTTTCTACTTTCCAAATTATTACTCTCTTCAATGTCTCCTCTAGTTCTTTTCTTGCCCTCTTCCCCCAAAACCACCTCATCCTCCAAATCATGATCCATCACCATTTGATTTTGTCCCCTTAACATGCTTTCTGTCTCTATTCTTGGGCAAGCACTTTTACCTTCTAGATTGAAACCTAAGATTGGATCAATATTCCCAAATCTTCTGACTCCATCCCATATTCCATGCCCTTTAGAAAAATCGATTGCATTGGCTACACCCACAGCTTCTCCTTTCTCTCTTAGCCAAACATTATTCATCGCCTGGACTCTTATTGATTGTGCACGCAACGTTAAATCCCAACCCATCTCCCTAATTTCTACCCCTAACTCTATTTTTGATTCTCAAAAGGAATCACTATGACCTAGACGGCCACAAAAGAAGCAAAAAAGAGTCAATATTTCATATTTAAAGCTGACGTAGGAGCATGCATTATTGAACATAATTTGTTTTTTTCCTTTTGAGAAGGCGTCGAATATCCATTTGGACTCGTACTCGTAGAAATTTCTGTTCCTTTACCTAAAACTAAGCCATCATACTCAAAACCTTCCTATGAAATTTCCCAATTGCATCGCCAAACTTTCGGAAAAATAACGAATGGGAACGTCATGGATTTGTACCCAAAAAGGTGAAAATAGTAAAGGAACTTTTAATGGGTCCTCTCCTCTTTGTAGTCATGCAGTAACAACAAATGATTATTAAAAATCCAGAGTGACCCCCTTAAAACTCTTTCCATATCCATAACATGAAAAAATTGAAACAAGAATCTTTTCTCCCCCAGATCACAAACTTGCACCCTTTAACTGGATGCCATTAATTAGCCATGGTACTTTTCATTGCTAGAAAATGAATAATACTTGTTGTAATAAAACAACCTAAGGTTAAAAGCTTATTCCTCCTTACGAATTTGAATTTGTTTGTATCTGTAGGATTGCTTCTTCTTCTTTATCCAGAGTAAGATTTGCGAATTCGGATTCCATAGATACTAGAAGAAAATAGCGTTGACAAAGAATAATATTATGAAGCTTACGAAAAAATATTCAAAAAGAGACGACTGAACAAGACAAATCAACCTTAAAACAAAACCTAAAAGCTTACTAAAAGAGCAAACAGAGACGTGCTAGGGTAGCAGACGCATATTCTATTACAGTAGCTCGCGTATCCTCTTAAATAAGATAGAATTTGATTATTTTATTTTTTGAAAACTGAAATGTTAGTCCAATCAAATAATTTTATTAAACTTTTATTCAATAATTTACCTGCAACAAATTAATAAAATTAATTTCTCAGTTTTCGTAATTAAATAGCTGGGGGAAAAAACTGATGAGAGTGGTCGGCCGATCAAACAACGGGACCCATCCACAAGGAAACGACAGGCTCTCAAACGGGACACGTGTCACCACACCAATCGCCTTAGTCATCACCTAGCCCCTCTACTCTCTGATTATCAACCACACCAATGGTCAAAAGGGCAGCCATGCTCTTTGTTTCTCTCTTCTTTTCTTCTTCTTCTTCCTCTCATCTGCTCTTCCTTTCTAAAACCCTAACAAAAAGGACCTGTTTTTCTTCCCTAGCCACCATGTCCATCAACCTTAACGCCCATGCATTTGCTGGTAACCCCATAAGATCCAAAACCCCTAAAGCCCATGACCCGCTTTCCCCTTCTTCAGCTTTCCAGTCCCTCAAAACCCATCTCCTCCATAACCCAGAAACCACCTCCCTTCCACCTACTCCAAAGTCCCCTCTTTTCAAGGTCTTGCCTTTTAGAAAGGGCAGACCTTTAGCTTCTTCGTCTATCACAGGGAATAATGACGATGATGTGCCCAGTTGGCATCTGGGGTGGATCAGTTTACCTGATTGTAAGTACTTTCTGGGGAAATGTGGGGTGGACTTGACTGAAGACTCTTTGGTTTATTTGGGTTCAAAGGTTGAAGACGATGTTGTTTATTGGGCTGTTGATGTTTCTGGGGAAAGTAGATTGGTCCCTGAATTGGGTAACCAACAGTTTTGCTTTGTGGAGCTTAGAACACTAATGGTGGCTACTGATTGGTCTGATTCTATTGCCATGGGTGAATTGGCTATTGCTGGTCATGTAAGTGAAAAAAGCAGTTATTTTTGTGTTTTTAATCTTTGATTTTGCATTGAACTGAAACCATTTGATTTAGGCTCGAGCATTGCTTGAATGGCACAACCTATCACGATTTTGTGGCCATTGTGGAGAAAAAACAATTCCCAAAGAAGCTGGCAGAAGGAAACAATGCTCCAATGAATCCTGCAAAAAGAGGATTTACCCTCGTGTTGATCCTGTAAGAAAACCAGTTTACTCTTTTTTATGTTCTGCAATTGAATAGTTGAATAGGGGTGTATCTCTTTTATAATCTTTAACTAATGTTTTTCTCTAGGTTGTCATTATGTTGGTCATTGATAGAGAAAATGATCGTGCACTTTTAGGTAGACAGTCTAGATTCGTACCTCGAATGTGGAGTTGTTTAGCCGGATTCATAGAGGTAACTAGCCTTCATTTCCCATATCTTAGCGAATATGATCGATGTTTGTTTCTGCAGTTTCATTGTTGGATTATCTTCTTTTTTCCATTAGCCAGGGGAAAGCTTAGAAGAAGCAGTGAGGAGAGAAACATATGAAGAGGCCGGTATTGAAGTCGGAGAAGTTGTTTATCATAGTTCTCAGCCATGGCCGGGTAAACATTCTTCGAATGATTGTTTAGAAGAATAACATGTTTTGCAATGTTGTACTTGTGGTTTATGTAGCAATAATACTTCATAATAAATTTATATGCTGATTTAGTTTAGAACGATATGCTTACTTGAACTCCTTGGAGGATTATATCCTCATACTCGTATTCGGATATGTGTTGGACATAGGTACTTGAAAAGAAAATTTAAAATCGGAGCTACATAGGTTTAGACATAAATTTTGCAGCCTGCTCTTACTACTCGTAGCTGTCTGTATTTTTCTAGCATTCTATTATCCTTGACTAGCTTCTTGCTTATCATTCAGCTCGAAAGTTCTATTTCGTATTTTCTATCCATGTTATGTAAGATATTTACATCTATTACTTTTTAAAATCACTAATCTGATTTTTTTTGTCAGTTGGTCCGAGTAGCATACCATGCCAGTTGATGGTCGGGTTCTTTGCATACGCTAAATCTCTTGAAATAAACGTGGATAAGGAAGAACTAGAAGGTACTTGAATGCACGTTAATGTATTCTCATTTACAGTTTTCCTTCTAGGTTGCTTTATCTTCTAGAACATAATTTCTTGCCGTATAATTCTATTATTTTTCTTCACTCCTGGAAAACTTGTCGGTATATCTATGCTTTGAAAACCATGCTTAATCTGTAGGAAACATAATTTCTGGTCCTTTTCCGATGTATTTCTTCTATTCTTTTTCTTCACTGCTGGAAATCTGTGGTGTGTAGAACATGCTTAATCTTTACATCTGCTATCAGTGGCTTTTGCCTCGTTGTGTGCCATTGGTGACGTTCCATTGCATTTGATGTTCAATAGGTTCTCTAGATTTTGCCATAGAATCATAGAAAGAAACAAGTTATGGTTAGTGGATTGCATCATAATTGATATACAAACATGCATGCCAGCTCGTGTTTCATGTTTGCACTCACGTACCCTAGAAGCCCTACGACAGTCTCTCCCTCGAGCATGCAAGTCGAGTTTTGTTTTCCGGTTTTAAGTCCTCATATCTATTTGCTGCAGTTCAAAAATAGCAATAATGGTGATACTTCTTGTATGTCTAGACGCACAGTGGCACAGTAGAGAAGACGTGAAGAAAGCATTGGCGGTTGCAGAATACAAGAAGGCGCAAAAAACGACCGCAGCCAAAGTAGATCAAATGTGCAAAGGAGTCGAGAAGGGACAGAGTTTGTCGGCAGATTTTAACGTCGAAAGTGGGGAACTCGCTCCCATGTTTTTCCCTGGTCCATTTGCGATTGCCCATCACCTCATCTCTACCTGGGCTAATCAAGATGTACTCGAAGCCGGCTCGAAACAGCCTAGCAGTTCCATTTTGAATCTATAGCTCTTCATATTCTACTATAAATATATCAATAATCATTAAAAAAAAATGTGAATGAAAGTAATTCACCTTTTTTTTTACTTCTTAGGGTATTACTCTGTAAAGTTCGCCATTTTGTTTTGTGTAATCAATAATCGGATTCAATGCACAAACACTGATTCATTTATGTACGCTTTCTAGCATTATTCCAACATGGGAATTTACAGATAAATACTTGGTTAGTACTGATTAATTGATTTATGTTTTGCTTCAATGATTCAATTTGCAGGAGTTAGAATGTTCTTCATGGTTGCCATGTTTCTGGCAACAAGTATTAGATATGGTTATGACATTGAAGATCACATTGCTAGAATATATATAAATAATAGTATATTTTGTACTTTCGCGTAATGTGATGTAAATTATATTCTATACGTTTTCACAATATATAATAATTTAATAATTATATGCGTTTGAGGGTTAATTTGATAGAAAATATAAATATAGAAGGTTAAATTTATTAAAATATTTAAAAATAAGATCAAATTAATAGAACGTATAAGTATTAAAGATTAAATGTGTTAATCTCGTTATTTTTGTTAACCATTTAAGATGACCAAATCAAAACATCAAAAACATTCATGACAAAATTTAAAAAAAAATTAGTGTTTACCCTATAGAAATGGTATAAGATTCTACAGAGTTCCTACTAAACACTTTTCTCATTTTCTTAGAATGCATTAAAATTAAATGGATTAATATGTAGCTTGCCCCTAAATTTATTCAAAAATATTTAGTTGGTACTAGAATTTGTTTTTTTCACCTAGGTTCGTATCTTTGAACTAACATTGTTAGTTCATACTGACGTAGCACTAAAAATCAATTTGTTGGTGACACATGACAACCTGTCAATATGTCAAGTGGCAGATATAAAATTAAAAATTTTAAAAATAAATTAATTAATAAAAAAATATAATTTTTTGTCAAGGTTCATTCTTGATATGGAAAAAAAATTATACTTTTTAAATTAATTTATACATTTTTAAAGATTTTTAAAATTTATATTCGTCACGTAGCATATTGAGAGGCAAACTACATGTTAACCCGGCTCAAATTGAATTATGGTTGGATTTTAGGAGGAAAAAAAGGATAAAATATGCTATAGGTTCTTATACTTTTCACAAATTTGAAATTTAATCATTATACTTTTATTTTTAAGAATTTACACCATCTACTTTTCATATTTCAAAATTTAGGTCTAATTATTAACATTGTTTATTTTATTTTTTGTTAAATTTGTTGGTATGAAATTTTGTAATTAAAAGGAGGAGAAGAAGAAAACTCACTTAGTAGCAATATAATTAAAAAAAATGACATTGTAATAAACTTGAATTTGAAAAAATTAATTAATTGTGTTAACAGTTTAACCTAAATTTTAAAATTTAAAAAGTAAATGGGTTAAATTCCTAGAAATAGAAGTATGAGGACTAAATTCTAAATTTATAAAAAGTACAAGGATCTATGACATATTTTAACCCTAAAAATTATGGAATTTTGTTATTAGTCCTATATTATGCAAGTTATGAATTTCAGTCTCTATACTACGATTTGATTAATCTTAGCCTTTGAATTTTTAAATTTTGAAATTTTAGTATTGACTCAAATGATATCAATTAAATTTATTAGGTCAAAATCTTCTATTAGTCGTTTATAATGTGTACGTTGTAGATATAGTTCATTTTCTCTAATATGATCATAATCTCTATACTTTTTTTTTATTTTTTAAATTTTAATCTCGACTCAAATAGAAGCCATTGAATGCATGATTAGGCCTTTTTATGAGTATTATACGAGATAGCAAGTTAGGATGATACATGATATTACAAATATTATAATATGTTTGACGTTAATATTTTGGAAATAGTTGAATTTATATTTGATAATCGTTTAGTCAATAGTGAAATTTCTATATTTTAAAAATATATGGATTAAAATAAGTAAATTAGAATATAGAGACTCAATTTGTAATTTATGCATAATATAGGACTAACAATAAAATTTGACCTATAAATTATCTCCAAATTTGAATCGGATCAATTTGACCCGTTTTATTGTTTTAATAAAAACAATATATTAAATTTCTTCAAAAAAGTTGATTGAGTCTTAATTCGATTGGTATAAACATTGTTGTCAATATAAGAGGACGTAGGTTCAAGTGTGCTGAAGTGCATTGTCTTACTATTTACCTATTTATGAGTTGGAGAACGACTATGGGAGTTCCAGTCAAAAAGAGTAGATATTATTCAAAAAAAATCCTCAAAAAAGGTAAAATGCCCTTAGTTCAATTTAAAACATTACAAAATGGTCATTGAACTATTTGAAAGTTTTCATTTAAGTCATTAAGTTGTTAAAATTGTTACATTATGTTTTTATCTATTCACACCGTTTACATCAATCGAAACTCTCCTTCCCCTTCTTTTATACATTTTAAATTTTATGAAACAACTTTAAACGTTACAAATCTACAAATTTTTAATAGTTCAGTGACTTGAATAAAAACTTTTGAATGATTTAGTGACCATTTTATAACTTTTAAAATTGAATAATTAAAATATAAATTTATTAATAAATTTATTAATAATTTAGTGAGTTCAACGGAAACAAAAATAAATATATTCATATTATATTTTATAATAAATTTAAACCCGAATTAAAACAGGCGCTCCCGTTATTAACACTGTTTTCATTTTTTGTTTCTTCATTTCGTGCTCATCAGTTTTCATTTTTCCGCCATGTAAATTTGTAAATCCAAGCAGTGCTCTCGGTGTGTCAGTCTTTTTTTCACAATTTATTTCTTCTCATTTTTTATGAAAAGCATAAAATAGCAAAAATAAAATAAAAAATGGAGGAACAATTGCTCAAACGCAACACCGATTGCGTTTATTTCTTAGCATCTCCTTTCACTTGCAAGAAGGTATATTTTTTCTTTCACACTTTCCGATTTTCAGCTCGCATTTTGTTTTTGCTTTTCTTTTTTCCGATTAATGTTTTTAATTTGTATCTTCTGTCACTGCATCTCGAGGATCTGGATATTTAGGGTTAATTTTTGTTTTTGTTTTAAAAAAAATTAATATTCCGTATGAAAGATGGTGTGTATATATATATGTTTCTTTTTTCTTTTCTTTTTTTGCGTTTGTTTAATTTATTACATATATTTTCTCCATTTTTCAATAGCTGCGAATTCTAATGTAATAAGAGTCTGTTTGGAATTTTTTTTTCTGGGTATTACTTACAGTTAACCATTTGCGTTCTCAAAATATTAAACGTGAAAACCAAAGGTAAAAGGAGAATTAATATGAATAACTTGATGTGTACATATAAAGTATAGACATGAAATTATTATCTGGAGAAACCTAATTATTTTATTCATTCTGTTTGGGTTTTTGGATTGATGTTTTCCATTGTTTTAGGATGACCCTGTTCTTTATTTGTTTAATTATTGTTTGTTTGTTTTTTTTTTAATCAGGGACTAGATTGCGAGTATCGGCATAGTGAAGTTGCCAGGCTCAACCCGAGGGACTGCTGGTATTGGTTGGCTGGGAATTGTATTAATCCGACTTGTGGTTTTCGGCATCCTGTGAGCTCGTTTTCTATTTTGAAAAGTTCATACCGATTATTGGAATGATATATTGTGAACGAATCAGATATTTTTACGTGTTCTGGAAATTTTACAGTTGAATCTATCATGAATTGTAGCTTTAGAACAAAATATTGCATGGACACAACTCGAAAGGCCATCATAATAGGATTGTAGTATTTGGATCGGTTACTTGATATGTTGCCTGGATATCGCACTTGCATTTATGGCGTATCTATGTTTTTTGCACCTGTACATTTAAAATGTTTTGATCATTTATTCATTTTAAGGAAAAAAAGAAAATGCTTAAAAGACTTAGGTGGGTCCTTTATCACCGATGTGCTGTCAGTTTACTAGAATTATGGGGTTCCATGATTTTATTATCCGACCTCTGTTTATGATTCTTATCATGTTTGGCTATCTAGGAACATTAAACGCAGAGCATTAGAAGCAATTATATGTTAAAAAGGGTAAAGTATAAATCCTTCGCAACTGGTACTGGTGTATTTGGCATCTAAACGACCCATTTAATGCATTTGCCTTTTGAGTGACTGTAATGGAACTTCTTTCCCCTATATATAATATGTCCTTTTTGAATGAGCTATTAATTGATATTCTTGGCTTTTTATAGTTGTTGCTTGGCTGCTCAATGTGGTCATATGAACTAAATTCTTTGTTTTCGCAGCCATTGGATGTGCATTCTCAAGTTCCATCTGAATCTGCTGCATTGTCATACCAATGTTCTACAGCAGCTAACAAGACAAAATTGCCTTGTTACTTTTACTTCAACGGTTTCTGCAATAAAGGTGACAGATGCTCTTTTCTGCATGGCCCCGATGACAGTACCATTACTGTAAATTCTTTAAAAACTGGTGCTCTTCCCTTGGACTGTAAGACATTCGTCGAAAATGATGTTGGAGCAGTTCAGACAGAAACACATCCCAATCCTTCTAAAACTGCCCCAAATTCTATCAAGGACACTGGTGTGCAGCTTAAAACGGACATCCAACAACCAGTGCCCAAAACTATGATAAAGAGGAGTGTCTCTCCAAAAACATCTGTCTTTGAATTAGAACAAGCTGGTTTTGTTAGTTCACAGTCCTTGCTTCTAAAAGAAGGCATCACTCAAACTGGATCTCCGATCTGCACAGATGAAAGTTTGGAGGAGCAATTGGATGACCCCTTTGAGCCAGAGGAGCCAGAGGAGAGGTGGGAGTCCTCCGAAGGTTTCGATGTTCTTGTGGATAACAAATCAGAGGATTTGGATTATGGGAATGATTCAGAATATCAGAAGGACCCTGAAGAGGAGCAGACAGATTACTTCTTTAGTTATGATTATGAAGATTCAGTTCAGCATGAGACCAGGTACCCGGATTTAGAATTTTCGTATGATCGAGATGCGTATGATGCTTATGAGGGTTCAGACAATGAGTATATTTTCAATAATCCAAGGAATCCTTTTGCCCACCTCGGAGATAAAAGAAGGCTGGATTCCATGTTTTCCCAAAAGAGAAGGAGACTCTTCCCCGTTGAACGGTCAATTGATGTGGATCTTAGAGACTATTTGAGTAAACGCAGGGTAGTCAAGGGCAATCCTCTCAAGTGTTTGTCAAGGTCTGAATATTCTCATCTGATCAGTCGAAGTCTGGAAAGGCCACGAAGGCGTAGTATGGGTCGGAAATTAAGTGGAAGACTGGCATCAAAAGTGGGGAAGCATTATATTGAATCAACAGGAGGCCAAGGTGGTTTTCGCAATGGTACCAACCGGCGTGGCTGGCTCAAGCACTTGGAGCCTAACCGCTCCATCAGGCGGCCTTATAGGGAAAAAAGGCTGCCTAGGCGGAAGTCTGTTTCATCTGAGGTTTCTAGAAATCTGATTTCAAGGGAGAGGAAATACGAAGATGCATCTACTGCTTTTACAGGTCCCAAGACCCTCGCCCAGATTAGAGAAGAGAAGAGGAAAACTGAAGAAAACGGTGGGAAAATGAGGCATTCAATCACAACTGCATCAGCAGACTTCCAGGGTCCAAAACCATTGAGTGAAATCCTCAAGGACAAGGAGCGGCTAGCCAAGAAAGGAACAAATTTCTTAAGTTGATTCGAATTAAGGACCTTAGCTCTTTCCATTCTTACCCAAAAAAAAAGAAAAAAGTTACCTTTAGATATTAGATTCAACCTCTTGCCATATTCTTTGAAGTTTCAAAAATTTCGGTCCCAACATTTTACTCTTATTACCGGTAAAGACGAGGAAAACTTGAAGGAGTCAACCTACAGGATGATATGAAGTGTTGGAGTCTTTTGATGTTTCTTCTATCGGATACCCCTGACCATAGAGAATGGAACTTAAACCCCAGAAACAGGCAAGTTGTTAGCATATCCTTTGTAGACTTTCATTACCTGGAAGTTCATCCTGGTTTCTTGTATAGAGTTTTCTATGAATATTCAGGATACAGTATTTTCTTGCATATCATTTTGAGAAGTTTCTCTGCGTATAACTGCAATGGTTAACCAGTTAAAATAGTTAAACAAGAATTTGTCCAGCCCTTTCTATGTTACAATGTTCTGTGTGTTGTCTTTCAGTGGTCTTTCTCCAAATGCAAGGGTGTATTTGCATTCCAGCATTTGATTCAATGGTAAGTAGACTATGAATCAAATAGAAATATTGGATTATGTAAAAAATTTGAACAGTTAAATGGGAAATTGCACAATCCTGTTGTGCTACCCTAAGATAAAGAGATACTCCTATATATATTGCAGAGCACGAGAGACACAACATCTCTTTCTTTCTCAAGAAATACCCAAGTATTCTTCCTCTCTTCAATCTCTTACTCCAAATCTGTGAACTGACTTTCTCATCTCCATCATCTTCTTCTTATCTCCTCCCTTAGGGGTGAACCTAAAAAAATCATTTAGGGCGGAATTATAAGTTATAAATTTTAATAATAGTTAAAATACAATTTCACCTTTGTATTAGTTAATATCTTCATATTTTTTTTAAAGGACTAAATTAAAAGTTTATTATTTTTTGGAGGTAAAATATAATTTTACCGTTATTAATTTATAATTTTATATATTTTAAAGAGTTAAAAAGTAATTTATCAATTTTAAGTGAGCCCAAAGCCTTTGCCTGTCTCGTTGCCTTTGTCCTCCCTTGTTGACACTTTTGTATCAACAAAAATAAATTTTAAGTAAAAAATTATATAAGATAACAATGATATTTTAGTTGATATGATAAAGTTCAAAGTTTAATATGCTTTTTGTTTTAGATTTAAATCTCACCATCGTTCGGAAGATAAAAAAAATATTATGGCAATCTTTATTAATAGTTTAAAATTTGGATTTTCAGTACTTTTGTTGATTGGATTAGTGTCGCGTTATTATAGCACAAACTCAGTCAAACACTTGAATAATAATATATAATATTTGGTTAAAGTATTATACAAGTCTTATCAAGTTAGTCTTTCTACTGTTAAATGAATTAATTTAATCCTTTCACTATTAAAAAGAATGGTAAACTATCAAAATAGCCACTTTTGTTTGCCTTGGGTTACCCATAGAAAATATAGAAAAACTACATTAAAAGAAATAAAGGAAGAAAACAGAGGGAGAAACAGAAGAGAATGGGAAATAAAGAAAAAAAAAAAAGAGAAAAGTTAAAAGAACATAAAAGAAAGAAATTAAATTACTCAAAATGAAAAAAAATAGGGAACAATTGTAGAATTTAACTTAAAATTTTCATTTGAAATGATGATTTAACGTGCCACGTCAGCTTCCCGCTACACCTTTAACGACAATTAATGACTTAGTGACTAAAATATTATAACACAATAACATAAGTGATAACTATTTTAATAGTTTACCCTAAAGATAATTAAATAAGACTAAATTTGAACAAAATTAAGATTTATTGTTAAAAATGGTCTTTTATTGTTTAACAAAGCTAATATTTTAAAACTTCTATGGTTATGCAAATTATTTTTTTTTTTTGTTTGGAGTTGAACGGTAAATTAATAAAATGATTTCTTATATCATTTTTAAATAATAAATATTAAATTTGTGAAAATTTGGCCTTATTTGATATTTTTTAATAGTACAAATATTAAATTGATTCATTTAACAATAAAAGGATTAATTTGATCCTACTCCTATAATAGAGGGACCAACTATACAATTTCACGAGTTCTTATCCTAACAGAAATATTACTTGATAATAAAATATTTACAATGTAATCATAATAATTAAAAATTATTTTCAAAGTGTATATAAAAAAAAAATTATCTTTTCAGGTCACCTCATTTCCCGAACAGTGAGAAAGAGAAACCCTAGCCAGTCATAGCCACCCACAACCACAAGATTCAACCCAAATCAAAACACACAGAGCTCAGTAGAAATCTGCTGTGTTTTAGGGTTTGAGTTGCAAAGGTCTCAAGAAATAAAAATGGAAGAAATCAGCCAAGGAGTCAACAACATCAACTTGGCCGCTGATTCCCACAAGAAGAACCGGATTCAAGTCTCCAATACCAAAAAGCCCTTGTTTTTCTACGTTAATCTCGCCAAGGTTCCCCCCTTTCCTTTTCCAAGTCCTATAAAGTGTTGAATTTGAATAATCCCAGTAAACTTTTAGTGATTTTTTAGGGTTTTCCGATCTGGGTATTTTCCTTTAATATTAATGAGATAACCTTTTTTTTTTTTTTCCTTTTGCAGAGATATATGCAACAGTACAATGAGGTGGAGTTGTCTGCCCTTGGCATGGGTACGATTGGCCTCTTCAATCCTACATTTTTAATGTTTTTTTAATAATATTAATTGTTTATTCTCGTTATATAATTTTTATTTAATATTCCGTTACTGAAGTTGTTTATGTTTAGATTGTTTTAACTGTACACAGCATTGAAGCTTTGTGGTTCTGTTTTAGCATCTTTTTTCCTTTATAAATATTGCCCTTAAGGCAATGGTGCTAATCTTCAATACCCTTGCTTTGACTTTAGGATTTAATGATATGCTTGTTTATGGGTGGATATTGTGCATTTAGATGTGGTAAAGCTTTAATTTTATGGTAAAAAAGAGGTTGTAAGTTGGGGATAAAGGGAGGGTTTGCTAATGTTTATTCGAATCCTAGACCCGGGCTATGCCACATCTTAAGGATGGTTGCACAAAACAACCGAGCTAAGCTCTGGGTTTGATGTGGTAAAGCTTTTTCTCGAGTGCAAAGTGGTATTGTACTGTATTATTCATTGATGAACCTATAAATAATTGCTTATTCTACATTGTTGAGAATTGTGGTGAATCGGTCTTTTGATTGATCATTTTGTATATGCACAGCTATTGCAACGGTCGTCACGATTGCAGAAATTCTGAAAAACAACGGTTTGGCTGTTGAGAAGAGTAAGCTATCTTTCACCTTTCTTATACATATTTGAAAAGATAAAACCCCATTAACGCAACCATTGAATCCTGATAATACTGTGAATCAACCTGCACCTGTTTAGAGATCACAACCACAACTGTTGACATGAAGGAGGACTCTAGAGGGCGCCCGGTCCAAAAAGCAAAGGTAAAAGATCAGCGTATTAGTTCTTCATTCTTCCTTTCACACACGGAACGGTTTATGCAAAAGTCATATTCACAAGCTGAGAAACATGTTCTCTGTCCTTACAAGATAATCTAGGGAAAAACCAGTATCAAATTTCGTATTCTGTTGTCCCCCCGTCATTTGTTCTTATTTAATTCTAATGTCATATAGCCATTGTAGTGCTGACTTTTGTTCTTCCTCTTAGCTTGAATACTGATATACATACATGCATATATATATATATATATGGTTTTATGTTGTTTCTCAGATTGAGATATTGTTGGGAAAGACTGAAAGCTTTGACGAATTAATGGCGGCAGCTGCCGAAGAAAGAGATGGTGTGGTGGTTGAAGAAGAGCAACAGACTTGAAACTTGAAGTAAGCTTTATTTATTTGTTAGCCTTATATTGGCTTTTAAGGCACCTAGGCATTTTTATACATTGTAGGTATTTTGAGTTTATCTTGGTGCTACTTGGATGCTAAATTAAATTAAATTAAAAAGAATATTTGTTTACTTTTTCAATCTTCCATTCTATTTACTGATTTTTTTTTCTTTTTCTTGGGGGGCTTATATCTTCTTTAAATATGTTGGTGCCATGTTGGTATCATTGTGAAGTTTGCCTTAATGACAATTATGGTTTAACCTTCTTCACATTTTCAACATAATTACATTTGGTATTTAATTTTTGCTAATGTAATTAAAAAGTTTTATAAAAGGGTTAGTCATAATATTTTTTAAAGGTAAATTTATTAATTTATTCAATAAATGGAACTATATAATTCAAGGAAAAATTATAGCAAATACTGTCTTAGATCATAAGACAAGTTTCATTAACACAACATAGAATATTATGACAAGTTGACAATTGGTTTTGTCACAACTTAAGTTTGACATATTTGTAGTGATTGTAAGCACTTAATATGATAAAAAATTAACCCCGAATTGTCCAAAGAGCTAGCAAAATTAACAAAAGAATTGAGCATTTACCAAACTAGAGGAGATGATAATAAAATTATTCTTAAAATTACTTGTAAAATTAAAATTACATGAATAAGTAAGATTAAAAAACGTGTTATAAGAGCAAACAAAAAATTTAAAATTGAATACTTATTAAATAATGGAAAAACAAAAAAATATATAAAACTTAAGACAATACGGATTCAAATTCACTTGTGAAGACTACTAGTTGCTGGTGGAGTTTTAGCCAACAATAAACACTTTTATCTGTCTATCACAACTTGTAAAGATAACAAAAATATTCACAAAATAAATCTACAAACTAAAATGAGAGAAAACATGTATAATGAATGAGAATGGAAGGGAAAAATAAATGAATAAAACTAACATAATATTAACATATTTAAAATTTTATTCTAATTTGATTGTATTTATAAATTGTAGACCTAAAGTTTATATTTAGGCTTGTTAATATTAATTTTAAAATTTTCTTAATTAAATTTACACATATAAACCACTTAACATATTTTTTAATATTTATATTATAATATTTTATGTTTTGTTTTACATGATGTGTTCGAATTATATCTATAATATATATAAAATCACGAGTTAGAAAAAAATTAATTGACGAGAATGTTTTTATTTTTATAATATTATTAAATTTTATATTTAAAAATAATTATAATTTAACACATTTAAAAATATGAAAAATGTGATAATTATAATTATAATTTGATTTAATTATAATTATAATTTAAATTACAATTATTAGTTAAAATTGACTTAAAATGTTAATTTTTATGTAAAATAGAAATTTTACTTGAATAGAGTTCTAAGCATATTAATTTTCACTTAGTTAATATTAGAGTTAATTATATTAATTTGTTGAATATTTAAAAATAATATAATATTTGAATTTATAAATTAATATAATTTAATTATACACAATACTGCAAATAACAAATATTATTTTATGCTAACTGTTGCAGATAAAAACACTATTTAAAAAATAATTAAATATTAAATAATAACACATTTGACATTAAATTAAACTCAAATTTTAAATATTAAAACATAAATTTAATCAGATTAAATCAAACTCGAACTTTAAATATTAAAATATAAATTTAACCCATATTTTAAAGGAGTATAATTATTTCCTTTAATCTATTTTGAGGCTAAATATTTTGATTATTCATAAATTAGTGAATTAAAAATTCAGTATATACAAAAACTTTAAAATCGACTCAAAACCGAATTAATATAAATTATTTTTTGGAGAGATATTGATATAAATTATTTAAATGATAAAAATCTTTTATCCCCAAAGATCAACAATTTCAAGGAAACTCTCTCTTCCTTTTCACAATTACCTCTCCCTTTGGCTTCTTCTTCCTCAGAAATTCAGCCCTTATTTTCACTATCAATAGCATATGAACCCTTATTAGCCTATTCCCCTTTTTCCCTTTTTACCCCCTAGTTCTTCTAGGGCAAAGATCCCCCAATTTCCCTTCTTCAATTTCGATCCTTTTATCTCTTGAATTTGATTTTTTTTTTAAAAAAAATTCAATCATGGATGGCAACAAAGACGATGCTTTGAAATGCTTGAAAATCGGAAAAGATGCTTTGGACGCCGGAGATCGAGCCCGTGCCCTCAAATTCCTCACCAAAGCTCGTCGTCTTGACCCATCGCTTCCTGTCGAGAATCTCTTATCTGCGGCGGAAGGAGTGAAATCTGACGATCGGTCGGCTTCGGAACCTGTTGGGTCTGCTAAAGATCCGTCTGGGTCTTCTCCATCTAAACCTTCTGATCAACCCTCGATTCGTCGGAGGAATATACCGAATGGGTCGGCTGCGTCTGCTTCTGCTTCTTCACCGGCGTCGGCGTCGGCGGCTGGGGGTACCTACACCGAAGAACAAATGGTAATCGTGAAGCAAATCAGGAAAAAGAAGGATTATTATGAGATTTTGGGGTTAGAGAAATCGTGTTCCGTTGATGATATTCGAAAAGCTTATCGGAAACTGTCTTTGAAAGTTCATCCCGATAAGAACAAAGCTCCCGGTGCTGAGGAAGCTTTTAAGGCGGTTTCGAAAGCGTTTCAGTGCCTAAGCAATGAAGAAAGTAGGAAAAAGTACGATCTTGTTGGATCAGATGAACCTGTTTATGAAAGGAGAGCTTCACCGTTCCGTGGCGCGGGCAATGGATTCAACGGCTTTTACGATACTGATTTTGATGCCGATGAGATATTTAGAAACTTCTTCTTCGGTGGGATGCCTCCGGCGACGACCCAATTTCGAAGTTTCAATTTTGGGCCTGGAATGGGAGCTAGAATGGGGGATCAAGGCTCCACTGGATTCAACATCCGAATGCTGATTCAGTTGTTGCCGGTTCTTTTAATCCTCTTGTTTAGCTTTTTACCATCATCTGAGCCTGTTTTTTCACTGTCCAGGTCGTATCCTTATGAGTACAAGTTCACAACAAAGAATGGCGTGAACTATTATGTGAGGTCCACAAAATTTGAGCAGGATTATCCAACTAATAGTGTCGAGCGTGTAAGGATCGAGGAGCGTGTTGAGAGAGATTATTACTCTGTTTTGGCTCAGAATTGTAGGTTTGAGCTTCAGCGGCAGCAATGGGGATTTATCCGGAGACTCCGCATTGTGATTTGTTGGAGAAGTTTCAGTCTGCTGCGGCAGCAGCTTAATGGCTTCTATTAAGGTCTTTTCCATGCTCCTGTATTATTTTCTTCTTCCATTAAGTTTTGAGTGCAATAATTGTGACCATTAAGCATGGGAATAATACTGACATGTCTGTGATTATGACATGTCAATATTGGGGGGTTCGGAGTATATAGTTTGATAGATTGTTATGCATTTGGTATTGACTTTATTAATATAACCTCATCTATGTCTGAATGATATGTTTATGCGTCAAGCATGATGATAGTATGCCTGTGTTATTAGCTTCATGATGATCAAAATTAAATGTGGATTTGTTAGAGTTGAAACCTATGTCATTTTTGTTCCTTTAATATGCTCTAATTGTTTTTAACCATTCTGCTCCCACTGAAAATAGTTCTTAAAGCAGTTTATTGGCACTCTATGCTAGTACTTGTATATGTTCTAGAATTATGTTTGTTGTTGTTACTAGGGATGAGGTCTTGGAACTTTTTTGACCATTTAGAACCGTGCCATCAAACCGACTGATGTGACCTCCGAACTCAAACAACCTAGGATACACAATAATAAGCTAAAATACATATTCATAACTATTACTCAACTCCTAATGTCATGTGCCCTGTATTCAAGACTACATGCAGCTTTATATATAGATGCTACTGGGGACTTATTACCTTGCTTCGATTTCAACAATTTATGGAAAGCAATGTCTCTTTGTAATTTTGGCAGTGCTTGACATTGTTATGCTCATTTGCAGTAGGAGACAACTTTCTCCTGCTAGCGGGTACATGCATACACTTTATCTATGCGGCTCAAACATGACAAAAAGTTTGCCTTTTTCAAATTGTTCCTTTCTAAACACCAAATACGGTGTTTAAGCTAAAGTGCATACATAGTTACATCATCTACAATGCTGGAGCTTAGCTAAGTCTAGTGGTTGCATGTGCTTTTGTTGTGCTGCTTGAGTATTCTTATGAAGGAGTTTAAGTAAGGACAACTTGAATCGCTCCTTGTTTTTAGGCATATCTAAACTCTTGTTTTTTTTTTTTTTTTTTTTATGTCTTTTGATATACGATGTCATTTGACCATGCAACAATGATTTCCTTCTGTTTGTAGCATGCTGATTTTCGTATTTCATCAGTCATTTACTGTTGTTAAACATAAATTTGAGCTTCATTTATTACCTGTGGGGTTTTCATGGCACCCAGTGTGAGGTGGTATTTTTCATTAACGGTAATTCTAATGAATGAATTGGATATAATCTGTCATTTGAGCAGGTATCATCGGAGATGAAAATACCTTTTGTCATCGCTTGCTTGTGCTGATGAAGGTGTTGAGAAAGAGTGACTTCCCCCCTCCGTCTTAATACGCTAACAATGTCCATTTGTGATGCAGGCGATAGACTGAACGAAAAAGGTCGTGAATTGTCGCATTGCACTCTCTGCCCATGCTATGCAAACACACGCAACTGCACTCTGTTTTGGACAGTACTCATGACATGGCAAAAAAAACACTAAATCTTTGCAATTTCCATAATTTTTAAGGTTTCCAGATCCTGTATATGGGGTTCTATCACATACTAATTTTGTTTCTTGACATTGCTTAATGTAAGATCCTATATATCAAGATTGATGCTTGTCCAGAATATTTATCTGGACTCATATTGCATATGCAGACCATCCCATTTTGATGTTAATTAAGCTATATTGACAGATAAAACTGTCTTCATTTCTTGCATGCCTTGATCTTGTTTTTCTATCATGAAATGTGAACCACGGATTGTGTTTCAGATGTTGTGTTGGGACATTATCTGGGGTTTTCAGAACTTTCAGAGCATAAGTGTTTTCTAAAACTGGACCGGTGGTCAAGCGTTTGGTTTGATCGGTTTGATTGATTTGTTTAGTTTAACTAAATAAATTATTAAAAATTCATAAAAAAAAATATGTAATTCAACTAGTTCAATTGCCTAATTAAATTGGTTTATATCTATTTTCGAATTACTTGGGTACTTTAGTTAGTTTTTAATTTAATTGGTCCGATTAATTGGCTCGGGTCAAATAATCATGGTGTTTCTGATTTTGAATGGGTTTGTCTTATGTTTAATTATTTGATCAAGTCCAGAAATTCATTTGGTATTTTTGAGAGTAAATTTTGTTTGATATTCATTATTGCTTCAATATTTGAGAAAATATAGACAAAAATAATATTTTTGAGAAATGGGCTTTAATGTTTATAATTCAAATTTCGTTGATATAATTATTTTGCTTGATTTTGCATTACACATACATATATATATATATATATATAACAAAATTATTGGCAAAAGGAAGAAATAAATAAAATCACATTAGATAAATGTTAACATGTTTTTATTATCTTTTAATATTGACCGGAATAAATAAGGATGCAAAATAATTGGGATTAACCAAGAATATTATAAAATTAATAAGATAAAAGTATGAGTTAAATTTAAAGTTCTAACATAATAAAAGGACCAAAACTAGAATTTAACCAATATCTAATTGTGGAGGCTGAGGCGCTTATCCAGTTGAATTATTGATCGCTAAGTAACACCTTACCCATTTTATCATTTTGCTTCTCCTCTCAAAGTTCAAAGCTTTATTTATAACACACTAAGCAGTCTAAGAGAAAGTGAAAAAAAACATCACCCCTACTGAAAAACTCACTCAAGAATAAAGAAAATAAAGGATGGCTAACTCTGTATGTTTCACTTCAGTTTGTTCCTTCAGCACTCCCAATAAACCAGGTACTTTTAAAAGTTTATGCTTTAGTGATATTGGATTAAACCCCATTTTTTTATTTTCATATTGTTCTTCATTGGTTTTTTTAGGGATAATTATTAATGATTCTATCCCAAGGAAGGTTATTGGGGTAAATGAAGTGTTTAAGAGCTCCAAAGGTGCCAGATTTCAATCTTTAGAGGCCAAGGTGAGTTTTTTTAACCACCCATCTCATAAATCATCTTAATTTTGCATTTTATTAGTGGAATTGGGGAACTTGAAGTCTGATAATTGCTCAATTGTTGCAAATTGCTTCAAATTCATCTGTAAATTGGAATTTTGGAATTGGATTGTATTTTATGTACTTTTTTTTTGGTGAGAAGATGGAGTATAAAGTAAGGAATTCATGTTATTCGGACTCGTGTGTGGGTATAGGATAATTTTTCGTTTTTGAGGAAAAAAAATGAAGGTCAAGAACTAAGATATGAAACAGAATGATTTCTGAAAATGGCTAAGGCTAACTGGGAAGAAAAAACTATGTAACATTCAACTTTATGGTTATCAGACCAGACATAGGTAGTTAATGTATCGGTATTTTGCAATGAAAGTAAAAACAGGTTATGAGTAAGGAATCGATTCATGAGCGGGTTATCGATTCATGGTATGAATCGGAATTATCATGGTTAAGGGTTGAGGTCCATGTAAAAGACTTCATTGTATCTTTTTATGGAACTTGGAATGAGATGGTTGGAAAGGGGAGATATTTTCGGTTTTGTTATAATCTTCTTCGTTTTTTTTCTTAATATTCTGTAATTTTCTGCTTGTAAGTTTACCTTAGCATTTGGTTTGACAGGCTGTAGATGATAATCAAAGAACTAAACCGAAGAGCATTGTTTGTGCTGAATGTGACGGAAATGGTAAGCAAAACCGTGGCTAATGATTTTTATCTTTGGACTGGTCTTTTCGTCCGAGATTAGGTTTCTTTGTTTCTTATGACTAGATATTTCATTGATTATGATAATGCTTTTTATGCAGTCCCTAGCCTGCAATGAGGTAGTTTATCAAAGTGAACTATTGAAAAAATTCAAGACTTTTTGCTGTTAATGTTATATATGGTATCTTAAACAATATAGTAAACTTGTTTGTAACGTTTCATCACCTAAACAAAAAAACTTGTTTATGCACTCGATTACCAGGTGCCAAACAGTGTCCTCAATGCAAAGGTACCGGAGTGAATTCCGTTGATCACTACAATGGACGATTTAAAGCTGGTGGATTGTGTTGGCTTTGCAGGTGTGACATCTTCTTTTCCTCCTTCTCCTTCCCCTTTTATCCGTCACCATTCCATTAGCTTTCATAAATATCATTTCTGTCATCACGAGTTAACTTATATCATTCGGAGTTAATTGGTCGGTTTTCCTACTTTACTTGTCTGCAATATTTGGTATATAAATGAAGGATTGAAGTTTGTTTTGTTCATGTTGCAAATTTTGTTGTAAAAGAAGAAGAAAAAATATTAATCTATGAACTGGTCAAGTGGCTACAAATCATAGAACTCTCTCTGTTAGTTTTATGTTTAGGGCGGACTGGATTCCGTAAATGTCGAAGTAGTTGATATTTTGGGACCTATCCTATTCAATCCATCATTTCCAGTTGTAGAAATCTATAATGCTTAGACTCTCTGTTTTTCGTTTAAGTTCTATGATGTCCAACACTCGTGTTTAACGCATATTCATACATGGTTATGAGATTTGACCCTCTAAATACATTGAAAATCTTCAAAAGAAAAAATTGAACATACCCATGTCAAAGACATACTCATATCCAACACTGAAACTGGAGTCCAAGTAACAACTAGATTTAAGGACAAATTCTTGGAAGTTTTTTTCTTCTAAGCTATGTTACTCTGACTCTTTATTTTCTTGAAATATCCGTGTTTAACCCTTGTGTTCCACACGAGTGTGAGGATATGAGCTCGAAAGATCTTCCAAATGCACGGAAGAACTTAGAAAAATCTAACAATACCAGTGTTAGCCACATATTCGAGTCTGAGTAACGTAGTTTTTAAGTGTATCAAGCATAACATAAACAAGCAAAATTTGTCTGTTGCAGGGGGAAAAGGGACATTTTATGTGGAGACTGCAATGGAGCCGGTTTCATTGGTGGATTTATGAGCACATTTGATGACTGAATGGAAAAAAGGCTCAGTCTTTTTGAATCAGTTGTTTTCATGGATGTTTACTCTAATAATCTTTTGTAACTTTTGTTTTGTTTCTTAGATGAACCATACCCTTTGCTTGGTTAATCAGTATTTTTTCCCAGATATGATTTTTTGATACAGATATATGCTCAATACATTTATAATCTGAGGCGCAAGATATGTAGAGATGGCAATGGAATGGGGTAGGGTGGTTTTTGCCTCACTCAACCTAATATGTTCCCAACATAACTTAACTTTGACCCGAAATTAAATTGTTATTTATCCACCTTAAATCCAACCCAAAAAAACAAAACTATGATTAGACTCAACTCGTCTTGAAATTCGATTTGAAAAAGAAAAAACACTTACCTTATTTGATCGGGTTTGAAACCTGTTAAGAACTATTGGGAACTAATAAACTTCTATTTAACAATTGGTACGATGAATCAATATCTACTGATTAGTAGGTAAGGCACATTGCACTTTTAACGAAAGAATGCAGATTTGAACTTTAAAAAACGACATTATTAGGAAGGACGAACACGAACCATAAAATAAACATAAACATAAAAGATATCGAAAAAAACTATATGACCAAATTATAGCATCCTAACTTATAACGAAATCTATGCAATTCAGGTTAAGAATAGATCAAGCACTTCCGTCATGCTAGCTTAGCCAAATATTCATACTTTTTTAACTTCATTCAAATTGTGATATACACAATGGATAGTCATCTTGTTCTTGAACCAAATGATGATATATGCAGGGTTTGACCCAGAGTTAACTGACATTGGCTTACGCCCGTACTTACAAACAACAAGAACAACCATGTGGTTACAAACACTACGACAATATCAGTCGAAGGATCTCCCCTGAATGCTTGAAAGATTTCTCGGTTTCTTCCAAACAATGGTTCTTCTCGTCTCTAGTCCAGCTCTGCATTACCAAAGATGAACATAGGTGTTAAAAGTGATGAAATTTACTATGAACTTATAGACCACGGCCTTAAAAGGGAAAGAGGGTTCTGCAATGACTCGATATAACATACCTCGGCTACTTTATTCAGCTTATCCCGGACATTCTGTAACAGTTGAGAAAGGTCACCGTCCCATTTATAAAATTCCAACTCCCTGTTGTTAAGTATCTGCTGAGCTACCTGATATAGAGGGAGGGAATAGGAGAGCTTGAGTATATTAGTTCTTAAATCGAGATAAGGGGGGAGAAAGGTCCATGTGGATTGGAGGAAGTGCCTTCGTTTTAAAGAAAAGCACAACTATAGGGTATCGACTAGATCGAAACTCATTAGGTCTGGACAGAGTAATATACTAGTTAGTTTACCTTCTTTCCAATCATCCGACCACCAGCTGAGTGGGCAAAATACGTGTTATAGAAATGGCATATGAACGCTTGAGGATCCTTGTCGGATATTTCTTTAAGATACTCAGCATAGGTAATACCGGGAGAAGATGGTTCGGCAATGGCATAGCCTTGCTCTTCAAACCACTGTAAATCTTTTGCCAGTTTTTCAGACCTTTCCAATCCGGTGTTTCGGAATTCAGCATCTGCAGCAGACCCCGGCATATCAAGTTAGTTTTCTAGCAGTAGGAAAACCATGGTGAAGAATCATTGGACATACATAACATGAGCAAGCTATGAACTGTGTGATGCATGATAAACCATAAACCTGGAGTTAGCTTAGCACCATTGATGCTTTAAAGGGCATTCGTTTCAAGGACTAAAAGCCTGCAATCAAATAATCTAGTTTTAGATGCTAACGTGCTTCGAAGGCTCTGTGAAAGGCCAAGATTCTACCTACATCGGACCATTGGATCAAAGAAACAGAGGAAAAGTAAAGAAAATTTGGTACAGCACCGACATCAACCAAAACTCCATCAAATCAAAATCAAATCTCCCTTGTGAACCCATCTTAAAATCATATATTCAACCAACTATAAAACATTAACAGCTATGGTATACACACACACAAAGATAAACATGTACACAAACCATTCAAAAAAGACGTCATTAACATAAAGAAGAACAAAAATTAGCTACAAAGAGAAAAAAAGGAAACTTACAGATAGGAAAAGCAGCCTTGCCAATGATAGATTCAAGAGTATCATAAACCAGCTTACTATCCACAAGGAATTTCAAGTACCCATCGATGCTTGGCTCCCATTTCCGTACGGAATGTTCTTCGGGCTGTTTCACTTCCTTTTCACCTTCCTTAGCTTGCTCTTTGGTATGCAATTTCATAGCCACGAACCTCATCTCCTCCACGAACCCTTTAGCCTCTCCAGGGTACCTCTTCCGTGGTGTCTCCGTCGTCGAGGCCGACACGACGTAGCTCCGGGAAGCCATCTGGGGGAGTTTAAACGACTGCGTTTTGGAAAACAGGAAGTCCCGGGGGGTGAAACTGGAAGACAGATTGTGAGGAATAGAGGGTGTGAAGTTGGGTTTTTTGAGAAGAGTGTGGGATTGGGAAATTGAGGTCAGAGACGCCATTGAAAGAGTTCTTTTATACTGAAATTTGGTTTTGGGTTGTGAAGAAGAAAACGATCGAGGATTCAACAATGATAATAATAATGAAAAGAAAAAGATTAAAGAAAAGGGGGGGGGGGATTGAATTGGCGGTTGGATTACTCTTGATCTTGAAGATGAAGCGATGGAAAATAAATTGCTTTAAAAACTGGGTGTAAAGAGAAGTGCAAGTTATATGGATTGCTTATATTATCTAGGAGAAATCTGCCATTGTTGCATCATTGGATATCCGCAGTTTTTATAATTTTAAATCAGAATCCGCCAAACGGGTAATTTACTAAAAAAAATTCTAAAATTTCAAAAATTATGGAAATGGGTCAATTTGTAGAAAATTTATGGTAAAGGGCCATTTTCCCAAAAATGCGTCCATGTCGGTAGCGTTTTGGGAAAATCGACTAAAGCGCGCACGAGGATGCGTTTTGTCCAACTCGGCAAAAACACGCCCACGTAGGGCGCTTTTGTTGAGTGGACAAAAACGCGTCCGTGGCGCGCTTTGCGTCGATTCCCCAAAATGATTTGGCGTGGACGTTTTTGGGAAAATTCTATGAAATTATTTTTGAAGTTTTGGCGAATAGTCTCCGACAAAATAATTTTGATGAGATGTTTCTGAACAAATAGTGGCCAAAAACGCTTCTAGCAGGGCGCAATGTCTCAATATGACTCGACCAAAATCCTGGCCAATTCGTGTGCGGCTGCTGTAAGTCCACTGTGTGCTCATCATCGAGCACCTCTGTTGGCACGGGGATCGGTTGTCGGAATCCAAATTGCCGCAGAACTCGATCTGCCTGGTGCATCTCCACAGTCGCGTAGGTGATCAATGGGACCTTTACGTGCCAACTGTTCGGATTTTAGAGGAACTCCTCCGGAATTACTGCCCGAATTTTCGGATCCTCGTACGGTGTCCATTGAAACTATATTAACATTACCAAAATATTAGTTATATACCTAATATTAGACACTACATATGAAATACTAAATTATAATAACAAAATTCAAAACTTACTTGTGATTCGACCTTTGGTCCAATAGGAGCCGTATATCCTCAAGCGAGTTAGGTATTCCAACATGACTCGCCGAATGGTTCCACCTAATTAAATAAACTTTTAGCATGCAATTATACTATAAATCTACGAAATAATTGTAAAATATAATATTAAATTTACCTCGTTATCAGTGGGAATGAATATGGGTGGTCGAGTCGAGGGCGTAAAAATGGAAATCGGAACCATGCCCATGACTGCAGTAATGATAGGCAACCTCCGATTTTGTTTTACTCGACCGCGTCGACATCTCCGGTACAACCTCGACAAGACAGTAGACCCCAACTCAATTCACTGGCCGCTCAGTAATCAACATGTTTGAGAGCCATCTTAGGTGGACGAGGTTTCTAGAGAGGTCCGGCATCAGATAGCCTCCGATTATTTGAAGAATGTATGCCCGAGCATACCGTATTCTTTCTACTTGGTCGAACCTCGTTCGGCTCCGGAATCGTCTCGTAACTGTGCCATATCGATCCGAGCTCCTTGAATTCTATCCAAATGGCACCCGAAGCTCGTAGCATCGGCCATCCAATCGGTAGATATTACGGACCGGTGACTCACCGATTGGTCCACCGGTAATCCCAACTGCAATTGCACATCTTCTAGAGTGATGGTACACTCTCCGCATGGCGAGATGGAAAGTGTGGGTCTCGGTCTCCACCTCTCAATCAACGCTACCGATCAAAGGCGGCTCCAACTTGAACCCCGACCTATCGTGGCCACGTGCCAAAAAACTCGCTTCCTGAGTAATTTCTCGATCAAGGCGATGGGGACCATGCATATTCATGAATATAACATTCCAACACCGATCTGACTATTTAAAAATTATAAAATTAACAATTAATTAAAATTGCATAATTAAAAAAATTAAATTATATTGAAAAATTAAAATTAAAACTTACCATTTTCATTTGCTCGTGAAATGTGCTTGTTGTCTAAGCGCGTAATAAATACCATTGTAATCCGATAAAAATTTTAAAATTTTCTAAAAAGATATATTAAAAAATAAAAGGGCTTTTTAAGTAAATAGTAATGGACTATTTTTGAAATTTGAGAGTAAATTTCAAGGACCTTGAGAGAAAATTGAGAGAAAATTGAGAGAATATTGAGAGAATATTGAGAAAGGATTGAAATGTGAAAAAATAAAGGGTGGGGGCTTTTATACTTTTTTTTTTCGATAGTTAGGAGCCAAGCAGTCAAAAAATATGACCGTTCTTGGCTAAAGCGCCCACAGGGACGTTTTGTCCACCTAAAAAAAGCGCCCTACGTGGACGGGTTTTTTTGAGGTGGACAAAACGTGTCCTCGTGGCGCTTGAGGTCGATTTCCCCAAACGCTACCGACGTGGGACCGTTTTGGGGGAAATGGCCCTTCCGTAAATTTTCTACAAATGGCCCATTTCGTAATTTTGAAATTTTAGAGCTTTTTTGGTCAATTACCTCCGCCAAAGCTGCCGTCGTCTCAATGGATAATTAAATAATTCCTTTACGATAATAAAATTAAATTTAATTTGGAAGTATTTTTCTTTTTCTTAAACTTAACAAGTAATACAATTAAAATACAAATATAATACAAATGGATTAAAAACGGGTATAATACGAACAAATTGAATAAGTCTTGAACTAACCCTCCAACTATTGGTATTAGCTTTTGGAATGCATTGCTGCCTCACATTGCGGTAAAAGTATCATAGAGTCGTATTCTATCTCTTTTATTCAGAAAATAAAAATAAATTCTTATATATCAACATTAGATATTGGTAACACGTCAATTTTTAATAATAGTAATTGATGAAACTTTTAATAGAAATAATTAATTTACTCTTTGATTTAAGGGCAATTTACCAATAAATGCTTTTTTAAAAAATTATAGAAATAAACCTATTATTCAATTATTTACCAGAACGAGCTATTTTTCCGAAAGTGCGTCCACATCAACGTGATGTCGGGGTATGTGGCAAAACGCATCCCTGGGGAAGCGTTTTTGCCACATCAACAGAAAACACTTCCTTAAGGGCGCGCTTTGCTGATGTGACAAGAACGCTCTCCTAGGGACACGTTTTAGCCCGTGTTTTTTTCAAAAAAAAATTATTCTCGAATTAAATTTTCAAAAAAGGTTATTTTTTAGATATTATAAAAATAGACGAATTTTTTAAAATTTACGAGAATAAACCTTTATAAAGGCTCAAAATAACAATACCATTTTTTTTAAGGTGTCACCAATTAATATGAAAATATAACTTATAAATCAAATCTTTATATAGACCCAAAGTCTCATTTCCCTTGTTTTCTTGAGCAATGTAGGATATGAGATATGTGTATGTATAGACTCATGAATAGTTTAATGTGGGATGTCTTTCTCTTTTAACTAATAACATGAGATTAAATGCTACACTATATTTGATATTTTTACTTATAGTTTAAATTTTTTTACAAAAGTTATGCATTATAAATAAAATTTTAAACTCTATAAGTAAAAAAATATAAAATATAAAATGAGTATGGTAAAATATTTAAAAATAAATAATTAAAAATTACTAATAGTTGAGTGATCATTTTGTAAGTTTTTTATAATTCGATAGTTAAAAATATAGTTAAGTGACTACTAATATAATTTAATCTAGATATAAAATATGAAAATAATTATTATATTTTATGTATATTATATATTTCTATAAAAAAACTTATTTAAAATAATTATATACTATGTTTAAATAGATTATCTATCTAGTCAAAATATATCTGAAATAAATTTATCGGTATTCATTAGGTGATGAAAATTAAATTAAAATTAGAATTAAAAAATTAATTAGTATAGTAAAATATTAAAATAAATAAATATTTAAAATATATATCAATTTTTAAAATTACAAAAAATACTATTTGAGTACCAAATACTCACCATTTATTTATTAATCAAACATTCGTAATATAAAATAAAATAAATAATAAAAAACTAAAATTATAACTTCTAAATTTAAATAATGGAAAATTATTTTAAAATTAGAATTGCATTGATATTAACTTCAAACATTTAAAATTGAAAAGAAGATTATTGCATGTACAAGTTTCATATGTGTAATTTGTTCTCATTTTTTAATAGTTCTTTTGTATATGTTAACAATTCTAAAATGCAACAAAATTAAAGATCTCAAAAGATAATTTTATAATATGAGAAAATGTTAGCAAAATATAAAAAATAGAAATTATTTTGTAAAAAAATATCAAATATAATGTAGCATTTAATCTCATGTTATTAGTTAAAAGAGAAAAGAATCTCACATTATTTAGGAACAAACTATAAACCTATTCATGAGTCTATATATACACATATTGTAACACCCCAAACCCGCCCACGAGCCTTGACCGGATTTGGTATGTCATCAAGGAAAACATTTGCGAAGAATTTGTCTTAAAGGTGAAAACGTGAAAATTTGTGAACTTTAATTAAACATTGTGTATTTAAAAGCCCATTAAAATTTAGTTGTTATAAATTCCCGATTAAAACTTTTACATAAGTTATTGTAATATAAATCGATTCAAAATATTTTTCCATTATTAGTTCAATTAATAAAATAAACTTCAAACCATAAATAAAGTTTCCCAAATACCATAATCGCCCTTATTACATCAAATAAATTCCCAACATACTGAAAATATAAAATGTATAAAAATAAGAAAATCAACTTCTGCATGGGCCACCTTGTATCCACTCCAACCCGGTCCAAGCTTTATGCATCACCTGTAAGGTTTGAGAAATATTGGGTGAGTCAAACAGACTCAGTGCATAGTTATTTCACATGTCTCCATACATATGGGCTTGGCCCATATCCACACAGTCCACATAATCAGTCATGCAAAAATGCATCCCAACCCAACCTAAGTCCATCCGTTACACCTACCTTAGCAGACACTGCTTTGCTCAAGGCCGTGGCTGAGCCACCGATCACCTAAGTGATCCCACATATCAATCATCCACGGTGATGCACATTTATCAACCGCCGAGATGGGCACCTAGCCAACACCTCCCTTGATGAAGCACATAGCTACCATCAAGCGCTAATGTAGCACAAGGCTAACATTAGACCACGTACATAAATATGTACACCCTTTCCTTCGATAGTCACATCCCAAGCCCCATGTATGATGCCACAATATCATTAAAATAAGTATACATCACATGCCATCTCAATTTCATACACATACCATAGGCAAATTAATGTCATAAAGCACTGACCTGATAAATCGATTACCCATTATGGGTATCCACCATCCTAGCCCTTATTTCGGCTATCATTCACATTATACACATATTCATAATAATACATTTAAACATTCATTTAAGCATTCAAGAGACAATGCGATAACTACGCACCTGTTTGGCACAATCGATTAAATCTCGAAACTCTACGTCTAACCGATTTGCACCCAACCTTGTCGAATCCTCCTACACAACCTTTTGTCAAAATCGACTAACACTAAAACCAATTATGGCCTATAGCCGAAAGTCACTACTGCCTTACCTTACAGATCTAAATCTCGAAAACCTCTACTTGCCTTAAAAGTTGTCGAAATCCCTTGATCACTACAAATCCCGTAAACCTCCTTCACGCTAGCGCTAGACACGTTGCTTTGAAGAGAAAGAATCACACTACCGCTTTCGGCTTTTTAAGACTTACGACAAAAAGAGAGTGAGGCCACTATAGGATTGGCTATGGCTTCTAAATGGCAAGGGTTATTCGGCTATCCAAGAAAATATGTAGAATTAAAGTTGAAGAAAAAGAAAGAATAGGAGAAGAAGTGAGAAGCAATTGACTCAAAGAGAGAATTAGAGGAACAATTTTCGACCAAGGAAAATAATATGAAGAATAGCTTAAAAGATGGTCACCCTATTTATACAACTCAAATTCGCACTCCTACCTCCTCTCAAATTCCACTTCCTTCTCCTATAATAACTCTTGAACACATATTCAAAATATATAAAATAAATCTATAATTATCTTCTATCTATCAACTTAAAATAAATCCACCTTTATCAACTTAATTAATAAAATAAAAATTATCCATCATTAATCCTTTATCAAACTCCTAAATCATCTCTTATCTACCTATAAAAGAATAATAAAATAAATTAACAATTATCTACTACTTATCTAGCGAAATTCAAAATAAAATCCACTTAATCCTTACCCAATTAGAGGTCCAATTTCCGTCCACTACTTCCTTCTCTCTTGGCGCCAAAAGCTAAAAATAAAACACCTAACTCTGCTCACACGCTTGAACCCAAGACCTTGGAACCCTTAGCTGCAGTAACGCCTGTGCCACTTTGCCAAGGCGCCTCTTTGTGACATAATTCACCTGAATTTCTTTTAAGACCTACTTAGCCCAAGCGCCTTCTTTGTCACACAAAATAAAATGCCCTTTCTTGCTTCCTTCGAACTCGAACACAGGCCTCATTGCATAAAGCCACATATAGCACCCCAAGCCACTCTGCCATGGCCTTCTTTTATGACATAAGCTCGCCACAATTTATTTTAAAGCCTCCTTCCCTAGCTCCCTCTTGTCTTAACGCCAAAGCAAAATAAAAACACGTCCATGCCGCAAATGGGATTCAAACCAAGGCCCTTGTCCAAAGGCGTCATTTCAGCCCTTAAGTGGCGCATGGAAGCCACTTTACCAAGGCATGTTTTATGTCTAAACACTCCTACAACTTTTCTTAAGGCTACCTTAGCCCAGCTCCCCCTTTTTTACTTAAAAACCAATAATTTTCCAAAGCTTCCACCTTCATCCTATAATTTCCAAAGCCCTCAAACACCTCCAAACACCCTCACTAAGCCCACTAACACATGAATTATGCACTAAATGCATAACCCTAATCTGGGATATCACAGCTTCTACCCTCCTTAAAAATAATTTCGTCCTCGAAATTACTTAGCTAATTGCACTCCTACTCACCACACTAGGCTTACGTCACAGCACTCTAATCTTATAAAATATCATACTTCCTATGCACAATCTCTAAGTTCACATGCAAAGCTTGAATACTTTCACTAGCGATACAAGAAAACTATACAACAATCAAAGCAATTAAGGGTATTCGAAATAAGGAACGCACTACATTTGTCACATCCGCACATCACTCTCCTCATGACGGCCGATCGCATAAACCAACCTTCACGCCTCGCTTCGCTCCTTCAAGATCTCGCTTGGTGCTCCACGACCTGCATACGAACCATTTCCTCCATGGTTCGAACCACGACCCCTTGTCGCTATCGACCATTCTCGGGTGTTTGACCTCCTTTACCTTCCGTCCGAGCCCTATTCGGATCCCGAGGATGATCTTTAATCAAATGAGTCTTAGACTTACATCTAAAACACTTCCGATTCCGATTCCAAGACTCGCCAACATGATACCTCCCTTATTGAGCACATGGACTGTCCGGATTTCCAGTAGTTGGCTTAGCAACACGAGCGTAATCCTCAACCCTCGGTCTTTCTCGAAAGTTCTCGGGCGATTCGACGATCCAAAACTTCTCTTATCCCGATTCCTCTCCTTATCTCTCTCGCCTCACGAGTCCTTAATCCCTTCAGCTACCTTAGCCTTCTCTACTAGCACAGCGAACTCCTGCTCCTGATGTAGAGCTATCATCAGCCTCAGGTCGTCTCTCAATCCGTCCTCGAACCGGACACACCACTCATGCTCCGTAGCCACTACTCCTCGAGCATATCGGCTTAACCTCGTGAATTCAACCAGATTCGCTACGGACTTGTTCCCTTGAACCAGCCCTAGAAACGCCTTCCTTTGCGCATCAATATAGTGAGTACCAACGTACTTCTTCTGATACGCCGTCTTAACATATTCCCAAGTGAGATCCTCAGCTGTGGCCCGATCCTGAACTGTGAGCCACCATTGATACGCTTCATCGCGTAGCAGCGCCACCATTCTTTTAACCTTCTCTCGGTAGTCGGTCCAACTCATCCATAATTCGCTCGGTTGCCTCCAACTAATATTCAGTGATCTTGGGTGCCACACGGATACTCCACGAAACACTTGACTCCATTAGCTCGAGTCGCCAGTCTGAACTTCCTAGCTCTCATGTTTCCACCGCCCATACCACCATCTCAAGAACTCGTAGCACCGCCACGATCTGACATCATTCCCGTCTCGATCTTGTTGCTCAACACCAAAAGCTGGTGGTAGTGGCGGTGGTACCCCATTCTCAGATCCTCGACCCGACCTAACGGGTTCCGACACGACCATTCTACCTCTATCGTTCACGACGACCTCGTTCTCTAGAACTCATGTCTAACGTCGCGATTTAATCTGATTAAAAAGTTTTATATATTAGAAATTTTGTTTCACTATTTATCCACGAGTAAATTTTATGATAAGAAGTTTCCAGAAGTAGTTCTTTTGATCAATCAAAGTTTCAGTTTAAGTTCATTACTCTAATTCAGAGAATCACATTCTCATTCACATTCATCCACAACATTCACTTCACTACTTTGGGCATTTCTGATCATTCCCTACCCCAGGGGTAATTTTGTCATTTTTTCTATAGGGGTATTTCGATAATAAATCGGGGTCAATTTGAAAATCACAAAAGTCATTTCGAAATTTTCCAAACTCATGGGTATTTTTGAAAGAAAGATTTTCCAAACCCGGGCATTGCAGAAATTTGCGAAAATCGGGGTTATTTTGGTACTTTCGTAAACTAGGGGTAATTTGGTAAATTTCTAAATCAGGGTATTTTGAATTTTCACAAAATAGGTTTTTCGGATACTTTTGCAAAGTAAGAAAATTTTATTAAAATCGAGGTAGTACGGTAATAAATTTTTTTCCAAGCGAGGCATTTTAGTAATTTTACAACCAAGGGCATTTTGTAATTTTGTAAATTAGAGATATTTTGGAAAAATTTTCACAATAATCTTTTGCTACAATTAAAAGGGTAATTTAGGGATTTTAAAACTAGGGTTTCCATAAAATACTGGCTAGTCCCTTTCGGGTTTTAATTATTAGGTTTAGCCGTGAATAAGTCCTCTTGGTTAGGGTGAACTGCTATTCTGCGCACTGGTAGGATTCGAGTAAAGAGGAGGTGAGTCACTCGGACTACTTAAATACCAAGCTCTTCTGAATCCACTCCTAGACATGCGCACAATGGTTGCCACACCCTAACTAGGTGACTTACTTCTGAGTTTGTTCGATCGTTTTAAGTCTTATGCATGTGTTTGAGTGCACCGCCCTAGGGTTCAATAGATCCTAGTTCACTAATCCACGTTTCCACAAAAGCCCATACAGATCACATCTTCAAATCACTTGATGAGTCGAGGTACTTACGGTGGACTTGGTAGGAGAATACAGTGCCATGCCGAATAAACTCGAAATAAAAGTCCATATTTTGAAAAGCCCATTTTTGAAAACTATTTTCGGGCCCAAAACCTCAAAGTTGAGTTTTGAACCGGGCTCTGATACCAAACTGTAACACCCTCAAACCCGGCCCACGAGCCTTGACCGGATCTGGTATGTCACTGCGGAAAACATTTGCGAAGAATTTGTCTTAAAGGTGAAAACGTGAAAATTTGTGAACTTTAATTAAACATTATGTATTTAAAAGCCCATTAAAATTTAGTTGTTATAAATTCCCATTAAAACTTTTACATAAGTTATTGTAATATAAATCGATCCAAAAGTATTTTTCCATTATTAGTTCAATTAATAAAATAAACTTCAAACCGTAAATAAAGTTTCCCAAATACCATAAGTGGCCCTTATTACATCAAATAAATTCCCAACATCTGAAAATATAAAATGTATAAAATAAGAAAATCAACTTCGCATGGGCCACCTTGTATCCACTCCAACCGGTCCAAGCTTTATGCATCACTGTAAGGTTTGAGAAATATTGGGTGAGTCAAGCAGACTCGGTGTATAGTTATTTCACATGTCTCCATACATATGGGCTTGGCCCATATCCACATAGTCCACATAATCAGTCATGCAAAATACATCCTAACCCAACCTAAGTCCATCCGTTACACCTACCTTAGCAGACACTGCTACTCAAGGTCGTAGCTGAGCCACCGATCACCTAAGTGATCCCACATATCAATCATCCACGGTGATGCACACACTATCAAGCTGCCGAGATGGGCACCTAGCCAACACCTCTCTTGATGAAGCACATAGCTACCATCAAGCGCTAATGTAGCACAAGGCTAACATTAGACCACGTACATAAATATGTACACCCTTTCCTTCGATAGTCACATCCCAAGCCCCATGTATGATGCCACAATATCATTAAAATAAGTATACATCACATGCCATCTCAATTTCATACACATACCATAGGCAAATTAATGTCATAAAGCCTCGACCGATAAATCGATTACCCATTATGGGTATCCACCATCCTAGCCCTTATTTGGCTATCATTCACATTATACACATATTCATAATAATACATTTAAACATTCATTTAAGCATTCAAGAGACGGTGCGATAACTACGCTTTGTTTGGCACAATCGATTAAATCTCGAAACTCTACGTCTAACCGATTTGCACCCAACCTTGTCGAATCCTCCTACACAACCTTTTGTCAAAATCGACTAACACTAAAACCAATTATGGCCTATAGCCGAAAGTCACTACTGCCTTACCTTACGGATCTAAATCCCGAAAACCTCCACTTGCCTTAAAAGTTGTCGAAATCCCTTGATCACTGCAAATCCGTAAACCTCCTTCACGCTAGCGCTACACACGTTGCTTTGAAGAGAAAGAATCACACTACCGCTTTCGGCTTTTTAAGACTTGCGACAAAAAGAGAGAGTGAGGCCACTATAGGATTCGGCTATGGCTTCTAAATGGCAAGGGGTTATTCGGCTATCCAAGAAAATATGTAGAATTAAAGTTGAAGAAAAGAGAAAGAATAGGGAGAAGAAGTGAGAAGCAATTCGGCTCAAAGAGAGAATTAGAGGAACAATTTTCGGCCAAGGAAAATAATATGAAGAATAGCTTAAAAGATGGTCACCCCTATTTATACAACTCAAATTCGGCACTCCTACCTCCTCTCAAATTCCACTTCCTTCTCCTATAATAACTCTTGAACACATATTCAAAATATATAAAAATAAATCTATAATTATCTTCTATCTATCAACTTAAAATAAATCCACCTTTATCAACTTAATTAATAAAATAAAATTATCCATCATTAATCCCTTATCAAACTCCTAAATCATCTCTTATCTACCTATAAAAGAATAATAAAATAAATTAACAATTATCTACTACTTATCTAGCGAAATTCAAAATAAAATCCAGCTTAATCCTTACCCAATTAGAGGTCCAATTGTCAGTCCACTACTTCCTTCTCTCTTGGCGTAAAAGCCAAAAATAAAACACCCAACCATCGCTCACACACCTTGAACCCAAGACCTGCTGGAACCCTTAAGCTGCAGTAACGCCTGTGCCACTTTGCCAAGGCGCCTCTTTGTGACATAATTCACCTGAATTTCTTTTAAGACCTACTTAGCCCAAGCGCCTTCTTCTTTGTACAAAAATAAAATGCCCTTTCTTGCTTCCTTCGCAACTCGAACACAGGCCCTCATTGCGCATAAGCCACATATAGCGCCCCAAGCCACTCGCCATGGCCTTCTTTTATGACATAAGCTCGCCACAATTTATTTTAAAGCCTCCTTTCCTAGCTCTCTCTTGTCTTAACGCCAAAGTAAAATAAAAACACGCCCATGCCGCCAACGGGATTCGAACCAAGGCCCTTGTCCAGGCGTCATTTCCAGGCCCTTAAGTGGCGCATGGAAGCCACTTTACCAAGGCCTGTTTTATGTCCAAACACTCCCACAACTTTTCTTAAGGCTACCTTAGCCCAGCTCCCCCTTTTTTACTTAAAAACTAATAATTTTCCAAAGCTTCCACCTTCATCCTATAATTTCCAAAGCCCCTCAAACACCTCCAAACACCCTCACTAAGCCCACTAACACATGAATTATGCACTAAATGCATAACCCCTAATCTGGGATATCACACATATCTCAAATTTCACATCCCACATTGCTTAAGAAAATAAGGGAAATGAGACTTTAGGTCTATATAAATATTTGCTTTGTAAGTTATATTTCCATAGTAAATGGTGTTGTCACTTTAAGCTTTTATAAAGGTTTATTCTCGTAAATTTTTAAAAATTTTGGTCTTTTTTTATAATATCTAAAAAATGATTTTATTTTTAAATTTAATTTGTGAATAGTTTTTTTTAAAAAAAAACACGGGTTAAAACGCGTCCTTTGGAGCGTTTTTGCCACATCAGCAAAGCCCGCCCTCAAAGAAGCGTTTTTTGCTGATGTGGCAAAAACGCTCCACCAGAAATGCGTTTTCCTGCCACATATCTTGACATCGTGTTAACGTGGATGCGCTTTCGGAAAAAATGACCTATTCCAGTAAATAATTAAATAAAGGTCTATTTCCGTAATTTTCGAAAAAAGTATTTATTAATAAATTATCCTTAATTTAATATACAAAAATTAATTAACTCTTTGAATAAAAATAAAATATAATCTAATTTCTTGAATATTTCTCAAATTGCGTGTTCATTCATCAATTCTTTTCTTCAAGGAATCTCTTACTCAAACGTGTAAAAGGCTAAAAGCAACTAAAATAGCTCATAAATACAAATGAATCTTGGATGTACATTGTACAGTAGACCGGTCTACGGCCTGGTGCCCTGGCCTGGATTAAATGGGCTCATTGTTCTGGAGTTAGGTTTAGACCCAGATTTTATATTAAATAATTTTGTTTTTTAAATTAATTTATAAAAAAATAAACAATAGTGTGAAATTAAATTTTGTGTTTTTTAAATTTATAAATAATAAAATGAGTTATTTTTAGGGGTGAGTATTTTATCAAATCGAATAAAAATATTTGATTTAGTTAAGTTAATGAGTCATATTTTATCATCTTAACTCGTTTTGAATATTTTCCAAATCAAGTCAAGTCAAATAAATTTATTCGAGTTAAATTAAAAAATAAACAAACTGGTCATATTGAAATCTTGTTGACGATATGACTAAAATTCAAATTAAAAAATGCAAATATCATATATATATATATATATATATATTTGAACACTTTTAAAAGAAAATAAGAAAAAAATGATAATTAGTATGATAAACTTGCTTTAATAATTTATTTGTTCAAGGCATCAAATTAATCATTTTAAGAATTTTAAATATATAATTTAGCATTTTATATATTTTAAACATTTTAAAAAATAATTTAATTTTAATATATTTTATAAAGAAACTTTAAAAATATTTTATAAAACTAACGAGTAACAATGACCGAAAGAGTATTTACATCAATTTATTATTCGAATTGAATTTTACAACTCGAATTAAACTCGACAACTCGAATTAAACTCGAAATTTTGAATTGCTTATTGTAAAATTGAACGTCGATAATGACAATGAATCGCAAAACAAGAGAGAAAAATAGAACACACAAAATTTTACATGGAAACCCTTTTAAGAAAAAACCACAGGCAGAAATAAGAAAATTCACTATGTTAAATTCGAATGATACAAGATGAGAGACGATTACGTCTATTTATAGGTTTAAAAACCTTATTATAATCAAAGTCAAATAGAAATAATGCAATAAGATTAAAAACCTTGTGCGACCTTCGCCCTAATAAATCTCCCTATCTGCCACTTGTATTTTTATTTTTAACAGAAATTTTCTAATACTTGTTCAAATTGATTTGAAAAAAAATTGAATAATCAAATAATGCAATTCAATTAACTTGAAATTCGAACAAATTTTGATTTTTTTAAAAAATTGAATCAAGTTTTACTCACTCGTAGTTATTTGAATAGATCAAGTTGAGTCAAATTCAATATTGGTTTTTTTTTTCTTTTTAAGAATTGGACCATAACTCAACTTAGCTCGTAAATATATTGTAACCATTGAGCCATTAGTGTAATATTAACTATCTTGTTTGGAATTCCTACACAAGTCGTATAGTCCATTAGTGGTTGTTTTGAACAATTATATGTTTAGATGTCGTATATCGTATTATGTTGTTCGAATTTTAGTATGATTATTAAATATAAATACGTGTCAACATAAATATATTAAAATTTTTAAGAATTTATGTATTCGGGAGTCATATATATATATATATATATTCATATTTACAATTTTTTATTCAATAATTTTCATATTTACTAATGCGTTGGATACGAGTTTATTTAAAAATAAATAAAATGTTGGTAACATAGGGTTGGTGGGCTTTGATAATGGGCTAATGGCAATGGATTTGCACATGTGAGCAATCGATCGAATCGAATCGAATCGAATCTAAAAATTTCGAGTTAATCGAGTTTTCGAATCGTATTTTATCATCCTAACTTAATTTGAAAATTTTTCGAATCGAGTCGAGTGAGACGAAATTCAAATCGAATCGAATCGAATATATTTGTTCGAGTTAAATTTTAAAAAAATGACTTTAGTGTTGTTTATTTTTATGTAATTTTTTAAAAAATAATTTTCTTTAAATTTTTAAAACATGATCATACAATAAAAAATTGAGGTAAATAAGTGAATAAATAAAATCTTAAAATTTAAAAAAATAAAAATTGATTTGGGGGTTTAATTTGGGGGAGAAAGAGGAATTGGGTTGGGAACTTAGGATTTAGGAAAAAAAATTTTGGGCTGAGTGCTGATGGGCTTGGGGAGAAATGGGTAAAAGCCTAAAATTTAAAAAAATAAAAAAATATAGTTTATATTCGGTTTATTCGAATTATTCGAATTTGAAAATTCAACTCGATTCGAACTCGAAATTCGAAACTCAAAATTCGAGTTGATTCGATTAACTCGATTAACTCGATTAACTCGATTCGAATAATTCGAAATTCGAATTTTTTTTCAAATTTTTCGAATCGAATCGAGTTTTGCTCACCCCTATGCACATATACCCCTACCCACCTTCATTTTGGTTGATTTTTTAATATTTTTATTGTGCGCTGAATAAAAAAATCGAAATGAAAAGTCCTAATAACTTCAACTTAATGGAATTCTATTCTTTATTTTATGATTATTTTAAAATTTTATAATATAAAAATAAGTATTTTATATTTAAAATAACATAAAATTTTATATAAAATTATTTTTCAAAAATACCATTTAAAAGTTATTAATGGTTTTTATTTACTTTGAAAATTTATTTTAGAAAAAAATTCAAATTTTTAAAATAATTTTATTATTATATGTTCTCATCATCATAGCTGTTTTTTTTAACACAATACTTAAAACTATCTATAGTCCCTCTCTAACCTACAAATAGGAGAATAATGCATTTTAACGCACTCAAACTTACGTCCTCCTATATTGACAATAATACCATACTAATCGAACTAAGACTTACTCAATATAAGTACTTTTAAACATTACAATGATATTATCAATGAATCCAAAAACATATCCATTAAAAAAAATTCAACATGCTACATGATTGCTTGAGATTTGACTTCTTGTTTTTGGACCTTAACAATCAATCATATCTATAACTATATATATCTTTATTTAGAATTTAAAGGGTTTGTTTGATGACAACTAACATAGATATACAATATAATTTAAAGTATTGAAGTTGAGAATTTACATTTAAAGGCTTTTTAGAAAAAATAAAAAAATAAAGGACTGGGTTATTAGACAGCAATGCAATGTTATTAAATTAAAGGTCAGGGACAATTGAGTCTTAGTTCGATTAGTATTGATATTATTATCAGTGTAGAAGAATGTGAGTTCGAGAGTACTTCAGCGCATTATTCTCCTATTTAAGAATTAAGAAGGGGAGAGAGAATTGTATGAAACAAGGATATTATCCCTTTCCAATAGTTTTATACCACATCAATATTCTTATTCGAATTTTAAGATTTTAATTTGGATTTGATTAATATTAAATTTAGTTCAATTTTCACAAATCGTTAACATCGTACTCGATGTAGTATCATTTTAAGCTTACTTTTTGCATGTAAAAAATTATTTACCTAACATGATAATTAATGGATTTATTTATTCTTTTAAACATTTATAATTAAATTAAAATTAAAATTATATATATAATTGAAACAAAATTATAGTTTGTACATTAGACATATCATTTATAAATATTTTATAGTCAGACTCTTTTATGTTATATTTTACGAGTTTAAAATAATATAAAATTATACCAAAACATTACATGTTAATAATTTATTTAATATGAATTTTCACATGTTGTTATATTTATGTTGTGCTCATACTATTTTTATGTCGTGCCTAATTAAATTTTTTACAAGTGTTTATGTTGATATTTTAATTATGTTTCATATAAATTTGTCATAATAGTTCAATTGTAAAATCTAAATAAAAATATTTAAAATTAATATTATATTTATTTATGATATATATAAATTGTTAGGAATTAGTATGATTAACAATTAATCATGCGGAAAAATTAAAACCCATGCGCAAGATCCATTATTTGACATGTAATGAACATAACAAGAAATAGTTAGAAATTATATATACATTTGTCACGTGAATCCAATTCAAAAAGGTACACTTTAAGACGGAGGACCGCAAGCGAAATCCCTCTATTGAAAGTCCACCCCGCAACGATTCACGAACGTCCCGAGTACTAGCTCGTAGTTGTAAGAACGATTCCTAAAACTATCTTGTGTGCACAACCCTTTGTGTTTTGATCTAAGTGTATGTCTAATACTAATGAGAAAAGCACTTAATAATAAGAAAACTCCTTCTCTTTTTTCTCTAAAAAAAAAAACTTTTCAGTTATACTAAGCAATCAATGCTAGAGCATTAGTGGGTATAACGACCCATTATTGAGGGAGTTACAAATCTCCCATAATAGCCCCAATAATAACACTTAAATAACTGAAAATTCTGTCCATATCTCATGTATATTTGACTGAAATTTCAGCTATGATTAAGCCTCATAAACACCACTAATGAGCATTACTAAGCGGTGTTACATAACATTTATATACATCCCTTTTAATACACCATACACTTAGTCTAATTAAACTCTTTTAATTAGATACATACATATTATCTAGTCCAGCCAGACTAATGTACACAATAATTAGTCTTAACTAATTTCACACACAAAATGATATTCACATTGCATTATGTGTGACCCAATAGGATTAATCGGTATTGAGCTCGGACCGTTATCAAATAACGCTCCGGTGACATTTAGAGGTTTCTAGTAAAACATAAACATTACCCAAATCGATTAACTTAACGTCTCATAGTACACCTACAAATAACGTATTATGACTTAGTAAAATATCCACTTGATTATTGAACATTTTTAACATAAATATCATGAAACATTAGAAATTATGGACAAAAACATCACTATCCACTAGTTCATTATTTCTACAAACAACATTTATTTATTTATTTATTTATTTAAAATTGTAAGAAAAATGATGACCTACCAGGAATGAGGATTTGATTGGAGGGATGTAAACCAAGTTGATATTCTTTTCTCACTGGTGAAAAAGATAGGGTTTGGCTGGAATCTATTTTATGTATGATAAATTTGATAGGGACTTGCACTCTAGATTATTTTCTGGGTTCTTCATGCTTTTATAATAACTTGACTATCAAAATCTCTCTTTGGATTCTATGAGCTTCATATCTATTTGTATGGTGGTTTTGGGTACGAATTCTTTTAAAGTATCTGTGTTTGATATGTTTAGAATTACTCACAGTCCCTCTCAGGCCTTAAGTAAGAGGTTAATGCGCTTTAACGGACTCGAACCCACGTCCTTCTATATTGACAACAATGTCGATAATAATCAAACTAAGACTCAATCAACGCCCGTATTCAACCCTTCAATTTGGATAATATTGAATGCAAATAATAAGTGAAGTATTTTGTAGATATTTCATTTATATGTAAATATTTTTTAAATATTTTTGAGATATTTTAAAATTTATGTTTTATCAATTTTCATATTATTTAGATTCTTAGGATTGAAAAAAAATTATAAATTTCAGGTGAAACATTAAAAAACTCTCTTGCAGAAAAGAACTAAAAAAATAATTTAACCCTAATAAAAAATATAATAATCATTTTTTATGTCAACCACTACGTTATTCATCACATCATTATTTAACGGATCATCAAAGATTTGATGTAAAAATTAAATTCAAGGCCTCAAGCCATGAGAGTTTCAATGAAAAAATTAATTTGAAAGGACTCGATTCATTGCTAACTTTTGATTAAAATTTTAATTAAATATAATTTTTTCTTGTGAGTTTAATCGAGATTTTAAATTACCTTACAAAAACTGTTTAAAACTTAAAACTATATAATAATAAAACTTATATTCTTTAACAACATATAAATTTATAATCTATAGTTTGTCCCTTAAACTTGTTCAAAAGTATCAAGTTAATATCTAAAATTTTTATCTAGTTGATACGTCCGCTCTAACACTTTAGTTTGTATTGATGTGACACTAATAATTAACCAAATAGTAACACATAATAATCTTTCAATATGACACATGATAAATTAAAAGTTTATATATCTTTAGAAATTATGATTTATATTCCATTCCCATCATCTCCAAAACCATATCTTACCTCTTAAAATATACTTTCTAAAAATATAAATTGATTTGCTGTGTCATGTGAGGGAAAGAAAAAAGGCAAAAGAAAATATATAAGAAATAAATCAATAATTGAGAGAGGTGAAAAGACAATATTATCCTTTTGATTTGCTGGTTTCTAGAAAACGAAGGATGGGGGATTAGTGTAGGCAGAATAAAAAAAAATCTAGGGAAAGAAGATCCCACTTTAACCAATGAACGACAGCCCACCTCATTTAGAGCAATGGACTATAGTATGGACCCACCGAGCCACCCACCGTGTGGTTCCACCACTTGTGCACCACGGTCCCAACTTCGTCAACACCATCCTTCCGCTACGCGCCGGCATTTATATATGTTTAAAATTTAAACATGTTTTTTTAATTTTATATTATATTTATAAATAAAAAATTTATGTAGTATAAATTAAATAATGTAAAAATAACATAATATATTAAAAATTAAAATTTAAAGCTCAAATTTGTATATTAAATACGCCTAAATAACGGGATATTATAAGTGGAAGAATGGCTTTACTATCACGATCCACTGAGATTCAACTCTTTATCGCTTCGATTCGTCCTTTAAAAAAAGGCCTAAATATATATTTTTAAAAATTATAAAATAGGCCAATTTTATGAAAATATTTCAAGTAAAATACTGAAAATGACAGCGGCAATAATTTTTTTTATTTTCTGGTGGTACATATTAATTAGGAAAATAATTTTTAAGATTTATATATATAAAAAGATTATATGAATATCAATAAATAATGAATATAGTGATAAGGTAGAAACGCGGAAGATTACCTAAAAATCTACTCTTTTATTTTCTCGGAAACCAAACAGCTGAGGAAAAACCCACGTGCTGATCATCACCATGAAAGATTCAATCACTCAAATCAACGGCCCAGATGATTTCCGTACATCCACTTATTCTCCCGATAAAAATCCAGCACCGCCTATTCCCTTCTTTCTCAACTTCTCTTTAACGCTGCAATTGCAGCAGAGAAGCATTAGATCCCCCAAATCTTTGGCTTATTTCTACATATTCACCTTTCAATTTTCTTAACTTTTCAATTTAGTCCAACATGCTTTTAAGGAGTGCATCGACGCCGTTACTTAATTCATGGGTCCCACACTCGAAGGAGCCGTCGCCGGAGCTCGATTCGTCGCACCTGATTGCCCGAACCCGATCCGTTTCGTTCAGGATTTTGTGTTCGAGCTCCAGCTCGAGCTCGATTTCTGTTGCGTCGGGCGATGACTCGAGCAGGAGGATGACGAGGGCGGTGTCGGAGACGGATCTGAGGGAGCTGGTGGTCCCTAAGATGAGAGAAGTTAAGCGAAACAACGGGATCTTGAATGCGATATTTGTTGAGGAAGAAGAGGAGGTCGAGAGAAGAAGCTGGATTTCAGTGGCGGAGAACGGGGTCGCTCGCGGTGGAGGAAGAGTGTGAAATTGGTGGGGCTGATGGTGGCGGTAGATCGGACAGTGGTGATGATAACGAATGGAGCTCGTGGGATTCGAATAACGGAAATGATGGTACCGAGTTGTATTATCAGAAAATGATCGAGGCTAATCCTGGAAATTCACTTCTCCTCAGCAATTACGCTAGATTCTTAAAAGAGGTAACTTGGATTCTTTTTAATGCTTAATTACATCAAGCATCCCAAACTGTTACTTCATTTTAAATTGATCCTTAAATATCAAAACATTTAATCGAATCCTATTGTGTCAGTCAGGTTGAATCCACTATGAAATATATTTAAAATTCGTGATTAAATTGTAAATAAGACTTGTTTTTGCATTAGATTAGATTTAAACTGCCTAGATACATATCTTTTACCTTAAAATTGAGCTGATATCTGATCTCTGTGCTAGTTTCTTTTTCAAACTAATGGTTAGAAGGTCATTTGAATAGCAAACTCGAGACTAATTTAAATTTTAAGTCGTTATTTAAGGATATGCAGTTAATTTTTTTAAAAAATAAATGAAGGGTAAAATAAAACGAGTTTTTGAGTTGATCTAATGTGGGAAAACCGGACAGGTTCGTGGGGATTTCGTGAAAGCCGAGGAATACTGCGGGAGGGCGATCTTGGCTAATCCAAATGACGGGAATGTTCTATCTATGTATGCTGATTTAATCTGGGAAACTCACAAAGATAGTTCCAGAGCTGAAACTTACTTCGATCAAGCTGTTAAAGCAGCTCCTGATGACTGGTAAATCCTCCTTCCCCAAAAGAACTAAATTCTAAACAATGGGTTTAATCGTTTATATTCAACCACACAATGATTGATTGAAAATTGTCATTTTGTTTTGATGAAAATTTGCAGTTTTGTGCTAGCATCATATGCAAGGTTTCTTTGGGATGCTGAGGAAGAAGAAGATGGGGAAAATTTGAGTGAAGTACCAGAACCAAGCTTTATCCATGGAGTTTCTTCAATGCCTCCACCTTTGACTGCTGCTTCTTAAGATCCTTCTCTGACATGGCTTGTATATTTAGCTATTTTTCTGACTTTTTTTGTTCATATTACCTTTTTCTTTGTTTTTAAGTAGAAACGATATGAGTGAATTGTGTGTAGTTATTGAGAACTCTGTTTTGCCTTTTCTCATCCTTGGTAGTACCATATAATGTAAAAGGGAAAATAAATAATATATGAAAAATAAATCTTCCAGTGAAATGTTCTTGTTTCTTTCTTTTCAATCCATCTATTTTGATTCCTTTTTGTGAATTCAGGTTATTGATGATTATCATTTGTAAAAAGATTCCCTGTTGTTGATCTTATCAAAAGATTAAAAGACAAAAACCACTGTTTTTTTTTTTTTTTTTGTATTTTCCTTTTTGGTTGTTTTGTTATTATTCATTGCCTTTGGATGGTAATAAACTTTGTGCAGCCGAGAATATTCAATTCTTTTCACGTTATCTTTTTGACTTAAGTAATCAAAGATTGTGCCTTAATCCAACTTTATGAGTTCTTTCTTTTCTTTGCAGAAAAAAAAAATGAAGGAAAACTGTGATCAAATTAATTACTCATGTATGGTGTAGCTAAAGAAGATAACTCCCAGATTTTTTGATAGATCTTGGATTTTTTCCTTCTGGTGTTTTTCACAGATTGGGGAGCACATCAAGGGAAAGCTTTTTTTTTTTTCCTTTTGCAAGGAAAACTAGCTGTTGGGAAACAAGGGGAGCTGAGGAAGGTGATCAAATGATCCAAAACCAACCAAGAACTGAGCCACTGACCAAACCGATCCCCAGGACCACGAGCAGCACGATTGCAGATAATTCTGCTTCTGACACTGGTACGGTCTTGGGGGCTAGGATCATCAACACGCTTGTTAGGTATCCATTAGTCAGTCCGAGCATAAATGTAAGCACCACTACTGGTATTTCACCCTTAAGCCACTTCGGTCCATGGAGGCAAGTGGTGAAAAGCGGATAAAATAAAAGCCTGGATATGCAAGCCCACGTAGCTTTCTTAATGCTCTGTAGAACATATATTGCAGTCAGAGACTTTCCCATAAAATCTGCCACATTATATACTGTGATCAGTAAAACAGGATACCAGTCCCGTAGAAATTTCGACTCCAGGTTCTCGCCTATAAATCCAGGGAAAATCGACAGGGTCACTACGTAAATCATGAGAATCCCAAGTGCTGGCCAGCAGATCTTTCTCACCACTGTCCAAAACTGTGGGCTGGAGCAAAATGGGTCATCTCCAAGAATCCTGTAATGCTGTTGCATAACTGGTAACTTGTATGGCAAATTGCAGCAAAGAATGCAACAAAGCTGGATAGTTGCACCGACTATAAAGTAGAAGTGAGCACTTGCTCGCAGGCCCTCCGGGGTTTGCGGAAGTGAAGCCTTAGTTGTTATTCGCAGGATTGAAACCAGCACACCTGTATGTCGAATTTAGTTAGATATTGGAGTCACATAACATTGCAGATCACACAGCAACTGTTATGGTCATTCTTACAGGAAATATGGAGATTAGAAGAATAAAGGTTGCACTTTCATGGAATGAATTTCATACTCTGGAATCTTTTCTAGACACACAGTGAAGGTCACTAGGTCTGATATTAGCTTTTGGCATGTTTTCTCGTATATGGTTTATGTAAAAGTTACTTCATTCTTGTCATTGATATAGTTTAAAACTACTCTTAGATGATTGCTTGATTCAGAAAAGCAATAGGAGAATCATGATGGGAACTAAACAGTGAAAGTGTTACCTGAAGAGGCAGTTCCAGCAAAAATAGCCTGCATGTACTGTTTTGGAAGCTTTCCAGCTGATCCTATCAAGCTCCCTGCTATCAATCCATCCGCTAAACCGCATATTACAACGGCTGTGACCGTCACGAAATAGGCTGCACTCTGTTTCTCTTCAGACCAACCACCCTGCCACACCCAGTCTATAGTCGGAGCCACCATTAGGGAGAGAAGAAACATGGAAAACCCCATGTTCAGTCTAAACCTACGAGTCAGAGCCAGATTTGTCCCGCAGCACGAACCCAAACTCATCATAACAACTAAAACCAGCACCGAGGTGCTCATGTAACCCACGGAGAAAACCTTTTCGACATGCTTGGCAGGGTAGAGATAACCGAAGTAATCAACAGCCGTGATGAAAGCATTCCACGGAAGCAAATTGCCTGCACCAAGCAAGAAATGGATTGCATAAGCAACTCTGTAAGTATCCCTTGGCTCAAGCTGATGATCTGTTGAAGCCTTTGGGTTTTCCATTTCTTGCATATCCTGCACTACAAGATTGCAAGTGCAGTAATTTGGTTGGAATTTAAGGTTGCCAATAAGGTATAAGGTTGTTCTAGAGAATTGATGAATTGACTTGTTGATTAGAAAGGCATATATACAAAGCTAAACTGAGCCTAACAGAGAGTAGCAGCTTAAGCTAGTCAATAGCAAAGAGGCTTAAATGGTATTTGAAATGCAATATAGCTTAGCTAGCTGCCTTTGTGAAATTGGTTTAGTTGAACCAGCTTGACTAACCATGGGAGGGCAAGCTGGAGCCACTTGATGATGGGATTTGATTGATGGGTTTGGGATTTTGGAACCAATGGGAGGCTCATGCTTGTTAGAAAATATGCGCTGTTTGTGGGGACGGTAATGGATGGCAAGAGGTTGAAATACCTTTTCTCTTGTCATTGCTTTTCTGCTACCACTGCCCATGGGTTAACATTGCATTGGTCTTTTCAGGTTAATAATCAGAATCTTACCTGAAGGACCAGGGGGCTGGCAGTGGCATATTTCAGAGAAGATCATTTCACAACTTGCAAACATTTATTCTCGGTAATCGTCGGGATATAAGGATATGATCTTCAAAGACTCTTTAAATACATAAACGATGAGACAGACAGACATTCAAGTTCGAGTAACATAAAAAAGGTTCAATATCTGCCTATGTTTATGCGTATTGTATTTGATCATTTGAATTTGGTACCTTAAATAAGGTATATACATGTTTTAAATATGCTCTATCATATTTTTTTTGAAGACTCAGTTAGAACATCTCGAAGTTCTGAACCATTTAATAGAAACGTTTGGTGCAATTAATTGGAGTATGTTTGGACAGTTGATGTATTAATTAGCCATCCATCTGCAGGAACTTGATTCCATCGTCGTATGTGTTGTTTTGAACTATTATTCCCTCTCATCTTCACCACTTTCCACCTATATATGTATTTTTACTTTGAGGGAGCTGATAAATGAGAGACACATAAACAGAGTCACACCATGAATTCGTGCTTTCCAGAATCAACCACTTCTTTGGTTAGAATTTGATCGTAGTACATTAACTAAAATTACTGGTTCTTGCTAGCATATTATGTATAAATTGTTTGAATTATTAATTTTTAATAATTTCTTGAATATAAATTATTAAATCGTAGTATCATTTTTTTTTTTGTATAATTACAGGTGTCTTCATCCATTTTACGCTATGAATCAGTTTTGTTCAAGGTGATATTCAATTAAAACATTTCCAACAATAACCGGTTAACTTTTTGAACCTATAACAAATGAGTGTTTGAAAAGGACTTTAATAACCATTTCATACGATTCAAAACCAAATGGATTAACTTTTTATAAAGCATATGTATCAAATCCCGATAAATTGACAATTTAAAATAGAGAGATTAATATCTTAATATTTATAAAACAATTATTTTTAGAAAAAAAAAGCAAAGCTATCATCCAGTTTTCCTTGGGGAATTTCACACTAATGATAGTGACAACAAAAAGAAATGTGGAGCAAATGGCTTTAGTACTAAGCTTTCATTGATGCTTTTCAATACCAAAGTTAGAAATTAGGGCAAAATTAAAATTCGATTTTAAAATTTAAAATAAAATTATAAAATTTTGAGAGATTAAAAATAAAAATTATGTTGAAAAACAATTTAAGTTAAATACTTGACAAATAAAAAAAAAAAACTAAAATTGATAATATGTCATTTAAGAGGAGGGCCAATGATGGTAATCAAAAGGTAAAATATGAAAATAGGGCAATCATAATATTATTAGCTTTCATACTTTTGACTTCCAAAGTAATAATAATTTTTGAAATTTTGCACACATAATTCAATCTTTTTATTAAGATATGATACCCACGAATAAACACTTTTTTTTTTTTTGTTATAAGAAAACTAACACTTCGATGCTTTTTTTTAATAAAATCTTTGAATAATCCATGAAAAATTATTTAATTTTGAGTATTTAAGTTTAAAATTTATTATACATATTATATATATATATGTTTCGAGTTTTCAAGTTATGTGTCATGTGTAGATTTTAGTTCAATTTGTTGGCTTTAGTCTAAATTGAATTAATTTTTATTCTAATTGTGCGAATGGTATGATTATACTTTGTGATTTCTTAGACAATCTATGCTATAATAATTGAATACTTCTGGTTTCTCGAATATGTATTTGTATTTGTAATTTTAAGTTACTTATAATATTTTTAAAAAATAATTAGAGTGAGATATAATAGACTAATGAATTACATGACATTTGATTTCGTTATTTGAATTTAGGTAACTTTTGGAAGATTATTTTATAATAAACCCTAATTTCTTTTTTCTTCAAATCGTTGCTTCTTCTCCCTTGATTTGCCCAACAGTGTTGCTAGCCTTCGGGCTAACTACCACCCGCCTTTTTCTTTCTCTCACCAACTCTCCTTCCTTTTTTTTTTTCTCCTTATTTGCTCCATGTGTCTTCTCTCTTTTCAGTTTATGATTTATTTTGTCTATTGTCTTCACAAGTTGTGATGGACAACGGTGCCTATAGTCATTGAAACTCCATCGGCCACCAGCAATTTCTCTTAGAAAGTGAATGGTTATTCGTCGACTTCTTTATCTGTTTTTGTTTTGAGAGTATTCCGGAATTATAAATGATTTCATGAGTCAGTTTGAACTCGTGTTCTCTATATATATATATTGTTTTCCCTTGCTTATAAGTCTTCACTTTTAGAAGTTTTTATCTACTCTTGCAACACGTTTTTTAGACTTGCTTTTGCAAGTGATTTTTTGGGATGGTTTTGTTGATGTCCTCTCCAGTTTGGTGGCCACTCAATTCTTTTGCCGATTTTGCCCACCGCTTTGTACCATTCGGGACTGATTTTCTTATCGTAATAGTTGCTTACAATCACTCTAGATATGTCGTACTTGAGTTGTGATAAAGTTTATTTTCAATGTGTCCGCAACATTTTATTGATGTTGAAATTAAAGTCTTTATTATATTGATAGAGCTTACCCTTCACCGCAAATAAATATTTTTTTTTTACTCAAATCATATAATCTCATTCATAAAATGAATCAATAAATTTTCCTTTTTTAAAAAATGAAATTTAGGTAACTTTCGAATCGCAGTGAGGAGTAATGGGCCATATGAATTACTAGCAATTTGTTTCTTTCACAGAAAATAAATAAATAATTAAAATATAAAATTAAATAATATTACCAAGAATCACACCGATAGTTAAACCATTCAAATCATTAATTCTTAATTTAATCGATTTATTCAATTATAACACGATAATTTAAACAATCATAAAAATTAAAAATAATTAGAAAAAAATCTAAAAATCATAATAAAATAAAATACATGTAATAAAAAATCCATTACAAATTTTTAACAATAAAACTAAATTTTTTATATGATATATTCTAAATATACAACTTTCTTAAAGAGAGCCCACCAATCTCGTAGCCCAATTACTCATTTAAATGCTTGGGCCAAATTAAAATTTCAAACCCTTCCTCTTATACAAGTTGTAATTGAAAGTCCTTTGGGCTTCACTTAAAAACAATAAAAACAAAAACTCTTTCTCCACTTTCAAATGCCCTACACATAAATCAATGTCCCTTTAATTTATTAGAATATGTTGTAAAAAGAGAAACGCGTCTTATAAGGTGCGTTTTAAATTATGTCAGTTAAAAATGTGTTTTACAGAATACGTTTTCACTAAAATTAATAATTTAGATCATTTAGTTAGATAGTTAGATAATTGCGATTACGTCTTTGAATCCTAGGTTTGATTCATCCTATCGATAATTTTTGTATTTTTATTTCATGTTGTTTAAAATTTTTTAATTAATGTTTATAATTAATAAATATATTATTTTTAAGTTTTTTATTTTTAATTAATAACTATTTAATTTATAAAATCAAATAATAAATATGTAATTACTTTTTAAAAACACCAACTAACTCTTTTATTTATTTTCTCCACCTATATTGTGGGTAAATGATTTTTAATATGAATTGAAAATTAAATATTACATTTATTAAAATTATATTTACTAAAAACAATGATATTTGATTTTATAAATAAAAGAATTATTAATTAAAAAACTTGAAAACAATATATTTATTAATTATATACATTAACTAAGAATAATAATAAAAAGCTTGAAACGAAATGAAATAAAAATACATATTAAAATACTTATAAAGGAAATAAACTTGAGATTCAAAGATAAAATCGTAATTATCTAACAATCTAATCAAATGAGCTAATGTATTAAAATATTAGTTAAAAATAAAATTTAAAAAATTTAAAACAACATTAAATAAAAAAATACAAATACAAGTAGAAAAAGAACCGAACTCAAGACTCATGGATAAAAACATTATTATTTAACCATTTAACCAAAGAAGCTACATTATTAATTTTCAGTGAAAACACATTCTATAAAGCTTGTTTTTAGTTGACGTGGTTAAAAGCGCATCTTGTACAATGCGTTTTCACTTTCTTTCTTCAAAAACGACATATATTGGCAAATTAATTTTTTTTGAATAATCTCATTATAGTTTTTGATCATATCTAATATTTTTTACATAATATCTAGAACTACCCATAACCCTTCCTAACCCATAAATAGGAGGATAATGTGCTTCGGCATCAACATCAATATCGGGTGTAATATTCAGATCGATATCGATCCCACGATATTCGATTCGCATCAACATACGATGTTGGACGCACCATGGACGGTTCTTGAGCTCCATGTTCTTCACCATATACATTCTTTGTCTTCATTTGCATCAATACCGCTTAACTCAAACAAATAAGTGAATCGGTGCATTTCATTACTCTGCTCCCACAATAAAGACCGATCATTGACTCCACGTCTTCGTCATCTACAAGTTCCATTTCGTGAATTTGATCGGATCTGCGAAACTGGAAACTTGTAGAAAATTCTAGATTGTTCTCTCACACCGCCTAACAATTTTTGCGCTTATCCTTCGCTTCATATCATCCAATGAGACATTTTATTAAATCTCATTGCTATTTGTTGCCGATATTCAAATATGCATCCAACAGCTTGTTGTCAAGATGATTCCATCGAAATAAACGCATCTGAAAAAACGATCATCCATCTTCAATATTTAATCATTAAAAATAAACAAAATTGCTCGTAAATTTTTGATCAAGATATACTATTCTTAAATAAAAATTTAATGTTTGAATATGCTATTTTTTCATTCTTAAGCTCACACTATTAGAATTATCATTTTGTACATGAACAACATTTATCTTTACATCTAACCACTTTATCATTTTTCATTGTTTTAATATTTAGGGTTCCTTACTAACAATATTTACTAATACTAACTAAAATATTAATATACTAACATAGTCAATATATGATTTTCGGGTTTTAACTAACATATCAACATACTAACAACAATATACTAACTAGTTACATATTTAATAAAATATTAATAGTATTCTAATATTTTAATTATACTACTACCAATATATTACTATTATAGGATTTTTAACAAACATATTAATATACTAATACATTAATATACATACTAACCATTTATTTTGACTATTTACTTGTATTTTCCTTTTCTCAAATTACATTACTAACAATAATTATAATCTATATTATTTTCATATTTTCATATTTTATATTATTTATTTTAATACATAATGTTTCATATATTATTTTAATGTTCTTTTATACTAACAATAATTATAATATTTTTAGTAAAAATAATAATATTATATTACTAAATAAAATAATCAATAATACTAACCTAACAATAATAGTAAAGTTTTATATATATACTAACTATAAATTAATCATTAAGGATTAACTAATAATAATATACTAACTAAAATAATGTTAGAGTTAAAACTAACATATTAATATATATAGTTTACTAACTAACCAAAATATTTTTTAGGGTTTCTAGCGCCTACCAATAATAATATAACTAACTTACTAACTAAATTAATTACCACTTAACCTACTAATCCTAACTAACAATACTTATAATATAAACTAAACTAAACTTAAAATAACTAACAACAAATAAGTAATAAAAAATTAATATATAATAAAATAAAATAATAACATAAAAAAAACACAAACAATTAAAAAAAATAATACCTAAATTTCACTAAATTTTTTTCCTTCCCGTGATCTCCTCTCTTTCTTCTTTCTTCCTCCTTATTTCTTTTCCTTTCTTCTTTCTCTTTCTCTTTTCGGCCACCACCTCCTTCCTTCTTCTTCTTCTTCTTCTTCTTCTTCTTCACGCTTGTTGCTTCAAGTTTGGGGGAGGGACCATTTAAAGGTCCCCATGAGCGAACATGGCAAAGAAGCATCATGAGTGCCGCCTATGGAGGCCATTGTCCAGCTCGGTGCTGCTTTGTGGCACGCCATTGTCCAGTGCACTGGTGCGCTGCACTGTGGAGCCATTGTTCAGGCTTTCTCTGCCGTTTTCAGCCTTTCACTGTTTCCTTCACTGTTCATCTAATTTTTTTCACTGTTTGCTGCAGGTGCCAGGGTGGTGCCGCCTATGGGAGTGGCGTGACCACCCTGGCCATACCACTTCCGTAAATAATTGATATGGCATACCATTTTGGTATTTTTTTTTTAACCTATTTGTGTAAAAAACCCTTTTATTGATGTTGAAATTAAAGTCTTTATTATATTGATAGAGCTTACCCTTCACCGCAAATAAATATTTTTTTTACTCAAATCATATAATCTCATTCATAAAATGAATCAATAAATTCTCCTTTTTAAAAATGAAATTTAGGTAACTTTCGAATCGCGAGTGAGGAGTAATGGGCCATATGAATTACTAGCAATTTGTTTCTTTCATAGAAAATAAATAAATAATTAAAATATAAAATTAAATAATATTACCAAGAATCACACCGATAGTTAAACCATTCAAATCATTAATTCTTAATTTAATCGATTTATTCAATTATAACACGATAATTTAAACAATCATAAAAATTCAAAAATAATTAGAAAAAAATCTAAAAATCATAATAAAATAAAATACATGTAATAAAAAATCCATTACAAATTTTTAACAATAAAACTAAATTTTTTATATGATATATTTTAAATATACAACTTTCTTAAAGAGAGCCCACCAATCTCGTAGCCCAATTACTCATTCAAATGCTTGGGCCAAATTAAAATTTCAAACCCTTCCTCTTATACAAGTTGTAATTGAAAGTCCTTTGGGCTTCACTTAAAAACAATAAAAACAAAAACTCTTTCTCCACTTTCAAATGCCCTACACATAAATCAATGTCCCTTTAATTTATTAGAATATGTTGTAAAAAGAAAAACGCGTCTTACAGGTTGCGTTTTAAATTATGTCAGTTGAAAATGTGCTTTACAGAATGCGTTTTCACTAAAAATTAATAATTTAGATCATTTAGTTAGATAGTTAGATAATTGCGATTACGTCTTTGAATCCTAGGTTTGATTCATCCTATAAGTAATTTTTGTATTTTTATTTCATGTTGTTTAAAATTTTTTTAATTAATGTTTATAATTAATAAATATATTATTTTTAAGTTTTTTATTTTTAATTAATAACTATTTAATTTATAAAATCAAATAATAAATATGTAATTACTTTTTAAAACATCAACTAACTCTTTTATTTATTTTCTCCACCTATATTGTGGGTATAGTGATTTTTAATATGAATTGAAAATTAAATATTACATTTATTAAAATTATATTTACTAAAACAATATATTTGATTTTATAAATAAAAGAATTATTAATTAAAAAACTTGAAAACAATATATTTATTAATTATATACATTAACTAAGAATAATAATAAAAAGCTTGAAACGAAATGAAATAAAAATACATATTAAAATACTTATAAAGGAAATAAACTTGAGATTCAAAGATAAAATCGTAATTATTTAACAATCTAATCAAATGAGCTAATGTATTAAAAATATTAGTTAAAAATAAAACTTAAAACAACATTAAATAAAAAATACAAATACAAGTAGAAAAAGAACCGAACCCAAGACTCATGGATAAAAACATTATTATTTAACCATTTAACCAAAGAAGCTACATTATTAATTTTCTATAAGGCTTATTTTTAGTTGACGTGGTTAAAAGCGCACCTTGTACAATGCGTTTTCACTTTCTTTCTTCAAAAACGACATATATTGGCAAATTATTTTTTTTGAATAATCTCATTATAGTTTTTGATCATATCTGATATTTTTTACATAATACCTAGAACTACCCATAACCCCTCCTAACCCATAAATAGGAGGATAATGTGCTTCGGCATACTCGAACTAATATTCTTCTACATTGATAACAATGCATGCCAATTGAACTAAGACTCAATCGACAAATATCTTAATTTCTTAAATTTTATAAAATATATATATTTATTTAATTTACTTCATATATATAAACGAGTGTGTGTCACATTATTATTGTAAAAATTTTTATTGAACCGAAAGATAGTAAAATATTTTGCATATAAAGAAAAGGACAAAAATTTCGAAAAAATATATAATTGTTTAATTCTGCAATTGCTGTCTAACAATGTTTATAACTTGTTACATAAATTATCCATACTTTACATTCATCTAAGCTCAATAAAATAGTTCTTCTTTTGGTATGATAATAAAATAGGTAATTTCTTTGACCAATGTCGGGGTGTGCTATAAAAGCAAATGTGGGATAAAGAGGGCACGTGCATATAGTCCAAACTTAAAGCAACCCATGCCTATTTTTTCACATTTCGAGCAATTTCCCTTTTTTTTTTTAAATGTAGAACATGAAGTTTTTATATTAAAAGTTGGTTTATATTTTTCTTAAAAATTTTATTTATTTTATAGATTCTTATTATATCTGTATTTTTATATAATATTTAAAATTATTTATAGTCATTTTTAATTCTTAAATAGAAGGATAATGTATTTCAATACACTTTAACTTATATTTTTTACATTAATAACAACATTAATACCAATCGAACTAAAAAGAATGGACATATTTTAATTATTTTAATCAAATCACAAATATTTAATTTACGCTCTAATATAATTAAAACAACTCAAATATATATATATATTTTTTTTATAAAAGCCAAGTTTTTTTATACTTTTATTTTGTTATTCTTTATATTTCCAAAAGATAGAAAAAGTGAATATTAAAAAGTGAAAATATTAAGAATCATGGCTGCTATACGAGTATTTATTTATATTTTAAATGGACTGCTTTTCGTTAGGTGTGTTGGATGCCTTTCCATAAATATTTTCCCCTTTTTTTTAAAGGTGGGGAAACATCACATTTCAATTAATTATTATTAATTCTCAATGCAATGAAAATAAAAGCAATTCCTAACCTTTGGATAGTTAATAATAAAGGAAGTGCGGATTGAGTTTTAACTCGATTGATATATGAGTATTATTGTCAATATAAGAGGATGCGAGTTTAAGTACGTTGAAGTATATTATCCTCCTATTTATGGGTTAGAGAGAAACTATGGATAGTTCTAGACATTATCTCAAAAAGAACAGATATGATCAGAACTTATAATGAGATTTTTTAAATAATAATAATAATAATAATAATAACAACAATAATAATAATAATAATAGAAGGAAAAGAGAGAAAATTTAATGAAAGGTAAAAAATGTATTTATATTTTATTTGGATTATTAAAATTAATAAAAGAAAGTAATAAATTTTTACATATAGGCATTAGAGAAGTCAAAATTTTAGGGACCAAATTTGAATTATAAATTTTGAAAGAGTTAAAATGTATTTTTTCATCGATTAATGTAAAATTTTACAATTTTCAAGGGTTTAAACTATAATTTTTTTTACTTTTGAGAGAGGAGGGACAAAATATAATTTTTTATTAAATTAATTTAAAACTTTACAAATACTCGAAAAACTAAAGTGGTAATTTTTCATTGGAGGTTTTTCGCAATTTTAATCAAGTCCTTAAATTCTTTTCCTAATACTAACTAAATCTCTTAAAATTTTAAAATTTTAAATTAGACCTTCAAAATTTTTAAAAGTTTTAATTAGGTCTCATATATTAATTCTCAAAAGAGACCATGTTTGAAATAATATTTTGATGTGAAATCGGGGAGACTTTTAATAAAATTTTTGGGAATCCTGATTCATTTAGCTCCAATTATTATTTAATTAAGAAAAATCCAACTTTGTTGAAAGTTTAAACGTTAAAAAAGGCACACATAAGGGATATTTGTTTTTTAGTCCCTTTATGATTTAAAAGTTAAAACTATAGTGGTCAAGCACGTGAATGAGGAACCCTTATCGTTGGATTCTCTATGTTTAACCACTAAACAATTTTATTCATTCTTCACACATGGGACTTGCTTTTGTAATTTACAATTTATTTAATTTACGATTTTCATACTCAATTTTTTTACAGAGAGAATATTTTATGCATGTTCTAAGCACCGGTAATAAATAATAACGTAAAGGGTAAATTACATCATTAATCACTAAATTATGAGTAAGTTTTCGTTTTGGTCACTTAACTAAACTGTACCATTATTGATTTAACTTTTTGGGTTTTGTTCTGTTTTAATTTGTTATTAGATTCTATTTAATGATAATTTTTTTTGTTTCCGTACATTCATTTTCGAGATTTTATTTTTCTAGATTTTTTTATATAGAATTTTTATTTTTATAATTGTTATATAGAACCAAGGTCCAATTGGAAAAAAAGGTAAAAGTTGAGAACTGAAATTAATATTATATCAACTAAAAGTGTCACTTAACACGACAAGAGACGAAAAAATAATTTTGAAATGTTTAGTGACCAAACCGTAACTATTTTCCATTAAATAACCAAAACAAAAACTAACCCATACTAATTAACAATGTAGTTTACCATTGAATAAAACAAAAAAAAATAGTAGACTTGTAAATAAATATTAATAATTTTATTTAAATAATAATTGCAAGTAACATTAAAATTCTAAAGTCCTAAATCTTAAAGTTATTAGTATTTTAGAGATAATTACATTAGGCATCTTTAAAGAACAACCCTCATTTTAATTAGTCCCTAGACTTTAAAATATTTTAATTACATTCTTAAAATATCAAAGTTATATCAATAAGGTCATTCTATTACTAAAATCGTTAATTCAACACTTAAATTAGACAATCGTATTTCATGTGGCATAATAAAAATGAGAATTTTAAATAAAAATAAATATTATGAAAATGGATGTAAACAATATTGATTTTGAGGTTTTCGAAGCTTTTAATAAAGCTTCATCGTACAATCTTTATGTTTTCAGTTCTACATTATTTCTAGTTTTACTTTTTCTTTAAATTTCATTTTTAAATCAGGACACATGTGATATGATATGTCATATAACGTTAAATTAACAATTTTAAAATGTAAGCACCTTACCGACTTAACCTCAATAGTTTGAGACGTAAATAAAATGTTTTAAAGTTTAAAGACCAATTTAAAATGAGATTTATCGTTAAGGATTTCTTGTGAAATTACTCTAATATTTAGTTATAATAGCTATAATCGATAAATAATTAATTATATTTGAATAAAATTATTAATATTTATTTATACGTCCTTCACGATTTTTTATTTTATTCAATGATTAAACGTCATGTTATTATTCACTTATGATGTATAAGACTTATATAGTGATAACTTAAGGTGATATTGATTCGATTCGGTTGAATTTTTTAGATTTTTAAACTATCCATCACAATTAGGTTTGGCTCGATTCGATTTTTGTTTTTTATATTAATTTTTGTTTTGAAATTTTAGACTTATTTTGACAAAATAAATTTTATTTCATGTTTTCTTATATATCATTTGACAAAATTTCAAAGTCCTTTTCATAAATATTTAAAAAAACAACAACTTTTCAATAACTTTTAAAGTCACTTTTATTATTTTAGATATAAAATATTGGGCAAATATCCCAAAAATACCAAAAAATCAAAAATTACCGGAAGGATGTGTTTCAAAAATATTGATCGGAAGGACAATTTCCCAAAAATCGCGTCCCGTCGGTAGCTTTTTGGGGAAAGCCTAAAGCGCGTCCATGGGGAGCGCTTTAGGCCACCTCAACAAAAATGCTCCCACGAGGGCGCTTTTGAGGTGGCCTAAAGCGCCCCTCAGGACGCCTTTTAGACATTTTCCACCAAAACGCTACCGACGTGGACGCGATTTTTGGGGAATCTTTCCGTCCACTTGCAATGTGAAAATAAAATAAGTTTTTGGGCGTAGTCTCCGCAAAATAATTTTGAGGAGACGTTTGAACAAACCGTGGTAAAAACGCCTCACGTGGACGCGCTTTTGCAAAGTGGTCTCCGCAAAATTATTTTGAGAGACCTTCGAACAAACAAAGGCTAAAAACGCCCAAATAGGTGCACTATTACCAGGAGCACTAAAAGCGCCCCACGTGGACGACTTTTGCTACAAGGTCGTCCAAGCAAAATTAGGCTATAATCACCAAATTGCATTCTCGTTGGCGTAAAGCAAATTCAAGCAAAAGGAAAAAAATTGAAAATGAGTGAACGATTAATCTTGTTATTTACTACGATGGTGAAGTGCGTGACATCAAGATGGTGTTGTTTTCTTATCGGAGACACACAGTATGATTGAGTTTTAATCAAACGTCGATTTGGTAGAACTTCGCAAAAGAATTAGGCGTAAAATATTCGTAACAACGCCAACGAAAGTTCGGTTTATTAAGTATAGATTTTGCGCTTGGTTGATCCGTGAGATATGACGATTCGACATCAAAGGTCTTCAAGCCTTGAGGCAATGATGGAGACTCATCTTGCCATGGTTCACCCTATATCGAGGTATATGTAGAATTTTCATCTCCAAGTGATCCGTCGACCTCAACATCTAGTATCATTCGAGGGAATATACGACCCCAAGTCGACACTGTAAGTGGGAGGCAAAACACGTATGCCCGTGTCGCGGTGGTAGTATGGAAAACATAACCCCGCACAACACTCGGTTGGTGGATGGGACATGCATATTCGTCAATCGACGTCGGATGACGTAAATACGTATTGGGGACGTCATCAACTTCTAGTGGATGGCAATCCACATACGATTGGAATCTTTACGAAAGATGTTTAAGGAGGGATGATGTATTACCGACGGATCCACCAATGAGGGCCCTCGTTTGTTGCGAGTTATGGAGGATCGGACGATGAATCCGATGTGGATCCACCTCGGAGCCGGGCCCGATTTGCATGAAGTTGGACTATTTTCGAACCGAGGCCGCTCCAATTGTACTGAAGATGTTGAGGCGGTTGGACGAAGAAGAAGAAGATCCGCTATTCAGGCATACTCGCCTCCAAATAGCACATGCATAATGTCGATCTATCTCAAGATGATGCATTGAAGTTTCTGAACTACCACACGGACGCGTGGACTGCATAAATTCTTCGTTGGATTCGGACCAATTAGAAGTTGGTAACCATTGGTAACCCGATCTATGATGTTTTAAAAATTATAAAATTCAAAATTAATTAAAATTGCATAATTAAAAAATTTAATAATATTGAAAATTAACATTCAAACTTACCATTTTCAATTGCTCGACGCCAATGTGATTCTTTGTCTAGCGACGTAATTCCCTACCATTGTACTCCGATAAAGAATTTTCAAATTTTCTAAAAAATAAATATATTAAAAAATTATAAAGGGCTTTTTCGTAAATAGTAGAAGACTATTTTGAAATTTAAGCATAAATTTCAAGGACTTTGAGAGAAACTTGAGAGAAAATTGAGAGCAAATTGAGAGAAAATTGAGAGAAAATGAGAAAGGATTGAAGTGTGAAAAAATAAAGGGTTGGGGGTATTTATAGTTTTTTTGACCGTTGGTTTTGATTGTTTGGGTCCAACGGTCAAAAAAATTGATTGTTGACAGACGAAAAAGCGTCCATGGGGAGCGCTTTAGCCACCTCAAAAAAAGCGCCCTTTTTTGAGGTGGCCTAAAGCGCCCCCATGGACGCTGCTTTTAGCCTTTTCCCCAAAAACGCTACCGACGCGACGCAATTTTAGGAAATTGTCCTTTCCGGTCAATATTTTGAAACCCGTCCTTTCCGGTAATTTTAATTTTTTAATATTTTTGGGATATTTGCCCTAAAATATTTATTTTTACATCATAAAAATTAAAATTAATTATATATTAAATAAAACATAGAATTCGGGTAAAATTAAGTACATTTCATAAACCATCTAAATTCCTCAATCCGGGTTGATTTTCGAACTTTTTTTCTCGATCAGAAAAGCCTATCTAGTCTCAATTCAACCACTCTGCTGACTCTCGTCCGGTTCCGACCAAATTCTCTTCCAATTTTTTCTAGTTTGAATTGTTGACTATCATTTTTTGTCGTACCCAGAAGCTTCTTTATCATCTTTCAAAACACTTGTCACTCTCTGTTGTTACTCTTTCTTTATAAATGTACTCTCTTGCCTTAAGATAAGAATAAACATACTGTCACACATCACAGCAAAAAGAAGGGGCGACTGTGACCAGAGAACACACCAATTTTTCAGAGAAAAGAAATGGGTGGGAAAATCACCATGGCCGCGCTTTTAGTAATTTTAGCTGCAAATCTCTTGCAGAGTACTTATGGCAGAACCTACACAGTGGGAGACGCCACCGGTTGGAGAATCCCTACTAATAATAACGATGATTTTTATGATGATTGGGCTGACAATAAAGATTTCCTTGTTGGGGATGTTCTAGGTCAGTGTTTTTTTAGCTCAAAATTTGAACTTCAATTGATGATTTGAACCGGAACTTCTTGTTTACTGTTTTTTCTTCTTCTTTTTTGTTCTCGTTTTGCAGTGTTCAACTTTACTAATGGGCAACATAATGTTGTCGAAGTGACCGAAGCTGGTTACGATGCTTGCAACGCTGCAAATCCTATATCTACGGTGAGCACTGGACCGGCGAGGATTACGCTTAACAGGACAGGGGAGTACTACTTTATTTGTGGTATCCCTGGTCACTGTTCTGCCGGCCAGAAGCTAAACGTGGAAGTACGAAATGGCAACACCACCGGCGGTGTTACTCCGTCGACGCCTGTAACTCCAACCACCACCACTTATACGGTGGGTGACTCCACTGGTTGGCGAGTCCCTACTAATAATGATGATTTTTATGAGGATTGGGCTGATAATAAACACTTCGTTGTCGGAGATGTTTTAGGTCAGTTTCTTAAGTCAACATTTGAATCGAAATTTGATGCTTTTTTTATCCAACTGTTTGATGTTTTTCTTTTCTTTTTGCAGTGTTTAATTTTACGACCGGACAGCATAATGTTGCAGAGGTGACGGAAGATGCTTACGATGACTGCAACACTGCAAATGCCATATCTACTTTGACCACCGGTCCGGCAAGGATTACCCTTAACAAGACCGGTGATCATTACTTCATTTGCAGTGTCCCCGGTCATTGTTCCGCCGGCCAAAAGCTCAAGGTTGAAGTTCGAACTGGTAACACCACCGGTGGAGTTGCTCCTTCGCCGCCTGTAACTCCAAGCACCACCACTTTTACAGTGGGTGACTCTACTGGTTGGCGTGTCCCTACCAAAAATGATGATTTTTATGAAGATTGGGCTGATCATAAACACTTTGTTGTTGGGGATGTTTTAGGTCAGCTTTTAAATTTAATTTTTTATATTAATTATGTTATGTAAATGTTTTTTTATCTAACTGTTTGATTTTTTCTTCTTTTTTTGAAGTGTTTAATTTTACGACCGGACAGCATAATGTTGCAGAGGTGACTGAAGATGGTTACGACGACTGCAACGCTGCAAATGCCATATCTACTTTGACCACCGGACCGGCAAGGATTACCCTTAACAGGACCGGTGACCACTACTTCATTTGCAGTATCCCTGGTCATTGTTCCGCCGGCCAAAAGCTCAAGGTTGAAGTCCGAAATGGCAACCGCACCAGTACTTCTCCCACACCTGGAACCCCAAGCGCCGCCGCGCCTGGAACTACGAGCGGCACCGCAAATGGAACTTCGAGTTCACCCGGGACCAACTCAGCTTCCTCCCATGTTGCTACTCTGTCTCTCGTCTTCTTCATGTTCATTGCCTTGACTTTGTTGTGTTGATTATGTCACTAACCATTTTTGCGTTTTTTTCCTTTTTATGAGATATCACGTGAGATCAGATTTGAGATTTCATTGGTTTTATGATAGTAGGGATGAAATATGTAGTGATATTTTTCGTGATTGAATAAAAATATTTTTATCGGATATCGATTTTATTCATAATTTGAAATATCAAAAAGAAATTTAAGTTAATTAAAACAAAAATTTAATCATAATTTAGTGAATGTACTTTAATTTCTAAATTTGATATCGATGCAAAATTTAATTGAACTACTTAAGTTAAAATTTAATTTAATTTAATTATTAATTTTTATAATTATTTATATTTAAATATGAACATATTTATTTATGGGTTGCTTTTATTAAAGTATTGAAAGTTGTAATATTTTATTAATTAAGAATATCTATTTCATTGTGAATGATGTATATGGAATATAATAATAATTTCAATGTCGGTTAATTTTAGTACACCGTAATCTGAAACGGGATTTAATTTTGTTCCACCTTTTTTTTTTTTATAAAACTTTATGCTACACGACATAGGGGAAAAACATATGTTTTTCATGGGATGGGATAATATAGTCCTTTCTATAAATAGTTGTTTTTGGGGACCAATTTCCAGCTATTTACAAATTTTATTTGTTCTTTCGTTATATTTCTTAAAAATGAAAAAAGAACATTATTAAAATAATATAATATTAAAAATTCATTTTGTAACATAAATTTATCTTTAAAGTTTAATTTAGTATATAATTTTTTTGGTCTCAATTTAGTATAAATTTGGGCTTTATTGTTCGATTTTGATACTAAAATTAAGTAATATCGTTGTCGCCTAATAAATGTTTAACAAACGTTTTCAAAATTATAATTTTAAATACTAAATTAAACATTTAAATCAAGCACAAATATTTAACTAAGATAAAAAAACTGTAATGTTAAATTGAAAAAAATATCTAAACTAAATTCAAATACCAAATTAGAACAATAAAATTCAAATACGAAAAGATCACATTTTAATAAAATCATTATTGATTTTCTATGTGATTTTCGTTGAAATTGTTATATAATAATAAATATACGTTTTATTTAAATTTAATTATAATATATAAATATATATCCTTTAGTATTAAAAAGAAATAGTAAGAAAAGTATTAATTTCATCATTTGAATAGTTTATATTTTTATAATTTTAAATAATTAAATCAATATTTTATTATTTTTAGAATAGTTAAAATATAATTTTATTTTTATTTATTTAAAATTTTAAAAATTTAAAAGACTTAAATATAAAATTTCTACTTTAGGGGGATCGGAGCCCTGCTAACTCCTCCCCCTAGATACGCCCCTATTTACTGTCTTTGTTTTACCAAAGATAATTTATAAACTTTTCTATATATATTTTTATGTTGGTTTCATAAAATTAATTTAATTATAAAAATGCTTTATAGGTGAATAAAAATAAATTGAATTTTTGAAAAATTGAATCTCCCAACTTTTTATAATTAACTTGAATTTTATATAAAATTTAAATTGACTCAAATATATTATTGTATTAATAATAAATTTTTAATTTTACATATTAATACAAGACATTATTAAACATACATATTTAATTATTTACACTTAATAATATAATAATATTATGTATTATTTTAATAAATTATTTAATATTACAATTTTATTTTAATAATAATTTTAACGTTAAAAATAATATTAAATTTCAAATAATATTTTTATTGAAAATTATTTATATGAATATTTTAGTAACAAATATATATTATAATTTATAAATAATTTATAATAAATAAATATAAATATTAAAATAATATAAATATAAGTATTTATTTAAATAATACTTAATTTTATTTATATTTTCGGCTCCAAAATTTTCATTATGCACTTTTATATATGTAATATACGTAACTTCAAGTTAAATTTTAGTTAAATATTACTTGAAGTTGGGGATTTTTCTGATGGAGCTTTTGCTAATGGTGGAGGGCAGTTTATGCAGAGTGTGGAGTCTGATAAAAATCACACACTATGGCGAGTATTAAAAATTCTATTCAAGCTAATTTGATGTGACAAGTCATAATCAAATTTAGTCGTGTCATGATGTGTCAAAATGTTAAATTCTTTTGTTTCCTTAAAATTTTTCTCCTAACTTGGTATTCTCCATTGCAATGGTTGTTGAAACTATTTTTGGTATCGAATTTTATTTAGAAAATGAAAATAAGAGTTGTTATTAATTTTTTTGTAAGTGTGATCAGATCATCTCATAGTTTGATTGTTTTAACAAAATATTTGATTTATCAAAATAATATTTTTCGGTCTACAAAAAATCTAGAAAACGGGTTCGGGAGTCGGTTACACACGAGGAAGGATTAGTACTCTCGTGATGCCCAAAATTGGTACCTAATTGATTAATTCGTGTCTTAATGTCGAAAGTTGAAAACTAAAAATAATTTAAAAATATGATCCCTCTTTGCATTGATGTTAATTTTGCTTACAAATTGCTTGATATAAATAGAAAGTATGCTAAAGACCTTCTCATCTCGTGGCAACAAAATGTCACGTCCCGTAAGTTAGGACATGACACTTCGAATCTTTGAGAATAAGCTTGCCATTTTTTTTATTTGAAATCTTATGTATTTTAATTTTTGAAAAGATATTCGGTTATTCGAGTTTAACGAGAAAAATCAAAACTCCGTAAATTAGGGCACGATTTTATCGAATCTTCCAAATACGGAACATTGCCTATTTTTTTGAAAATTTTGTTGGCATATTTAGGTAAAAATTAATATAATATTTGAAACGATATATATTTAGTTTATTCGAGCATAATAAAAAATGCGTGAGTCCGTTTAAACACGATTCATGATGTAGTTATAATAAAATGAAATAATAACACCAACGATATACAAAAAATTAAAATATCGAAAATGATGATGATAAAACACCAAATGAACAAGTAATGATCATATTATAACTTTTAATTCTACACTAATTAAATGATAATGAGGAAAAATAAATAATAATAATGTAAACAATAATAGTAAGGATAATATGAGTGACAAGTGCACAAATAAAGAAAAACATAAACATCACACACACACAGATATATATATATATATATATATATATATAAAGGATAAGAATAATAGGTAGATAAATAAATGAAATAATGTATTAATTCTAATATCAATAATCAAAACATAAAATAATAATAATAATAATAATAATAATAATAATAATAATAATGGGCGATAAAATATGCACAAATAAAGAAATAAAGAATAATATGAACTAAAAAAGTAATAATAATAATAATAAAATAAAAATAAATAATATATATATGTAAACAAATAATTAAATAGATGAAAATAAACCATATAAAATCTATAAAATTAATATTAAATGAACAAGTGATTAAATTGAAATTGAAATAAAATTTAGAGTCTGAACTATAATAAAATAGATGAATAAACATAAAAGGTACTAGATTGAAATTTAAATGGAATTTAAGGGCATAAATCGGAATAAAATAAAATAGGAGACCCAAATTATAACGCACGGATGAGATGGGGAACCAAATGGGGAAATATTCCATGTCCTCAAAACGCACCGTACCAAATCGAAACCAAAATAAAACTAAGTGGCAAAATTAAAAAATAGAATAGGAGCCCATTGAAACTAGCCTTAAAAGCGGAAGGACTGAGGGTGGAAATAGCCCCTTTATCTAAAAACACACGGATCCTAGTGGATCTTGGGTCGGGTCGTCAAAAAGATGCCATTTAGTGCCAGCGGGCACTAAGCCAAAATGGCACCGTTTTGGTACCACTATTTAAATTAAAATTTTCAGATTTTTTTTCATTTTTACATTCTTCTAAAAAAACAAAAAAAAAAAACCTCTCAACTCTCTCTCACTCTTCGAAATTCGGCCAAAGGGGGGTGGATTCCATGACAGCCACTGTCGCCGGCGACGGGCTCCACTCGTCTCCAGTGGCCGGAAAACACCATGAGCCCCCCATTTTGAACGTTTTGGCTCTTGGAGCCCGGATCTGGGGTAGTTTTCGTCAAAACTCGGCTAAAAATGGTAAAGTTCGAAGGAAACCCTTTGGCTTCTCTGTAGACACAACGGAAAAGGCTGTCCATCATCGGGGACGGCGTCCTCTTCCCTACTCACGGCGGTGGAATCCGAAACAAGTCGATAAGTTTTAATTTTTATTATATTTTATGCCTTTTTTTTTTAAATGATAAAAAAATAAATAATAGGTAAAATGAAGCAAATCACCTTTTGCAAATTTTTTTTTTAATTTTTCTACTGCCTGTGTTTTTTTGTATTCGATTATCTGTAAAAACATTACAATTCGGATCCGACTTTTTATAGCCGATTATACACTGTTTTTATTATTATTATTTATACTGTTTGGCCACTGTTTCATGCTTTGTCATTGTTTCTTTCTTCTTTCGTAAGTGCTGGGGAGGCCAACGGAGGACGGGCCTTGCTATTTTGGTGCAAGGCGGCAGAGGGGGTCAGGCCTCAGGACGAGGCGCGGGCCGTGCGCCCGAGGAGGAGCGGCGCACATAGGAGCTGGAAACCCTAGGGCTTCTGAATTAGATTAGGTTGTGGGCCTATTGATTGGGCTTAGGGTTTTTTATTTTGGGTTTGTAATAATTTGGACTTGGACTCTGTTATTATTATTATTTTTGGGTTTATTTATTTGGTTTTGAGCCCGGGCGGAAATGACCCATTATAATTGTTTTTTGTTAAAGCAACTTTTTATTTAGGCAATATCATTTTATATTTTACGAAGCGAAAAGTCATGTCTTCTTTAAATAAATCGTTTAGTTGAAGTTGAGACGGAATAGAGTTGTCATTGTCTTTACAGAAATTTGTATGTGTAACAATTATAACTTTTCTTTAAAAAAATGACATTTTTGTTTTACAAATATTGACCTTTCTCTAAACGTGGTTGTTGGGGTGCTATAAGGAAAAATGTATAGGAAGGGGGGGCACTGTTGAAAATATTCCAATTGTTGAACGTACAAAGCATCAGGGGAGGGCAACATTAAAATCCTTTTAATTTTATTCAACAAATTTTTGCTTATTCTAATTTTATAATATCCATAATATTAATAATATTAATTTATATTTAATATATTCTATTGTATACTTCATATTTTATATATAAGCTTAAGTACTAAAAAAACCTTTAAAATTGTCGAAAAGTGCGAACATTATTTGTCACATCAGCACTTAATGTTCTGTTAATAACTTCAACAAAAAATCATATTTGAGGGGTTAATTGATTTTTAACTTTCGATTATGGACCCAACCAACTACACTTTTTCGAAAAGGGGTTCAATTGATTTTTTAATTATTTTTAAGAGCTCTTTTAGTACTTAAGCCTATATTAAAACACTAATTTCAAAACTATAAATAACTAACTATATATATATCTACTTAATATTAATGACAACATTATGATAAATAATTTAATCTATTTTTTCATTTTAACATCTCTTTCATTATTTTTAAACACAAAATTGTACTCTAAATATACGATTTTCACACAAATACAAGTGCGATTAGATTTTAGTATATCTTAATAATTTTAAAATTAAATATTAAAGCTGTAATTTCACATTTTTACATTCCACGTTTCTTTTTTGGATTTTAACTTTCATTTATTAAAAAATTGAAACTAAACGTATTTTTCCCTTTTTTAATTATTAATTTTTCACTCTACTTTTTTATTTCACATTTTTTAACTTTTAAATATTCCACGTTTTTCTGGATTTTAACTTTCAAATATGAAACAAAAATTTGAAACTAAACGTAGTTTTTTTCTGTTTTTTAAATATTAAAATTTCAACTTTTAAAAATTAATTTTTCACTCCACGTTTTTTATTTTGGATTTTAACTTTAAAATTTGAAACTAAATATATTTTTCCCTGTTTTCTTTTAAACATTAATTTGTTCACTCCAGTATTTTTTTTTCAGATTTCATCTTTTAAATATTAAAATAAAAATTTTGAAACTAAATAATTTTTTCCAACATAAATATTCAAAATTTTAAATATTAAATATTTATTAAAATTAATATATTTTTAAGATAACCATAATTCAAACCCAAATAATCTTTTGGGAGCATAGTAATAAACATTGATTATTGATTTAAAATGTTGAACATAGCCCAATAGATTCCGGTGTTGAATGTCCAAGCATTAAAGGATGGTGTGTCTATTGTTGTAGTCCTTTAAAATGTTAAAATTAAGGATTTCAAAATTTTACTTTCATTTAATATAATTTATTTTCAACCTTAATGCAATTGATATCGATATTGTTGTCAGTGTATAAAAATATAAGTTCGAGCATGTTCAAGTGCCTTAATCTTTCTATTTAAGGGTTGGAAGAAGCTGTGATTAATTTTAGACCTTGTATCAATTTTTACAATGGGAGAACTTAAATTTGAATCTTGAAGAAAGTAAAAAGATATAAAAGACACATTTGTCATAACCAAAAAGTGATGATATATTAGTTTTGAAATAACAATAAGCAATGCACTCTACTTGTAAATTTATTATTGACTTCTACGTGATTTTTTTTTGTACAATGATGATTCGAATTCAAACTAGTTCTAACGTTTCAACTTTAAAAAGATTTTGATTGTGACTATGAACAACATTAGGAGAAGAGACTAAACTTGCCCACAATCACACACGATCCTCCATTATTAGCAACACTGATGAATCCTCTTGTCGTAGGTGCACTTAAGAGATAAATGATTAGTGATAAAAGAAAAGTAAGCAACAAGCACATTTCACCTTACATTAAAATTTACCGTCATTATTCACACATGGGAAACGACTTTCAATTAATTGGACCCATTAGCTTTTTCACCATCTTCCCAAGTGGTCACACAGCTCCATATATTCTCTTATATAAATTCTCTGCTGGGGACGATGATAAACAGATTACACATTACAGCTGAAAAGTATATACAGAGATCAAAGAGGAGGTGACTGACTGTAAGCAGAGAACACAGCAAATTTTTTTAAAAAATGGGTGGGAAAATTAGGATGGCTGCATTTTTTGTAGTTTTGGCTGCAAATGTGTTGCATAGTACGTATGGTGCAACTTATAGGGTGGGTGACTCCACTGGCTGGCGAGTACCTACCAATATTGATTTTTACGAAGATTGGGCTGATGATAAAGTCTTCGTTGTTGGGGATGTTCTTGGTGAGTTTCTGAGCTTGTTGATTAAACATTTTAATTGAAATTTGATACGTATATGTTGTTCTTCTTTTCTTTTGCAGTTTTCAACTTTACTACTGGAAAGCATGATGTTGCAGTCGTGACCGAAGCTGCTTACGAGGCGTGCAACACCACCGATACTATAACTATCATGTGCAACGGACCGGCAAGGATTACCCTTAGTGACACTCGGTGATGGACCGGGTCGGCAGGAGCTCAAGGGTGGCCATGCTCCGCTTGAGTCTATTTTATTTTATTTTGGGCTTTCTCTTTTTAAGTATTTAGGATTTCATTCGGGTTTTTGATTTGATGTAATGAGGCCTTGGTTTGAACTGTTTATGCATGCATTTTTAATTATGACTCGATCTTTATTAATTCAAAGTTAAAGTCCATTTTCTTAAATATAAATATTAAATGTTTTGACACCTAATCAACACGGATTTTAAAACTCAAGCCCAACCCAAATCAACTGTTTTCAAAATAACGAAAAAAATTAGCACAGTTTCAAATAAGATTCGAATGGTTTTCCCTAGAAGCATGCCAGATCCGGTCAGGGCTTGTGGGCCGGGTTTGGGGTGTTTCAGTTTTCGTCAAAACGCGGCTAAAAATGGTAAAGTCCGAAGGAAACCCTTTGGCTTCTCTGTAGACACAACGGAAACGGTTGTCCATCATCGGGGACGGCGTCCTCTTCCCCACTCACGGCGGTGGAATCCGAAACAAGTCGATAAGTTTTAATTTTTATTATATTTTATGCCTTTTTTTTAAATGATAAAAAATAAAAATAGATAATAGGTAAAATAAAGCAAATCACCTTTTGTAATTTTTTTTTTGATTTTTTCTACTGCCTGTGTTTTTTTGTATTCGATTATCTGTAACAACATTACAATTCGGATTCGACTTTTTATAGCCGATTATACACTGTTTTTTATTATTATTATTTATACTGTTTGGCCACTGTTTCATGCTTTGTCATTGTTTCTTTCTTCTTTTGTAAGTGCTGGGGAGGCCAACGGAGGACGGGCCTTGCTATTTTGGTGCAAGGCGGCAGAGGAGGTCAGGCCTCGGGACGAGGCGCGGGCCGTGCGCCCGAGGAGGAGCGGCGCACATAGGAGCTGGAAACCTAGGGTTTCTGAATTAGATTAGGTTGTGGGCCTATTAATTGGGCTTAGGGTTTTTCATTTTGGGTTTGTAATAATTTGGACTTGGACTCTGTTATTATTATTATTTTTGGGTTTATTTATTTGGTTTTGGGCCCGGGCGGAAATGACCCATTACAATTGTTTTTTGTTAAAGCAACTTTTTATTTAGGCAATGTCATTTTATATTTTACGAAGCGAAAAGTCATGTCTTCTTTAAATAAATCATTTAGTTGAAGTTGAGACGGAATAGAGTTGTCATTGTCTTTACAGAAATTTGTATGTGTAACAATTATAACTTTTCTTTAAAAAAATGACATTTTTGTTTTACAAATATTGACCTTTCTCTAAACGTGGTTGTCGGGGTGCTATAAGGAAAAATGTATAGGAAGGGGGGCCAATGTTGAAAATATTCCAATTGTTGAAAGTACAAAGCATCAGGGGAGGGCAACATTAAAATCCTTTTAATTTTATTCAACAAATTTTTGCTTACTCTAATTTTATAATATCCATAATATTAATAATATTAATTTATATTTAATATATTCTATTGTATACTTCATATTTTATATATAAGCTTAAGTACTAAAAACCTTTAAAATTGTCAAAAGTGCGAAAATTATTTGTCACATCAACACTTAATGTTCTGTTAATAACTTCAACAAAAATCATATTTGAGGGGTTAATTGATTTTTAACTTTCGATTATGGACCCAACCAACTACACTTTTTCGAAAAGGGCTCAATTGATTTTTTAATTATTTTTAAGAGCTCTTTTAGTACTTAAGCCTATATTAAAACACTAATTTCAAAACTGTAAATAACTAACTATATATATATCTACTTAATATTGATGACCACATTATGATAAATAATTTAATCTATTTTTTTCTATTTTAACATCTCTTTCATTACTTTTAAACACAAAATTGTGCTCTAAATTTACGATTTTCACACAAATACAAGTCGATTAGATTTTTAGTATATCTTAATAATTTTAAAATTAAATATTAAAGCTGTAATTTCACATTTTTACATTCCACGTTTCTTTTTGGATTTTAACTTTCATTTATTAAAAAATTGAAACTAAACGTATTTTTCCCCTTTTTTAATTATTAATTTTTCACTCCACTTTTTTATTTCACATTTTTTAACTTTTAAATATTCCACGTTTTTCTGGATTTTAACTTTCAAATATGAAACAAAAATTTGAAACTAAACGTAGTTTTTTCTGTTTTTTAAATATTAAAATTTCAACTTTTAAAATTAATTTTTTCACTCCACGTTTTTTATTTTGGATTTTAACTTTAAAATTTGAAACTAAATATATTTTTCCCTGTTTTCTTTTAAACATTAATTTGTTCACTCCAGTATTTTTTTTCAGATTTCATCTTTTAAATATTAAAATAAAATTTTGAAACTAAATATTTTTTCCAACATAAATATTCAAAATTTTAAATATTAAATATTTATTAAAATTAATATATTTTTAATATAACCATAATTCAAACCCAAATAATCTTTTGGGAGCATAGTAATAAACATTGATTATTGATTTAAAATGTTGAACATAGCCCAATAGATTCCGGTGTTGAATGTCCAAGCGTTAAAGGATGGTGTGTCTATTGTTGTAGTCCTTTAAAATGTTAAAATTAAGGATTTCAAAAATTTTACTTTCATTTAATATAATTTATTTTCAACCTTAATGCAATTGGTATCGATATTGTTGCCAGTGTATAAAAATATAAGTTCGAGCATGTTCAAGTGCCTTAATCTTTCTATTTAAGGGTTGGAAGAAGCTGTGATTAATTTTAGACCTTGTATCAGTTTTTATAATGGGAGAACTTAACTTTAAATCTTGAAGAAAGTAAAAAGATATAAAAGACACATTTGTCATAACAAAAAAGTGATGATATATTAGTTTTGAAACAACAATAAGCAATGCAGTCGACATGTAAATTTATTATTGACTTCTACGTGATTTTTTTTTGTACAATGATGATTCGAATTCAAACTAGTTCTAACGCTTCAACTTTAAAAAGATTTTGATTGTGACTATGAACAACATTAGGAGAAGAGACTAAACTTGCCCACAATCCACACACGATCCTCCATTATTAGCAACATTGATGAATCCTCTTGTCGTAGGTGCACTTAAGAGATAAATGATTAGTGATAAAAAGAAAAGTAAGCAACAAGCACATTTCACCTTACATTAAAATTTACCGTCATTATTCACACATGGGAAACGACTTTCAATTAATTGGACCCATTAGCTTTTTCACCATCTTCCCAAGTGGTCACACAGCTCCATATATTCTCTTATATAAATTCTCTGCTGGGGACGATGATAAACAGATTACACATTACAGCTGAAAAGTAGATACAGAGATCAAAGAGGAGGTGACTGACTGCAAGCAGAGAACACAGCAATTTTTTTTAAAAAATGGGTGGGAAAATTAGGATGGCTGCATTTTTTGTAGTTTTGGCTGCAAATGTGTTGCATAGTACGTATGGTGCAACTTATAGGGTGGGTGACTCCACTGGCTGGCGAGTACCTACCAATATTGATTTTTACGAAGATTGGGCTGATGATAAAGTCTTCGTTGTTGGGGATGTTCTTGGTGAGTTTCTGAGCTTGTTGATTAAACATTTTAATTGAAATTTGATACGTATATGTTGTTCTTCTTTTCTTTTTGCAGTTTTCAACTTTACTACTGGAAAGCATGATGTTGCAGTGGTGACCGAAGCTGCTTACGAGGCGTGCAACACCACCGATACTATAACTATCATGTGCAACGGACCGGCAAGGATTACCCTTAACAGGACCGGCAATTTTACTTCATTTGTGCTGTCCCCGGTCACTGTTCCGGCGGGCAAAAGCTCAGGGTCGAAGTCAGAAACGGGAACCGCCACGCTGCTGCTCCCGCACCTGGACCAATGCCCAATAGTAAGCCACCGAGCGCCGCCACGCCGAGCCCCACCCCGCGTGGAACTTCAAGTCCTCCTCCGAGCGCTACCCCGCCAGGAACTTCAAGTCCTCCTCGTCCAAGCGCCACCCCGCGTGGAACTTCAAGTCCTCCTCCTCCGAGCGCTACCCCGCCTGGAACTTCAAGTCCTCCTCCCCCGAGCGCCGCCGCGCGTGGAACTTCAAGTCTTCCTCCCGAGGCCAACTCAGCTTCTCTCCTTGTTGCTACTCTCTCCCCTATCTTGTACTTGTCCATTGCCCTAGTTTTGTTGTGCTGATACTGATTATATGTTGTAACCATTATGATACTGATCATATTTGTAGTGACATTTATTATTTGAATAAATCTTGGTTCATTTTCTGACCATATGTATACGGGTATATTATCTTTTATCTTTATCAATCCGTCATTTATAAAGATGGAGCATATTTCATATTCAGTCGAAGAATTTTATTGATAAAAAATTAATCACTACTAATAATAATGAATACCTTAATTTTAACTAAAAATATATATTTTTATGTACATAAATTTAATTTTAATGTTTAAATTGATATCTATTTATATATATTTAATTTAAATTGATGCCCAATTTAACTTTTAATACTTATTTTAGTATATTTTATAACTTCATTAAAATCGGATTATGTTGTTTCACATTATAAGGTAAGATGTGGTATGTGTGCCACATGTTTAAATTAAATTGTTTATGTCATTTAATTTTAACGAAATAATAAAAATAGACTAAAATGAAAAATAAAAACAACTTAAATACCAAAAGAATATTAAAAACAACACAATATTACTGTGTTTTAATTTTAATGATGTTGGAGTTTACTACAAAATTGAATGTTCCAAATTTAAATTTCTATGACAAACTGAAGAAAATATGTTTTAAAAAGATTTTGGCAGATTAACATGAATTAAAGATTATCTTGTTAAGATGGATTCATACTCTAAATATGGAAGGTTTGTTCAACATTAATAGAGGTTTTGTTGTTAAGGCAAGTGTTTTTTTAAGTGGATGTCAATGTGTCAATTGGAGTGGCGACTTCTGTTAGCAAATCGACAAGCAATATAATTTACCTTATTTGGAGTAGGAAATCTGTTCAACTAATTCAATTGGACAATGGCTTAAATGGTTTTTTGGATATCTGCTACATCATATTTGAAGATTCATCTTGTGGAGCAATAAATCTTTGAAGATCGGGTCAAATCAAACAATCGAGTCCCATGAAATATGGAGATTGAATCAAGACCGATTTGAAGACTTATCCTAAAGATATTTGATTTACTTTGGGCTCTATGAGGATCTTTGTAAAGCTTTTTTTTTTAGTCTATTTTAGTGGGGTGTTGTTTATCTTTATCTTAGCCGACCACAAACTCTTATATATGTAGAGGCTTGTGTAAGTTAGAATGATTTAGAGAAAACACTTCCAGTTCATAGAGGAACATCATTTTGTAAGTGCATTTAAAACCTTTTGTTGTTAGTTTTACATAGTTCTCATGGGGAGAAGTTAGTGGTGAAAGGTCTAGTTTTTAAGATACAATAGTGAAGATTGTTCATGGTTTCACAAATAGTGGATTCATCTCATTGAGCTTAGGCCCGTTCTTGTTATTTTTGGGGTATTAGGCAAAACAATAAAATGGGGTTTTATGTTTCTTAAAAATTGGAGAAAATTTTTTTTAAATCCCTTAAAAGCTAAAATTTTTTTGGGCCCTTTAAAAGTTGAAAAATAATATTTTGGATCCCTTTAAGCCCTGGGTGGCCGCACCTCCAAACGACCCCTAAGGCTGGGCTTGATTGAGTTAGGCTTCACAAATATAAAAAAATTGAATTGTGTAATCAATTTGTTGTCCTCTATTTTATTTTGTTTTTTGCAATGCTTGAATAAGTGTTCACCTCCACAATCACTTTTGCTCATACTCTGTATCTTGCAATTATCAACTAGTTCATGTAAAAAATTCAAATGAAAATCACTAAAAAAAAATCCAAATATAAATATTGTCATATAAATAGCCATAAACAATATTTATCTAAATTTTACATTTTCTTGTAAAAGAGACTTTGGCTTAATAGCATTCGAAGGATTTGAGATCTCAAACTCAAACGTTATGTAAATCATGTGTAGATTTTTTTAAAAAAATTTATTCTACTTTAAGTCTCGCCATACGTGAACTCTATTTAGATGTATGCTAGCTTTCAATTCATTCTTGCATTGTAATAATTTGATTTAAATTATTTACTAATTGCGATTATACTTATCATTTTAATTATATTTATTGTTGAAACAAAATTTGAGTTTTAGTGGTTGAATTTAATTCTTAATTCTATTGGTTTAACTGTACAATTAAAATTTATTAAAAAACTAAAAAAATATATAAAATTAATTCATCTGATTTTTTTTCCTGGTTTAACTAGTTTCGAACGATACACTCAAAAATTAGTTTAACTTATTCATTCGGTCCAATTCTATCGAAGTGATTCACACAATAATTATACCGAGAGCCACAAGGAAGTGAGTTGAATAAGCTTGAAGTCGAGTATAGCTCAGATGGAGCCTCTAGCTCATGGAGGAGGGGATTTATATAAAGTGTGTAATCTAATATGGATCCTACGACGTGAATGCCCTATTACATATATTCAAGAGTAGAGTAGCAGTTGATTGGAAAGATGCCATCTGAGCTGACTTGATGTAACCAGCTATGGCTAAATTCAATCCTGAGAAGTTGGTGTCGGGATGTGACAAGGCAACGAGTTACTTTAATTTCCCTAAGATTTCCTAATAATTTGGTGGGCTTGGTTTTAGAGGGGTCCATGGCGGGTTGGGTGCTATTAAAATTTTAGGTATGATTCGATTTGAAAAATGATTATAAAATTTTACTCGGATAAAAATATTAAAATTTAAATTTAATTTAATTTAATTTTATTAAATTTTTATATTATTTTTTTAAAAAATATAATATATTAAAAATATTAAAAATTTTAAAATAAATGTATAGATTTAAATAACATTATATATGTACAGTTTAATAAGTAAATATCTTTAAAATAGTAATAAAATTAACAATAACAACATAATAGTAAAGTAGTAGCAAAATAGTGAGAAAATATTATTTAGACAACATTATCTTATGTATGACGAAACAAAATAATAGCAACCTAATAATAAATGGTAATAAATTCATGTCGAGCTAGGCTCGTAAAAATGCCTTACTCGAGACCCGATTCATAAACTTATTTTTCGAGTCTATATTTTTACCTAAATCATTTTACCTAAGTCATGAATAGGTTTACTTGGTTGTAATGGTTGTTGATTCATACAATTCTATTTAGACAATATTATGTTGTTTGAGAAAAAAAAAAAAAGAGCCATATCTTTTCCGAAGGAATTGATGAGACCGTGTTTAAAAAAGTTGGCATGGATGTAACACTTGTGTTGAAAAAAACCATTGACCTTTCTTTAATCGTGGTTGCCGGGGGCCTATAAGGAAAATATATAGGAAGTGGCCATTGTTGAACATACTCCAATCGGTGGTTCCCGTGTTGAAAGTCCAAGCATTAAAGGACGGTGTACCTACTGTTGTAGTCCCTTTGCAATGTTAAAATTAAGGTTTTAATCTTACTTTAATTACGTTTTTAACATATTAAAATATATAATAGTAAATTTATTAATGATTTCAATATAATTTTGATCGTATAAATAAATATTTTTATATTTATTTTACTATTTATGAAATTTTAAAAATTGTAGGAATTTTCTAAGTGTACTTTTGCCAATGTGGATGCCATTCAATAACTGCCCCCACCCACGACCCTAAATAACTCAATTAGGGTCTCTCTTCACACATGGGAAACGACTTTTAATTAATTGACCCATAAACATGAGCTTTTTTTATCATCTTCCAAGAAAATCACACAGCTCCATTATTCTATATATATATGTTCTATTGTTAAAGATGAAGATATACAAATTACACATTACATTTGAAAACTAGAGGCACAGATCTAAGAGAGGGGCGACTGAGAAGTGAGAACACAGCAAAATTTCAATGAGTGGGAAAATCACCATGGCCATGGCTGCACTTTTTGTAGTTCTAGCTGCAAATGTGTTGCAGGGTACAAATGGTGCAACTTATACAGTGGGTGACTCTACTGGCTGGGTAGTCCCTACCAATGGCAGTGATTTCTACGATGATTGGGCTGATAACAAACTCTTCGTTGTTGGGGATGTTCTTGGTGAGTTTTTGAGCTTTAAAATCTCTGTTAATTGAGCTTATTGATTCGAAATTTGATATTTTTATGCGTGTGGTTTTGCAGTGTTCAATTTCACTACCGGACAACATGATGTTGCAGAGGTAACGGAAACTGCTTACGATGCGTGCAACACTGCCAATACTATATCAACCGTCAGCACCGGACCGGCAAGAATTACTCTCAACAGGACCGGCGATTTTTACTTCATTTGTGCTGTCCCCGGTCACTGTTCCGGCGGGCAAAAGCTCAACGTCGAAGTCAGAAATGGGAACAACGGTACCGCTGCTGTTCCCGCACCTGGACCGAGTCCCACCACCAGTACGCGTCCGACCGCTGCCACGCCCAGCTCGCCTGGAACTCCGACCGCCACCGCGCCTGGAACTTCAAGTCCTCCTCCTGGGACCAACTCAGCTTCTTCCCTTGTTTCTACTCTGTCTCCCGTCTTCTTCATGGCCATTGCCTTAGTTTTGATGTGCTGATTATGTTATTAATTCCATTTTGCACTTTTTGTTATTTGGTGTTATGTGAGATGAGATCCATTGTTTTACTATGATAGTGATAATTATATTTGTAATGTTATTTGAATAAATTTTGATTCATTTTCTACATACATATCATTTTATTTATAAAATTATCATAGAGGTCTCTGTAATTTTTTTATATGTAAGATCAAAAGAATAAATTGATCTTTTTGTACTATTAAAAATTGATATGACTAACAAAATAAACAATTAGTGACATGTGAGGTGTTTCATATACCTCACGTTGACCTATAAGAATCAGTTTTAATTAACAATAGATCTGTTAACAGAATAACTAATTTGCTCTTGAATTTAATTTATAGAGATTAATTTGTCCATTTCTTAATAGAATAAACAAAATACAATCTAACTCATAGTACAAGGTACTTCAAAATACTTTTATCCCCTTTGTTCTGTTTTAATTTGTTAGCCAAACAATTTATAAATATAACACAATAATTATTTTAAATTAAAATTTTGGGATTAACGAATTAAGTTTTAACTTAATTAATATTATTATTGTAGCATTTAAAAGAACGCGAATTCAAAACGGATTCAAGAGTTTAGAGTTTTTGAATAAAATAGACAAACACTTAGAGTTAAAATTAAATATTTTGTATTGAATGAGTTTAATATAATTATTTTCAGAGGTACCAAAATATATTTGTTTCATTTTACCAAGGAGTTTAAAAGCGGAAATTAAATTATTAATTAGCAGTTAGATACTCGATATTTTGAATAAAATTTGAAAATTTTTGAGTTTAAATTTTTGTGGATGAAAATTCAAATCAGTTCATCTTATTTGCCCTTAAAAAAATTGAATTACTAATTTTAGAAGAAGCTAAAAGTGTATATTTTTTCTTTAATTAAAAGGGTCTAGGCTTCTGTCTGTTCTTGACTTTATCCCAGAAAATGGGTTATGAATATATAAATATATATTAAAAAAAATTATATTTTCATTCTCATATTTGAATTCTTTAAAGCTCTATGAAAATTTTTTGAAGAAAATTTAGTATGGGTTTGGATTGGCGGTGTGATACATTTAATTTACTTTTTATCTCATGTTATAATATTATTATAATATTTAACCTCACTGCAATTACTATTTTTACATTAACTGCACGTACCGAAACTCATTTTTACAAAATTGAAGTTATGGTAACAAAATAAATTTTATTAATAGTCACTTAATTATAATTTTTTATCACTTAATTATAAAAAATATAAAATAGTGATCAAATTATTTAATTTTCTCTTTTTAATGATTTAATTATATTAAATTTTTAGGTGTTATTATTTTTAAGATAGCCCGTTTATGTTAGTGAAATTTAAAAACAAACATGAAATTTCTTAGGTATTCCGTTCACTAAAATCAAACGTCTAGCTAGGGTAATGCTGATGTTAGCGAATGGAGACAATATTGGTTGGTGAAGGCACTAAATGTCTTTTATTGTAGAAATTAATGCAGAAAACCCAGAACAAACACCAAAACTAAGCAAAATCTTCAATGATTGATTGATTCCAACTTTGAAATTATAATTTGATTCAAAGTCTAAGTTCAATAAAAGACCTTGTGTTTTCAAGTGAAAAATATAAATTTAAATCTTAAAGATAATATTATTAGAAGAGTAATCACAAATCCTAAATATTGACCGTAAAATAAACAAGCATAATATCAAAAATTTAATATTCTATCAACAAATCATGTTTTATTTCTTTAATTTTTCATTTTACCTTTTAAATATAAAAGTACATAGACTTAACTTATAATTTATATTTAAAGTTTGTGACTATCATTTTCAATAATATATTCTCTAAAATAAGTATATGTCTCTCTTTAATTATGTAATATATCTTATCATTACGTATATGTTTGATAAAATTTAAATTCTTTATTCACAGTGAGTGGGATTTTTTTCTCAAGAAAAATCAAATCTTGTGCCTTGACATTAGATTTTATTTTTATTTTTTTGGTTTACTTAATTTTTAACCACTAAACCACATCTATCAAAACTCTTTGAAAACTAGAGTTGTAGGTTATAGCCACCAATCTATTTATATAATTTAGGGTTCAAGGTGTGTTGTTTTTCTATTTGTTGATTTAGTTTTAGGGTTCCAATGTTTCTTTTTCATATAATTAGCTTCCATTTTCACATTTAATATTTAATTATTTTTTAAATATTATATTTAACATAAAATAATATTTCTTACTTGAATATTTAAATATAATTAAAAAATATTAACTTATCAACTTAAATATTATAATATAAAAATTTCAAATGATCATTAAAGTATTTTTATTATATTCAACATACAATATAATTTTACTTTACGTAATTAAGGTAGGGACGAAGCTAGAAATTTTTTTTGGAGGAGAGGTCGAATTAAATTTTATATTTTTACTATAGTAAAAATATAATTTCACCATTTTAATAGCTTTTATCTTTATATTTTTAAAGAATTAAATTAAATATTTATCATTTGGGGGCAAAGTATAGTTTTACTGTTATTAATTTAAAATTTTATAATTTATAAAAGGGCCTAAATGAAAAAAATTCATTGTGGGAGGGACTGAACTAAATTAAGACAAAATAATATTATTCAAAATAATAACTAATTAACATAAATAAATTTAATATTAATTAAGCAATAATTAAGTTTAAAAAATTATGAGGATTTAATTGGTTTTTTTTAATAATACAATGATTTATGATATCATTAAGCTCTAATTTTTGCTAAAAGTTTCTCTAGTCCCTCTCAATTTTGATATTGAACAAATTTGTCCCTCTAAAAAAACTTTAAATAAAGTGAAAGTATCTATCAAGTTCCTCTGGATCAAATTAGTACTTTTACCATTAAAGGTATCAATTTAATCCATGTACTATTAAAAAATCAAATAATGTCAAATTATAACATAATTAACATTTACGGTTAAAAAAAAGACAAATTATTTTTCATTTGCAGCTCAACTCCATTAGAATCAAAAATCAAATGTCATTTTTAAATAATAAATATTAAGTCCGTTGAAATTTAGACATATTTAATTCTTCCTAATAATATAAAGACTAAATTGATCCACCTAATAATGGAATGGCTAAATTGATCAGATCCCAATCATAAAGAGGCCTGTTAGGTATATTCACACTTCAAATTACTATCCAACTTGTGAACATATGAAAAAGAGAATACATACAACCACTTTGTACGATTAATATTTTAATGATACATCTATCATATTTTATATTTCATTCGTATAAGTCATGTTTAACAAATTGATGTGAATTTTATTATGTGAAAAAATTTAATTATTTAATAAATATTATATATATATATATATAATATTTTAGATTAATATGATAAATATATTAGATCGGTTCAAAAATATACGTATTTAATAAGTACAATTGTATCGATAAATTTAACGATTGAATCTTTAAAAATTTAATCGTACACAAATATACAAAAAAACTATAAAACTAAATAATTTTACATTAATATAAATCTAACTCTCTCTCTATATATAAGTTTATAGTCAAGTCAACTAATAATTATACGTTAAATTAAAATTGGCGTAATAGCAACTTTATTCCTCAATATTTATACATGTATCAATTTAATATTTAATTTTAAAAAATAATCCTAAATATTTACATATTGTGTAATTTGATCTTTTTTTTAAAAAAATTTTGTTGTTCTTTGTGACTCTTTCACCTAAAAAGCTAAAGAAAAAAAAATCTATAAAATAAAATTTGATCAGAAATTTACCAAAATAAAAACACCCAAAAATTTAATATAATAATTTTTATATTTTTATTCTTTTAAAATTAGCCTTCAATGTTACAAATAAAAGTAAAACTGCAGAAAACTAAGAGATTGAATTACATAATATATAAATATTAAGAGTTAAAATTGCTATTATACTAATTTAAAAAGTTGCCAAATTATTTTTTCATTCATAATTTAACGACTGATGATAGAAAAGAAAATTTCTAATAATTGGGTGACTGGCAATAAAATTTACCCTAAATTAAATGATGACCTTTCCTCCCAAATTCCATGACTTTTATTTTTTTACTCTTCAGCGTTTACTTGTAAAGTTCTTAGTCTTTACACAACAATTCTTTTAATTGCATAATGAAAGGAAATATAATTTGTACTTATTATTTGACTTCATCACTTCAAATCATTATAATATTGCAATTTACCCTAAATTATTTTCCACATATAGACTTATTCAAAAAGTAGGGCTACTCATTCTTTTTAGCATAATACTAATTTTAAAACATATTTTACCTACTTTTCTCTAAATTTCTGAATTTTAATATTAATTTTAAAAATGGGTTTACACACAGAGAAAATATTAAAAAAATAAATCGGACTGAAATTTTAAGATTAAAAGGCCGAACTCGACTCATTTTTCTACTTTAAAATATGCTTATTTATTTGTGCATAGCAATTTGTATTATATGATACTAAATATATAATATCATTACATAAGTTTTAAAAATATTTTTAATTTTTTTATAAATAATGTAGATGGATTTAGACGAGTTTAATAATATTATAGTTAAATAGATAAATTTTGATAAGCTATAAAAGTAATTTGTTTTTAATCTTATTCTTGATGCGTTTTTAGATGATTTATTATATAAATTAATGAATTTGATGCTCCCAACCCTTTAAATTCATATTTCTATACTTATGTGAGTATAAAGGAGCGAATGGAGCGAAAAACGGACCAAAATCGGATAAAAAGAGCTGTTTTCATGATCCACACGGGCTGGTCATACGCCCATGTGCCAACCCGTGTCGAATTTCACACCCTGTTTCTCTTTTACGCAGAAAAAGCCAATTTTTAGTGATTTTGAGCATTCTAAAATTTATAAATACATATTAGAAGATGACTTAAAGGGTACGTAGGGAAGAATGAAAAAAAAACTCGAAGAACACCATCAGATTCATTTAAGAAGCAGATCTCCTTCAATATTGAAGATCTCCATTCAATTTCTTTAGAAGTTTTATTGGGTTTATTTGTCTTGTTAACTTTGAGATGACGTTATTCCATATTATGAACCAAATTCCCTAGATACCTAAGGAAGATGAAACCTGTATGAATCTTATTATTTGATTTCTGAATTACATGATAAATACTTGATTATTGGATATTAATTCATGCCTAATGTGCTTATTTCAGTGGAGCAAAAGTCCCTATTTGATAGTAGATCTAGCATAATTTAGTGGAGTTGCATGCAATCCTAAAAATAGGACGACTTAAATCTACCGGATTAGAGTCTAATCTAATAAGGGAATTCATAGATCGAGTTAATGCGACAATAAGGGTTTTATAGAAAGAGATTTCAATTAATCAACCTAGAGTCAGTTGTTTTTACTCTTGAAAGATATATTAATATAATTTAGGGATTTCTACGGATCAAGGCACGAGTGAATAAATCGTTTAATTCAGATTCAGAATAATAAGTGAAGTCTAGGTAGATTCTTTCCTGATATTGTCTATCTCATTGGTTTAATTCGATTATTTTCCTAATTCATTCTCTATCGCGTTCTTAATAATTAGTTTAATTAATTTTGGATTAAAAATAATTCCTTCAATTTATCGGCTAGATAATAGAAAAATAGTAAGTACTAATATTTTTAGTCATCATGGATACGATATTCTCGACTCACTATAGTTATACTATTATTCGACAGGTACGCTTGCCTTTGTAGTAATTTTAATTAGTTTAGTGACCATCAAATTTATACAAAATTTAAGTTCATATTTCGGATCAATTCAAAATTTAAGAAATTTATACATATAATATTATTATCATACATGAACTCAACTCCATCCATAAGCGAAACCTTCTCAATATTTTTTATCTAGAATTTCCATTCTCTTTAAAATTCCATAGGAAAATTCTACGGAAACATCCTCACAACACTTTCGTTTACTTTATTCCCACAATGTCTTTATTCTGTTATTTTCTTTACCTAATAATAATAATAATAATAATTTACTTTATATTTTATTTAAAAAGAAAAAGAAAAAGTATAAAGTCTATATAATTGTTTACTATATTGGCTGAAGCTGTAAAGTGATTTTAACAAATCAAATAAATAAAATAATAATAATAATTAGGGCTGCTGCCGGGGTCTCGATTTCTTAAAATTAAAATATTTTTAAATTAATAAATATAAAATTATATTTTAATCTTTTTAAATGATAAAAATTAATGTAATTTTTAAAATTAAAATATATAAATTATTAAAATTATAAAATTATATTTTTATTCTCATAAATATTATAATTTAATTTCGGTTCACTTATTTTATTATTTTTTATTTCGCTCTTTATAATAATAATAATGTAAAAAAAGTCTTAGGTTTTAGCCAAGATTTCACGGCGAAAAATTATAAAGTCCTAAATTTCTGCGAACTGGCACTACTTTCCAACTAAAATCTACGCGTTCAGTTTGTTGACCAACGTTCACACGTGTCTTTCATCTAGAGGTTAATATCCCTTCTAGTTCAAGATGACAACAAAATAATCCAAACCTGTCGGGTTTCAGTTTGACCTTATAAGAATAGGTTTTTACTTTGAAAATCCTGTATATTATTTAATTAGATCGAGAATCGATTAATATATTTAGTTCAGATATAAGAATTAAATTGATCGTTAATCAAACAATTTGAAATTAATAATAATATAACTGTTAAATTGATTTTATATATTTGATCAATAATCGAATTGATTAAATAAAAATTAATAATTTAATTAATTTGATCACTAACCCATTTGTTAAAATATTACTTAAAAGTAAGGGCAGGACAGGCAGATTTACACTTACTTTTGTCAAAAAACTCCTCTTTTGACTTTAGAAATTTTTAATTTTTTTATGCTTCTTTTACTAAATATTCTAATTTTTATAAAATTTATTCTATTTAATATTTTAAAATATAATATAATATTTTGTGAGATGGTTAAATTTTTTAATTATAAGGTAAAACTAGAATTAAACATTACAAAATACAAATTAAACTTAACATATTTTAAATTATAATAATTCTGAATAAGACCTGAAGTTTAAACTCGATATAAATTTTACCCATAATTTTGGAGGACTGAATTTAAATACGAAACACTCAAAATTTCAAAACCTCATCTTTTACCAATATTATTAATTCATTTCTTTTTTAAAAAATAAAGTTGAATTCAAATGTTAAAATTTTAAAATAAAATAAAATTTGCAACGAAAATCAGAATAAAATATATAAATCGGATTGTATGTCACGCGGCCCCATTGCTATTAGTCTACTCGCTCTACTTACAGAGTACTTGCCTATAAATATTATAGCAAAGATAAAAACAGGGTCTGAAAAAAACAGAGTAAGTGAAAAACGGGGGCGACCAGAAAAATATTAAGAACACAAGACAAAAGCACATAGCAAACAACATGGGAAGAAGATTGAACACAATGTTTCTTGTAACTGTCGCCATTGCAGCTTTGTTACAAAGCTCGTTAGCACAAAGGGATTATGTTGTTGGGGATGCTTTAGGTTGGGTTATTCCACCAGGTCCCTCTGTTTACACCACTTGGGCCGCCAACAAGACTTTCACAGCCGGCGACACTCTCGGTAAAGTCACTTTTTTCCTCTGTTTTTTTAAAAAATGATTTTGAGCGATCAAAAGGCTGAAATAAATAATGGGTTTTTTGTGTGTGTGATTTTTGGGCAGTTTTTAATTTCGTTAATGGATCGCACGATGTGGCGAAGGTGACGAAGGCTAATTTCGATTCTTGTAATGGTGGGAACGCGCTTCTTTTACTTACGAATAGCCCTGCCAATGTTACACTCAATGAGACCGGGAGTCATTATTTTATCTGTGGGTTTTCCGGCCATTGTGGTGCTGGGCAAAAACTGGCGGTAAATGTTAGTGCTGCGGGTTCGTCTCCGGCTCCTCAGCCGTCAGCCGCTCCCCCTCGGGGTTCTCCTCCTGCTCCTTTGCAGTCTTCACCTTCTCCGGCTCCTGTCTCAGGGCCAACTCGTTCTCCGACTACTTACACTGTTGGAGATAACTTGGGTTGGACTGTTCCTACAAGTGGTGCTTCAATGTACCAAACATGGGCTAATGGCAAAAACTTCATGGTTGGGGACATTTTAGGTAAGGATTTTAGAGTTACTATTGGGTTTCGGATTTGAGTTTTGAGTATAGATAGAATAGAACTTGTTTTCCTTTAAGTCCTACTTGACTCGGTTTTGAGTTTAGTCAAGGTTTCTGCAATTAGATTGGACAATCAATTGGTTTATTAGTTTGTTGAAAGAAGTTTTAACCCACAAATTAGTACTAATCAAGTAAACAAAACTAGTCCGGTTATAGATTCCTTGAGTTTAGTCGAATTCCGGCAAGACTTTTGATTTTGAACAAAACAACTGAAATTGCATGTCCTTTTTGAGAAATTAATCCATTTTAATCTCAATTATGCAGTTTTCAATTATGTCACTGGAACACACGACGTAGCCGAGGTTACAAGAGCAGCTTATCAACCATGTAATACAAGCAACCTACTTTCAAACTTCACCACCGGTCCGACAAGAATCACTCTTCAAACCGCAGGCGAGCATTTCTATATATGCGCCGTCCCCGGTCACTGCGCCGCCGGTCAAAAACTGGCCATCAACGTCACTGGTAGCTCAACAGCAAACCCACCGTCATCTTCCTCCCCTTCACCATCACCATCACCACCACCATCGACGGCAACACCACCATCCTCTTCCTCACCATCTCCTTCAACGGCGACAGCCCCTTCCTCCACAGCCACTCCCGCTAACCCTTCGACGCCATCTCCCGCTGGAGATAATAACAACACCCCATCGACGCCAGCCAACTCGGCAACATCTTTGAGTGTTGCAGGTCTCACAGCAACTTTGCCGTGTCTCATTGTAGCTTTCTTAATGTGATTAAAAGACTAGGATTAGTGTCAAACTGAGGGCATTCATTGTTCTTTGCCATATTAATTTTAGGTTTGAGATTTTTTATTTGCAATAAAAATTTGTATGTGTCACAATTACATAAAATTTTAAGATTTTGAAACTATAATCTTATTATTTAATTAATTGTTTATTAACTTTAATGGTCGATTTTTATAAATTTTTTATCACGATATATTCACAGATATAAATATATGTCGAAACAATTATTACATAAAATCACACTATTATAAAACATAAAAATAAAAAAATTCAAATAAATAAAATTAAAATTCACACATCACAATTACGATATCTTGTCGGGTTTTAAATAAGAAGAAAATAGCTGAAAGGTCCTTTCACTAGCATTTATGGTGTAAGATTAGCTACATTTTAGGTTACCTAAAACCTTGAGAAATTATATGGTCTAAGATTAGTTAAATTATTTTATATGCTATTTAATATATTTAGGTTTTTTTTGTATATTTTATTTGTCATAATTAATGTATTTGTATATAAATTTTAAGATATTTATATATCACTATAAATAACAAGTTCAAGAATTTTGGCCCCAAAAAGAGAAAAAAAACAAAAAAGAGGGAATAAAAAGAGAAAATAATTTTTCCATAACCTAATAAAATTTATGCCGTGATTAAAGGGGTCAACCCCAAGATTACGTGAGCTTAATTACTTGATTTGCACGCTGTTAAAATTTTAAATTAATTTCCTTCCAACTTTGATTTTAATTACCTTTTCTATATAACTCACTCAGAATATTTAATACACTATTAAATAATAATTAATTATAAATAAATATTACAACCCTAAAATTTAAATTGAGACTCTAAACTCTAAACTCTCAAATTCAATATACTAAATTTGAGAGTTATTAATATTTATTTATAATAGTTATGATTAATGTTTAGTTATGTTTAAATAAAATATTAATATTTATTTACAAGTCTTCCATATTATTTGTTTAATTTAATAATAACGTATCATGTTATTATTCATTAAAGGTGCATAATATTTATGCATCGTTATTGTATTTTTAAAATTAACATGTAAAACGATGACTTAATTATTTGATATTTATTAAAAAGATAAAAGATACCAAAATTATAAGAAAATTATTAAATACAATCGTAATCGAATCATAATGAATATTGTGAAAATAGGAAAGTTTCTTTATAGTTTTAGTATTTAATGACATGATCTATCACAAATTGCAAAATTTAAAACAAATTAAAATATATTTTTTATAAATTTATTTTATTTTATTTTATGATATTTTTAATTTTATACATTTTTTACAAAATTGATTATACTTATAACTCATTGTATTTTTAAATTTTTTATAATATTATTCTTCATTTAAAATTAATTTTTATTAAAAATACTTATAAAAGATTAAGCAATTAAATGAAAATGTAATTACTAAACGTGTTTGGTTGATGAGTGTAATTATATCGAATTCCTTATGTCATGTTTGGTGGTATAAATTGTAATTACACAATTATATAATTTATATTTTCAAAAACATTAATTGCTAAAAATTTATTAGTATGATAAAATAATTTCTAAGCAAGTAATGAAAATTAAAATAAAATCATCATATGTATTATGTTAATCTAAAAAGTAATTGATAACACGATTACTAATTATAATAGTAAGAAAAAAAACATAATATGCAAATTTATCTAACTGTTCTAATGCATATTTATTAGGTTATTCTCTATTTAATATTTAATATATGTTCTTTATCATCATTTGTTGGTCATTGACCGAATTCATCATCATCTGAATTTTAATCTACTTCATTAAGATTATCAAGATCTCTTTCTTCCATGTACTCTACGAAGTATGAATCATTTTAATTTCACCTATGATTGAAGTTATGAAATATACAACATGCTAGTACAATAGAATTTTGTTTTTTTATGTTATATTAAGGTGCTGTTAATACAAGAAATATTTTTTATAACAACAAATATATTCTCAGCCACATTTCGAAACCTTTAATGTCTCAAATTTTAAAGAGTTTACGAGTTGTCTATAGTACTTGTGTCTGACATCATTTTCTCAAATGATATCACGATATGGTGCAAGAAAACTTTTTCTATTTGTATAATTAACAACTACCTAATAATATTTGAGTTTACAATCTGAATAGTCTATTGTTTTAATTATATAAACTTAATTTTGAGAAAAACTTATGCCGAGTTTTATCTCTTTTATAATAAGTAAATTAAGTAAAAATAGAATAAAATTTATAATATGTAATAATTTATATATAAATTGTCCAAAATTTTCATAACACTCCATTATAAATAATATAATTTTTGCCACAATTTAAAAATTACTTTTTCATAAATAAGTTAAGATAAAAAAAGTACAACATTTTTGAATAAATTTATTATTTTATGATACATAACATTTGAACTCAGTTATAACTTTTAAAATTAAATATATTATAACACTTTTACAATATGTAAATAATTTTTATAATAAATTTTACGATAATTTTAGAAAGTTTTAGGATTTAAAAATATAATTTTTGTCATAATTTTATAAAATTATTTTTGTAATATAATTTTTAAAATTTATAATATATATATATATATATATATATATATTTGTCTTAACAAAATCAATTTGTGTGAAATTATCTGTGTACTTCTCTTGAGAATTGAAAAGTGTAATTGAAGTGCTCCAATTACGCCAAGATCAATGAGACCCACTAATTATAATAGTTATTCAAACATGTCACTATTATATAATTACAAGCAATTAGCCCGAAATACTTTGCCACCCTTGTGTAATTACAAACAAATTTCCCCAAATGCAATTACTAGATGAATTTCAAACACTCACTAAATGTACATACTCTCATGTATTTTTCATTTAAAATTACTAAATTCAAATAAATAAAAAAAAGTCAGTTTTCAAGAATGACACCGTCTCAGCTTCCATAAGTATTGTCAAAAAGATTTTAACGTTCAACTCAATTACACTCATAAATCTTAATCAACATAGGAGAGTAGAATATCGTTTCATCTCCAACGATCTCTGCTTTTTCTATTTTTATCTGCCTGCCGAGTTCCCAGATTCAGATGACACCCGGTCATGGCGGACTTTCTTCATTGCCAGTCACTGTTGCATTACTTTCGTCGAAAAATGCCCATACCATATCAAACTTGAACCAGTGGAAGTTGAACTAATGGAAGCTTTGTCAATGGTTTTATTCAACCAAAATTTGCACGTCAATAGTTTCAGTTGTGTTCACAACATCGTAGCATCACGAGGATGTTGGGCATAACCTTAAACACCATTGTAGCAACCCAATTTTGCCCGACCCATCATATGCCCAAAAAAAATAAAAAAATAAGTAAAAGTCCATTTACAAAATATGCTAGCCCAAATTACAAGCTTGAATATAAATAAAATCTTAAAGGGCCAAAAACCCAAACCTACAACCTAAACTCTTTCAACCCTTTTAGCCGCCGCTCCTTGCCACGTCAACAGGCACTTTGCTTGAAGACATCCGCGCTCTGAGGTATGCCGCTCTGCCATTGTTTCACCGAAATGGTTAAGGACCGACTCCCATCATCACCGTTGACTCCTCAAATACCTACAAAGAAAAGAGACAGAGAGCAGAAAGCAAAAAATAAAGGATTTTGAAATATATGGCTATAAAAGGCATAACAATGGCATGTAAACTTTACACGGAAAATACGAAGAATAAAAAAAACATTAAAAAGAAAAACAAAGGTGATTCTTTTATTTTTGTTTCGAAAAATAATAAATAAAAAGAAAAAAATCATTTTTTTAACCTAAGTCATTTCACCTCCTTCCGTCGTCAGAGGTCTTCTCCGGCATCGAAAACCCCAAAACCCTTTAGCGTTTGGCCTGGGCTTCGACAGAATAAGGTGTGAAAGGCACGTCGGCTAGGTGAAAGGGCTGAAAGTTTCCTTTTTTTGTGGACTGAAGGCTTTGCCTTAAGATCCGCGAAAAGGCTCTTTTTTGTGTAACTCCAGCCACCGGAGGCGACGGTCGCCAATGAATGATGGCCACAATGAGCTTCCGACGGCTTCGTGGCTAGACCCTGGGTGTGTTTCAAAGAAAAAAAAAAATGAGAAAGAAGAATTTTAAAAAAAAAAACACAGCTGAAATGATTTTTTTCCTGAAATTTTTAACTTATATAGGGCCTTGGTACGACATCGTTTTCACCTGGCTTCAAAAGCCCCAAAATGGCGTCGTTTTGAAGCGGGACTCGATTGCCCTACTCGAACAGGATTCGCGTGTTTTTATATGGGGTTTATTTATTTCCCTAGTCCTTTCGCTTTTAATTACTTTTCAATCCAGTCCTATTTCTTTTTTAAAATTTATACCATGTGATTTTGGATTTTTTCGTTTTGGTCCCTCTTGGAACGGTGCGTTTAGGGGGTCTGGGAATAATTTCCCATTTGATCATTTATTCAGCTTTATTAGTTTATTTATTTATTTTACTACAATTGATGCTCTTAATTTCATTTAAATTTTGATTTAGTCCTTTATTTATTTAATTTCAACCTTTTATTTATTACTTCTTTACTTTTTTATATATTTAAAATTTTATATTTCCTTTTATTTGTGCATTTTTTTACTGTATTGTCATTATTATTAGTATTTTTATCGTTCATGTTAATATTATGATGATAACCATGACATAATTACCGCTATTATTATAAATAGGTGTATTTTTATTATCGTTATAGTTGCTTATTATTATGATAACCAATTAACCATGACATAATTACCTTTGTTTTTCTTTTAATGTTTTTTTTTTTTTTTGTTCATATTTTCTATGTAAAGTTTACATGCCATTGTTATGGCTTTTATAGCCATATATTACAAAATCCTTTATTTTTCTTTTTTTCTCTGCCATTTCTACTTTCTGCAGGTATTTGGGGGTCAACAGCGACGATCGGGGTCAATGGCGATGATGGGAGTCGCTCTTTAGCCATTTCGATGAAACAATGGCAGAGCGGCATACCTCAAGGCAAGGGTGTCTTCCGGCAAATTGCCCGCTGACGTGGCAAAGAGCGGTGGCTCAAAAGGTCTAAGGTTTTTTTTAGTTTTTTGAAAGAGTTTAGGTTGTGGGCTTTGGGTTATTTGGGCCTTTATGGTTTTGTTTATATTCGAGCTTGTAATTTGGGCTAGCATATTTTATAAATGAACTTTTATTTATTTTATTTATTTTGGGTTGATGGGTGAGCCAGGCAAAATTGGGTTGAAACCCTAAATCATCATGTTCATGTTATTTAACTAAAAAAAAAAAATACAATGCTTAATCTAAGTGCCATACAATTATAATAGGGCTTTTTTTTTAAATAACCTAAATAATTTAATTAAGTGTCAAAATGACCCACTTTTTAATTAAACACTAAAATGACCTGAAATCTACAGTAAAAGTTGGTGGAGCAAACTATATAGCGCCACCAACTTGTCACATCAGCAGGGAGCATTAAAAAATTAATTTTTTAGTGGAGCTATGTAAAATGGCGCTACCTGTATAAATATCATGGAAATACTGCAAGTTCTGACACCCTTCTTTTACTTTTTTTTTTTTTTACTTTTTTATTAACTTTTATCTTTTTCTTTAAATTTTTTTCTTTTTTAAGTTTATATTTTTTTTTTTTTGTTTATTTATTTTATTTATTTTTGTTATTAATTTTAAAAATTTGAAATGTATATTTGAAATGTTTTATAATATATATTTTAAAATTTTAAATATTATTTTAAAATTATTTTTAAATTTTGAATAATATTTTTAAAATATTAAATATATATTTTTAATAATATAAAATATTATAAAATATTTTAAATATATATTTCAAGTTTTTAAAATTAATAATAAAAATAAAATAAGTAAATAAATAAATAAATAAATAAAGATAAAGACAAAAAAATGTCAGAGAAATGACAAAAGTTAAAAAAGTAAAAAAAAACAAATTTAAAAAAAATAGAAGTAGGATGTTTTGGTGGCACCATTTAAATTGGCTTCACCGAAATTGAAAAATTATTTTAAAGTCCCTCATTTTTTAAAATTTTTAAATTATGATTTTTAATTATTTTTAAAGATATTTAAACCTTTTAAAAGAATTTTATAAAATTTTATTTAAAAATTTTAAATGTTTAAATATTATTAAAAATATATTTAATATTTAAAAATAATATTTAAAATTAAAAAATAATTTCAAAAATATATTTTAAAATTTATAAGAAATAATTTCAAATATATATATAATTTAAAATATATTTTTGAAATTATTTTATTTTTAAAATATATATTTAAAATATATTTAAAATTTAAAATTTAGAAAATTAATTTCAAAATATATTTTTAAAATTTGTAAGACATAATTTTAAAAATAATATTTAAAATTTTAAAATAATATTTAATATATTTTATAAAATATATATATAATAAAACATTTCAAATATACATTTTAAATTTTTAAAATTAATAACAAAAATAAATAAAATAAATAAACAAAATAAAATAAGAAAAATATAAAACTTAAAAAAAGAAAAAATTTAAAGAAAAAGACAAAAGTTAATAAAAAAGTAAAAAAAAAAAAAGTAAAAGAAAGGTGTACGTCTGGTGGCGCCATTTAAGTTGGCTCCACCAGAAAATGAAAAATTATTTTGAAGTCCCCCATTTTTCCAGAACATATAGTATTTCCATGAATTTATATAAGTGTCGCCATTTTACATGGCTCCACCAAAAAATTAATTTTTTAATGCTCCTTGTTGACGTGGCAAGTTGGTGGCGCCATATAATTTGGCTCCACCAACTTTTACTGTAAATTTTAGGTCATTTTGGTTTTTAATTAAAAAGTGGGTCATTTTGGTACTTAATTAAATTATTTGGGTTATTTAAATAAAAAAGCCTTATAACAGTCAATGTCTGTTCAAAACTAACAGGCGGTGACAATGTAATAAGGTGAAGTAAAAACTAGGATTCACACGAAGGAATGAGATGACTTACCAACAAAAGTTTAATGCCTGGTGGAGTCACCCCACCACAGATATGATGGGAAGAGTTGGATTCAGACTTGGACTCAAACTCAGACTCTGTCCATGTTTGAGATGAATCACCAAAAAAATTTAAGTTTACAAGTTAAAAAATGGAAAAAGGAGTTGTGACGTACCTTAGCTGAGAAAGTACTGTCAACCACCACCAATTACAGCTTCAGATTCCAAGGGTTCGATGAACATGGATGAATGGTTCTTAGTTAACATTTCCCTTGTCCTGAAAATCAGGACCCAAAATGAAGTAAATCCTCGAAGCAAGTATCCATTTTCGAGGCTTAAGGGACTCTTCGTCATCCTTGGGATAATAACTGAGCCATTCTTCTTGCAAGCCACTCCATCATAAATTGATTCTTCTTGCGTGTATCATTCCCGAGGAACCATGTTATGCCAAGTCATCTAATCTCGGAAGTGTATGAAACCACAAAGCTATACATGAGACCATTAGTTCCCATCTGTCTCATATACCTTGCACCTGTATCCGGTCTCCCTGCTGCAAATTGCATCCGTTTCTTACAACACACAAATGCCTCTTGCCATCCCGATCTACAAGTGATTTAGGAAAACTTATCTGCATCACAGAATCGACAAAATGTAATGGAACCTAATGCCAAGAAATAAAAAGTGCCCTCCTTTGGCTAAATAAAGAAACATTCTGTTAACTATTATTTATTAAAACATTTAAGTAATGAAATGTGTCATGAAAATTAAATCAAGTTGAAGGGCGAACTACAACATGAACCTATTGTCTACATACCTGGTCGTTTCTTCAATTATTAGACGAAGGCCCTGGTTAGCAGAAAAAAAATTTATCTTCCGAATCATTTTGAAATATTGCCTTCCGCTTTCCCACTGTTGCCCCTAAATTGTTGCCTTCACTTTCTATAAACAACTTTCAAGAAATTGGTTCAAAATGGCCATCACAAGGCTCCTTTGCCCCCATTAACTTTGCCCCCATCACAAGGCTACTTTGACTAACATCTCCTGTTTTAAATATTGAATCCTTTTCTACTTGTACACAAGGGTCAGAAAATAGACCCAACTGTAAGGACAAATCATACTCCGCCAGAAATGATTTCTCATTAGTGCACTTGATATCTTGCAGTCTGGCTCCTTTACCACCAATATCCGAAGAGGAAAAGAGATTCTGTGAGGAACCGTTTACCCCCAGCTCAGCAAGTGGTGTACTAATAGGGCTCTCAACAAATATGGTATCAGACAATATATTTTAGTGAACCGGAGAACCCTTCAGGGGCTGAGTGTTTTGATGTTGAATTTCATGATAAAGGGGATAAACTTGACCAATCGGAGAGGTCTTGGTTTCTATCCTCGTCGACCGGTCACAGTCTTATGGATAATTTTCGGAGAGAAAATGACTCCAACGATGGTTAGTTTGTGAAACCAAAATGTTGGAATTCACATCAGTGGCTATTCTTACAGATTGAACTAGCGGCAATCGAGGACAACTTTCCTCACTACCTTCATCGAAAATCCTAGGAGCCAAAGAAACATGTTCGGGAGCTCTCGGCATAAGGTAAGTCCTAGGATTACAATGCTGTTGGCTCCTCGAATATCTCAGTGGATAGCACCTCAGATTAAGTGTAGCTAAAACAACATATATACATATTACAATCTCTCCGTCCAAATTGTTCTTGAAACTACTCTCGAATTGAAATTTTCATAAAGCTTTTAAGCTAGAGTGTGTAAATTAGAAGGAAAAAAAACAATGTACCTTCAACACAAAGTGGCAAATGCTCTCCTGTTTCAGTACTCTCATCTCTACTGATAATCGTGTTGATGGCATCATTAACTCGATCCCATAACATTTCAGGGTTCATATATTCATTTTAAAAAGCAATAGTTTTTTTTTTTTAAAATCCAGAAAAGTAAATTCAAAATTAAGAGTAGAAAATAACCTCGAATTGGCTTTGGAATACATAATCTCCTCAGCTTTAATGATGACAATAAGTATTTTATCTCGCCTGTAAAGAATTAGGTAAAATTAACTTTGAACTTTTGAGAAATTGTAGAGAGAATTACAAATTGAAAATTAACTCTATTTTTCAATTCTTGAAAACTATCTTAACCTTCTCTTCTTTGATGAGAGCTTATATAAGCTTTACTAATGACTTCAAAAACCGATCGACAACTTACTAACCTTTATAATGAGACTTCTCGACTTTCTTGAACTAACTAATGACTTTAACTAGCTAGCTATGTGACTAACTAATGACTTCAACTTACAAGCTAAGAGACTCTTAACATTCACCCATCTTCTCGTAGGTAAGACCCCAAAGAAGAGTACGAAACCATGCAAAATATGTTCTTGTGGTGGCTTGGTAAAAATATCGTGACTTGGTCACATGTCGAACCTCGCCTACCATAATAGACCCGTCCGCTACCTTCTCGCTAAAAAAAACAAATCCAGCTCAACATGTTTAAACTTGGAATGTAAAGCAGGATTAGCTGCTACAACTACTGCACCAGAGCTATCACACTAAACCGTAGGAGTCTGCCTGGCTTGACCTGAAGTTCTTGAAGCAATGAAAGTAGCCAGATAACTTCACTAGTAGCTATTGCAAGGCTTCAATATTCTGCTTCAGCAGTGGATCTAGTGACCACTTGTTATTTCTTCGACCCCCAAGAAATAGGGGTGGATCCAAAATAAAGACAGAATCTGGAAGTTGACCTACGATCATCAAAATCAAGCCCCCAATTGGCATCGGTATATGCACTAAAAAATAATCGAGCTGAGGGCCAAAAAATAATCCCAAAATTGATAGTACCACTTAGGTATCGTAAAAGGCGTTTTAGTGCTACCATGTGAACATTGGTAGGACTATGCATAAATTAACATATCCGGTTCATAGCATAAGCAACATCAGGACGAGTAAGCACTACGTACTGAAGCGCTCCTGCAAGGCTTCTATACTCAGTTGGATCTACTAAAATTTCACCATCGTTCTTGGATATGGTGGACGAGCTCACCATTGGTGTGTGAACACCCTTCGCATTCAACATTGACGCTCGACCAAGCATGTCCCATATGTATTTTGTCTGGCTCAAGTGAAGGCACCCTGAGGTGTTCCTACTGACTTCGATCCAAGAAAATAGTGTAGACCACTCGTATCCTTGAGTGAGAATTCATCGTTTAGCAATCGAACAAATCGATCAATTTCGATAGGAAAGTTCCCAATAATAATAATGTCATTGACATACACCAAGACATAAAGAGTTGAGTTAGGCTAGACTCGAACAAATAAAGACGCATCATAATTTGAAACAACGAATCCAATAGAGACAAGAAATTGCTTCAACTTTTCAAACTAGGCACGAGGAACTTTACGAAGTCCATATAAAGTTTCTTTAGACGACACACAAGTGGCTTGCCAGACGAATCAGGCTGAACATAACCCGGAGGTTGTTGTATAAACACTTCAATATCCAACTCCCTATTTAGAAATGCATTGTTCACATCAACCTGTCAAAGCGACCATCCTCTAGACACGACAATAGATAGAATAATAAGAATAGTAGCAGGCTTGACACCTGGACTAAATGTTTCCTTGAAATCACAACTAGGTACTTGAGAACAGCCTTTGGCTACCAATTTGGCCTTACGCCGAGCAACAGTTCCATCAAGATTCCTCTTAATCTTGAACAACCATTTGCACTCAATGACCTTGCGATTTGACGGAAAAGGAACCAGTTCCCAAGTAGAGTTGCGAAAAAAGGCATCATACTTAGCCTGGGCTGTAGCACGCCACTCAACAGAAGATAACACCTCCTCTATTGTAGAGGGCTCTATAGCTTCAACGGTCAAAGCCTTGGGTTTGAAAACCTTAGCCTTAGCTCGAGTCACCATTGGATGAGTATTCGCAGAGAGTTTAGGTAAACTATCAACAACCATAACAGGCAGCACTATCACCGATAGGTGAAGAACTTGACTCATGCAAACTAATAGACCAGTCGAAATCGAGTCAGATGAAGACGATGCATTCCTAGCAAACGACGGACTAGAAAAATTAAATGGTTCTGTTAAAGGTTCCACTGGGAAACTGAAGGTTTTCCAAACAATGAGAATGGTCTTGAAACTGGTTCCATACACTTTAAATCCACACTCTTGAAACTATCGTTATTCGAGAGGAAGTTTCCTTCATCGAAAACAACATGTCTTGACACAACAACCTTACCGCTCGAAAGAAGACACTGATAACCTTTTTGTTGAGTACTGTAGCCTAAAAAAATAGAAGGTTGTGACCTAAACTCTAGCTTGTGTGTCATATATGGTCGTAGGTAAGGGTAGCAGCAGCAACCAAAAACTTGTAAATAATCATAGGTTGGATTATGACCATACAGAGCCTTAAAGGGAGACTTTCCATGTAAAACCGCAGTGGGAAGATGATTAATGAGATGGACTGCACAATAGAATGCATAAATGCCCAACACAATATGGATGCTTGTTTGCTATTTTGCTAAGGTAAAGTAATGCTGAATAATTCCTAAGATGCGTACGGATGTAAAAACCGGTACTCTCCACCCAGTCACTTTGAAACTATTTTATGGACTTGCCAAACTGCGTATTGATTAGTTGCAGAAGCGAACAAAACATTCCAAAGCCTGAGATTTTTTAGTCAGAAGATAAAGCCATGTAAACCTAGTGCATACATCAATAAATGACACATAGTAACATTTATTATTACTTGCTACAGCCTCGGGGCCCCAAAGATCAGAAACAACTAATTTAAATGGTTGATATTTCATTGTAGACATAGAAAAAGGCAATTTGTGTGATTGGCCCTTTTGACACGCAGTACAGACACGACCAACATATTCTTTATTAACCTTGACATTACATTTTTCTAAAATATTCTGAACCACAGAAACAGATGGATGACCCAGGCAATTATGCCATAGATCAAACACAAAACATTGCACTACTTTATTTTAGACCTTCGTGTGAGTAGTGAATGAAGCTTCAGCAGGCATCAAAAAATTATATAACCCTTCACGTATGTGGGCCTTCAGCAGGATCGCCCCCGTCTTTATGTCCTTAATAACACAATATGTAGGATGAAACTAAAAAAATACTCCATTATCATTAGCAAATTGAGACACCGATAAGAGATTCTTGCATATACTTGGCACACACAAAACATTGGACAAATGTAATATTCTAGACGGAGTGGGTATAGTAGCATTACTGATTGACGAAATCTGAGCGAGTTGCCATTACCCATTAAAAGAGAAGACATACCTGAGTAAGGTGTGGTGTCACGGAGTGCCGTCGGGTTTAAACAAACATGATGACTCGCACTAGAATCAGGGTACCAAGAGTTTGTACCGATAGACACGGGAATATAGGAGTTATTACCACCATCATTCGAACGGACTTGAGCAGTATTAATGTAAGATCCTAATGTGTCAGAATAATTTGAGGCATGTAAGTCACTTAGATGAGGAAGTCTGATGCACGGATCGAAACTGAATATACCCGAGCTCGTGGCTTCGTGGGCTACGAAATTAGGTCACCACTCGTCCTAACATTAGTTGGCCCATTTTCACACGGCCTTTAACCAAAATGCGCCTCATACTGCTGAAATGGTGCGCCAATTGTAGGTCCCAATTCAAGCATAAATTGAGGAAGCCCACGTCCAAAATATGATGGGGCATTCACCTAGGCATGTTAGGAGGCGCCACTTGTGGCCCACGTCCCAGGCGTCATTGGCAAGCATCCATGCTATAATGGTTGACAGCAAATTACTTTGGTGAAAAGGTTGATTGTCCAAATTGATTTTGACCAAAATCATAATATGAACCCATCCTTAGATATTTTTCTTGATGAAGTTACTAGTCAGCACTCGCACGTCTCCCAGGCAACACACCATCTACCCCACATACGCCGGATCTCCGTCGGATCGAGGCCCTCTTGACACAATCGGACCTTCATGGTGGACCGCTGGAGATATCGTCGGCGAAAAATTATATTCTCTGTGATATTGATAATAACACTTTTAAGCAAGACGTCCAAATCTACTACAGGATTGACACTGGATTTAAAGTTGAAAAGACCGCCCACAACCACGAGGAGACGACCGTCCGCCACGAAAGGAGTTCTCCGTCACTGGTGACGACACATACTCAACAAGATTAGCATGAAGCGACAGTTCCTGAATCGCTCGATTGTGCCTACTCTCGCACTCCACAAGGGCATTCACCAATCATGAAAAGGATATTAGGCCAGTTGACAAAGAAGTCGACGAGACAACAAACTCGAATTCAGGCGGCAATCCAGCAAGTATAATTTCAACCTTCTCTTCTTCTGATATGCGAGAACCAGAGGTCTCCAACAAGCACACAATTTTTTTATACGAGCAACATAAGCTTGAATAGTCATATTACCTTTCTTTAAGGAATATAGTTCATGGTGGAGACGAGATTGTTTTGTTCCGTATCAGTGGCAAAGAGATCTGCCGTCGTGAGCCAAACATCACATGAGAATTTAGCATCAGTGAAGGATGGCAAAAGTGGTGCACTAATCGTGGAGAGAAGCCATGAGGTGAGAAACCTATCTTGTTGTTTAAAAACTTAAGCCAAAGGATTGGCCACTAACGATCCATCCGTACTTGGAACAAACCGATTCGATAGAGTCAAAGTGCCGTCAAGAAAGCCAATGAGATCATATCCATCAAGTATCAACCGAACTTGCTCCTGCCATTGCATGTACGTCTCATTAGAAAGTTTAACAACATCGTGTAGAGGAAACGACGTTACAACATAGTCACCACTGAAAGGCGTAAAGCTTAGCTCAACTGAGGCGAGAATCAGCAGAATTGATGGTGGCCATAGGTCCAAAATTAGCCTGCGACTGATACCATGTAAAGAATTAGGTAAAATTGACTTTGAACTTTTGAAAAACTGTAGAAGAAATTACAAATTGAAAATTAACTCTGTTTTTCAATTCTTGAAAACTATCTTAACCTTCTTTTCTTTGATGAGAGCTTATATAAGCTTTACTAACAGCTTCAAAAACTTATCAACAACTTACTAACCTCTATAACAGACTTACTGACTTTCTTGAACTAACTAACAGCTTTAACTAGCTAGCTATGTGACTAACTGATAGCTTCAACTTACATGCTAAGAGACTCTTAACATCGCCATTCCTTGTTCTTTTTAGTAGTTGAGCTATGAGTTTGAATAGTTAGCCTAAAATCAAACACATGGTGTGCAAAGGAATTAAAAAACCCAAAATAGATGAACATGAAAAGGTGTAGAAAATGTAAGGAAATTGATGAAATTGAAAGAAGAAGAAGACCCAGAAACCTTAAAATCATTATGTAACACCCTAACCCAGATTCGTCACGGACTAGGGTTACAGATAAGCACAACCAGATAAGACACATATATATATATATATATATATATATATATTAAAATATAACACATTACATCTAAGAGTATAACAATACTATTAATACATATCACACATGTCATACGTTTCATAACCACATTTCTACCTTTACGATTAAAAGTGATCATTACATAACATACCAATTCACATACTTAACATTCAAATCAATGTTGATATTTGTATCTGAATCATCCAAATGAATAAAGTTGCACATTTTCTATTTCAATCAAATCATTCTAATCTTTATAAATTTAAACATATATTATTATCTTATTCTTATCAAACAATAAGACATTCAATATTTCAATTTCATTTACTAAACAAATACCAACTCACCATATGCTTAATCATTTTAGTATATCATTAACCAAATAAACCACATATCTAATCACTCATTTTGTATGCTATTCGAATATCATACTATTTATCTTAGATAATCTATACAAGATATCCATCATTTAAATAGGTAAATGATGCACCTAATCATGCTTCCTTTCAAACCAATACACACACACACACACATATATATATATAACATATTAACCACTTGTCCATTACTTAACGTAATTTAACTTATAAATATACATTCAAGATTTTCCATTCAAATTATTATCACATCATGCAACCAAATTTCATACCTAAAAACAATACCAAATCCATTTACCTCACATTTAATTATTTATCACAAGTATATAACCAAACATTCACAATTAACATCATCAATTCAAACCAACTTATTAAAGACTTAATGAGTAAACAACACTTTATACCTATTTGTTATATTCGAACATATATATATATATATATATATCATCAAAACCAAATCACATCATACTAGTATACAAACTTGCTAAAACTATCTGTATATGCCTTTCATTTAACATCAACCACAATTTTTATATATATACACATTCAACCTTAGCCCATTTAATAAACAAATCAAACCATCACACAATGCACAACACATATACATTTACATATCACTAAACCGAAATCAACATGTCCAAATTATAACATCATACTTACTTACCTATCATGAACTTATACCATAAACAAATATGCATAAGTATAAACTCATTTCCAATGACCATCACAACCAAAAACATAAATATTCAATCAATCAAAAGAAGATAAGCCATCTTCGCATGGCTATTAATTACATACAAAAGTACTTAATCCACTTTTGACTTTTTACTATGCTATACATGCTATATACCCAAAATCAACTTAGTAAAAATACCAAAGGAAACTGTCAAAAGTGTGATAGGTCTTGCTGACGATCCTCGAGCTCATAACGTATATCCAAAATCTATAAAACAGAAGTAGACAGAAAAACACAGAGTACGCTATTTAAGCTTAGTAAGTCATAAGCAAGCTAATACCAACTAAATTAACAAATCCAAATATACAAAGCTATGAATATAATTTAACATTAAATCCCTTCATTTACAAATCAAATAGTTAACTTATACACATTCACAAGAACTAACACAAATCTCAATATCAAATTCACACATAAGTCACTTTAGCCGAATACCTTAAATTACAATATTACATATAGTTCACATGTTCATACTTGAACTTTTATACAATGCATTAAACATATAACTTACCTTACTTTTCATAACACAGTTTATATACGTACCTGAGTTCTTTTAATTTGAATTTCACATTGGCCTTCACTTACACATGCCCGTTGAACCATTCGAAATTTAAAAGGATACCCAGATAGTAAGAAGCTCGTACAATGCCAACGTCCCGGACGTGGTCTTACATGTAATCACATATCGATGCCATTGTCCCAGACAGGGTCTTACACGAATCAAATACGATGCCAATGTCCCAGACATGGTCTTACACGTAAACACAAGTCGATGCCAAAGTCCCAAACGTGGTCTTACACGATAACACATATCGAATATCCTATGTCATGACATATGTATCCTATCTATTCCTAAGGTTTATACGGGGCTTACGGACGTCGAATCTCGATCGAATCAAGCTCGAAAGATAGCCAATTATCTAAGTACACATTCGGCCATAGCAAATAATAGTTAAAATAATTCAAGTAATTGCATAAAAAAATTATATTCATAGATATAACAACATTTAAATGCTTATTCACTTACCTCGGATGTAAATCGATTCGTTAAATCTGCTTACTCAACCACTTTTGTCTTTCCCCGATCCAAATTTGATTTCTTTAATTCTTGATCTAAACATATTCAAATTAAGCTTATTTAAACACCATTCTATTTAATTTAGCCTAAAAACAAATAAATAGGCAAATTACAATTTTGCCCCTAACATTTCACACTTTTTACAATTTAGTCCTTTTTGCTCAAAACACAAAATACACAAAATTTGACTATACTCCTTAAAGGCCAAATATTCCTAGTGTCCATACAAGCCTAAACATTTCATTTATTTCACATTTTAGTCCCTCAAAAATTTATTTTCACAATTTAGTCTAAATTACTCAAATTCATCAAAAATCCAAAGATAAAACATGTTAATCTAACACATATCTTTTATTTTCTACCATCAAACAACAAAAATCACAAACTTTCAACAATATCATAGCTCAAAATATTCACCAAAATAAAAAATTCAAGCATGGGTCTTGTAGATAACTTAGCAACGATCTCAAAAACGTAAAAATTATCAAAAACCGAGCTAGAACTCACCTTGAATTAAGCTTCAAAAGTGTCGAAGCCTAAGCTTCTTTATTTATTTTTCTTTTCTTTTTGTTTCGGTCATAAGAAAAAAGAGAGATGAACATGGCATTTAATTATTTCATGTTTGTTTTATTATAACAACATTATAATATATTATTTATTATTATAACCTTTATAATTAATATGAAAACTATATAATATAAGCCTAGTGCCGTCCACTATCTCCTTAAATGGGCTAATTTCCCTTTAAGGACCTCATATTAAAAAGCCATTAACAAATTGGCACTTTACGCTTTAGTTTGTAACTTTTATATTTTACGCGATTAAGTCCTTTTATTTAATCGGACACCTAAACGACAAAATTAAGTCACAAAAATTTAACACAAACAAATTCACACATAATAAACACTGAAAATAATTTTAAAATATTTTTTTGGACTCGAATTTGTGGTCTCAAAACAACTATTTCGATTAGGGTCAAAATCAGGCTGTTACATGCTGAACCATGAAACCTCTTATGAGTTGATGTGTTTCGCTATGCCAAGCTCTTTTACACACTCGTAAGGTCTAGGACCTGGCCTTGGCATCTTTTTCTGTACTTCTTTAATGGAGAAACATGAAGAAAAAAAAAGTAGAGTTGTCTGAAGGGAGAAGAACAAGAGGAGGGGAAGATGTGCAAGGTTTTAATAGTGAGAGAGTACTGTGCTACATGAAGAGGTTGATTTATGATGTGATTTGTTCATTTTCCCTTCTTTTTCACTTCTCACTTTGCAATCCAACCATTTCGGTTTGTTGAATCGATTTGGTTGGACTCAAATTGATATATATATATCGGTTTAAACATAAGAATTGAATTCGAAGTCGGTAAAAAGTTGAAAATTGAAAAAAAATAGGGCTTGTTTTATAATTTTATAATTATTTATTTAATTATTATTAAATTCGAAACTAAATGTCAATTTTCATTTAAGTCATTGACCTATTAAGATCGTTGTTGTATAGCCATCCATCTTCACACCGGCTACACAGACCAAAAGCTCTAATTTCCTTTCTCATCTATAGTTCAATTTTTGTTTTCAGAAATAATTTTTAACATCATGAATCTATTAACCAAAATCCAAGCAACTTTTCTTTTTTATCTTCGACACTGATTGTCAGACCAACTTGGATCTAATGTATATTTTTCTACTCATCGATGGGTACTAATCCACAGTACTAATCATCGAATCGTCACTTGGAGTTCGCTATAGTAACTTAAATAAAGACTTTAGAAAAGTTTAGTGACTTAAGTGAAAACTTTTAAATAGTTCAATAACTATTTTGTAACTTTTTGAAAAGTGACCAAAACGCAAACTTACTAGTAGTTTAGTGACCTTTTGTGTAGTTTGCCCTTAAATCTATTAGGTCACATTTTGATTAATCACATACCATGCATAAGTTGGAGATTGAGTCATTATTCTCCAATTTTTATCATTTTTAATTCTTTCACCTTTCAAATTTTGAAATTTTAGTTTTGGCCCATAAATCAAAACAATAATCGTTAACTAAAATAAAATAATTTTCTTTAAGTATTACATGGAAGTATAAAGCTAATATGATATACAATCTGGTAATATATCTGTTGCATAATATTTCAGAAATAACATAATTTAACAAACTATTATCAGAAATTTCAAATTTTGAAAAATAGAAAGACTAAAATGATCAAATTAAGGTATATGAACTTAATTCGCAACCGACTCATAGTACTTTGATTAATAGCATAATTTGACCAATAATTTATTTATTATGAACATTCGTGGGTCGAGTAATGAGGAATTCAATACCCTTAGGCAAAGTTTTGAATTCAAGTCTTACTGATGAAGAATTTTGCCCTAATTTAAGAGTCGAGTGATGAAAAGTTAGATGCCCTTTAAATTTTACCATCATCTAAATAAAAATTATAAAAATAGTTAAAACATTATGAGAAGTTTATAAAAGTTTGAAACAATAATTGAACTATAAAATTAAAAGAGAGATGTAATACCATTTCATGTTTTTATATTACATATACAAATAATGTATTTATTGAATATAAAAATAAATTAATATATTAATTTTTAATTGTGTATAACTGAATCAAAATTAATGTTTCGTGTATACATTTGAATCATAATCAAAATTTCATGTATATAATTACACCAAATAAAAGTTTATGTATAGTTTTAATATTTATCACTTTACATTAATATAAAACACACAAAAAAATTAAATTATTGGATTTTATGGTGCAGAAGACTAAAATTAAAGTTTTTGTAGAATTTTTTACCAAAATAATATAAAAACAGGAAATGAAGCAATTACCCATTTATAGTTTGGTGTCGCCACACTATCAGGTTGCACCTTAAAGCCTTTTTTTTAGCTGTCAATCAAAATGGGAAATTTACATATCAAGTCCCTGAATATTTTATGCCATCACATTGTATTCTAGTGCTGTCAATTTGTTAGGCAGCATTGTTAGAACACTGTAACAAATATCTATTTTCATAATTAATCTGTTTTCCATACTTTTTCGTAATTAATTATTATTTCTATATTATTTAAGTAAAAAACCTTTAAAAATCTACATAAATATTTTAATTACTTTTTATTGTATAATCATAAAAAATTGTCATGTAAAGTTGAAAATTTTGAGTTATTATATATATAAAAAAGAGTTGGGGGGTTTGGATGTGAAAAGGAAAAGTGTTGGGTTTTTAAGTAATATAAAAAGTAAAGTATTGAAATAATTGGCACATCAATTTTCCAAAGTCCTTTAAATAAATAAAATTGACTTTCTATCCTCCTCCTTTCATACTCAATCTTCTCTTCTGTTGCTTTAATCGAGTTGGGTTTAACGTGGTAAAATCATATAAACACTTATTTATCTTTTAATTTCATTATCATAACGATCATATTTGCAACAAGACAGTCGTGGAAGACACAGACCACCTATTTAGAGCCTACTCATTCTTCAGGGCAATCTGATTAGCCATTCTGTCGTAACCATTTTTTGATAAAACAGGAAACAACGCGGTCGACTCGGGTTTTGAAAACGAAAAAGAAGGGAGTCGCCACCAATCTTTTTTTGATGAGGTGTGATCGAGTCACCTTGTAAAACAGTTGTTTTTAATAAACAGTTTGATTTATCAAAACAACGATTTTGGTCTACGAAATCCGAAAACAAGTTAAAGTCGATTCACGACGAGGAAGGGTTAGCACCCTCGATACGCCCAAAATTGGTACCAAATTGATTGATCGATGTCCTAATGTTGAAAACTTTGAAATGATTCAAAAATGCGGAAGAGGTCGATTCGCAATTTCCCCTCGGTTAAAAACGCGGATCCTACCGGAAAGTCGGGTCGGGTCGGACCAGTGAAATAGCGTCGTTTTGGGGTTAAAGCCAGCCCCAAAGCAGCGTCGTTAAAGGGCTATATAAGGCCTAAATCTCGGAAAAAATTCATTTGAATTGCATGCTAAAAAATTCTCGATTCTTTTCTTTCTATCCAAAGGCCCGGTCCGACGAGGTTTCTGCGATTCATTAGCCCGTGGTTCACAGTGCCTCCGTCGTCGCTGGCCGTCGTACACAGCGGCCGAAGTTCAAAAAAATCCTCTTTTCGGCTCTTTTCTTTTTTTAGGTATTTATTTCCTTTTCTTTTTAATACTTCATATTTTATACATGCATAAACAAGGAGGAAACGAATTCGTAAATAAGGAAGAAAATAAAAAATAAAAAAATACCTTGGGCTTTCGATTCGATTTTTTTGGTGTTTTTGTTCTCTGATTTTGTCTCCCTTGAAATTCTGATTGCTTATTCTTATTAGTATTTTATTTCTGTTTTTGGTTGTGATTGATTCTCTAATTGATAAAAATTCCTCTGTTTTTGCATTGATGATTAAAAGAAAAAAAAAGTAGAAGAAGCCCCCTTTTTACAATCGGTTTAGCACGGCTTATATAGCCATTTACAAAAGCTTTCTGTCATTTCTCCTTTTATTGTTTACAGGTCCAAGTGGAGTGGGCGATAGAGATGTGACGAGGCGATGGCCGGTGGCTGCAGGCGGCATCAGAATGTTAGAGGCCAGGAGTCAAATGCCCTAGGTGCGGCGCACCTAGGGTTTGCTACTTGTGTGTCTTTCTTTTTTGTTTAATTTTTTGAAATGGGCTAGGGTTTAGGTTATTGTAATTGGGTTGGGTCATTAGTGGGTTTATTTGGGTATTGGGCTTGGTCATTGGGTTATCTGATTTTGTAATCAGGTCTGGGGCTTAAATTTGGGTTATATTTTGGGTATGAATTTAATTAGTTTCGGGTCTTTGTTGGGCTTGGGGTTTCTTAGTTTACTAGTGTAAAATAGGCTTGTAGGCGGGCAAAATTGGGGTTGTACAACCGCCCTCTTTGCTCGTTGTTGTGTATATGAGGAATAGAGCAAAGACTTTCAAGAATCGCATAGTAATAATAATAATCTAGCAATAATAAGTAATACAATAATAATATATATAAAATGATAATATAATATTAGTAATAGTGCAATACCAACAATAATATAATAAGTAATAATAATATATGTACATAAAATATGGTAATAATATTAGTAATAATGTAATAAAAAACAATAGTACAATAAAGAAAAAAAAGATTGCAAGATCAAATAAAAATTTATGAAATAATATAGAAAATGGGCCAAATTGAACTTAAAAGCATGTAATGGAAGGGTCAATTTTGGTAAAATGGGTCTTGTGGGGTTAAATTATAAATCAAACAAGCTATGGGGATCAATTTATAAATAAAATGAAATTTTAGCGTCAATTTGAAGCAAGAATAAAAGAAAAGGACCAATTTGCACACGGAGAAATAGGGGACCATGCATCTAATAAATCCTTTTGGCCAAAACGATTTTGGTCTAATAAATAGGAGACCAAAATGAAAACCATGCAAAATTTCAAGGCCAATTGTGCGAATATCGAAAACTTAATTTGAAAAAACCAAAATGCGGAAGAAATTGATTATGCAATTTCTACCTTTTGTTAAAAACACGCGGATCCTACTACAGGCGCTGTCCGGTTCGAGTCGGACCAGTGAAACAACGTCGTTATGGGAAGAAGCCACCCAAACGACGCCGCTTTCAGGGGCTATATAAGGCCTAAATCTCGAGAAAAAATTCATTTGAACCGCTTCTAAAAAAAAATTCTCTCGATTCTTTTCTTTCTCTATCGCAGGGCCCAGTCCAATAGGTTTCTCAGCTAGCTTCATCACGTGTCTCATGAGTGTTCGTTGTCGCATAGCCAGACATTAATAAATGACCAGTTCAAAAAAATCCTCCTTTCTCTTCTCTTTTTTTAGGTATTTATTTTCGTTTCTTTTTAATACTTTATATTTTATACATGCATAAACAAGGAGGAAACAGATTCGTAAATAAGGAAGAAAATAAAAAATAAAAAAAATACCTTGGGCTTCCGATTCGATTTTTTTGGTGTTTTTGTTCTCTGATTTTGTCTCCCTTGAAATTCTGATTGCTTATTCTTATTAGTATTTTGTTTCTATTTTTGGTTGTGATTGATTCTCTAATTGATAAAAATTCCTCTGTTTTTCCATTGATGATTAAAAGAAAAAAAAAAAACAGAAGAAGCCCCCTTTTTACAATCGGTTTAGCACGCCTTATATAGCCATTTACAAATGCTTTCATCATTTCTCCTTTTATTGTTTGCAGTGTCCAAGTGGAGTGGGCGGTGGAGATGTGATTATGCGGTGGCCGGTGGCTGTGACGTCGTAATGTCAAGGGTCGTGAGGTCGATGTCTAGGTGCGCGCACCCTGGGTTTGCTACTTGTGTGTCTTTCTTTTTGTTTAATTTTCTAAATGGGCTAGGTTTAGGTTATTGTAATTGGGTTGGGTCATTAGTGGGTTTATTTGGGTATTGGGCTTGGTCATTGGGTTATCTAATTTTGTAATCGGGTCTGAGGCTTAAATTTGGGTTATATTTTGGGTATGAATTTAATTAGTTTCGGGTCTTTGTTGGGCTTGGGGTTTATTGGTTTACTAGTGTAAAATGGGCTTGCAGGCCCGGGCAAAATTAGAATTGTACAACCGCCTCTTGCTTCGTTGTCGTAACGGAATGAGAGCAAAGACTTTCAAGAAAGATCAATTTTGCCCGGTCCTGCTAAGTCTTTGACTTCTTTGGTACCCTCTTCTTCAAGTAGCCTCATTCCACCACCGCATCTTGTTGTTTCGTCCACTTCATCGCCGCAACTTCAGAGGTATAAGATTCTTCATTTTAATCGCACTTGACCGCTTCTGCTATCTTCGATCCGCTCCTCAGAACATCGGGAATGCCGGATTTATATTTCCAATCTGCCTCGCAACATCGTGAACGCCAGACTTGCCATCTTCGATCTCGCCATCGCAAACTCGGGGAGACAAGATCTCGCCATCTTCAATCTGCTTCCTACAACATCGAACGCCAAATCGTTATTTTCAATCTACTCCCGCAACATCGAACGCCAAATTTGTTATTTTCAATCGCCTCGCAACATCAAGGAGACAAGATCGCCATCTTCAATCTGCTTCCCGCAACATCGAGAACGCCAAATCGTTATTTTCAATTCGCTGCCATGCAACATCGAATGCCAAATCGGTTATTTTCAATCGCCCCGCAACATCAGAACGCCAGATTTGCTATCTTCAATCTCGCTCTCTACAACATCGAACGCCAGGACTTGCTATCTTCAATCTGCTTCCTACAACATCGAACGCCAGGACTTGCTCCTCTTCAATCGACTTCCCTACAACATCGAACGCCAGATCTGCTTTCTTCAATCGCTCCCCGCAACATCGAGCGCCAAATCTATTATTTTCAATCGCCTCGCAATATCAGGAATGCCAGACTTGCTATCTTCGATCTGCTCCACTGCAAACTCAGGGAGATGGGATTTGTAATCTCAACCTCATTGTTGACTCAGGGAGACGGGATTTGTAATCTCAACCTACTCCATGGGAACTTCGAGAAAATAAGAATTCGTGAGAAGAGATTCGTAATTCCATCTTCTCATCAAACTTCAAAGAAATAAGGATTTATCCTCATTGTTAACTCGCGGAGACGGATTTGTAATCTCAACCTACTCTACAGGAACTTCGAGGAAATAAGAATTCTGAACTTTCCAATTTGCTTCCTTACGATCTCAGGGAGACTTTAATCTTCAGTCTGCTCCACTATCATCTCTAGGAAACAAAAATCTGAACTTTTCAATTTGCTTCCTTACTATTTCAGAAGACTTCAATCTTCTACCGCTCCATTAGGGAACAAAATCTGAACTTTCCAATTTGCTTCCTTACTATCTTCAGGAAGACTTCAATCTTCGCCTCCACTATCATCTCTAGGGAACAAAATCTGAACTTTCCAATTTGCTTCCTTATTATCTTCAGGAATACTTCAATCTTCAGTCTTCTCCACTACCATCTCGAGGGAACAAAATCTGAACTTCGATATTGCTACTTCGTTCTTTGAGGAACCTGTCCTATAGAATTAATTTTATGTGCTTATGCTTATGCAAATGATGAGGATGCTATGATCGAATGACTCAAAGCTTCCTAACTACATGTGTTATGGACGACACTTTCATGAATGCGTAATGTCATGAGAATAGTCTTTTACAATGATTAGGATGCAATGATCGAATGAATCGAATGCTCCTAACTAAATGATAATGGATGACATTTGCATGAATGCGTAATGTCATGAGAATGATCCTTTGTTAAATGTATAATGATTAGGATGCACTGGAAAATATTTGCATGAATGCAGAATGTCATGAGAATGGTCTTTTTATGATGATTAGGATGCAATGAGTCGAATGCTCCTAACTAAACGTGCTTTGAATGATGATGTATGAATGCAAAATGAAATGATCCCTTTTTAAATGCTTAAGGTCATCATTGCTCGTAGTTCATTAATGTTCTATCACTGATGGGTTATCATTCTTTCTCGTTCAGCCAATATCTTTGATAGAAAACCCAAAGAAATGATCATATTATACTCAACAAGCTTGCCCCGATGTAATTTCAGAGCCCCTTCCACTGTACCTTCTGGGAGATAAAGTTTGTACCTTTCACTGCAACTTCAGGAGAATATTTGTTTCCTTTCATCCATCCTCATCGCAACTCAGGGGTATAGGATTTGTATCATCTCAACCATCCCACTATGACTCGGGGGTATAGAATCAGTAACTTATTCAATCAATTTGGTCTACTACACCTTCCATTCTCAGGTGTCATGACCGGATGTATATACCGATATGTGCATGAATGCAAGTATCATTTTTCTTTTCCGAGAATGATCCCTTGTACATGCTTGGATTGACATTGCTCGTTATTTGCCAAGGTGGTATTACTGATTTAAATGCCTTGCCTTTTGTTCAACCAATAAAAGGTCCAAAGAGATAATCATCTTTCTCCAATATTTCCAAACCTTAAGCTTGGTGAATTCTAAACAATCGTCACATTTCAAGTCCTTGTATTATTCGTAAGCTTCCGAGTAATATATGAAACTCCTTTTATAAAAGTATTATTATTCTATTAATCGTTATTTCCATGTCAAATGCTTGAAAAAGATCACAACAATGGACGAAATGGAAATTTATTGGGAGTATAGCTTAAAACAAACAAGTTGATCACGGACTAGCAAATGCAATGAAGAAGAAAATTTATTAGTAGTGTAATTTGAAATGAATAACCACAAATAACAAAAATGGATAAAATGAAAACTAGGTGCCCAGAGATATCGCACTGAGCTTCTCTGTTCCAACTTTTGAGGACCATTTTAAGCTCAATATGTGTTTAGGGATCCAGTACTTTGTCGATGCCCCAAGACGTAACATACTTCTTCGAGTGTAGCAAGACTATCTCAGATGCCCTACTTTCGATCAAAATTTTGAGTTGTCTTTTCGGTTTTCAACTCAAATACCCTTTGGTCTCAAAGCGCCCTTTACTGGTTTCGCAGCCTCTCTTTTTTCTTTTTTCTTTTCCTTTTCGTGTTTTTCGCTTTTTTGTGTTTTTATGTTTTTTTATTTTGTTTTTTGGAAAACTTTTTTATTGAATCTGAACTCACCGGATTAGGCAGGTCCTTGCCATCCATCTCGGTTAACACTCATTTTTCCCTAGAATAGGCCTTCTTTGCTGTATAAGGCATTTACTATTTTCTTTGGAATTCTTTTGGATAAGAAGAATCTTTCTTAATACTAGGTCCTCTTCCTGAAATTCTCTTGAGCGAACCTTTTTGTCATAAGCCCGTATCATCCATTTTTGGTAAATTCGACCATGCTGAATACTTTCAACCAAGGTTAATTGAGGCAGTCTACTTCATCTAATTCAATTCGAGCTTGGGGAAAATGAATCTTATCTTCTAGCAATTGTTTCTCTTTCATAAACCAATAGGAAAGATGCTCCGGCGAAAGTCCTGGCCAACGTTCAAGAAACCTAGAGGGTAAATAGTAACTTCTCTATTCCAACTTTTACAAGTCTCAGTCATTTTTAAAAAATTTTAAATTTTTTTGTCGCTTTCTGTCAGATCAATGGTGTCCGATCTTTGAGATCAGAATCTTTGACATTGTGCAATTATGTTCATTTTCAACATTCTTTATTTCCACCTTTTTTTAGATTTGAATTTGAATTTGATGATTGCCGACTTTGTAATTTTGGCATATGAAGAACCTTCACCCTCTCAAATGAGGTAACCAACGACCATGAATATGAATCGATGTTGGCTAAAAGCTTTTGAGGAGACTAGCTTGATAACGCCCATGCCCCACATATAGGGAATTGTGAAGAAATAGAGAGTCGATAAGTCCTGTATTCATCCATCCGGCATTTACTAGATAAGCGATGCAACTTCCCTTTCCGCTATTAGCTTGACTCATCGTGAGGATTATCAAGATGTGATTTTCAAATACCCTTATGGACTTCTTCTAGTATTTCCTTCGCTTTGACGCAGATACTCGCGCCTCAAGAGCCTGTAGCGGTCTTAACGCGTGACCGTGCAAAACATCTTTGAATTTTTGGAGATAACTCAATGATATGCCCCGCTTTGCTTCTCTGCGGTGAGTTAAGCTTTCATCTTCATCTCCTTCGTAGGTAGGATCTCGCCATTCTTAACAAATTAGGAAATAAGTTGTAATATATGTCATCTCCAAAGTCCTTAATCCCTCTAGACACATATCTTACTAAAAGAGAGTCAAGAATAAATCGCTCATGTTATTGATATCGAGGGACCCATCATGGGTGAAAAGCGGAAAATCCAAAGAATAAATGATTCTAAGAAGATTATTCAGTATGATATGGTCATGAATAAAAATGTTCATTATGAGATGAAATGAATGAAAATATTTACTTAGAAAGATGCATTTTATCAAATAAAAATTCGGACACAAGCTTATTTCAGAAAAGGACTCTTATTGCTTCTAGGCTTAAAGCAACAAGTGTGTTTTGCACATTACTCTAGATTAGCTTTAAAATACATGTTTCTTCCACTGACCTCATTGTTCAAAACACTCCCAAGTACATAAAGGCGGATGCTCGAAAAACTTTATTCCTCTGCTCTCTCTCTGTATACCATTGGTGTTACGATCTCTCATTTTAAAGCTTCGATGACTTCTTCAAGGGAATGCAACTCTCCACCCTAACTTTCAATTATCAATCTGCTTGTTATCGAACTTCACAATACCCATATTGATAAAATTTTCCATCAATTTCTTAAAAGTAAGGCAATTTTCTATCAGATGGCTCGTGATCCCCTCGTGGTACTCACATTGGGCATTTGGGTGTACTCATTCGGGTATGGAGGTTGATCGATTTAGCGTGTAATAGGAGCTAGCAACATGCATACCAAATAAGTTCTAGTATAACTCCTATATATGTCATGGGAATAAGAGTGAACCTGGGTCTTCCAATGTTAGGTTCCTTTTCGTGTTTTTTCATTTTTTGTGTTTTTTGTGTTTTTTTATTTTGTTTTTTTGGAAAATTTTTTATTGAATCGAACTCACCGGATTAGGGTGTCCTTGCCATCCATCTTGTTAACACTCATTTTTCCTAGAATAGGCCTTCTTTCTTTGCATAAGGTATTTACTTTTTTCTTTGGAATTCTTTTGGATAAGAAGAATCTTTCTTAATACTAGATCCTCTTCTTAAAATTCTCTTGAGCGAACCTTTTTTCATAAGCCAATATCATCCATTTTTGGTAAATTCGACCATCTTGAATACTTTCAACCAAGGTTAATTGAGGCATTACTTCATCTAATTCAATTCGAGCTTGGGAAAATGAATCTTATCTTCTAGCAATTGTTTCCTTTCATAAACCAATAGGAAAGATGCTCGTGCCGAAAGTCCCGCCAACGCTCAAGAAACATAGAGGATAAATGGTAACTTCTCTATTCCAACTTTTACAAGTCTCACCATTTTTAAAAAATTTTAAATTTTTTTTGTCGCTTTTGTCAGATTGAATGGTGTCCGATCTTTGAACAGATCAGAATCTTGACATTGTGCAATTATGTTCATTTTCAACATTCTTTATTGCTACCTTTTTTTAGATTTGAATTTGAATTTGATGATCGCCGACTTTGTAATTTTGGCATATGAAGCAACCTTCACCTCTCGGTGAGGTAACCAACGACCATGAATATGAATCGATGTTGGCTAAAAGCTTTTGAGGAGACTAGCTTGATAACGCCCATGCCCCACATATAGGAATCTGTGAAGAAATAGAGGAGTCGATAAGTCCTGTATTCATCCATCCGGCATTTACTAGATAACGATGCAACTTTCCTTTTCTCGCTATTAGCTTGACTCATTGAGGATTATCAAGATGTGATTTTCAAATACCCTTATGGACTTCTTCTAGTATTTCCTTCGCTTTGACGGCATACTCGCGCCTCAAGAGCTCAGGCGTGTCTTAACGTGACCGTGCAAAACATCTTTGAATTTTTGGAGATAACTCAATGATATGCCCCGCCTTGCTCCTGCGGTGAGTTAAGCTTTCATCTTCATCTCCTTCGTAAGGTAGGATCTGCCATTCTTAACAAATTAGGAAATAAGTTGTAATATATGTCATCTCCAAAGTCCTTAATCCTCTAGACACATATCTTACTAAAAAGAGAGTCAAGAATGTACGCTCATGTTATTGATATCTGGGACCCATTGTGGGTGAAAAGGCGTAAAATCTAAAGAATAAATGATTCTAAGAAGATTATTCGTATGAAATATAAATGAATAAAAAATGTTCAGTATGAAATATAAAGAATGAAAATATTTACTTAGAAAGATGCATTTTACTGAAATAAAATTCTAGACACAAGCCTATTTCGCAAAAGGACTCTTATTGCTTCTAAGCTTAAATGGTTTGCACATTACTCTAGATTAGCTTTAAAAATACATGTTTCTTCCACAGTCTCATTGTTCAAAACACTCCCAAGTACATAAAGGTAGATGCTCAAAAACTTTTATTCCTGTTCTCTCTTCTGTATACCATTGGTGTTCGATCTCCGATTTTAGGCTTCGATGACTTCTTCAAGGAATGCAACTCTCGCCTCGCTTTCAATTATCACCGCTTCGTCATCAAACTTCACAATACCCATATTGATAAAATTTTCCATCAATTTCTTAAAAGTAAGGCAATTTTCTATCGAATGGCCTGTGATCCCCTCGTGGTACTCACATTGGGCATTTGGGTCGTACCATTCTGGGTATGGAGGTTGTATCGATTTCGTGTAATAAGGAGCTACAACATGCATATCAAATAAGTTCTAGTATAACTCCCTATATGTCATGGGAATAAGAGTGAACTGGGGTCTTCCAATGTTAGGCTTTGAGCTGGAATCCTGCCTAGGGGGCCTTGATGGCTGGTAGTCGCCATCCTTAGCTGGCCTACTATAATCGGCTCTAAATGGCCCTTGTCATACTTACTCGTACTACCCGCTTCCTTTTCTTTCTTTTTGGGGCCTTCAAAATCCGCTCTCTCCTTTCCTTTGTCTCTGCCTGAATAATCAGTTTGACACGATCATCCTCAGGGTTAAAGTATGAGCCCATCTAGAAATTCAACAAGGTCGAGGTATCAGTCTGACATTGGAGCTCAATAATGACAGGTATCCCATGTGACTGCGCGTCTGGTTGAGTCGGGATATTTATCGAGGCATAAATAATTTCTTCATCATCATCCATACTATTGACTAGTGGGCTACTCTTTTCAAGTCTTCCGGCTAGTAATTGGGTTAATGGCCTATCATATTCCTTTGGAATTCAAACATTTTTTTTGTATCTCTTGTTGAATTTTGGTCAATTGCTCTTGCATCTGTATTTGTATTTTCTTTATTCTCTCCAATTTTTGTTCTATGTCTTCTAGGTTAACTGAAATAATTTCACCTATCTATGAATTTTAATGCACTTGATATGATGTAATGCAAATGCATGAAATGCAATGCAAATGCATGGAATGAATGCAAAAAAAATAAAGGCATTGATTATGAATTCAATTCCATTAGAAGAACTTTTCTAGAAAATACGTCTCTTTACATAAAATGGATTGCATATACGGCTTTGTCCTCATAGTCCAGGTGAAAACACCAATCCTTTACTTCATATCCGGACGTCATGGTCGTGCCCCGTGGACTTCCTCAATAGATGTCTTTTTTAGCTCATTGTTGCTTGGTCCAGGCCGTACCTCTTCACTCACTTATCCTCTGTGAAGTTTATAAGCTTCTTTTATGATGACTCTCGAATAATCCTTGTCGGCTTGAATCCACGAGCAAAGCCTTGTATTCTTCTGTGGGCTATCAACCCTTTCTTGTTGTTTACCTGGACTATGTTCGAACGACCGTATTATAATTCACTTTATCAAGTAACACATTTCCTTATGACAAACTCTTTTATTTAGCAATCGAATATGAATCAACACCTCCTTTCTAAGATGATGCGATGCAATGCAATGAAAACAAAAGAAACACATTAGCACAAGAGAAATAAACAAAATAGAGTACTTATCCGGGTGAACGCTAGGGGTTTAGAATTGTTCTACCTAAGGTAGGCTCTTAAGGCTTACTATATGGGGGTTCGGTTCTAGAGTAAAGGTACCTGAACCAGCAGATTCCTCGATCCTCACCCATTATAGGCTCATATGGACCGAGTTCAGTTCAGGGGAATACATTTCCCTATTGCAATACAGAAGTGAAAACTTCACGAAGATATAGGTACGGATGTATCCCGAAAGTAGTCCACTAGCCCATGCGGAGGTGAAAACCTCACGAAGGCATAGGTTCTCGCTCCCACTTAAAGGGTGTGACCACAACGGTCATACAATGCAATGCCAAAGTATTTACGAGACCCAAAATTGAAAGTGCATTAAAAGAAGCATGATTTTTCGAAACCATTTTCCAATTTTAGTCAAAAAGACAAAAATCAATCAATCTATGGCCTGACTCGAAGTTCTCAACGGAGTCGCCAAGCGTCGTAACCATTTTTTGATAAAACAGAAACAACGCAATGACTCGGGTTTTGAAAATGAAAAGAAGGAGTTGCCACCAATCTTTTTTTGATGAGGTGTGATCGGGTCACCTTGTAAAACAGTTATTTTTAATAAACAGTTTGATTTATCAAAACAACGATTTTGGTCTACGAAATCCAGAAAAAAAGTTCGGGAGTGGGTTACGCACGAGGAAGGGTTAGCACCCTCGATACGCCCAAAATTGGTACCAAATTGATTGATCGATGTCCTAATGTTGAAAACTTTGAAATGATTCGAAAATAGATACTTTTTATTTCTAAAACTTGAAGGGATCGGAAGGGACAGTAAGACTCTCTTATTTTCGAAGAGATAAAGCATCATGTCTAGTAAGTTAGGGTACAATACTTTAGACTCCCGAAACTAAGCTTGCCTTTTAAAACTTGGTTTTATTTTTGACGAGGATCTCCCGTCATTTGTCGAGCGAGAAACCGTAACCCAAAGAAGTTAGGGCTCGTTTTCCCGAAAATCCAAATTAGGGATATTGCTCTATTTTAAAGAAAAAAACTTATCTCGAAGTATCTAGACGTCGAGTCCAGTAAGTTAGGGCGCGACATTTCAAATTTCTTAGATTAAGTGTTTTGTTTAAAATTTGAATTGCGATTTTAAAAGGGACATTCCGTTGTTTAGCTTAAATGAGAAAAATTGGAACCCAGTAAGTTAGGGCTTGATTCTCTCGAATCGCTAATACGGAATATTGGTTGTTATAAAAATTGAGATGTCGAGAAAGATTAGTGAGACGAATGATGAGGATATTGCAATAACAAATAATGAATAATAATAATGGTGGGAATATATATAAAATAGGTAAAATATATGCATGTTGAGAAATAATATAATGATAGTAGTAATATGGGATATATTTATATATATATATATGAAAAAGGTAATATACATAAAATAAATGAGATATTTACATATATATGAAAATAGTATAATATTAATAACGATAATGATAATGCAATGATGAAATAGATAATGAAAACAACAAGCAATAAATAGAATATTATTGATAGAAATAATAGTAATATAATAATAGTAATAATATAGTAATATAATATATATGCATAGATATAATATAATAATAATAATAATAATCTAGCAATAACGGTAATACAATAATAATAACATAATAATAATAATAATATATATATATATATAATGATAATATAATATTAGTAATAGTGTAATACCAACAATAATATAATAGGTAATAATATATATGTACATAAAAATATGGTAATAATATTAGTAATAATGTAATAAACAAACAATAGTACAATAAAGAAAAAAATGATTGCAAGATCAAATAAAATTATGAAATAATATAGCAAATGGGCCAAATTAAACTTAAAATGTAATGGAAGGGTCAATTTTGGTAAAATGGGTGCTATGGGGGGGTTAAATTATAAATCAAACAAGCTATAGGGGTCAATTTGTAAATAAAACAAAATTTCATGGTCAATTTGAAGCAAGAATAAAAGAAAAGGACCAATTTGCACACGCAGAGAAAACAGGGGGACCATGCACGCAGTAAATCCTTTTGGCCAAAACGTGTAACAGCGAGGGAGACCAAATTGAAAACCATACAAAATCTCAGGCCAATGTGCGAATCATCGAAAACTTAATTTAAAAACCAAAATGCGGGTGGTCGATTCATAATTTCCCTCCGGTTAAAAACAAGCGGATCCTACCGGAGCGGGTCGGGTTGGTCGGACCAGTGAAACGACGTCGTTTTGGGGTTAAAGCCAACCCAAAACGACGTGCGTTTAAGGGCTATATAAGGCCTAAATCTCGAAAAAAAAATTCATTTGAGCCGCTTGCTAAAAAAATTCTCGATTCTTTTCTTTCTCTCTCAAGGCCCAGTCCCGTGAGGGTTTTCGATAGTTCACACAGTGGCTCATTAGTGCCTGCGGTTTCGTCTATCGTACCACTGCAGTGAAGTTCAAAAAATCCTCCTTCTGGCTCTCTTCTTTTTTAGGTATTTATTTCCTTTTCTTTTAATACTTCATATTTTATACATGCATAAACAAGGAGGAAACAGATTCGTAAATAAGGAAGAAAATAAAAATAAAAAATACCTTGGGCTTCCGATTCGATTTTTTTGGTGTTTTTGTTCTCTGATTTTGTCTCCCTTGAAATTCTGATTGCTTATTCTTATTAGTATTTTGTTTCTGTTTTTGGTTGTGATTGATTCTCTAATTGATGAAAATTCCTCTGTTTTTGCATCGATGATTAAAAAAAAAAAAGCAGAAGAAGCCCCCTTTTTACAATCGGTTTAGCACGGCTTATATAGCCATTTACAAATACTTTCTGTCATTTCTCCTTTTATTGTTTGCAAGTCCAAGTGGAGTGGGCGGTGGAGATGTGATGAGGCGGTGGCCGGTGGTCGCAAGCGCGCCGTAATGTCAAGGGTCAGGAGTCAGATGCCCTAGGTGCGGCGCACCTAGGGTTTGCTACTTGTGTGTCTTTCTTTTTTGTTTAATTTTCTGAAAGAGGCTAGGGTTTAGGTTATTGTAATTGGGTTGGGTCATTAGTAGGTTTATTTGGGTATTGGGCTTGGTCATTGGGTTATCTGATTTTGTAACCGGGTCTGGGGCTTAAATTTGGGTTATATTTTGGGTATGAATTTAATTAGTTTCGGGTCTTTGTTGGGTTTGGGGTTTGTTGGTTTACTGGTGTAAAATGGGCTTGTAGGCCCGGGCAAAATTGGAGTTATACACATTCCATGGGTCATACGGATGGACATGCAAGCTCTAACGGACATCCATGCATGGATAACCACCTGGATACAAGAGTACCCCAACGCAGTGCCAGAACACAAACCAGCAATTCATGGCTGGATCCTCACTCTTTGGCAGATATGGAAACACATGAATGCAATCTCTTTTCTGGTTCCAATCCGGAAACTAGAATCGAAATTTCAGTATCACTATCACTCAGAAACCACAACACCCTCTGATCCAATGCTCGACCCTTCTCTACCCTAACAAATACACTGTTCACAATCATAATATCCGTAATGTACAACCGTGACACATCAACGTACGGTGCAGTGATCACAATCGAGGAATACTTAAATCTCCACAACAACTTGCTCTTCGCCAACTCGATCTTACGAAAACTATCGGTTATGAATACAACACGTTTGCATTCTACACCACACCCAGAAATGGCAGCCAATCTTTGAGGGCCAAGTTCAGGTCCATTGGAAACTTCAGCCCATCCTCACAGACATCAAGGCGATACGTGCAACCACACATCTCACTAATGAGCAGAGACACCATCCAGTCACCCATAAAGTACACAGACTAGCACGACGTGTGACACCATAAGATTAAATCGATTGATGAAATTGATTGACTAAAAAATATATATAGAAACAAAATAATTGAAACAATTTTTTTATATATTTTTTAATAATTTATTCATCGGGCGAAACAAAGGAAGAAGGAATATGATCTAACCGATTCACGGGAATCTAAAACCTTGGTACATCCATTGAGGTCCTCGAATAGCTAAGTGGATGTAGAACACGCGTCAAATTTCAATTCGTAATAACGGACTTGCGTAAAATTCTAAGTGGTGGGTTCTTCAATGTCCAATCATCGGCGTTAACCCTCCGGGCCTCCACCCCTTTTTCTTTTTCTAATTTAATTTTATTTTCTCGCTATTTTTGCCTGCTTTAGCCAAGAAAATCAAATTGTTCAATTTCCTGAAATGCTTCAAGAACAACACCACCACCACCATCAACTCCTTTCTATCCAATTTCGATCGATAGGGAGAAACAAAATGAAATCTTAATCTTCTAAAATTATTTTCATTCCTTTTCTTTTTAAGATTCGAGATCGATCGATTGAATCGGAGTTCTTTTTAGTTTTTTTTTTTTTTAGATTTGAATTTGTATATAAATTTAAAAGGTAGGAGGGGATTGGAGAGGGGAGAACAAAAATTAAAAAGAAGGGCCAAAAGAGCAAGCAATTTGGCTGAAACATGTCTGCAATAGTTTCAGGGAAGAGATCTTTCTTTGAGGAATTGAGTTCGACACCTCCTGCTTCTAAGAGAATCCGTTGCTCTTCTCGTTTTACTTCTTCTTTCTCTCCTTCTTCTTCGCCGCCGTCGCCTCCGTCGTTTTTGATCGATCACTTGATTTCTATTTTTCCTCACATGGATAAGCAGGTACTTTTGCCTTCCTTTTATATGCATATATCATGAAATGGAAAATTATGATAATTTTTATTTATTAGAGATTTCTTTTTTGTTTTTAATTTTCGTTAGTTTATTGTGATAAAACTTTGAAAGCAATAACTTAATTTACTTTTTTATGGTGAAAGAGTTTGGAGCTAGAATTGGAATCTAGTAAAATTTGCGATTTTTCTTGTGAATTTTCTTAATTAATTGATCCAATTCCAGGTTCTAAAATTAAATTTCATGTTATATTTATTTTAGGTAAATGATTTCAAAAAATATCATAATCTTGTATGAATGAAAAATTTAATCCTATAATGGAAAATGAAACTGAGTTATGTTATGTTTGAACAGATGAATTTGAAGATTTGGATTTCATTTATATATAAATTGTGCGAAAAATATGGATAAATTATATATAAGTCAGTTGAAATTCAATGATTATATATTTGAAAATTTTAGAAACATCGAGTTCAAATTCACTACTAAATAAGCATTTGAGAAATAACTATATTTATATTGTTGTGTGATACTACTTACACTTCTTTCTAAATCCACATCCAAGTTCCCAAATACTACTTTAAGAAACTGTATTGAAAACAGATGATTTGATGAAATAGTCTATCAATTTATAGGTCCTTGAGAGAGCACTTGAAGAATGTGGAGATGATCTGGATTCAGCCATTAGAAGCTTGAATGAACTTTGTTTAGGATCTGCCGATAGAAATGCAGCTGCTGCTGATAATACTGGTGTCGAGTTAGAAGGAAATGTTCAAATTCAAACCCAAGGTATGAATGGAAAACCCTTTTGATTCAATCTTTAGGCCCCTTTTTTGTGACTGTGAAGCAAAGGAGGTTTAACAATGTTTTAAATTTTTTGCCAATATATCTTCTTATACGATCATAAACATGTTTAATGTTCGGAACAAACTCATTTAACTAACTACGGAACTAATGGAGCATTGATAGTTGCTTGGCGAGAATAACATTGTTCTGTTTGTAGGTATAACAGCTAATGGAGATGTTCCAACTAAGGAACAAACATCTCCAGAAGCCTTCTCAATGGATGTTTCAGATTGGGTGGAGCTTTTTGTTAGAGAAATGTTGAATGCTTCCAACATCGATGATGCCAGAGCTCGTGCTTCTAGAGCACTGGAGGTTTTCGAGAAGTCCATCCATGCTCGTGCCGGAGCAGAGGTGGCCCAAAACCTTCACCAGGTTGGTGCTTATCATGGCTGTTACAGTTGCTATTGGTTATGTAATATTGGGATTAAATTGCACAAATTGCTACTTTTGTTGTTTGTAGGAAAATATGATGCTGAAAGAACAACTGGAAACACTAATTCAGGAAAATACTATTCTCAAGCGAGCTGTTGCTGTTCAACATGAGCGCCAGAAAGAATATGAAAATCAAAGTCAAGAATTACAGCATCTGAAGCAAGTAATATCTCAATATCAGGAGCAGTTGAGAACCCTTGAGGTTTGGCTTCATACACCGGAAGCATATATGCATACTATGTTACTCAATTATCAGTTGGAGTGTTGGATACGGATATGTGTTAGATACAAGCATGCTTAATTTTTTGAGTCTTCGGAAGGTCATATCCTTAGGGTTAATGTATTATTTGGGGTTTGAACTTGCAAGTGTTTCCACAATGGGGTTTGAACTTTTTTTTGATCTAAATTAGTAAGTTCAAACTCTAATGTGGGAACAATTACCTAGCTCAAAGATTAACCTGAACAAAAAACATAAAAGATCAAACCCCAATGTGAGAACAATTACCAAGTTTAGGCCAAAAAATAGATTAACCCCATATTCTTATAATCAATCTTCGCATATGCATCATATACACAAGTATCAGACACAAATACTTTAGATCTTTCGATAATCTGATGAAAATTGTTTGATCATCCTCTCCTAACAGATAAACAACTATGCATTGACAATGCACTTGAAGCAAGCACAGCAAAGTAGTAACATCCCAGGGCGTTTCAACCCTGATGTTTTCTAGTAAGTGTTTTTGCTGATAACTTTGTGTGAAATCTGTGCTTCAATCTTTAGCTATTTTAATTTTAAAGTTTGTATTGTTCTCTTTGCAGAATGGTATAGGCTGCAGTTAAAAGATATGCCTTTGATTTTTTTATAAACAAAAAAAAAAAAAATACATGAATGGTAGTTTATTTTCCCAATTATATACTTGAAGTGGATATTTGATAGTAAAAAACATTTGTAGGCTTTATATCCATGGAGTTTAACCTTTATATGTGTTTTTTTTTTTTTTGTCACAACCTTTTATTTGTGTTACACATACATTCAATGAATTAAAAATTAGATCCAATTCTATTTGGTTCTAAAAACACAATGCCTAAAATTACTTATAGTTCCTTCCCAACCCATAAATAGGAGATAATGCGCTTTAACGCACTCGAGCCCACGTCCTCCTGCATTGGCAACAATATTTATGTCAATCGAGTTAAGAATTAATCTGAAATAATGATTTGGTGACTTATAAAATAATTTGAATAAAAAATTAAAATTAATTTTTTTTGAGTTCTATACTCTTTTTGTTACCACATTGATTGGTTTTCTATCTGTTGATTAGCTTTCACATCTTTTATATGTATCGAATCAGATAAAATATTGATTTTCAGTTGAAAGAACTTGTTCAACTGATCGGTTTAATCTAATTTTTTTATATATACAATGCAAATGTAAACCGGTAGGCATTTGCCCAAAAATAGAAAATTGCATTTCAATCCCTTTAAAAATCATTAAATTATAATTTTATATATGATAAATTTATAAAAAATGTTTAGCCCATATTTTAGAAGATATAAAAATATGAAATCATAAATTAATACATAATAAAATCGTGCTTGAAACTTTTAAGCTCAACCTACATCAAATTTATTTTAAAATATTTTTAGATCAAGATAATAATTGTCCAAATAGGGTTTTTATCTATTGAAAAATAAATTCCATCCTCAAACTCAGTTATATGTGATTAACCTCAAATTTAAATTTATATATTTTTTCAATATAGATTGTTGAAGGTATTGTGCTTCTAAATAAATAAATTAATATATTATATTTTCGAATTCCGATTCAAAATAATTGATCTAGACTCAAGCTCAGATAAACATAAATCATTCATCGAGCAAATTTAGGCCACCAAGGATAAACAACTTACATACACAATGGGCAGACCTTGGAGGCGTTTTAAGGAGTTTCCCTCGCAAGAGCACCTATGCTTTCTCTCTCAAAAGCATCCTCTTCTTTTACTGTGCTAAAAACTTTTATAAGCTTTCTCTTTATCAAAGCTCAGAAAAACGAATGAGAGATCTAATAATTCTATGTATGTGGGGGAGCCAAACACCAAAACGAACGAGAGATCTAATAATTCTATGTATGTGGGAGAGCCAAACACCAAAATCATTAGATCTAGGCATCTCTACCCGATCAACCCGAGGCAAAGAATAAAACGCCTGTAAATATGCACGATAATAGCAAATAGGCGAAAAGTCCTTTTGGACGGGTGTTTATTTGTAGTGTGATGTATTTTTTTTTTTTATCTCACGTTGCAATATCATTACTGTATCTAATCTTACCGTCACCGTTATTTTTACACTAATCGTAAATAAACACACTGTAATTGGTTCTGATAAGTGTTGTTGGCTAGTAGTAAACACTGAGTTGGGGTCGCAACGAAGGGGGAAGGGGAAGAGGAAAAGGGTTTTTCTTTGCTAGAATGTGAAGAGGAGAAAGATTGGAAAATGTCTTGCGGAAAAAAAGGGTAAGACGTTTTCCTAAAAAACGCCCTTATTTTCCCATGATTTGGAGAATGATTTACGGTGGGATTTTTTTTCCTACTAAACAAACATTAGGAAACAATGAAAATATTTTCCATTAAACCTTTTACAGATAAATAAACGTACCTTAAGTATTAAAAGGTGCTTCGAAGATTAAACTCCAATGCCCTTCTTTCTGCCAATCTACTTGCAAGTAATTTAGTTCGTGTTGTCAAAAAAGAATTTGTAATATTTAAATTTCTAATCAATTAAATTAATTTGATTTGATTTTTTAATAAAAGATAAATTTAATAATCATAATAAAAACAATGGGAAGTTGAATGATTGTATAATTTTCCATTTTCACTTGCTTTCACTGTAAAAGGGTCACGTGTTGTCATTTAATTGGATAATGTGTCACGTCAACATTTCGTTAGTGTATAATGGAAGATTTTGATGGGAGTGACTAGTTTGAACAATTATTTTATTTAAAGTAACTAAGTTGAAAAAAAAATTAAAGTGATCAAAATATCCTATTTTAGAGTAATCTTGGATGTAATTTACCATTAATATAAACATTTTAAAAATGTAGCAAAAAAATAAACATTTTAAAGAATAAAAGGTATTGTCAAATTAATTGAGGTTTAGCTTGATTGATATGGCATTGTTGTCAATGCAAAAAGATGTGGGTTCGAGTGGGTTGAAGTGTATTATTCTCTTCTAACTTGAAACAATAAGTGCAAATAGTTTAGAAGAGAAAAATTATCCCGAGGTGCTTTTAAAAGTTAGAAAATTCAATTTTCTTTTTTTTTCAATTTAAAAATTTTAGTCCAATCATCATTGCTGATTGTAATTTCTGTCAAAATTTATCAACTTAACATGTTTATTTTTTATCAATCGTATAAATTATCATATGAGGACAGTCTAATCAACATGCCAAGTTAACAAAAATTTAACGAAAAATACTAAGAACACTTATTATTGGATTAAGGTTTTTAAATGAGAAAAATAAGATAATTTTTTTTAACTTTTTAGTATAAATATTAATGGTGGGTTTGGATGGGCGATTAAGTTTTGTGCGGTGCATTTATTTTATTTTTTGTTGTAGTATCAAAGATTTAATCTCACCGCTACCGCTATTTTTACACTAATGGCAAGTAAATACACCACTACTTCAAGGCTCAACAACAATGTCAAAGGCTAAGCAAATCAAATCAGGACTTGATCAAAGACAAGATTCGAGGACGAATCTATTTGAGGAAAGGGAGAATGATACACGCGCGGATGGGGTAAAATTTATTAGATTCCAATCATCAAAATTGCCAATTTTCAGGCTTAGGAAATCAGCAGACTTGCGACGACTTTTTGGATGGGATCGTTGCATTTCTGGGTTGAGATGTCTCATGGTGTTTGAAGATCTATCTCTTAGCTTCAAAACACATTTTGAATCACTCAATTTTGAGTTCAAAAGCTCAAGTTATGACCGTTTTAGTGAAGATTGCGTGAGTAGAATTTTGAATGAGATTATTACGAAAATTACGAGTTTCGGGCTTTTAATTCGAGTTTAAATCCTATTAGGTTTGGGTTTTAGGCTTAATTTTTATTATATATAAGCCCAATATTGTATTTATCATATTTCATTATTTTTTATTATTTTATTTCAAATTTTTATAATTATTAAGTATTTTAAGTTATTTAAAAATTTATGTTAAGAAAAAGTTTGGTTTAAAAACTACTTCTTGTTTATTAAATTAGAGTTCTAGTATACTTAAGAGTTTTATTTAAATTTATTTAGCTAGCCTATATATAAGCCTTTATATTACATTGTACACAATACGATAATTCATTATTATTCTATTTCTCTTTTGAGTTAATAAATTCTCTCTAGGTTTTTCTTTTCAAGAATTTCTCTTGAGTTTCTTTTAGAAGAGTTTTAACAATCTTTTTAGATTGTGGGAATTATCTTCAAACTTTTTATTGTCAATGTTTCTATCTTGGAGGGGAAATTAGAGCCGCTTGAAGGGGGTTGTGGATTCTTTGTGTTTCCAAGGCTTCTTAGGACTTCTACACGCCACGTTCTATCTTTCCATTTATCTTCTTTATTCGCTTCATTAATCTTTGATTTATTATTTTATTTTAGTTATTTATTTTAATTGTTTTATCTGACTTGAATTCAATTTCATTCCAGGTTGTGTCAAAATTTGAGTTTCTTTCTGAACGTCTAGAGCCCTAAGTCAAATCCGCGACTTTGACAAACTTTACGATCCACTTCCATATTCATCCATCTCATCCTTTATCATTTTGTTCATTTTTATACATGAAATTTTGATATTGCATAGATAAATAATTATATTTGCCTAATATAAACATAAATTGATGTATTTTTTCTTTAAATGCTTATGATTGAATCAAAATTAAAATTTTATGTATACATTTGAACCACAATCAAAGTTCTTGTAAAATTTTGAGATTTAAATCTAGATAAAATAATAGAGTCACCAACAACTGTTGGCTGTATATTTTTTTTTTTCTGTACAATGAAGATTTGAACTTTAATTATTCTTGGGGGAATGTGAACATCCGACTAATAAGCTACAATTATTAGGTCTAACGGTAAGGCATATTACACTTCTAAGAGAAGGAATTGAGTTAGAACATTGAAGACAATATTATTGAGAGAAGTAGCCACGAACCCTGAAAGAATTAGTTTCTATGGATCGTAAAACAAACATGAAAATCTCAAAATTATCTAATTTTCAAGTACATTATAAATTGGGATAGGGGATTACATCTATAGGGTTTGAACTTTGAACAATGATCATTCCATGCCAAACAAGGGAATTAACCACTAAACCTTAAACCACTTAATTGTAAGATTAGAGTCTTAAACCCTGATAGTTTAATTTATGCGAGTTCTTTCCAAATTTGATTTTAGTTTAAATCTCATGCCTATTATTGTGGGCTTTGTCTAAATATATTTCAATTTTTTCGGACCGTTTGTGCACTATAATAATTTAATTATAGTTTCAGTTATTCGAACATGCAAATCTTCCGTTGTTAATATTCTAAAATAGTTCCTAGGTTTCAAAGTATTCTAACTAAGTTATTAAAGTATTAATATTATATTAATTAAGTCATTCAATCAATCTAATCACTAACTTAAACATTACGAACTAATTTTGATATGACATTAAACATATTTAAAACACGTAAATTAATTTATAAGCGCATATATATATATATATATATTTACCGCAAACCCCAAAATGTAAAATCCAAACCATAGCTCCAATTTGTACATATATCTTTACAATTTCATTACTATATTTACAATTTACCCTGAAGTAAAATAATGGGACGAATTTTGGTTGAGACAATTTGGTAAGATTATAGTACGGCTAAACTGAGATCCACGTGCATGTTCTGAACACCACGTACCAATTTGGTTATATATATATATATATATATTAAAAAATTATTTTAATCATTTATTTTATTTTTCCTCTTTTAATTTTTAAAATTATATTATTTATTAAATCACTCAAGATATTTAAAAAATTAATGTTTATTAATTTATTGGCGTTATGTAAACATAAATCGTTTTAATCACATTTTAATCATACTTCTCTAATTAATTTTTTAATACAAAATAAATCTAAAATTCAAAATTAAATCAAATTAAATTATAATGAATAATCTAAAAAATGGGACCAAATCAGAGGTTGAAAGTTTTTGAAGTTCATAAAATTTATTTATTTAAGCAGTACATTTTTCAGTGAATTCACGTGGTCGGTGGATTCCTTCACTTCTAGGCCATCTACTGCTGCTACAAATATGGCAATACCCAACATTGGTGCAACATTTTAAGTTTATTCTTTTAAGTTTTTATTTATTATTTTAAAAAATAAAAATACATTTGTATTTGTATTTGTATTTGACTGTGGTAAATATACATTTTATCTTTTAAATTTGGATTAAAATTGATATTCGAATTTAGTTTTCATCACATATTTTAGTCTATTTTTATAAATCTGTTAAAATCAAGATTGTATGAATCAACCATGTTTAGACACGTGACATACATACCATGTCATCAACTGATGCGCTTGCCATATATAACAACCTTATTTGTCCACGTTATTTAGCTGAATGGAGTTACAAACATGGGCTAATATGTGTGACCAAAACGAATTTAGGTATCAATTTGAAACAAAAAATTATAGGGACTAACTCGAACATTAAATCTATGTTCAAGTACTAAAAAGCATATTTATCCTAAAAAAGAGATGAATCTTTAAAATATTAAATATAACTTTTTTCAATTGAATAAATGTAATTATATGTATATATACTGATTAAATATAAAAGAGTGAAATGTAATAAACTAAAATAACAAAATCAAAGCTTGATTTATACAATTGCACTAAAATTTATATCGATATTTTTTATATAATATTGGTAAAATTATCTTTTAGTCCCTTTCAATTTTAATATTGAATAAATTTATTCTTCATAGGTTACACATTCGCCAAATTTGTCTTAATTTAACAAATTTAGCCTACAATATTTACATTTTTTGTCAATTCAGTCATTGGTTTAACAAATTTAACCCGCAAAATATTACATATTTGCATAATATATAAACATTAACGTTATGATTAATCACTTTTGAAATTAAAAAGATTAAATTGTTTCAATTTTTTTATTAACATTTGAGAAAGGCTTGAAAATATATTATATTTTCATAATTAATTAAATTTTAATGTTTAATTTTAAAATTTATCCTAAAAAAAACTATAAATATAAAAATAATTTAAATATGATTATAAGACGAGAAATTATAGAAATACGAAAAGACACTAATATAACACTTTGTCAGGTCTAATTAAAAAGCAGGCCCAGGAATCGGGTGGTTTCAGGATGGGCTAGTACAATGGTGGCCCATAGACGTTGACACTGAATAAAATTAAATTCATGTCAAAATAAAATAAACAAATAAATAAACCCCATTCTATTTTTTTAAAAAAAACCCCAAAAAAACCTTTTTTTAGTTTAAGGTTTATTTATTTATATTAATTTTATAAAATATAAAAATTCCAAAAGTGTATAAATTATTTCTCCATTAAATCAATCTTAAATAAGAAAAAAAAATCTTAAAAAATGAAAAAAAAAGAAGATATATTTGAATTGATGAAGAGTACGTTGATCCTTGAGGTTGGTGGGTTAAATGAAATTTACCATGCTTGGAAATTATGTACATCAATGATGATGTACAAAGGATAATAATAAAAGACATTTATTGGTGCCATAATTTGTCTATATTGTATGCCTAACATTAACACAATACTTACAACACAATGAATTTATATGGTTGGGGTGGGTGAATTGATATGGTTGGGGTGGGTGATTTTTCTTTCCTTTTCAAATTCAGGGTCTCGGTTTTATACATGTGTTGAATAATCTCATTATAAATTCTGATCATATTTGTTCTTTTTGACACAATGCTTAGAAAGATAATACGCTTCAGTTCACTCAAACTCACAACCTCCTTGTATTAGTAACAATTCTCAAGCTAATTGAACTAAGACTCAATCGACTTTTATATATGTATATTTGAATATTAGTTTTCATTATATTCTTTGGTTTCAAATATACGCTTGTAATTCTAAAGTTAACTATACTAGACATCTTTAAATTATCGATGTTATACCAATCATATTCTTCGACTATTGAAATTTTTAATTTGACTGTCAAATGAAAAACCTTATCAAGTATGTTTAAAATGAATATTGTAAAAATCTTTGTTTGAGGTTTTTGAATATTTTACAAAAGATTTATTTATCACTCTCTTTTCGGTTTTACTTTATTTTTAGTTTTACTTTAAAATTTTCATTTTAAATTATGCCATTAAGATTTGACATGTCATTTTGTGGTTAAATTAACTGTTTTAATAATTAAAAGACTTGATCAATATAATATTGATAGTTTGAAGATGAAAATAAAAATTTTAAAATATAAAAATAATTTTAAATAAAATTTATATTTGATCAAAATATATTTTAATTATCAATTCAATTATACATGAGCATTACTCACGATATATTTACCTATTAAAAATTCTATAAATAAATTTACTTGTATTATTTTTATTTGTTGATATAATTTTTCGAGTTTGATATTACAAAATAATCACACACATTAATTTATTTAATAAAATTATAAAAAATAAAATGTAAAATTATATAATTATAAGAATATTTATATTTATATTTTTTACTATATTGAAAGTAAAAAAATAAATTTCAATTTAAAACTACTCATACATTTAACCAACAATAACTTATTCTTTTAATTGTTTTTTTTTCAGCTTTCATAAATTTAATTTTTATTTTATTTTTATTCCACATTTCTAAGCTCAAGCTTTCATTTGGTTCATTTTTAAAATATTATTATATATTTTAATTAATATTTAAATATAGAAAAATAAATTAAATTGGAATAAAAAGTTTTTTCAAACCTGATACGGGCCGAATCAAATGGGCCGAGTGTAGGGCCATCCCATCAACATCAAGTAACAGGTGTGTGTGTGTATGTATAAACTCATCTTTGTTTTTGCTCTTATTTGTAATAACCAATTTTATTTATCTATTTATTTATTTATTTTTCTAGAACTATCTGGAAAAAAAATAAAATATTTTACATATTCATGATTGATGATCACCTCTATATTATATATGGGTTTGGGTTTAAAAAAACAAAACATCAAAGATTGGGGACCATAAACAACCCATACCTATAATTTCCAATAATTATAATCAAAATCACAACTCATGGCTGCATGTGATTCGAATGGGATTTTTTTTTTTTTGAGAATTAATTGCATCAAATGTTCTCAAGTTATGATTAAATTTTAAATTGACCCCTAATTTCAAAATATTTTATTCGAGTCTTAAAAGTATCACTTTGGTGGCAATCAAATTTTTTATCAGCTTACTTGTTAGTTTAGCCGCTAAATATCAATCCGGATATAATATAAAAGAATATTTACCACACACAATGGGGATTTTAAGAGGGGTAGCCAGGCCCAAAATTGAAAATCATTCAATTTAATTCTTTTATGAATAATGAAATTTTAAGTTAATATATGATAAATTTGTACTCTACCCCTAAAATCAAAAAATATATGTTTAATCTAAGTTGCATAATTACATATACTTCACATCATATCTAAGTTAGCATTTAATGACCAACCTAACAACATAATAATCTAATTGATATGATAATAATACTTTAAAGTGACTTGAGATCAATCTAAAATCTAGAAAAAAAAAATAGTTTGAGGATGTAAATGCAATTAACCCATAAGTTCTATCCCTTTAATTATGGGGGCCGGGTATATTTTAAATTCTCTTTCATGTTTAAATTTGTCCTTGAAATTTTATTCAATGTTGAGCTTGAGTTTAATTTTGCTTTCCTTCGCCTATCTGGCTGTATTATATGTATACCCCACTGCGCACTCACTCACCAGTAAAGCAACCAATTTTCATATATATATATATATATATTGAAGTAAATTGCAATTGGTGAGTGAAAATAAACCCTACCGACCCCATTTTTTCCCTCTATAAAGCTGGTATACATATTATATATTGGTAGAGTGGTCCTTGAAAGTTTTTGGAACACCCTTCTTCTTCTTCTTCTTCTTCTTCATCTTTATCACTATCTGTGTTTTTTGAGAGCTTTTGTGAGACCAAATTCAGTGATTTTTCCCCTTCTTTTTCCTTCTTTTAAAGTTCTGATCATGCTTTTCCACAGCTTTCTTGAACTTTCTTTGTTTTCCATCATAAAAGAATTAGCTAATAGCTAGATTTATGTATATATATGTGTATGTATATACCATGGAAGCTCAAGAAAGCTGTGGGAGAACATGATGACAATTCAGGACTTGCTTTTTTTTCTGGTTTAAGTTAGATATATACACATTGAAGACGAACAAGGTAAGCTTTTTTAAGCTCTCAAAATTATTACCAGTTCTCTTCTTTTTTTTTGGCTTATATAAATTATGATTCATAATTCTTGCAGCTTTTCTCAGAATAAAGGTTTCTGATGCTGAATTACAAGGTGGGTTTTCCATCTTTTTCATGAATATATATATGTTTTTCATGATGATTTTATACATCTCTTGCCATGCATGAACATGGAGACAATAACTAGACTTTAATTTATGTGAAATTGAACTAAATCATCTTTTTTTAAAAATTTTTTTTAACAATAATCTTTGTTATTTCCAGCATTTTAATTGATTCAAAAAATATGATTTTTTTTTTCTTTTTTTGACAATCAACAAAGTTGATAGTTCTTACTGTTTGTCCTTTGCTCTTTCACTCTAATTACTATGTGGGAAAAAAATAGTCAACCTTTGGCTTCACTCTCTTTCGATCGATATAAAATATCGTGTTTATATTTGATATAATTTTCGCATTTTTAATAATTTATGTTCTTTTTTTATCTTCCCTACAATGAGTTTCGTATGGAAGTAATTAATGTCCAATGTTGTAATAATTGGGGTTTTCTTGTTCTTTCGGATTATTTAACCTACATAGGATTAATCCCTCTAAGACCCTTTTTTTTTATAACTATAAACCATGCATTAATTGTTCATGGCATTAATTCATATCGAATTTCACAATAAAAAGTTTTCATATAATATGTTGATTGTATTTTAATAACACCATTACTATCACAAAATTTAAATATTACGTGTTCAAACATGTTTAAACACGTAATAACATTTAATGTTATCACTATGATATCATAATTTATGCAACATCCTTGAAATGGTGGCAAATTTTTTTATTTTAAATTTTTGAATACCTATCTAAAGATATTAGTGAAAGATTAAGATTCCAATATTAGATTTATTGAATATTCATCCTAAAAAACAACATTGGTGGACAAAAGAATAGGTAAGTGACATGCATAAAGTTTATCTAGTACCTCTTCTTCCCAACTACTTTTTCTTCCCTTTGTTTTCATTTGTCTCTTTTTCTTTTTCATTTCATGCGTAGATTTCATCCAATTATATTCCAAGAAGTAGATCAATGGGTATCAACTATATATACTAAAATTTTCAATCAGAATCAATTATTATAAACAATAAAGTACTAAATAATTAGCCCAAAATAAAATTCGAGGAGAACCTAAAAGGATTAAATCCAACTATTAAATTTATTATTGTTAATTAGTAGTAGTACAATTTTTCTTCTTTATACTATTATATATCCTTTTAGGCCAAGGAAATTTAGTAAATAAAGCAGTGATCTACAATTAAAGAGAAGGGTGAGAAGAATCTAACAAGATATACAAAACCCCAAAAAGAAAAGAAAAAGGGGGGCTATAATTAAGGTGTAATCAAGATTGAATAAGGGACCATTTTGAAAAAAAAAAATGATCATAATTGAGTATGATAAGGAATCTTTACCTAATTCAAAGAAAGCTTTGAAACATACATAATTTTGAAATGTTTAGTCACTCTTGTTAATCCATAAATTCGAATTTTTTCGAGCTAGAATCGTATTGAGTCTGAAAAAAATTATGTTTAAATTTTATTTTATATTTATATAAAGAAGTAAGTGTAATTGGGAAGACAAAGGGTGATGGTGAGCAGAGTAGGAAATAATTAACAAGAAAATAAAACACTTTTTATTTTATATATAATATATATAATATTGCTAATATTAGATATTATCTAGCTTTCATGAATTGCTGCAGTGCAGCTTTTATTTTTATTTTATTTTTCTTTTAAATTTTTTTTTATTATTCAGAATGAATTCAATTATTGAGAAAGCATGGGGAAAAGGTGACAATAATTCATACACTTTTATGCATCTGCAATTTACCATTTCAAGCTGCTATATACTCACATTGTAGCTTTTAGAATTAAATAAAAGATCATATGTTTGTTTATTTTTATTTTTTATTTATTTTTAAAGTTGAGAGATCTCATGTGATCAGGGAGATTTTTAATGATTTCTCATCATGATGATTCTTATTGTACATTCCTTGGTTGAATGGTACAATTGCAACTTTAATATCTTTCAAACGTTAATATTTCAACTTAATCCCTTTTAGACTCTTTATTGAATGGAAAATTTTCATTTTTAGCTCCTCTTAGGGGTCGAAAATTCAATTTAAACCTTTTTCATACATACATTTTAGCTAGCTTTGAGCATACATAGGCACAGTACTCCCAAACACTTGAACGTGTTATAAAGTATCTGAAATCCAAGAAACAAAGTGTGTGGACGAAATTTCCCAACCATTTGAATACAAGTTGAATTTTCTTTTTTGGTTTTTTGTATAGAGAGGCAAATGAAAAAAGAATAGTGGTGGCACATCAACACCCTCAAAAGAAAATCATCCCCTTTTTCAAGTTAATTATTATTGTCATTAAAAGAAAGCAATACTGGAAAATTTTCTTTTCTTTTCATCCCTTTCAAACTATTCTATGTAAGAAAACAATGCAAGTACTAAATCCACAAGTGAGATTTTGTGGGGGAAGGATGAAGGGATCGAGGGCAGCCGCTCATGTCTTTGTACACATTTGAATCCATATATACATACATACATTCGTAGTAGTTTCACACTAACAATATTAGATCATGAATATGGCTTTTTGTTTGTTGTTGTATTCTTGCGCTGTTGAATTCGGTGTTGGTGGTCCAAATAAAATTTTTGAAAATTTGCGAGTTAAATTGTAAAGATTTTGTTTTGAAAAAGTTTAAATTGAATATTTGATAATTCAAAGGGATTAAAATTGATATTTCTCCATTCAACAAAAGGGATTCAATGAAGGGTCGAGTTTGGTTCGGTTCAATTGGGTTTTTTGAACCATTTATAATAATTTGATTCAGTTCGAATTTGAGTTTTTCGTATTAATTTTGGGTTTTGAGATTTTGAACTTATTTTGACAAAATGAAGTTTATTTTAAGATCTTTGGATATTATTTGATTAAGTTTCTAAGTTTTTTCATAAGTATTTCTAAAAATTAATTTTTCAAGCAAATAAAATAATCAATAACTCTTATATGGATTTTTAAATATTATATATTTTTAAATTATTTAATTATAATTATCATTTTGACTATTTTAAATATAAAATATTTATTTTACATAATAAAAATTAAATTAATTATAAATTAAATTAAAACAGACTTCAATTCAATTAAGATAACCATAATTTTTTAATTTGTATTTTATAAACAGTTCAAACACTTCATTTTGGATCAATTTTCAATATCTCATTACTCAACCCTAAATTTCTACACCCTACTTATCTCTTACTACATCCTATTCGAAAGAGTTTTACTTAAATATCACATTCAAAATCGTAATCTTTCGTTTTTAAAGAGACATCCAACTTCTTACCATTCTCGGTTGAACAAACACCAGTAACTAAACAATTAATATTCCATACAACTGGCGCCTGTGAACAAACTGAAAGGGAAATGGCAAGGGCAAAGCAATAATGGCGCCCCCATGTGTCGTGGGGAAAAAAAAATTTCAGTCACGTCGCTTTTAAGGCATAACTCTTTGTTCCAACCATTGGAGCATTAGGACAGCAAGTGAAACTGAAACAAAGCAGGGGCCTGCCCTTTTATCCGATGTGGGAAGTGCGCCCAACAATGACAAGTTGCCCAACTTTGTGTTGACTACCAAGATGAAAAGTAATATGTAAATAATAGTTTCGAATTTGAATTTTGTTGACTACCAAGAGTTTTGTTTTTGTTTAAGTTTTATTTCGACTAGATTTCATAGTAATTATGGTTCAATGTGACGATCATGTAATAAAAGATCTTGAATCGAAAAATATGGTCAACCATCATCATGAGTCATGACAATATCTAAGCTTTCAATTATATATTTCGAGGTTACGAGAGTTTTATAAGTATTTTTCACATAATTAATTAAAATGAAATTAAGAACTCAAGCTTAATTCAATTGATTCATCTCACATTTCAATAAGATGAGAATTAAATCCTCATATCCACGTCCCTTTCTCATTATATATAATTGGTTTTTGCGAGTGAAAGAAAAACTAATATTAAGTTATTTTATTTAAATGTCGAGTTAATGTTGAGTTGATTTATAACACTGACCCAATCAAGTTCATATATAGTATAGATAAAAGATATTCAGACATAAACCTAATTTTGCCTACATACAAACAGCAAAACATGCAAGGAAGAAAAGCAGCAATGTGTGTTATAGAAATTAAGTGTATCAGTTTTTTGCATATGTGTGTAAAATTAGGTAGTGAGACACATGCACATGCAAAGGGAAATATCATATAAGATTTATTTTAGTTCAAATTTGCATCCTCAACTTGTGTAAGTTTCTTTAAAGAGAAAGTGATGGAAAATGAAATTTGAGATTAATATTATAATTATTACCATATTACAGGGCAAATAATACAGACAATAAGACAAATGGTTGCAGTGTCTTTTAAGACCAAGATTATTCAACCAGACATTCACAAAACACAAGGCAATCACAGCTTTTAGAAATAGCTAATAATAACAATCAATAATTATTATAATTATAATGATCATATCTTAAATCATTTCCTTCCCTTTTAACCTTATCAATGCAATATTCTTAAGTTCTAGCTAGGTTCTCCAATGATATATATATATATATATGCTTGTAGTTATTTATTTATTTATTTTATTATTATAGAGAATAAATAGGTAGATTTTAAAAGAATTATATGAAAATCTTAAATGAAAATTTCCCATTTATTTTATTAAGGGATAAGATAAATTTATTTGTAATATTTGATATACCTATAATTTCAAAAGCAAAATTTAAATATTGTTACATGTCTATTTCTTTATTACACCTAAATAGTAAATAGAACATGCGTCATTCTTTTAATTTATCATAATAACCTTTTAATCCTCCAATTTTATAAAAAAGTTTTTATTTAATTTTTCACCTCTTTTAGGTTTTGAACTTACATTTTTGTTAAATCACTTCAAAATGGAAGGAAAAGTTAATATTTATTAATTTTTCGATATGGCATATACGTGGATGACAAGTTAGCATTTAATCAAACTTTATAATTTTTTGAATTTTTAAATTTAAAAATTAATTAAATGATAATGTGTTATCCATATGGCAATATATGTGTCTGTCACATCAACAAAGTTTAAAAAGATTAAATTTTCCATCTATTTTGGGATAGTTTGATAAATAAAAAAAACACAAGTTTAAAGGCTAAAAAAGGTGAAAATTTAAATTGATGGCTAAAATGATTTATTTTTGTAAAGTTAGAAGGTCAAATAAGTCATTATGACTTAATTTTACTAACAATATATATATATATATATGCACTAAAAGATTTAATTTTGAGATTAAATTGTAGTTAAATATCACCCATATATATATATATATATATATATATATATTAAATTTGAGATTCTTAATGTAATTTTAAATCCAATAATTATTTAATCAAGTTATAGTAGAATCTTAAAGATGTCATTATTAAAAAGGACAAACATGAACCTAAACATGTACCGTAAAACAAACATAGAAAACACCAAAAAAGAAACTTATTAGAATAAAATTCTTTGAAAGTTGCAATCTCTAAAATTTGATCAATAACATTGATGCACTCAATCCACATGTATATAAGTACTGTTATTAATATAATTATGGATACATACATACATATATGTGAGCCAGGATTAGTTGGGGGGCAATCAAGACATGCATGGATCACATTAAAGTAGTTAGATGGGATGATCTGTACAACAACGCCAACAAACGAACAAAACACTTAGCCTTTTTAACTGGATCATTAACATTTTCTCGTGAATATATATCAGAATACAGCTAATTTAATACATATATATATATAATTTAGATCATTGTACTTTCTTCTCATTGTTTAATGGCTGTCAAAATTAGTAACATTATCCCTTCATTTAGAGTTTTTTTTTTTTTTATAAAAAAAAAAAACACTATTTTGTCTATGGTAGTAGATAGATCCACTTAAAAGGAAGGCACCAACACTGATCAGATCTGGTTTTTTATTTTATATTTTTGCAAATATACCCTCACGACAAGACAGCATGTTTTAAAGATACTCTAGAACCCCTTTTTCTTACAGCTGAGTTGTCCTTTGTCATGTACATATATATGAAGAAGAAAAAAACCCTAATGTAAGCAAAATCAAGTGGGGTTTTATAGTAATCAGTATTGGATGAAATGGTAAGGCACGAGTAGATTGATGACATTATATTCGAGAACTTAAATTCGAAATCTTATAGATAAGATTGATGTATAACAGTTGCAAACCCTAAAAATATTAATGGATTCAGGGTAAACTTTGATGAATTGGGTGGGGATTTTTCAAATCAGAAAAGCTAGGCCAAAGGCTAATGCAAGTGGTCCTTAAGGTAACATTCAATATAACAAGAACTTTAATGGCTCATTATTTGAGTCCTAGAAAACTCTAAAATATGGTTAAAATAAATTTTTTTCCAACCATTCAAAACAGATTAATTTAAATGGCATTTTGCTTCAAAAAAAAATTAAATGGCATTTATATATGATTGTAAAACTTATAAATGAATGGTATTCGATGTAAGATCAGATTAGTCCAAAACCAAAATTAAGACAGAACACAATTAAGATCCAAAACCGAACACAGCGAAGACAAGAATCTAGAGACCAAGTTCGAATCTTAGGATTAAGATGCTCTAAATTGTAAAGTAAGCTTTAATTGTATGTAAAAGAAGAAAGAGAAAAACATATTCAGATCATGTAAAGAAGAAATGAACATTGAATTTTTCAAATCACTGACTTTTTGACTTTGACTTTGACCCTGTTTGTATCTTCCCACAGCTTTATTGAACCGCAACAACGTACTCGTATGTATGCAGCACCATCAACGACAAAGAATGAATGAATGATCTGATTACATGAAATTGCAGTTCAAGAAAGCTGTGGAAGAATACGAAGAGAGCCATGTTTTTTGTTCTTTCTTTTCTTTTTCCTCTTACCGCTGCCAACTTTTTTCTGCAAAAAAAGAAAAGAAAGGGACAACCCTAAAGCTTCATAGGCAGCCATGGCTGCAAAATCCAAAAGGAAAAAAGAGAGAGAAAGGAACGGGAAAAAGGGTGAGTTTTCGTTTCATAGTGTCGTGTAGGGAATGAAGGAAAGAAGGGTTTATTTATAGGGGAAACGAGTCAGTTTCGCTTTGGCCACCAATCCCGAGAAAGAATATTGGGAGAGAACGGGAGAGAAGGGGCGCGTGCGCTTATTATTTTACTCAACCCTAGTTTTTTTTTTGGATAATTATTTATAGGGTTAAATCTATTTATTAAGGCATAAATTTGCCAATTATCTTCGGGATTTGAATATATTTTTTTTGGTCTAAGTTAGTTTTTAAATTTGAAAAAAAATTTCGTATTGAAATTTTTTTTTTTGTCTAAGTTAATCCATAATATTTCTTTAAAATCTTAAAATTCATGTCATAATATGAGAATAATTGTCAACTTTAGACCCAAATATGAGAGTGATTGTTAAGTTTAAGGACTAACTTGGACAATAAAAATTCAGAGATCAATGTGAGAATCTAGAGTTTTTTAATTTTTGAAATTTCAATCTTCACTAAATGGTAGTCATTAATTTTTTTTCTATTTTCAAAATCTTATAGCGGCATTTATTATCAAACGGTAATAACATGTCAACATACTAGATTCACATAATACTCACAAAAAATGTCATGTCATATATTTAACAACTATTGTTCGAGCCAAAACTGAATTTTCAAATTTTGAAAAGTATAGGGTGAAAAATGATCAACTTAGAGTACAAAGGCTAAATCCACACTTTAAGCATAGTATACGATTAACAGTAGAATTTGATTTAACTACTATCGTTTTGTTTGTAACTGAAATTTCAAAATTTGCAAAGTATTTAGCCAAAAATTGATTATAGAAACTAAATCCATAGCTTACATATAATATAAGGACTAAAATCAAATTTTGACCTTTTTTAAATTCTAGATTTTGTGACTAGGTTTTTTTTCGCGTATAGTTTAAGTTTTAATTTTTTTATTTTATCAATTGGGTTGATATGTGTGTTTTTATAGTATAGAATTTTAAAAGGTATAATGATTTATTTGGTATGTGAGTAAAATTAATAAACGTTAATTTTTTATTTATTTTGAGGTGATTTGACAAAAATAAAAATTTAATGACTAAAAGACAAAAAATTAAATAGAAAACTAAAATAACTTTTTATATAAAGTTGAAAAGTCAAAAAATCATTATACCTTCTAAAAATAAAATATAAAGAAACTGAAAACATGATAATTTCTTATCAAATAAAAACACATTTTATCATCAATATACCAAATAGGAATATTTAAAAAAAATTAATGAATATAGTATCAGCCACTCTTAAAATGAAAAATTTTCATTTAAACCCTTAATAATTTATAAAATTTTAATTTAATATTTTAAAAATCATAGAAATATAAACTATTAAAATAATTAAATTATATTTTTACGATTTTTACTAACTCTTAAAAAAAATTAACTCCGGCACTGAAAATAATTTGTAAACCTATGTAAAGTTAGAAAGCCCAAAACGATTTGTTTGATTACGCTTTACCATAACGTGGAGAAATATCTTAACATTATTGCTGTATATTTTTTGTTGAATTAATGAGCGGCTGGGATGCATATTGCCGGATCTAACGGTGGATGTTACCCTAGTGCGGGCAAACACGTGGGCCCACTTTAGATCTGTCCACACATTTGGGACTAATTAATCACCCACGCGCTTTGACGGCTACTAAGGTTTCTATTTCGAATTCCGAATCCGGTAACAAAGTCATCGAGATTTATTACGAAGGGTAAAGTAAAAAAAAAAAAAATGGTCATCAAACTATTGCCTCAGTTTATTTTGATCACATAATTATTTTTTTAATTTAATTATTAAACTTTTCGAAATTATATATTTTAATTAATTTTCCTTTAGTTATTGTTAGTTGCTTGAAGGTAAACTTTACGTGGACTTTTTATTGGTGTAATTAATAATAAATTTAACTCTTAATGTCTATAAAATTTATCATTTTATTTAAAATTTTAAAAATTTAATAAATTTAACCTTCAAAATTTACAAAATCACAAATAAATTTAACATATATTGTTTTAAAATTGACATTTATTATTTAATTCTTTCAAATTCACGTCACTCAAGCATTATCGTTGTTGACAAAATACGAAGCTTAAAGTCATTGAGTATTCAAGTTTAAGTCCCATTATATATAGTTGTCATGTGTAGATTTTTGTCCTTAATTATTCGTCCATTTATGTTCTATATTAGTTTTGATTCAACTTTAGTTGCTTGGACATGTACTTGTGGTTATATCGTGTTTGTAGTAAACTCTCAAAAATATAATATAAGGACTAAATAGATCACTTCAATAATACAAGAGACCTATCAAGAAATTTCACCGTTTTTATGATTAATTCCAAAAAAAAGGGAGCGTGAGATGCACATACTGAAGCATGCAAAGTTGGGGGGTGGAATGAAAGATGAAGCAATTAGAATCAAATGAGAAATTAAAAATGAAATTAAGTGCGAAATGAGAAATAATTGAGGTTGATGAACAAAGAGGGAAAAAAGAAGGATCACATGGAGGCATGTGAGACCGACCCCACCGACCACCGTAGCAATTTTTGCAGAACGTTGGTGGTGGTGGTGATGGTGTTGATAAATGACAATAGAGCCCGTTTTTCCTGGGGGGAGAGCTCACTTTGTCGGGTCCCCGACATTTTCTATTTGCAACCATTTGCCAACTTCCTGGAACATTCAATCTTTAGACAATTGTGGTTTTCGAGGCTTATGTTTAATGGCAAGTTTCAACTTTCGAAGCTTTGGAATTTCAGCTTTTTCAAGTTTCTTCTTTTGTAATGTAAGGGTGAAGTTTAGAGATTTTATAGTGGGATCGAAATTGAGTTCTGAACTTTTGGAGGGTTAAAATAGAAAATTTTTCATTTTATTAAGGTTAAATTATGTAGATGTATTTATGCTATTTATATGCTTTCTCAAATTTTAAAATTTAAATTAAATTATTAATATTGTTAAAATTATTCTATTAAATTCAAGTTTATTATAACCTTATTTTTTATAGATATGTGGCTATCATGTCATTTTTTTTCCTTTAACACGTCACATCAATAAATTTAACAAAAAAATAAAAGTATTAATAATAAAACTTAAATTTTAAAATCTGAAAAGTAAAAGAGTTAAATTTCTGAAAATAAAAGTACAAAGACTAAATTTCAAATTTGTGAAGCGTATAGGGACTTATGACATATTTTAACCATTTATTAATTATAACATTGTAAAATTAAGGGTCTAAAAGACAATAACATTAAATATAAAGGATCCAAAGCCATTCCCAACCCTCTTACGGTGTTTTGGGTAAACATATTGGAGAATTTTAAAATTTGTGAGTAATTTTAAAAGAGGATTTTAATAACTCAATTTTTTTTTCCAAATTCCACCTCAATAGGAGTTCTTTCAAAATTCCTGTTAATTTTATTTGATTCAATACAAGATAAAAAGTTTAAACTTCAAAATCATTTTATTTAATTATAAATATATTTTATTTATTATAAATATTTATAAACTTTTACAAATATAATGATATCCATATTGAATATTTTTATATTGTTTATTTTAATATAATTATTTTTAATTTGTAAAATTTCAATGGCCTAATTTTTTCTAAATTAATTATGTATCCAAACAAAGCAATTACAAATCTTATAATTTTGATTTGATGAATTCTGAAATACTAGTATTTTAAAAATCTTAAAACTTTTAAAATTATTCATCCAAACATACTCTTAAAGCCACTAGACTTGATTATAGGCCGGGTCAATGCAAAATTTTAAGCCTATTTTCTGGGCCCAAGCTAGACGCAATCCAAAAATGAGCCTAAAGTCTATCCAAGCCTAAACCAGATTAAAATTGCTAAACCTGAGCTCGATCTAGCCCATTTGTATTAAATTTTCTATCTTATTTTTATATAAAAATAAATTTTAAAATATAATACATCAAATACACTAAAATATTAAAATAAATGTTTCCCAACAAATTGAAAACACATTAAAAAAATCTTTATATTTAAATAACACTAAGATAGTTACAACTTAGGAAGCAAATACCTCTAAAGTAGTAGCAAAATTAACAATAAAACAAGAGTTATAAAATATTTAAACAATAACAATAAAATAGTAACAATATAATAGCAAAAAAGCAGCAAAAAGCAACAAACAACAGTTTAGGTTGATTAGGGTCGGACCCAGGCCAAAAAAAGCCTACCCGAGGTTTGACTCGTTTAGAAAATGGGTCTTTTTTTTTTGTCCAAATCTATTTTTGGGCCTATATTTTGCCCAAATCCTCTCACTTTTCGAAGCGAGCCTTCAGATATAGAAAGATGGTCCGACCCATGATCAGGTATAAATGCCACCATTATGTGAATTTTTGGTCTAAATTTATTAGAGTTTAAATATTGTTATGTGTGAATTTTGTTCAAATTAATTTTAATATAAGTTTAGATATATTCTGATTATTAATTTAATTATACTTTGTACTGTCAATTTTGATTATAATTATTCAAATTTATTAATTGTAATTGTAATCTCTTTAAAAAATATAAATAATTGATGGATTTGGTTGGAAAATCTAAAACAATTCAAGTGATATCAACAAAGATTTAATCCCTTTGCAAGGGTGGTTAGTCTGAGATAAATTACTTTTTGAGTTAATTATTTAATTCACTATATTTGTAACGATAGATTTTATTAAAATTATTATGATTTTTAAATAATTTTAGTAAATTAAATAAATATATTTCATAAAAATATAATTTTATACAAAATAAATGAATTTGTAGAAACACCAATCAAGCAGATTCGTGTTGCCATGTTTAGGGATTTGAGTGTAAATATCAATGTTTGCAAATGTTTTCAATGTTTGGCAACAATGGTTGAAACGGATTTTGATTCGTAACTTGAAAACTTAAATTCGACACAATCATAAAAGTTAATAAACTAAATCTAAAAAATCAATCGAACAAGAAATTATTTAAATTTAAAATAATTGAAACCTTAAATGACTTATATACTCGTACTTAGAATGAGTTTAACAGGGATAACTCAACTCATAAACTTAATTAAATTGAAAAAGAACTGTTAAATATAATGATTAAGGATCCATTTGGATGGGTGGTATGTTTACTTGCGGTTAGTGTAAAAATAATAATGACAATAAAATTAAATACTGTAATGATACTGTAACATAAAAAAAACTAATCGCATCGAACTAAAAATTGAAATGAGGGGTAAATGTTGATTTATAAACAGAGAAGGGAGGTGATGTAAATTAACATTTCTCAACTCACATATACATGGGTGAGTGGACGTGGGTACATGTTTGAATTAGCTGGCAAACTCTAAGTAAACAAATTTAGGCCCTATTTGTGATTTGATATTTGACCAATATAATCACTTGCTTTTTTAATTGCTTGTTTGACACCCTTATAACTAATGTTGTGGAGGAGAGGATATGCAGCTTTCGGTGACTAAGTGGGATTGGTTACTATAAAAGAATGAAAAAGATGGTCCTTAAAGTTAGTGGCAAAAATAGTGTATATATATATATATTATTATTATTATTATTTTAATAGTTTTATTTTCAATTTTGATTATATATTTTTTTATATAATATTTAGAATTATTCATAATTCTTTTCAACATATAAATAGAAAGATAATGCATTTTAGCGTATTTAAACTTTCGTTTTCCTATATTGATAGTAATATTCATGTTAATCAAGCTAAGACTCATTTAACTGTAAATTAATTATTTATATTATTAGAGAAATGGGTTTTTTATTTTGCTAACAATCACACAAATCCTTATCCATAAAAGATGATGATTGAGTCCAAAACACTTTTTTACTAAATGTTGTATACATAAAATCAAGGAATTGACACCACCCAAAATTCCTCCTCGTTAATGTCGGCAATATCTGCATGCATTTTGAAAATATTGGGTCATGCAAAGTTTGGTTAAAATGGAATTATTCAATCAAATTCAATTACTTGGATTGATTATTGAAGTTAATTGAATTTAAATGATTTTTAAAATCTTGATTCGAAAGCAGTTATTAATAATAAATATTAGGAATGAATATCAAATTTATAAATGATTTTTGGTGCAATTATATACATGAAGCTTAAAGGAATAATGTATGATTTGACCCCTCAAGTTTTCCATTTTTACATAGTCGATCCCTAATCTTTTCTTTGGACCTAGTTGGTCCCTGAATTTGTATTCTGACCGTGATTTGTGATAAGTCTTGATATTTATAAAATGAATGATCGAGCCTAGAAACTAACTATCACCACGATTGAGGCAAACGCACCTATCGAACAGTAATATAGCTTAGTGGCAAGATCGAAATGTCAAACCCAAAGAAACCAAAAGTACTAGTACTGACTATCTTTTTATTATCTAGCCTAAAATAAAGAGGATTAATGTTTATTTAACTAATTACTAAACTAAAGATGCCAAGACACATAGAACGAATAAGGAAAATAATTTTGGGAAAAATCAATTGATCAAGACAATACCCGAGGAAGAATCCACCTAGACTTCACTTGTTATTTAACTCGAACTGATTTATTTATTTACTTGACTTGATCCGTAGGATTTACTAATTTATATTAATACCTTTTTCGAGGCTACTAACGTCTAACCCTAGGTTGATTAATTGAAATCTCTTTCTAATTAAAACACCTAAAGTTGCATTAATTCGATCTATAGATTCCCATATTAGGTTTGACCCTAATCATGCAGATTTTGGTCATCCTATTTCTAGGAGTGCGATAAACTCCGCTTAACTATGCTAGATCTACTCTTAAACAGGGACTTTTGCTTCATTGCCTAAGCACATCAATACTTGAATCAATATCCTGAAATATCAAAACAAGAATAAATGACACATAATTAAGAACAAATCAAATATAGTTCAGAAAATAATAACAAGATTCGTCTTAGGTTTCATCCCCCTCAGGTATTTGAGGGGTTTAGTTCATGTTTATAAAAGAATACATCTCAGAAGAAAAATAACAAAACATAAAGAAAACCCTAAAACCCGCTAAAGGAATTGAAGGAGAGAACTTCAGTCTTAAGTGTGATTCCGGCTTCTGAGATGGATCAATTGGCTTTTTTTTGGTAATTTCCTGTATTCAGCCCTCTCTGACTGCCTCAGGCCACCTTCCCTTTAGGATACACTTAGGGTGTTTATATAGGCTTTCAGAATGTTTTTCTTTGCCTCTAAGTATCCTTTTTTGAGTATAATTAAAATAGGTCACGGCAGGGACACGCTCGTGTGATTCAAGACCAGGCCCGTGTTCGAGCCTGCTAAATAGGCACGGCCGTGTGATGAGCTCCAGGCTATGTTGATTTCTTACTTTGGCCGATTTTCTCCGTTTTGGCCCGTTTCTCGTTCTTTTAATCCTCCTATGCTCTTCTGAGTATAAAACATGAAAACAAAGGATTAGGAGCATCAAATTCCACAATTAAAGGGATAAATCATCCAAAAGTATGCTAAATGCGGATTAAAATATGTATAAATTATGGTTTATCAAATACCTCCACACTTAAGGTTTTGCTTGTCCTCAAGCAAAAATCTCAACTCACAATTAAAATTAATTTCCCTTTGTAACAGTCCGAATTTGACCCTAATCGGAACGGTGGTTTCGGGACCACGAATCCGAGTCTGAAAAATATTTAAATATTATTTTCTGTGTTTATGATATGTGAATTAATATGTGTGAAAGTTTCGTATAAAAATTTAATTGTTTGTGTGCTCAATTAGTTAAAAAGGACTAAATCGCGTAAATGGTAAAAGTGACCTTTTATTTGATTTAGGGCTAAATTGATGTGGCTTTATTTTAATGAATTCCTTAAAGGGCAATATGCCCATTTTAAGTTATAGTGGACGGCAACATGGTGATATAACATGTTTTTATGCATTATTTTGTATGTTAAAATTTATATTATATTTATTTTATAATTTATAATTATATTATAATAAAACCAACATGAAAGTGGAATTTTATTCATTCTTTCTTCCACCGAATAACACAAAGAAAATAAAAGGTTTTGGAGCTTTGTACATTCGACTATTTACAAGCTAAATTAAAGGTTAGTTTTTAATCGGTTTCGATAATTTTTACGCTTTTGTGATCGTTGCTAAGTTATCTTCAAAGCCCATGTCTTAATTTTTGAATTTGATGATGATTTTGTGTTTTTCCATTGATGAGCTTATGAGTTTTATGATATTTGATGATGAATTATGAAATATATGTGTTAGATTAACATGTTTTGTCTTTGGATTTTTGGATAATTTTGAGTAATTTGGACTAAATTGTGAAAATAAAATTTTGAGGGGTTAAAATACAAAATAAATGAAATGCATGGACTTATATGGCTATGTGGAAGATTCGGCCTAGCTATAGTGTTGGGATATTTTTTATATTTTGTGTTTTGTGCAAATAGGACTAATTTGTAAAAATGTGAAATATTAGGGGCAAAATGGTAATTTGCCCATTTAAGCGTTTTTGGATTAAATTGAAATGAAATGTGTTTGAATGAGCTCAAATTGAATGTATTTAGATCAAGAACAAAGAAAAATGGACTTGAATCGGGGAAAGGCGAAAGTTAACGAATAGTTGGTTATTGACGTCCAAAAGAATCCGAGGTAAGTCTTTAAGCAAGTTAATACCGTAAATATTGCTCGTAACCAATTTTACATGCTGAATTTTGATTATTGAATATGAAATTGGTCAAAGCCGAATGTAATAGGTGATGTTAATAATGAAATGTAGCTAAATGAAATTGAGTTTGATATGTTAAAGTGACATGAATTATGTGTGTTACATGTGATATTGATAATATGTAATGTGTGTGAGATGGTTTGATAATATGAATATTCGGGCTTCGAGCTTAGCAGGCCTCGTCGATGAAATGTATCGGCTTATTGCCCAGCGAGCCTCGTCTTGGTGAAACGATCGGACTTATTGCCTAGCGTGCCTCGTCGTTGGTGAAACGTTCGGGCTTATTGCCTAGCGTGCTAAATGCCGATGATTAAAATTCAGACCTCGGTCTAGCGGTGCTTAATGCCGATGATTTTAATATGAGCTTATGCATATAAAATCTTGGAGTTGTGGTGACAAAAGAACCAACTAAGGTTTATTCATATGAATTAATCTACTTGGCCATACAGGTAAGTGCCTATGAACTATTTAATTGAGTTTCTATGATCGATCAATTATGAAAGCATATATGTGACCTTTGTTGGACAAGAAGGTGATGCATGATTGTATAGGTATATTCGGCCTTTTTAGTTATGTGATCATATTATCATTATGTGGATATTGAATATTTGGAGTTATGAAAGGTTATATGGATAAGTGTATACATATATATGTTCTTGTATATGATTCTAATGAATGAAGTGTATATGAAGTGAGTGTATAGTTGGAAATTGATATTTACCATTTGAATCTTGAACTGAGATAGTGAGTTAATGTTGAAGGTAAGATAAGGAAAATGTTAAATTATATAAGGCATTGAAGTTCGGTAATGAGATATCATATGTGTTTTGTTAAAGTTTAATTGTTATTAAGTATATGATCTAAAGTGTTTGAGTGTTAAATCGAATCACTTTTAATTGCTTAAGGTAAGAAAATGATAATTATTATGGTAAGTATGGTAATGACATTCGACCATAAAGAACTTTTGAGTTAAATTAATTGTATTCAATGTTATAAACAAATTGTTTATAATGCTTGAAAGTTTGAATGCCATGTTAAAATTTGCTTAAGACTTACTAAGTTAGTAAGCTTATTCTCTGTGTGTTCATTGTTCTGTTTTATAGATTTTGATCAAGCTACAAGCTCAAGGGATCGTCAACGAAGTCATCCACACTATCAATCTATTTTGGTACCTTTTTGAGTTTGGTTTTGAATTAAAGGCATGTATAGGCTAGATTATGTCTGAATTAATGAATGATGTCCTTGTATATATATATATAGCCATGCGAAAATGGCTAGATTATGGTATTTTAGTCTTAAGTGTATTCGGTCTTGGTGCTTGCTCATTATGATAATAATTTTTGATAGAGTAAGTATGCTTGTGTTGGTAGCATGGTTAAGTATAATGTTATTCATGGTATATTTTCGATTAGGTACTTAACTCTCATTAGAAAAATATCATTTAGTTTATTATATGTGATGGATTTGTATATGACTTGATCTAAATGTGAAAATAGTTTATGAATAAGGTTTTGATTGTGTATGGCTTGTTCTTAAAGCTAATATTAGATGTTTAAATAAATTTTGGTCATTCTTAGGTGTGTGGTAGTTAATATTTGATTGATGGTTAAGCTTTAGTTGCGTATCGTTAATGATGCTATGTAATGATTCTTTAGTCATGCATTAACTTAATTTGTAAATATAGATAATAGACTTTTATATAAAATGTGGTTCGGCCATAGTGGTTTAATTACATAGATAATTGCTAATAATGGATTTGGTTGAATCAATATGTATTAACTATGCTATATTATGGTTATTTGTCAAATTAAAATGGTTCAAATTGTTATAGTCGTATGTATATATATTTGCATTAAAAGATGAAGTTATTAAATGCTGAAATGATGCTTGATTAAGTGTGTGTATATACGTATGGTTAATATGTAATGTGGTTAATCTATCTTATATTAATGCGTATAACATGCAAATTGTTATAATCAATGATTGATTAAGGGAATGAGTTGGTATGGATTTGGTAATTATGTTAGATATGGTTTTGACTTTAGGAAAAATATGCGAATGGTATATTGACAACTAAAGTTAGTTTGGTTATGTTTTATATCACCAATATCGTTTAAATGAGTGGAATTTTAATAGTGACTGTGGATCATTTGATGTTTAAATTTGTACTCGTTTTAAGGTTACATAACAATATGTTTAATAGACGTTGGAGTATGATTTAATTATGAAAGTTATGTTGCTTTTAATTTAAAGACTTGATATTTGTTTAGGTTTCAAATATTGAAGTGATTAGGTTTTTGAGTTATGAAATGTAATGAATATCTGTGTGAACTGTATTGTGACTAATAACTCCTCGTAACCTTAATCTGGCAACGGATAAGGGTTACGGGTGTTACACCCTTGGTTCATAAATCTTATCAACAATGTCTCATCATAATTCATAGATAATTTCTACATGGATACTTTAACTAAAAGATTCCTAAAGATTCAAACAATCTAAGTCATAATTTTTGTAGCATGAAATTATAGGTGTTTCCCCTAATCTAAATAATTACCTTTGATTGAAAACCGAAAAGGATTGACATCCTCACTAAGGATTCACTCAAACCACTCAAAGTGTTTAAGGTGCAAGATAAGCACTCATAAGTCAATTATGAAAATTTAATCTCATAGGCTTGCATGAAAATCAAATCTCCACCACTATAAAATGAGATGATACACAAATCAAAAGGTCTTTAAAGGGTTGTAATGGGGCTTGGGTTAAAGGTGTGGATATATGTTGAATTAGAAGGTTAAAATCAAGATTGAATTGACAAATTACTTAACTAGAAACATTGAACTGATTAATGAATAATTACATCAAATAATGAAGCTTCTTCTTAAGATGTGAATAATTGTTTAAGCTCATAGAACAAAGAACCGATGATGAATAATTTTTAACTTTTTAAGAACAAATCAAATAAATAGAATTTAACAATTGAAATAAAGAATGTAATAAGGCAACTAATCAAATCAACTCTTGATATAAGAGTAGTAAAGAGAAATGGTGATAACAAATACAAGATGGGTTTTAAGTTAATATTAATGAGTGAGTCAAGAAACGGTTAGTTAAGATCAAAGGGGTTCACTAAGGGTTAATTATGAAGGTAGGCTTTTTGGTGGAGTAAGTGGGTTAGATCCTAAGCACCTTTATCATCTCTGAATATCAAATCAAAGGTGTGGTGTCGGCTTGTATAATCGAAGCAAGTTCTGGAATAACAAATCAACATTGACGCACTCATAATAATAATAAAAAGTGAATACTGAAAAATGTATGCTCTTAAGGCTCAAAATCTCACAAAAAATATGGTTTTTGATGACAACCTTGTAAATTTCAAACTTCAAGGTAATTTTCAAATTTAGGTCAACAACCTAGCCAATTTTAATTTCGAAAATAGACTTATCATGTCCGATTCTCTAATATCTTAAAGTTTAAATTATCAATGCACAATTAACTATGACTTAATCCAAAACATATCAATAAAAATTATAAATTAAAAAAAGTTTCATTCTAATTAGTGATATGAGAAAATTACTTAAGAACAAGGACATCATTCAGGGAGAGTATTGTTGACACCTCTCCACACTTAAAAACAATAACTAATTTAGGGATTTGAGAATAAGGCAAAAAATTAGGAACTTTTCTAAATAAACTCCACCCCTCCACACTTAAGATGTACATTGCCCTCAATGTACAAAGATGGATAATAATCATATAGTAAGAAAATCAAAAGATAGGGAAAGAAGTGAAACTTCCTGAATTTTGGTTGGAATCCTTGAGTTGGGAGTGTGGAAGCTTGATTCGGAGGTAAAAGATGTTAGAACAAGAAATAGCCAGGAAATAATAAGAATAATTCAAAATATGCTAAATATGTATTTAAAGAAAAGAATTATAAAAAGGAGGAAAATAAAGGAGAAGTGAAAAGAAAGAGAAAAAATAAATGGACTCAAAGGTTATTTTCTTGTCGTGTTAATGAAGCGGCTGGCATGAACTTATGTAGATCGGTCTCGCACAAGGAGACTGGTCTAGAATCCTTCTGTATCTTCGACATGAAGGTGATGGTGAATATGGGAAAAGGAAGAAGATGAAAGTGGAAAAACTTAAAGGGTATGGAAGAAGAGGAAATTAGGGAGTAAGTGAGGAGAGGGAGTGGGGTTTTAAATAGAAATCTGCTATCTGATACATCCCTACGCCCGTGTTCCATGGGTGTGTTAGGTCACACGGCCGTATCGCACGGCCATGTTGTGCTTCGTTCGCTTCTCCCACGCCTGTGTTGAGGTTTCTAGGCCCATGTGGCTTTCTCAGTATGGCCATGGTGATTTATCGCAACCCGTGTGTTGACAAATTTTGTCCTGTTGCTACACGTCTATGACCACGCCCATTTACTTACCTTGGTGCCCACACGGCCACGGCTATGGCCATGTGTAAGGCCGTGTGTGGAAACCTGCGCTTCATTAACTTGGTTAGTTTGTAGTTAGGTGCTAAAAGAAAACAAAAATAAATAAAAATAAAAATAAAAATATAAAAACTAATGGGGTTAGTGTTCGGGTTGCCTCCTGAGAAGCACTCGTTTAAAGTCTTGAGCTAGATTTACCTCTCATTTGCATGATCATAGTGGTTTGAGGAGTTGAAAATCCTTTCTCATGCTATCATTATATAGTTTGAGTCGAGTAGAGTTTGCCTTAAAAGTACCGAATATGAGATTACTTACCTCAACTGTTCTGTATGGGAAGATATTCAGTACTGTGAAAGGGATTTCTTCGTTCGTTTTAAGGTCTGAACTGGCGATTCGAGGGTTTTTCTTATCCAATAATACCTGATCTTCTATTTCGAAGTGATTTGCTGTTCCTATAAGCTTGTCTGGAGATTCCCTCGGCTCTGCTTCGTGTGGCTTTGATTCCTCCTTAAAATGTGCCTTTCACTTGTCTAGTTCATCAATCTGAAGCCTTCGTTCTTCATAAATTTCTTCTTTATTGGCACGACGTCTATGATCTGGCTCAGTTGTGTAATTTTGTGGTGTTTCCTGTAAGGAAGGTTGAACCATTTGGTTATCAATAGAATTTACGTTCTCACCTTTATCGCTCGATGTCCTAGCCGAGTCAAGAGCTTGAAGATTGATCGTTTCGTCACCCACACGAAGTGTGAGTTCTCCTGTACCAACATCAATTTTAGATCTGCCAGTTGCTAAAAAGGGCCTTCCTAAAATTAAAGGAACAATATTATCCTCATCCATATCTAAAACAGCAAAGCCTACTGGGAATATGAATTTGTCAATTTTTACTAGCACATCCTTAATTATACCCCTAGGAATTCTAATAGTTTTATCAGCTAATTGAATGCTCATCCTAGTTTGTTTGGGTCTCGCTAGACCTAGCTGTTTAAATATTTTATAAGGCATAACATTTATGCTTGCCCTTAAATCAGCTAAAGCGTTATTGATCGATAAACTACCAATTAAACATGGAATTGTGAAACTCCCTGGATCTTTTAATTTTCGTGGTAGTTTATTTTGTAAAATTGCTGAGCACACTGCGTTTAGCTCTACATGCGATGCCTTGTCTAACCTCCATTTATTTGTCAAAAGCTCTTTTAAAAATTTTCTTGAATCTGGCATCTACGAAAGAGCTTCAAGAAACGGTAAGTTAATATGTAATTTCTTCAGAAGTTTAAGAAACTTACCGAATTGTTCATCTGTATTGTCTTTCTTCATCGCATTGGGGTATGGTATTCGAGGCTGGTACTCTTTAATTACCTGTTTGGTTTTTCTTGGCTTACCTCAACCTTACCTTCACTTACCACAGGTTCTTGCCTTGGCTTAGATTCAGATTCCACTACTTCACTATTTTGAGCGGTAATGACATGAAGTTGCTCATTTGAGTTTGTTTCAGTGTTGCTTAGCAAGCTACCTTGTGGTCTTTCAGAGATCAGCTTAGCAAGTTGTCTCAATTGGTTCTCGATCTCTTGGATTGATGCTTGCTGATTTTTTTGTGTTGTTTCAGTGTTTTGGAAACGAGTTTCTGACATCGCGATGAATTTTGTCAGCATCTCCTCTGTATAAACCCAAATTTGCCCGACTCATATACAAACAAACCCATATAACCCCAGACCCAAAATTAACCCTAAACCCAAGACCTAAATTACCCTAGCCCAAAACCTAACCAGCCCAAACCCAAATAAAAAAAAACAGAAAAAACAAAACCTAACCCCAATGCAAGTGGCGCCGCAACATAAGGCCACTTGCTCTGACATTCTGACGCCACCGGCCACCGCCCACGTCGCGTCTCCACCACCCAAGAGTACCTGCAAACATTGAAAGAGAAATGACAGAAAGTTTGTAAAAAGGGCTATATAAGCCAATTTAAACCAGTGTAATGGGGACCTTTTTTTTTCTTTTTTGATCAATAAAAAATAGAAAGAGATTATTAAGCAAAAAGATTGGCAAACACAAAAACAATGAGATCCGAACATTAAAAGAAAGAGATTTAAACACCGAAACAGAGGTCGAAAATGTGATTTTTTTTTAACTCTTAAATTTTTATTTCTTACTACAAATCCCTTTATTCGCTCAAATATACAAAATATATATAAACTCGTAAAAACTTAAAATAAAAAAGGAAGAAAAACATACCTTTATGAAATTTCTACATCGATAGATATGGCCGACGCACAACCTATACGGCATGACGGAGGGCAATGACCGAGTGGCCGGACTCCCCCCTCTGCAGGGAAAAAAAAGAGAGAAGGAATTTTTTTTTTAAATAGACAGCCAAATGATTTTTTTCTGGGTTTTGGGCCTTATATAGTCCTTTAAAGCGACGTTGTTTTAGGGCTGGCTTTTAACCCCCAAAACGACGCCGTTTTACTCGACCCGTACCATAAAAGGATCCTCGTGTTTTTAATTCAGAGGGGAAATTACGCTTTTGGTCCTTCCGTATTTTTAGTATTTCAAATCAAATTTGCAATATTCGCACATTAGCCCTGAAATTTTGTATGGTTTCGCAATTTGGTCCCTCCCTCAAAGCGCTGCGTTTAATTCACTGGGTAAAATTGCGCCCCTCGTCCCTCACCATTTCACACGCGTTTCAGTTCAGTCCCCATATTATTTATTTCATATAATTTGTCCCAAAACTTCCATTTTTAATGCAATTTAGCCCTTTTTTAATTATTTTGTAATTTTTATTATTATTACTATTATTTAATATTTTATTTTATCATTATTATTATCATTATTATAAGATATATTTTCTTAGTTTAATACTATTATCATCTATTTGATTTTTATTTATCTATTTATATTTATGTTATTTTATATATATTTTAATTCTCACTTACATAATTATCACATTTTATATATTTCTACTTCTATTTTTATGTTAATATTAATATTATTATTATTATCATTATTATTATTATTATATTCACTATCACTATTATCATTATATTTACTATATTTATATTATTGTATGGTATATATTTTGTATCATTATTATTTTATTATTATTCTTGAACTATTACCATTATTATTATTATTATTATTATTTACTCCTTTTACTATCATTATTACTATTATTGCTATTTTATTATTATTTCTATTACTCTTATTATTGTATTATTACTTGTATATACTTACTATTATTATTAGTATTATTACTATATTATTATTATTATTAGTGTGATAATACTATTATTATCTATTTTATTATGTCTATTTATTGTCATTAATTAAATCAATATTATCATTATTATTTTTTTTCACATAATATCGAATTTTTCCTTTATTATTTGTCATATCAGTTTACCCAATGCATCAAGTTTTCAAATAATTGATATTTCGTATTAAGGGTTTGAGAAAATCGTGCCCTAACTTACTGGGTTCCGATTTTTCTTGTTCAATCTTAATAACGGAATACCTTTTTTAAATCGCAATCAAGCTCCAAATAAAATACTTAATCCCGAAAATTCGAAATGTCGCGCCTAACTTACTAGACTCGACTTCTAAATACTTCGGATAAGGTTTTTTAAAAATAGGGGCAATATTCCTAATTTGGACCTTCGGGAAAACGAGCCCTAACTTACTGGGTTTTGTTTTCTCGTTGGACAAATGACGGGAGATCCTCTTTAAATATAAAACCAAGTTTTAAAAGGCGAGCTTAGTTTCGGGAATCTAAAGTATTGCGCCCTAACTTACTGGACATGATGCTTTATCTCTTCGAAAATAAGAGAGTCTTAACGTCCCTTTCGATCCCTTCAAGTTTTAGAAATCAAAAGTATCTATTTTCAAATCATTTCAAAGTTTTCAACATTAGGACATCGATCAATCAATTTGGTACCAATTTTGGGCGACGAGGTGCTAACCCTTCCTCGTATGTGTGAGCTCTGAACTCGTTTTACGGATTTTTGACCAAAATCATTATTTTGATAAATCAAATTGTTTATTAAAAATAACTATTTTACGAAGTGGCCTGATCACACCTCATCAAAAAAGGTTGGTGGCGACTCCCTTCTTTTTCGTTTTCAAAACCCGAGTCGACCGCGTCGTTTCGCTTTATTCAAAAAAATGGTTATGACATCCTCAAGGTTCGGCTTCTTTTCTTGTGGGTAGGGTTGCTGTTGAAAACCTGGGAGGGTTGTTGTCTCTGATTCCCTTAGCCACCCCATGAAAAGTTTGGATGGTTCCTCTAACCTGGATTGTAATTGTTACTATAAGGATTATTTTAAGGTCGAGGATTATTACCCATATAATTTATCTGCTCGTTTTCTATGCCATATCCGTAGGGTGGGAACTCAGGATTTACCACACTTTCACTTGTTTCGCACTGCATTACCGGATGTACCTGCGAATAACACAAACCATCAATCTTTTTATTTAACATCTCTACCTGGTTTGATAGCATTGTCACTGCGTCAAGGTTGAAAACTCCGGCTGCTTTTGTTGGCCTTGTCCTTGTAACTTGCCACTGATAGTTATTCAGTGACATCTCCTCTATAAACTCATAAGCCACCTCAGGAGTTTTGTTATTCAGGGTTCCGTCGGCGGCTGAATCAATTAATTGCCTAGTCGAGGGGTTCACACCGTTGTAGAAGGTTTGAACTTGAAGCCACAAAGGTAACCCATGGTGAGTCTCAACTAATCCTTATATCTCTCCCATGCATCATATAATGTTTCTCGATCCATCTGCACAAAAGAAGAGAAATCATTCCTTAATTTGGCCGTTTTGGCTGGCGAAAAATATTTTAACAAAAATTTTTCGATCATTTGATCTAGAGCTGAGCATGGGCTGGACCACCTGGCCCGGCCCGAAGGCCCGTCCGAAAAATGGGCGGGTTCGGGTAAAAATTTAGGCCCAAAAATGGGCTTAGGCAGAAAAATAAGACCCGATTAAAAAACGGGCCGGGCCTCGGGTAAGAATTTTTTGGCCCGGCCCGGCCCGAAGTATATTAAATATTTTATTTTTTATTTTTTTAATATTTACCTTTACCTTTACCTTTACCTTTCATAGTTTCATAACCATAGCTCTGCGTTACCACTTACCAGCCCTCTCCACCTCCGGTCCAGCCTTCCGACTTTAGCTCAACTCCGATCCAGTAGTCTCCAACTCCGATCCACTGCCACAACAACACAGTAAGCTGTAACTTACAGCTTATTCTCCTTCTTCTTTTTTTTTTTTTTGCTTTAAAATGTTGGTTATTTCATTTATTGCTTCTGTTCTGTATCTTTCATTTTATTAGATTTTTAACTTTTCTGTTTGATTATCTTGGTGATGGTTCATGGCCTGAACTTGGTTAGATGGTTTCTAATTAATAACCAACCAGAAGCCATCAAAAATATTTTTTCTTTTTTCTTCTTTTGCTTTAGCTGTTGTGGGGTTTTGTTTTCTTTCTATTTCTTATATACAAAATATAAAGTATGACACTTTACTCATTATTCTACCCTGGGTCCCTGGCCTACGTCTTTACTTGAATGGTTCCAGTGATGCTTAACACCATAGCTCTCAAGCAATCATTTTAGGCACCCGTGGGCTTAGAAAATAAGATATTGAAAATGGGTTTTCAAAGGAAATAGCAAATACTAGGTTAAAACATTAATACCAGTCTTTCTTTTGGTATGGCTTTAGTGTTAAAATATTTGGCATAAAAATTTCAATATTTTTGTATTTTGTTTTAGTATATTTTTATTTGTTTTTATTTTAATATTTGTTTTTATTTTTTAAAAATGTATTTAATTTATTATATTTTATTTTTAATAAAATAAGTTTAAAAATTAATATTATCCGGGCGGTCTGGCCCGGCCCGAGCCTACCAATTTAACGTCGGGCCGGGCTTGGACAATTTTTCAGGCCCATATTTCGGTGGTGGGCCCGGCCTTAAAAGCGGCTAAAATTTTTAGACCTGCCCTACCATGCACACCTCTAATTTGATCCCATGTAGTGATTGATCCTCGTAGAAGAGAATTCAACCACTGTTTGGCTTTATTACTCAATAAAAAAGGGAATAACCAAAGGCGAATGGCATCATTAGAAACGCCATTTATTTTGAAGGTATCACAGAATTCTAGAAAATTTGCTAAATGAGTATTTGGGTCTTCGTCCTGCAAACCATTAAATTGAACAAATTGTTGAATCATTTGAATAGTGTTAGGTTTCAGTTCAAAATTATTAGCAACAATAGCAGGCCTAACAATACTCAATTCAGCTTCTGTTAAATTAGGTTTAGCATAATCATACATAGTACGAGGAGCATGATTTTGATTCACCGGGTTTGCGGCAACTACAGGAGGTAGCAGATTGTTATCAACCATCTCTTCGGTAGTATTGGTTTCGTCTTCTTGCTCTTCTTCTATGTAATTTAAGCTTCGCCTTTTTTCTCTACGATTTCTGCGAATTGTACCTTCAATATCACTGTCATAAATTAAGGGTCCTGTCGGGTTCCTTCTAGTCATAAACTAGAGGTACTTGCCAGGAACAAATAAAAGAAAAATCAGCAAAGTTAAATTTAAAATTTAAAAAAAGGCTAAAGTAATAAAAATTTAGTGTTTCTAATATTTCAGTTCCTCGGCAACGGCGCCAAAAACTTGATCGTGATCTGTGATAAGTCTTAATATTTATAAAATAAATGATCGAGCCTAGAAACTAACTATCACCACGATTGAGGCAAGTGCACCTATCGAACAGTAGCATAGCTTAGTGGCAAGACCAGAATGTTGAACCCAAATGAACCAAAAGTACTAGTATTGACTCTCTTTTTATTATCTAGCCTAAAATAAAGAGGATTGATGTTTATTTAACTAATTACTAAACTAAAGATGCCAAGACACAGAGAACGAATAAGGAAAATACTTTTGGGAAAAATCAATTGATCAAGACAATACCCGATGAAGAATCCACCTGGACTTCACTTGTTATTTAACTCTGAACCAGACGATTTATTCACTTCACTTGATTCGTCGGATTCCCTAATTTATATAAATACCTCTTTCGAGGCTACTAACGTCTAACACTAGGTTGATTAATTGAAATCTCTTTCTAATTAAAACCCCTAAAGTTATATTAACTCGATTTATGGATTTCCATATTAGGTTTGACCCTAATCCAATAGATTTTCGTCGTCCTATTTCTAGGAGTGCGATCAACTCCGCTTAACTATGTTAGATCTACTCTTAAACAGGGACTTTTACTCCACTGCCTAAGCACATCAATACTTGAATCAATATCTTGAAATATCAAAACAAGAATAAATGACATATAATTAAGAACAAATCAAATATTTATCATATAGTTCAGAAAACAATAACAAGATTCGTTTTAGGTTTCATCCCCCTCAGGTATTTGAGGGGTTTAGTTCATGTTTATAAAATAATACATCTCAGAAGAAAAATAACAAAACATAAAGAAACCCTAAAATCCCCGAAGGAATTGAAGGAGAGATCTTCAGTCTTGAGTGTGATTCTAGCTTCTGAGATGGATCAACTGGCTTTCTTTGAGTAATTTCCTGTATTCAGCCATTTCTAGCTGCCTCAGGCCACCTTCCTTTTTAGGATACACTTAGGGTGTTTATATAAAATTTCGGAATGTCTTTCTTGGTCTCTAAGTATCCTTTTCCGAGTAGAATTAAAACAGGTCACGGCAGGGACACGCCCGTGTAACACGCCCGTGTGATTCGAGACCAGGCCCGTGTTCGAGCCTGCTAAAGAGGCACGACCGCGTGATGAGCTCCAGGCCGTGTGGATTTCTTATTTTGGCCCATTTTCTCCGTTTTTGGCCTCTTTCTCATTCTTTTCATCCTCCTATGCTTTCCCGAGTATAAAACGTCAAAACAAATGATTAGGAACATCAAATTCCACAATTAAATGGACAAATCATCCAAAAGTATGTTAAATGCGGGATTAAAATATGTATAAATTACGGTTTATCATATTCCATCAACCAGGTCGAGTACTTTTGCACTAACTACGTTAGTTTGTGCTGATGAGGCACTGTTAGCCAATCTGGTGATGCCTTATGGCAACCTTTTAGGACGCCACATGAAAAACATAAATATAATTTTTAATTTTTTAATTTGTGTTTGCCACGTGTTACCACAAGATTGGCTAATAGTGCAACGTCAGCACAAACTAATAGTGTTAGGGCGAAGGTACCAATTTGGTTGATGGAGGGCTAACTAAGTAGAAATGCACAAATTCAAGGGCCAAATTGTATATTATCCCATACTTAAATTATGGTTCATATGTATATATGAAACTTTGATTTTGATTCAACCATACACATTTAAAGAAATGAATACATAAATTTGTTTTCATATTGAATTAATATAATCGTAGTGTACACAATATATCAACATAAAATGGTGCTAATTTGATAATGTTGTTGGTAGTTTGTGAAAATTGAATCAGATCAATGTTTCATGTATAAAATTGCACAAAATAAAAAATCATGTATGGTTTTGATATTCATCCCTAAATATTAAATGGTTAACATATGCTCCAATCCTTGAACTATTCATACATTTGGAATTTAGTCCCTCGACTTTTATTTCCAAGAATTTAGTGATTCTACTTTTCAAACTTCAAATTTCAACCAGATTGTTAACATCATTAAAATCCTTCTACTAATTTTGTTGTGTGACATTTTGAAATTAAATAAATACTTACCTAGTAATTAACCATGCACCAGAAAAAGAATGATGCTTTAATCAATTTGAATTTAACAGAAGAATTTAAAGCGTGTCAACAATTAGACTTGCATTTTTAATTCTAAAAAATAGAGAAATTAATTTCATTAAAATAAAAGTAAACAAACTAAATTTTAAATACAAAGAAACGAAGACGTAAAGTGTATTTTAACCATATTAAATATATAAGCTCAATGGACCCATAAATTTTAATCCAATTTGAATATGATAGTGAGCCTAAAAAAACATATAAAAATTTAAATAAAATATAAATTATCTAATAATAGATTTGATTTATAGTTAAATACCGTAAAATTTTAATTAATTTAAAAATAATTATTAAATTTAATTAATAATCAAATCGAATTAATCATTTGAACCCATACAAAAATAATATAAAGTGGTAGCTTTATTTCAAAGCTATTGAAATTTAATTTTATATAGCCTCATCATTTGGCATGTATTAGTACATGAAATATTTGTCACTATTTTGCATGATTGATGTGAAAGTGATAAATTAGGGTTCATACATTTTAAGGACTTTGTTTTACATTATCTTCAAGTTGTAGAAAATGATTAAATTATTGGTGAGCCCCATATTGGTCCCACTTTTTTTGGGGCTTCACTTGGCATAGTGGTAATATGAAACTTGGTTAATTTTTGAAATGTTTTCAATTTAGGGTCTGGTTAAAGAAAAATTATAGTATTTGAAAATTAATATTTTAGTAATTTAAAATTTTAAATGGGTTTGATAATTAAAATAAAATTTATTTGTAAGAATTTTCAATAAAAGTATTAAAAATAATAAGTAGATAAGAGTTATTTATTAATTACTAAAACAAGACATTAGTTAATTTTTTCTAAGGGATAAATATTAAAATAACATATGAACTTTGATTTAATGTGTAATTTGATACATGACCTTCGATTTGGTGTAACTTTACATATGAAACTTTGATTACGGTTCAAATGTATACATAAAACTTTGATTTTGATTCAATTATACATATTTAAAAAAATAAAGACATTATTATTATTTTATATTGGATAAATATAACTATTCAAGTATGCAATATATAGATATGATAACGGATTAGCCATTTGTGAAAATTGAATCAAATTAATGTTTCATGTATAAAATTATATAAAATCAAATTTAACGTGTAACATTACATATTGGGTCCAAAATTCATATATAGTTTTGAACTCTATCCCTTTCAATAATAATTTTAAAAGATAATATTTATTAAATTCAAGTTTCAAATATATATAAATATTTTTTTTTTATCCGTATAAACACGAGCTTACTATTTACATAAATTATTTAGAATATAATATATTTGAAACATTTTAAACATATTACATGCATAAATTTTGCAAGAAAAATATTAAAATTTAAATAGTATTAAAAATAATTTTCTATTTAAAAGATGTTTTTATAATAATTTTTTAAAATTATGTTGTTATACCTTATTGTTGCATACATTTATATTGTTTTTTATTTATGTTAGAGATTTTAATTTTGAATTTTAATTATGATTTAATGCATGAGGTTTGAATTTGTTTATTACTTAAAATATTATTATTTTTATAAAAATTATATTTAAAAAATAGTCTCACTTTAAATAATAATTAAAAATATTTTTGAAATTTCAAGAATTAACATATAACTCGAAATTCCTATATATGCTCTGGCACCTTCTTTTATATTATATATAATTTGAAATTCATTCTTCTATTTTATATGATCATAATTTAACCTTTGATGTTCTTTTTTTAATGAAAAATTGATCACCTTTATAAGTAAGTTATACCATAGCAAAGATAGGCGGACCAACGTCCAACGAGGAGGAGGAAGAAGAAAAGGCAAGGTTGGTTCACACGTGTAAGAGGATGGGGACAATTGCATGGAAAAAGTATGTACTGAGTTGTCAGTATAACACTGACGCTATGTAATTGTTCTTAACACATAAATCAAGAAAACAATCCCGACACGATTGAAGTTCCTTTGTCCATTTGATTTAACCCACAACTTTGTCTTTTTCCTTTCCCAAGTTCTTGTCCTTTTCTCTATCCTCATTCTTTTTTTTTTTATTTTTTTTTTACATTTAACTTTTATCTTTTAGAAATAATAAGATCATAAGATACAAAATACAAATATAATGTAAAAAATAATTAAAATATGTTATAATACCAAAAAAGTTGACATAAATATCAAGTTGGATGTTTTCAAAAATTTTATTTTTACACACATAATTTAGATTTAATAGTTTTTAATAATTACTTTTGAACCAATGAAGTCTGCTTCAAAGTTATTGAAATTTGATATTAAAATCATGTTTGGAGACAGTTTGGATCCAAGGGTTTTCGAGACTTGATTTTGAATAGTAAACTTTATCTCATTTTGTTAACGCATTTGACTTGAGATAGGACTTGTTCCAAAGGTCTCTTAGATTTGATATCAAATGGATGATTTTACTTAACCTTTTAAACTTGATCTTAAAAAGGGTTTAGCCTCTCTTTTTTTTCGATTAATAAGATTGGAGAGTAATTTTTCTTCAAAACTGATATGAGAAAATTTATTTAAATTTGATCTAATATTATTTTGTATTTTTTCGTGTTCTCCAATTTTTTCAAAGATTATCAAAGAATTGAAAAGAGCTTATAGTTTTCAATATCTTCTCTTCGTGTTTAGATCCTTAAACTTGTGATGTTGTGAGCTTTTGAAATTGTGTTAAATAATTTGGAGGTGATCTCGTTTTATAGTAACAGATAATCAAGTGAACGAGAAATGGTACAATGTAACCTTTTTATTTTAGTGATTTACAATGACTAAACTATTTTGTTTAGAGATAAAATAATCATTAATGAATATGATTTCTATATGACGGAGTTCTAAAATAATTTAATTTATTGTATTTCCACCTAATTTAATTTGATTCAATTATAGATAAACAACAATGGTACATCATGAATTCTGATTGGTCCAATTTTTTTCCTTCTACAAATGCCCCTTCAAGACTTAATTGCGTGCGTTACTTTTGTTGAGTGTAAAATTTTTTATCAATTCTTGAAATTTGATTTGCTTCTAATGCCGAAATTCATCTTTGAAACTGTTTTGACCAAATTAATAAGCTTCAAATGATGCCATTAAGAATTAAGCATAGCAATTTAAGCTCATACTTTGAAGCATCATGTTTCAGATAAATAGTTTAAGTGCTTATAAGGATCAACCTTTTTTATGAACAGTTTAAACTCGTATTTAGGAATACCATCATTTTTTTAGTGAATAATTTATACTCATGTTTAGGAGCAACGTGATAGTTTAAATTCACGCATGAGAGCATTGCTTTTCATTGGCCTCATTGACATATGAATGTCAACAGACTAATTTAATATAAGTTTGAGTCTTTGTATAACATCAACACTATTCATGTTTTCTCAAGTTCAGCCTACTCCGGAATATGGACCTTAAAATTTACCCATATCTACCAACAGGTTTGGCCGAACCCTATTTAGTCTTGTCCATTTCATTTTTTTTAAATGATATTTTTTATATTTGGTAATTTTATACACATATAATATTATTTTATTAAAAATTTAAAATAGATAACTTAACATGATTTTTAATATTTATATTGCAAAATTATATAATTTACTTTTCTTAAGATATAAAATAAGTAACATATATAAAAATTTAATATAAATTAAAAGAAAAATGGTTTAAATAGTATTTTTATTTTAAATGTTCGAGCTTAAACTTAGCACAATTTCTAAATATACATAATATTTTTTTCAAATCCTCTCAAATATCCCGTAAGCCTATGCACTTGGGCAAATAATCCAGCTCTTAAACATATTTGATTCTAATATTCAAATTATAAATAAATAAATTAGAAAAGTCTGATGATAAGAATTTGCTGTCTACAGCTTATAATTGAAATGGTTTAATTCTAGATTTCATCTCTTTACTTTAAGAAAATCTAGAAATCAGTCTATTCATTTTAATTTGTTAGAATTTGATCCTCATATTTTTATAAAAATCGTGAAGTTAATTTAATTAGGTAACTTTATTAAACCTTGCTATAAAATTGATGACTTGAAATAAACATATCAACATTTTATTTACTAGGAAGTGGAAAAATAAGAAATTCAACAATTTATATACATCAAATTAGCAAAAATCGATAGTTTAGTCCATGCATTTACTAAAAATTGGACTGATTTATCAGTTTTGTAAAATATAAGGACCTAATTATGACAAATTAAATATTGAGACTAAATTTTTAATATTGGTATAGTAAAAGGATAAAATTCAAAATTACACCAATTGAAATTCGCAACCCAAGAAGTCCATTGCCTGTCGCGCGAACACAGTACCAACATTTGGCGCGAAAATTGAAGTGAGTGTAAAAATCCCCAAATACTAACCTCTTAGGGTTTATTTTTACTTTTCTCACCTCCTTCGATTTCACAATCGACAATCGTTTTGACAATGTCGAGTACCACCAGCAGTCAGATGGAAGAAATCAAAATTCTTATATCATCTAATTCAAAAACAGACCAATCGTTAGGTTATTCAACTCTTTTACACTTCCAAGAACAGTCCAGTGACAGTCCTCCTTCAATCCAAGCCCTAATTCAAAGTTCTCGATGTCTTATTAATTCAATGGTCTCCGATATCCACAATGAAGATGAAGAAATGTAAAACTTAATCACAGTCCTCCCCCCCCCCCCAAATTGAACTTTAAAAAAAATAATATTATACTATTTTTTATATTGATTGCAGAGCTGCTCAAGCTTTGAAGTGCTTGGGATTTATGATCTATCACCCTTCTCTCGTTGCTACAATTCCTGGTAATTATTTTTATTTTTAAATATTTGTGAAGTTTTAGTTTATTGTTGATTTATTTGGTTCCTTTTGTTTTTGATGTTGTTACTGTTATAGCTGAGGATGGTAAACGAGTTTTAGAGTCATTGGCTAAACTCATCACGTTTACAAAAATGAAGGTAAATGATTTATCATTAGAACAATGGCATTGGTATTTGGTAGGGTTCCAAATTTTTTGTTTTATTAAACTCTTTTGTCACTTTTTTTAAGTAACTTTTTAGTTGTTTATCTCTTAATTTCAGTCAGTTTGCAATTTAGGCGTGTGGTGTATATCGATGCAACAATTCGATGCGACACTTTTAGCTGCCTGCTTTGATACATTGTTGCAGGCGGTTGTTCATGCCCTTGACAATCCTATTGGTTCGTTGTCAACAACGTTCGAGGCCATGCAGGTATTGTTATTTCTTTGGTGGTTTGATGATTCATCAAGGCAGGTTTTTCATATTACATTGATTTATTAGCAGAGTTAGTCAAGAAACTCATTTACTTATTTATTATTTTGGTAACTTCCTGGATTTGTAGGAATTGTCCTTCATAGAATGTATCAGAATGATCTATGATATCTGTTGTGGGAAACAGCAAAGCATTAATGCTACTTTAGTTCAAACTTGAAAGCATGATGGCTAATTTTTGGTCTACTTTAACTGAGTTTGTCGTATGTACTAACTCATAAATGTTACCTGTATTAGGCTGTGGCAAAGTTAGCAGCCCAAATGAGTGAAATGATGCGAGAATCATCGCACTTTTGGGCTCCTCCTATATATAGAAGACTTCTCAGCATTGATAAGAGAGAGCGGGATATGACTGAGAGGTGTCTTTTGAAAATTAGGTCTACAATACTTCCTCCTCCAATAAGTCTTTCCAAGGTACATCTAACTGGCATTGTGTTCTACTGCTCTTGTAATTTTTACTGTACATTTTTTTTTTCTAATGTTGCCCTATTTATTCAAAGAGTGCATATGGCAAGGTTAACAGTATTTGTGCTTTTGCCCTTTAGACCAATTTTTTGCATTGTATTCTTTACTATGGTCCATTAACTATTTTCTGAAGTGAATATGTGGAGTGTGCTTTTATGATAAAAGCTACATTTTAGTTTGCACTTGAACTGCATTTTACATGAGTAAACACAAATTTTAATTCATTCCATTATTCTTTTACAAAAACATTTATGTTATGCTTTAAATTCGTTTAATTTAAAAAAACTGACAACATGTTTAGGTCAAATATCATCAGTTCACTTTCCTGCAGTTTCAAGATATAATATCATAAAACTTATTTCAAGGTGTTTTGCAACATTGCATCATTATTTTTCTATTATGTTAGATCACTCTGCTTCGTCTTTCTCAAGCAGGCTATTATTGAAGACATGAGGGAAAAATTGCTGACAGGGATGAAGGACTGGTTAGACAAGGGTATGAAGGTTCAAACTGTCCAGGCGTGGGGGTGGTTCATCTGCTTCCTAGGACCTGGTGCCTTGAAGAACAGACATCTGGTGAACGATATGTTGAAAGTTCTTGAACAAACATTTTCAGATCACAACCCACAAGTCCAGATTGCTTCTCTGGTATTACTGATAAAAGTTTCCTTTAAAATGTTTTCTTTGAAAGGCTAATATTATTTTATTCAGTAAACTGGGGAGTACAGAAGCAGGACAAGGAACACTATTCAGCTATGTGACTTATGACATATTTAAACTATCCTGTCTATTTGACAATCTTTTTCAGAATGCCATATAACTCAAATAAGAACGTGTTCCTTCTCTTGATTTGTTGGTTCACAGTTCACTTGTGTTTGCATGTGATATAGACAGATTTCCCCCCTTTGACTCTTTGGTCTTAAGAATACTGGTTTTAAGAATGAGTGATTGCCCTTCTTTTATTCTTTGTGGATGCTTAATATGAGAAATCTTGGACTGAATTCTTCTAGAGATCAGGAAGGTCTAACTCTATGGTTGAACAACTAAACAATACATGTGCAGATTATTGTTCAGCCCAATTCCTATATGCTGGCTCTTTTGTGACCGGGCCAAGTCCAAGTTTTGAGATGTTCAAAGTTTGAAGGGATTGAATTGTATAATATTAATGTGCGATGTGTCCTTAAGCATGATTTGGGGTATTTCAGGATCAAGCAACTGTGTTTATTGCCTTTTTACTGATGGCTTTAAAATAAATTCTTTTTGGAAGTATTTGTGGCTTGTTGAACATCATTGCAATGATTGTGTCTTAATTTTGCAGGTTGCTTGGCAAGGTCTTATTGATGCCCTGGTTCATCCTCAAATACTGTCTTGCAAGAAGAATGGAATTCAACAGTTGCAAACGTCACTAGGAAAAAGTAGTGAATTGGTGTTAAATGGATTTTCAAAAAGCTTAAAGCTCGCTATGGCACCTCTAATAGGAATCATTTCAAGTAAATGTGACGTTTCTGTTCTCTTGTCCTGCCTAAACACATGGTGTTATCTTCTACATAAACTTGATACCTTCGTCAACTCTCCGTCAGTAATTAATGTGGTACTGGATCCTATGTTTCAAGCAATTTTTAAGATAGGACCAGATAGTAAAAGTATTCGGTTATGGAATTTGTGCCTTGATTTGCTTGAAGATTGTATATCAACAAAGTGTTCAGATTTGAACTCTGATCCAAAGGACCAGGTAAACCTTCATCTTTCTGCTAGAACCTTCATTCCTGGGTCTGGCAGGTATTCATGGAATCAATATCCTATTAAATGGTTGCCTTGGGATCTTAGTCAGTTGGATTTCTACTTAAAGATGATTAGTATTATCATTACTCATGTGGCAACAGCAACAGCTGCCCCTGAAAGTAAAAAATCAGTGTGTGATGCAGCTGTCAGGATATTTAGATCTGTTTTAAAGGGTGTGCAAATGGAGTTTAGAAATCCATCAAATAATTATGATAACATTATGTTCTGTTTGAACACAATATTAAGTTTCGTGAAGAAATTAGGCGAAGATGATAGTTCTGATGGTGGTGGTGACTTATTTAATACTTCCCTTTATTTAATAGAGGCCACTGTGGAGGAGTTAGAACCGTCTATTTTGGAATCCCCTCTTTACAAGGTGGCTTTAGACATCAGTTATGTTGGCAGTCTGGATTCAGTTAAACATTCAAAAATACCGCATCGATGTTCTTTTATGGATATGGTTTCACCTATGGTCTATCTAACTGTACTCTACCTTTGTTTGGTGGTTCAATTAACTATAAATACACCTGAGATGGAATTGATTTTACAGAGGCTTCAAAGATTTTATAAATTTGTACTGTCTTCTGATGATCCCCTGGAAAGTTTTCTTGCTTCTGTTGGTTTTTTGTATGCACATGGGTTTTAAGTACATGGAGATATGGATGGTGATGGTGACATGTCTGAATGGCTATATTGATGGTATGAAGGATCTCTCTCTATTCAAAACAGATTCTGACAATTCATTATATATGGCCATATGCCATCTCTTATCATATCCATTCATTTTGTTCTCTTGTGCTAAGAAAGATATAACCCTGTCGAAAGCTAGCAATTCCCTGAAAGAATCGTTTGTTTTATCAGAGAGAAAACTTGAACAGGCTATTGAGGTTTGGAAGTCCTTATATGGTTCTGTTTGTGTTGCATGCTTGAAGTCTTCTGCCACAAACACTTTCAGTCATGATCTGTGTGCAATGTTAAATTCATGTTTCGATGAAAACGGTAGCATGTTTCGGTATAATAGTGAGCTTGGTTGCAAGGATCTGGAGCTTGCTTGCCTTTCTTTCTCTGGCAAGGTTTTGGTATGTATTTTGGAACAGAAACTGACTTCAGATACAAGCGGCAGAGAATGTGTTGGCGTCTGCAATGAATCCAGTGGCATTAATAATTTTTTGAATTTGCTTCCAGGTAAATTAGAATATTTAAAGCTGTTGATGTTCCTAAAGCCTTCATTAGCCTGCACTAACTTCACAATCTAACTTCTTTTGTAGTTGAATTTCTCAGCAATTTTACTGGATCTTCAGATAGCTCTTTTGGGAGATTTTGTCTCATGTTTTCCATCCCGATTTTCCTTTTCAAATTAAATAGTGCATCATTTTTATGGATGAAATGTTCGAATCTGGAATGGCTACACTAGAATAATCCAACCGGACTATGATCTACATTAGAATTTAGCCGAGTAGTTTATCCATTTTTGTGACAAAAAATCAGAATTGTGCTTGTTGCTTATTCTATTATCAACGGTGCACATTCCCCCCCCCCCCAAAAAAAACTATTACTGACTAGGGTGCTTTCCCTCGTTGCTTAATATGTTGCAGAGTCTTGAAATTCATGAACGTAAACATGGGAAGGGAACCAGCCTCTGGTCTTGTGAGTTCAAGGTAGATCGTTCCTCTTGCCTGTTTATTCTTCTTATCGAGATTTTTCTTTTATAAATCATTTACATGTTTATATTTCTCTTATGGAAGTGTGTTTTTCAGGGTATTCTCTATGTTGACACGCTTCATTAGTTGCCTTCACTCGAAGCAAGATATTCTTTCATTTTTCGAGGTTTGTATTTTTGCTTTATGTTTATCATTTGACCACTAGCATGCTGAGGAAAACTTCTTTTATGCTCTCAATATATTGATAAATTATAAAGACCCAACATAATGCACAAACACATTACTTAAATCGATGTAAGCCTTTTAATTCTGATGTTGAGCAGATATTATTTTCATTTTCTTTTAACAAATTCTGATGGAACACATGAATGAGAGAAGTACGTACGCTTCAACTATATTGCTTTGCCTTTTCATTTTTCTTTGAGTATCAGTGTTTGACACTCATGGTTGACACATATTTGGACATGGAGATGAGAATATGATCCTCCAAGGGTCCTCGAAATACATGGAAAGCTTAGAACAATGAACATGCTCGTGTTAGACATATACTCAGATTTGACACTCGCCCAAATCTGAGCAACATAATGATTCAGAATGAAAAATGATGGTTTGAAGTCCTAGTTTAACATCGAATCTCTTTTTATTGGAAGGAAATTTTGCTTTTCCTGGCTCTTTCCCTCCTCAGTATGACTTCTATTTCTTGAACAGTTTCATCGCATGGAATTGACATTTAGTTGTTTTATTATTGGCTGATTATACTGCAGATAATATCCGGTCCACTGCTTCAATGGTTATCACATCAAGAGATAAAGGATGAAAATGCCAAAGATCAACTCGGAATCCTATGGGCTGAGAGCCTCAATTGTTTACAGAGGAGTCAGCCACTGCTAACTTTCGATTCTTCTTTCCTCAAACTTCAAGCATCCCTCCTCGAGAAAACACTTGATCATCCGAATACCTCCGTTTCTGATCCGACCATAATCTTTTGGAACTCCACATATGGCAAGCAAATCAGCTTGGAATACCCCCAAAATCTACTTCATGTTCTACACAAGTTGTCAAGAAATGGAAGAATAAGCCTCTGCAATAGAAGCAAATCATTTGTGGCAAGATGCTCTACGCTAGAAAATGACACCGTCACCACCCCATGGTGTTGCAAGATCACCCCAACACAGAAGAGCTCTAAACGAGTCGAGTTAACAGAGGAGGGTATGATTCCCGGATCTAACCAAAACAATAAGCCACCATCGAATTCAAAACGAAAGAGAGTGGAACTAACAGAGCATCAAAAGGAAGTAAGACGAGCGCAGCAAGGAAGGGAGAGGGACTGCAATGGGCACGGTCCTGGGGTCCGAACTTATACGAGTCTCGACTTTTCGCAGGGAAACCAAGAGTCACAAGACAGTCAGGACATTCGAGATTCGGAAGCCATGTTGGAGATGTTGAGAAGAGTTGGATGACTGTTTTCTATCAAGTGATGTTGTATGATAGTTTCACATATTAATTCCCTCCTTGGTATATGTAAATATTAATATAAAATAATATATTTTAATAATTATTATTTTTGAATAGTGATATGAGTTTTTTGGGCAGGTTAAGCTTGGACCTAGGTTTAATTTTTCTAGAATCGAGCTTCAGCCGGACTCATGAAAATCTCTAGTTGAATAGATTGAAGGTTAATTTTTTAATTAATGATTAAATTATCGATTCAATAATAATTAAATAAAAATGATAAAAACTACTAAAAATTGATAACAGGTTGAACTATCAATTCAAATTATATATTTGAGTTATTGATTTTCGAATCAATTTATCTAATTAAACTTCCCAGTTATGTAGGATCCAATGTGATGATTGACTCTTGAATTATATTGTACCAAAAGAATATTATTATAATATAAACACATAAAACGCAACTTCATCATCTTTTATACTCCACCAGACCACCCTATTACTGCCCACTTCGTCAGTTTAATCATTTTTAAAATCAAAAAAGAAAGGGAAAAAAAACCCTCCTTCCCCAATTCGGTCCCCTAGGTTTTAATTTTTTTGTTCTTTTCGTTTCCATTTTTTTTCTCATTTCTGCATATAACGTTCGTCGATTGTACCCTTTCGCAATTTCTCCAATTTTTTTGACGATTTTTTACGAAAAAGATTCTCCCAAATGAGATTTTATTGAAAGTATACGACATTTTCTTGTCACAAGAAACTAGTTTTTTTTTTAATTACTCGAAGTCAGATTTCTCGTGTTAATTTTCAATTTTATTAGTCAGTCCGATTGGTCTGATCTGGTCATGGATTCGCAAGATTCATCATCGTCGTCGGTTCCGAATCGAGATGGCACTGCAGGCGATGACGACGGAGTCCTCTCCGTCACTGTTGCACTCGCTAAAGATGCCGCTCTTTACTTCCAGTCTAGAAAGTTCGCCGAGTGTGTTGATGTCTTGACTCAACTTAAGACGAAGAAAGAAGGTGATCCCAAGGTGAGTTAATTTCAAATTTGTTTCGTTAATGGATGCAATTGCCTCCATTCATTCCTTAGCTCTTTTCTGTTTCATTTATTTATTTATTTAAAGTTGGAATTTGAAGTTTGTTTTCTAGTGTTTTGTTCTGTATTTTCTGGCTCACTACTACTTGATTATCAGCTGTTTTGATCGTGTGATTCCATAAAACAATTAACTTAATAATCCAATGTTGACTCCATAACTATTAATTATTATTATCTTGCAATTTCACTTTTCAAGTTAATAGTTCTATTCTTGATACGTTGTAATCAGTTAACTTGCTTGTGGTGTTTCTGAACTGCACTATCTAGTATATAGTATATAGGATAATTATCTTATAGTTAATCACCGTGTAGAAAATGTATAGAAGTCACTTGTGGAGTTTTTAGCTGCATCGTTGGTGTCTCGTGTAATCGTTTTGGTAGCATACAAATATAATTGCTATAGTGCAAATTGGTACTTTTAACATTCAGTAGTAGAGTGCAGCATTTAATTTATCACAATGCATTTTTTAGCTTTATCAAATAGTACATAAATTGTGTCGCTATTAATAAGTTTAGCTGCTGCAGGGTTTTTAGATTGAACCTCTGGTAACATCAATCTTCTTTTTGATGAAAACTTTATTTTGGTTGAAACTTTAGGCCTTACGGACACCTAATTAGAGGTTATTTGAATTATCTATGCCTGGTGAAATTAGAACTGATTTTAATCTCATGAGGCTGATTGTGATTGTACTTTCTTAATCAAATGCTGTTTATAAAAGGTTGTAGTTATGTTCTGAATTTTATATATGGTTGATATTCTTATGGACCTGTTTGTAGGAGTTCTAATTCTTTCATAAAGTACAAAATGTGCTAGTTACCAATAGCTTCACTGTAGTGGCTTTGAAATCTATTATGATTTTATCCATTCTGTTGTTGCAGTCTTAAGATATTTTTGGACCAATTGATGATTCAACAGGTTCTTCATAATATTGCAATAGCAGAGTTTCTTCGGGATGGCTGCTCTGATCCAAAGAAGATGCTTAAAGTCCTTAACAATATCAAGGTACAATGTTCTCTCCCTTCCTCCTCCTCTGGTTTTAAATGGCTGTACCCACCAAATTTCTCAATTTTAATCTTATACCTTCTGAAAAGAAAGATAGTCCTGATCTGTTCATCAATTTTAATAAATTTGAGGTGTTGTTTCTCCCAGTGTTGTCTAAGTGTGTGCCTAGGCACACCTGTGCCTTAGTGGTAGACAACAAAAGCACCTCAAACCCCTTTTGAGCAAGAGGCATTTGATCAGCCTGGTGTGCCTAGGTGTGCTTTTTTGCAGGGCAATAGGCCTAAAAAGGCCCACCTAATTGAAGTTCACTTTAATTTCTATAATTTTTAACTTTTTTCATTAGATGTATTTTACTTGCAACATAATGACCATTCAACAATAGACAATGACCATAAGGAAATGACGCATACAGGCAACACAAATTGCATGTTTTGTAGATAAATTTGACCACTCTTTAGAGTTTTGTATATACTATACATACACAAATATAAAAAGCGCACAGCTCCATATTGCACTTGTGTCGGTGCTTTTTTTGCACCTTGTACCTTAGGCACTATAAGGATTATAGCATCTTACACCCTTGACAATACTGGATTTCCCCTCATTGGATGGTGTGTGGAAGGGTGAACTACTACGTATATTATGGGAAAACTTTAAAAAGATAGGGAAAAACAAAAATGTTATCTTATAGTACTAGAATGAAATGTTTTTGCTGAAACAAATCTGCTCTGCTTAAATCAAAGGTCATTTGTGTCTGTTTGTTTTTTGCGATCAACTGATGTCATTTATTGTAGTAATTTGGCGATTTGAACAATGATTAACCTTAGTATGAAATCACTTTTAATTATGCTATGTACCATGGTAAATATAGTGGGGATATTAATTTATGTATCTGACCCCATTTAATTTGGTCCAGAGACTTTTTGAGCCTCACTTTTGTTTTGTGTATTTGTATTTCACATCTAGTATCAGGTTCCTGTCATTAATTTGTTTTCTTTCTTCCACTTACTCTAACTAGGAAAAAATAACTTTGAGGAGCTTGATTGCTGTCTGAACTCTGGAGATAAAAGTTTTGTTGTATTGATTTACACAGTATGATATGTTTTATTTGTATGTGTTGATTCAGAAGAGGAGTGAGGAGCTTGCTCATGCATCTGAGGAACAGGTGGAGTCTGGTAGTGATGTTGGAAATAAAGTTACTTCAGGTTCAAAAAAAAGCAGTTCAACTACACATCAAGTTTCTGCTTCACTTAGTTCCAGTACTATTTATACCGCTGAATTTGATACCTCTGTCATTTCTCTAAACATAGTATGCCTCTTTCTGTACTCTCCATAGTTCAAAAGCAATAATCTTTTCATTGATGGCTTGGAGTAACATATTTGTTTTGAATTTATCTATAGGCAGTTATTTGGTTCCACCTTCATGAATATGCAAAGGCATTATCAGTTCTTGAACCTCTATATAAAAATATTGAACCAATAGATGAGGTATCTTTATATTTCTTTTTCGTTAAATTTTCTTTTAATTATTGTTGGATTGTATTAATGTTCCCTTTTTTATTTATTTACAGACAACAGCTCTTCATATCTGCCTCTTGTTGCTGGATGTTGTGCTAGCTAGTTGCGATGCTTCAAAATCTGCAGTAAGTTCTAAATATTTGTGCTGTAATTACGTAGAATTGTTTCCAAACTGAAAAACTCCTTGCTAATTTTCCTTGCAATTACTGTAGAGATTACTGTAAGAATAAAATTATAAAAGCTAGCTTCTGTCTTGTGTCTGCACAATTCTTTTAAGCAAGCACTGTTGCTAGAGGATATCAAAGTGCTTGCCAGTTAAGAACATATAGATAAGGGGAACTAATTTATTTAAAGGTTCTTTTGTTCAGTTGGACACATCCATCAAAAAGGTAACCATCTTCGTTTTGTTCAGGCGTGATTGGATGATTTGAAATGTTTTATTGGGATTGAAAAAAACCATAAAAATATGTTCTCCTTGTGATATTTTCATAATTTGGTTGAAATTGTGCCTTTGCTACTATAATTGTTATTAAATATACCATATGAAGATTCTATGTCTAAACTTTGCTGCAATTCAGATACAAATTCTTCTATAATTGCAGCATTATAAGGAACATGTTCTTTTAAACACTTGTTCTTACCATGCTCTTCTCCTTTGTTTCCATCCATCTTGCAGCACTTAAAACCTTTTCAGCATTTTCTGGCTGAATATCCAGAAAATGTCTGCAAATGCCTCTTTAGTTATTAGTGTTTCAAAGTGCTTGGTGCTGAGGCAAGCATAAAATATGTCACAATTCATTGGACAAAAGAAACAGCTGGTGACCTTTGTTTTAAATGATATGCGAATGCTCTTATTTTATGACTTATTTCTTTTTCTACTTTAACCTCACATTCCAAACAATCATATTTATATCTTAACTTGGCAAAAAACTGTTTATGCTTACTTTGTCTTTTTTTCCCAGCCCTGCTTAAAATGTCCGTAAAAGTAATGGATAATTCTTTTTGTTTTGAATGTTAGTCCCACCCTCTATCACGGAACTTTCAGTGTATTATAGTTATGCCAGCCACTGTTGGCGTACATGTTTTTAGTGGCAGGTTTCACCATATTTTGTTTTATTTACAATTATTGTTTGTATCTTTTAATATGCTAAAACAACTTTAATTATGCTCAGGATGTGTTAAATTATTTGGAAAAAGTATTTGGTGTTGGCAATGTGAGCCAAGGGGACAATGGTAACATTTTGTTACAACAATCCACGAATCTAGTTGGAAAATTATCCTCAGTTCCGAGCAGCTCATTGGTCTCAGATGCTTCTAGTCCGGACTTAGCTGCCAGTGTGAATGCTTCCGAGAATCCACTATCCAGAACTCTATCAGAGGACCCACTGGATGAAATATTTTCAACACTAGATATTGCTGGACAGAACTTATCACGGTCTGCTGATCTTACATCTCCAAAAGAACTTCCTAGGACCACAGTTGATAGATCTATCTTTGGTGTTGATTTGAAGCTTAAGCTGCAACTTTACAAGGTCCGATTTCTGCTTCTAACTCGAAATATAAAGCTAGCAAAGCGTGAAGTCAAGCATGCTACAAATATTGCTCGAGGGAGAGAGTCATCTACGGCTCTCCTCTTGAAAGCCCAGCTTGAGTTTGCTCGTGGAAACCACAGAAAAGCCATCAAGTTGTTGATGGCATCAACTAACCGGACAGATGCAGCAATTTCGAGCATGTTTAACAATAATCTTGGCTGCATTTACTATAAACTCGGGAAGTATCATACTTCTGCAGTGCTCTTTTCCAAGGCGCTTAGTAATTGTTCATCTCTTCAGAAGGAGAAACCTCTAAAGCTATTTACATTCTCACAGGATAAATCTCTCCACATAACATATAATTGCGGATTGCAATATTTGGCCTGTGGGAAACCAATAATTGCCGCACGCTGTTTCCAGAAGGCAAGTTTGATTTTCTACAAAAGACCTCTCTTGTGGCTTAGGCTTGCTGAATGCTGTCTAATGGCTGTAGAGAAAGGACTTGTAGAAGGAAGTCGGCCTCCATCAAACAGATCAGAAATTAGGGTCGATGTTATTGGAAAGGGTAGGTGGAGGAAACTTCTAATTGAGGACGGAATATCCCGGAGTGGAGTTGTAGATTCTGTTGGAAAGGATGACTGGGCTTTAGGTGGTGATCAGGAGCCCAAGCTTTCCTTACCTCTTGCTCGGCAGTGTCTCTATAATGCATTGCACTTGTTGAATTGTTCTGATTCGAGCCATTTAAAGTCTCTTCTACCTTCCAATTCATCCTTGGAGGAAAATGAATCTAGTGATGGGGCGTCTTCCGAGAACCCAAACCATAAGAGCTTAGTTGGCATAGATTCCAAACCTTCAACTCTGTCAGTAGGTCTGGTTAACTCGAATGGGGATTTGAAAGAGCCAAAGGCAGGAGCTAATCAGGAGATGATTCATAATTCCGTTGCCTATTTTGCAGATATTTGCAGAAAAGAAAATCAGTTGATGAAGCAAGCTCTTCTAGCTAACCTGGCATACGTAGAGTTAGAACTGGAGAATCCATTGAAGGCTCTTTCAGCGGCACGATCTCTCTTAGAACTACCTGGTTGTTCGAGAATCTACATCTTTCTAGGTCATGTCTATGCAGCAGAGGCCCTCTGCTTGCTTAACAAGCCTAAGGAAGCCGCGGAGCATTTGTCCATTTATTTGTCCGGCCCAAATAAGGTTGAATTACCATTCAGTCAAGAAGACTGTGAGCAGTGGCTAGCAGAAAAACCCATCGATTGTGAAGAACCAAACGGAGGAGGAGGAGGAGGAGGAGCAGCAACAGCTGCCAAGAGCCCTTTACCTGAGGGCATGCAGGAATTCATGTTTCTTAAGCCAGAAGAAGCATGTGGAACACTTTATGCAAATCTTGCCGCCTTGTACGCAACACAAGGCGAACTAGATCGTGCCCACCAATTCACAACACAAGCATTATCCCTACTACCTAACAGTACTGAGGCCACAATGACCGCAATTTACATTGATCTTGTGCTCGGTAAGTCACAAGAAGCTCTATCCAAGTTAAAACATTGTAGTCATGTTAGGTTCCTTTCAAGCAATCTACAGTCAAATAAATCCTCCTAATGTTTGTTTTTTTTTTTTTTTGTGTGGGTGGGTACTAATTCAAGATAAAAAAGAACCCAAAATGGCCTTCATCATTCAGTTGCTAGTTAGCAGGGTAGATCAACAATCCTTTTAGAGGATTTGTATCATATAATATAGTTCAATTCACATAATAAGTGTTTTTTTCTTAACTTTTTTAAATTCATTTTTCCAAATATCTAGGGTTCATATTTCATTGGTGAGGCTGATTGTTTTGGTGAAAGTGCTGAAGCCCACCTTTGAAATTGAGATTGTAGTTCTCATTCAGGGTTTTACTGTGTTTAGGGTTTACTCTTGACATTGACATTGAAAAATGGAATAGATTTTTCGTTCATTTTGGATTTTGACTCCCAAATCATTTCTCATCATTGGGCTGTTTTTTAACCTTGCTTTTGAATTTTCATTTTTGTTCATTTACGTCCCTTGAAATTACTCGCATACTCTAATTGTTGAGGCGAACTCGAAAATGTTTATTTATAAAAAAAAATCAAAACATGTTATAATCTCTGTATCACGATTAAAATTTCACACTATTTGTATTTTTTGTTGTCAACCAAGCTAAACCCAGAGATATAAAACTGGAAACGAAATTAGTTGAAGGAAAAAAAGTTTGGGTATTAATTTGAGAAAAAAAGTTATAAGTATCAATATGGGAGAAGTGGACAAGTTCAAGTATTAATTTTATATTTAATCATTTTTACTTATTTAATTAAAAACTTAAAAGAAATATCTATTAGAAAGAGTTTATGTCTCAAAGTCTTAAAATAAATTTTTATTAAAATAAATTCAAAATCCAAAATACATATAAAAATTCGAAAATAAAACGAATTATCATGAAAAATCCAAAAATCCAAAAGTAAGACTGAAACATTTTTCTTTTAGTTATCCATTTTGAAAAGATCAACAGTGTAAGAAAAGAAAAATTGAAAGTGGAAAATTTTTTCACTATTAAATAAAATTGTATGGCAGTCTCTTTGGTTAGCATTGGAACGAATTATCAAAGTTTTTTTAATTTGTTAATTCAAAATAAAATGGATTAAATGGATCACTTTACTATTAAATGGTAAATATAAAATTGACAATAAAGATGAAGCAAAAAGTTTTTTGGGTCGGAATTAAATTAATATTTTATAATAATAAAATGTAATTTCATCTTTTAATAATCTATATCGTTATAGTTTTTAAAGGATTAATTCAAATTTTTATCATTTTGGGACCAAAGTGAAATTTTATAATTATTAATTTAAAATTTTAAAAATTATAAATAAGTTAAAAGGGAAATTTTGCATTTTAGGAAGGATCCAGACCCTTGTCAGTCCCTTGACTCTGAGCCCATGATTAATGGTGTATTTTAATGTTAGTCACTTTAAAATTAGGGTAAACAATTTGCCAATCACTTTAAATAGGAATCTTTCATATTTTAATCACCCTAATTTTTTTGCTTACACATGTCCCGTTAATCTTTCGTTACCATTTAATGACGGAGTGACCAATTTGATCAATTTCTTTTTTGGGTGACCAAATTAAAAAAAAAAAAACTCTAGACTTTGGGGTGACCAAAATAAGTTTGTTTGTTTATGAATTGATTGCATTGTTTATTATATGATACATCATATATTAAAATGATAAATTTAACCCTCAACATTTACTTCTTTTATCAATTTGGCTCTTATTTTTAATGCTAAATTTAGTCATTAACCTTTCAAAAATAGTCCAATCATTTAATAATTATAAAAATATTTAAAAATAAAACGACTCAAAATTCAAAAATTCATAAAAATTAAAAAAATTAACATTTTATTCACTATTTGGATTAAAAATAACAATTTGACAATTTTAGAATGGATGATCAAATTTGACTCTTCTTAAAAACTTGAGGACAAATTTAACTAAAACCTTAAATGAAAAATTAACCCTAAACTATAGAACTTTTTCCATTTAAGTACCTAAACTGTTTTTCCTTATCAAAAGTATTACCATCGTCACTTTGATTCAACCGCTTGCTCCACTAAAAAAAAGAAGTTATATTTAGTTATTTTTATTTTATTCACTGTGTTTTCTTTCTTTCATCCACTCTTCTTCTTCCTCACAACCCAACAAGTTTTCAACAACAACAACAAAAAAAGCCATTTATGTCACATGTCACAATGGGAAGATAAAGATCTTGAGTTGCAGGCTAAAATGGATGGATTTGTGGAGGATGGACCTCTTGACGATAACGTTGAGTCTTTTTCATCCCATGATGATACTGATCCTATAGATGCTGTTGGCCGATGTATGGATGTAACTAAAGGTGTATAAATATTACTTGTATGGTTGTTATGATTTGATAAAGTCTACTGTTGTATTGTAGCTTATCTTTTCAAACATTGTAGTTTCACTCTATTGGCTTTTTGACTTCAGGTTTCACATTTATGGAAGTAAATTCTGTTCGAGCAAGCAGAAACAAAGTTATTTGCTGTGATTTCTCGTCAGACGGAAAGTTGCTAGCTACTGGTGGGCATGATAAAAAGGTGAGTTATAAGAGGGGAGCCGGAGATTTTCATTCTTTTGAAATTTTAGATAAGAGTGCAATCATGTGCCCATTTTTTTTTTTGGATTGCAGGCTGTAATATGGTATACGGACACTTTGAAGCCGAAGTCTACGCTTGAAGAACATTCAGGTTTGATTACTGATGTTCGTTTCAGTCCAAGCATGTCACGCCTTGCAACATCTTCATTTGACAAAACCGTCAGAGTCTGGGATGCTGACAGTGTTAGTGGACATTTCCTTTCAATTTTAGTCATGGTTATTTTCATGATATTGTCATTTAATCTGCATTGACATATGCTATTGTCATCAAAATACAGTTAGACATTATGCTGAATTCTTATGCATGTACTGTACTGTATTAGCATTTTCATATCGATGATGTATACTATGTTCCAAAACAGTGATCGAAAGGGTACTGGTTTGGCTTCTGCTTTTTTCTTTGTCATGCTTGCTTCTAAGGTCTTTCTATACTGTTTGATGGATCTGTCTTTCAATTTTACTGCAGCCTGGTTATTCGGTTCGTACATATATGGAACATTCTGGTAACGTTATGTCACTTGACTTCCATCCAACTAAGGATGATCTTATCTGCTCTTGTGATGATGATGATCTTATCTTATCAACAACAGGAACTGTACAAGAGCTTTCAAGGTATGATCTTGCTTCGGATTTCATTGCAATGCAAATCTATATCGAACTCAAGCATCTCTCTTTGAGGTTGATGCACAGCTATTGATATTGTTTCCATTGTGTGAATCAGCGTGGTATGGCCCCTGATACACCCCATTTGAGATTTCAACCTCGCCTCGGAAAATATCTTGCAGCAGCTGCTGAGAATGTTGTATCTATACTGGACACCGAGACTCAAACTTGCCGGCACTCATTACAGTTCAATTAGTCTACGTGGATTATAAATTATATAACAGAAATCCTAAGGAACTAGCTGACTCAAACGTGCATTCCAATGGTTACTACAAAAATATTTTTGGACTAGCCAATTATAGCCATGGTTATTCGGACTGTAGTCTTCGGTTCGGTTTTAACTCAGGTTTTATTATATTACAACTAGATCGGCGTAGTTTGAAAACTTCTAAGATAACCAAATAAGGCTAGCCGAGCCGTTGTTTGTTTTCTGGTGACTTGAGTAGTCGAGTGAAAAGATCCAACAATAGTGATCTCATTTATATGTATTTTAAGCATTTTCCCCTTTGTAACATGACTGACTTATGTTTTGTCTTCCGATTTGTAAAAGCAGGGACATACTAAACCGATCCATTTTGTTTGCTGGGACCCTTCAGGTGAGGTTCTAGCATCCGTTAGTGAGGACTCTGTCCGAGTTTGGTCCTATGCGTCAGGCAGTGAAGGGGAATGTGTTCACGAATTGAGCTGTAATGGCAACAAGTTCCTCTCTTGTGTTTTCCATCCTTCGTTTCAATCATGGCTCGTTATTGGCTGTTACCAGGCAAGTAATTTTTTTACTTTTAGTCTTGTATTTGCTGTTATATATACTACCTTGTCAATGACATGCTCCCTTTCCATGTCGGATTCAGTCTTTGGAGCTATGGAATATGTCGGAGAATAAGACCATGACATTGTCGGCTCATGAAGGATTCATCGCTGCATTGGCTGTATCACCGGTGACAGGGTTGGTTTCTTCCGCAAGTCATGACAAGTTCGTTAAACTGTGGAAGTGATTCGATCGCTTAGCTCGTGGCTGTTGTGGTTGCTCGATATGTCCGTTTTATGTGGTTTGTCTCGGCTCCCTGTGTAACCCTAGTAAAAACTAACCTTGCTGTCGTTGCATGCATGTTTATGTAACCCTTGTATCTTTATCTCGGACATTCTTGCTGTTCATTCACCTTGTGTTTTTGATGTTTTGTTGGTTCTTCTGTTTTTGATGTTTCGTTAAACTGTTCATGGATTCGATAAGGTGCATATTCATTGAAATTGAAGATTTGAAGCCATGGATGGTAACATCTTCGATAGTTTTTGCGGAATTTTTGTTAATGAAATCAATGCATCCATGCATGTTCGAATTTGAGAGCTAATTAGTAGCTCTAAACTACACTGATTTGTCTCAATGAAATGGAAGAGCATATAAATATATATATATATATATATATATACACACACGTATATAAGACCAAATTATAACAATAGTGTGTTTAGCCTTCTAAGCCATATTGAATGAAGCACCATATGAAGAATATCAAAAGGTTTAGCCGGTCTATTCAACTCAAAATGCCGTCTCAATTTCACCACCCTCTTCTGCATTTTCCGGTACTCCTTTTCCGGTATCCCTTTCAATATCCTCTTAATCTCCGTCATCTTATCTGGCGCTATCTTAACTGAGAATTCTCTCCAATCAAGCACATCACTAAACGGCAGCACGTAACTATCCGAAATAATCACCGGCACGCATCCGGCATAAAACGACTCCACCACTCTAGGACTCGCCACTTCGAACCCACTCGGGCACAAGCAATACTTGCTCTTCCCCATCAATTCATTGTAATCTTGGCCGTCAGGAAGGTACTTGTGGACTTGGACTTCCTCATCTTTGTCCTTCCAATGGTGAAGCAAGATTTTACGGATGTTTCCGTGGCCACCGCCGGCGAAGAAGGCCAGGATGGTTCGGTTTTCGGGCGGTTGTATGAACCGCCGTTCACCACTGAACCCTTGAGGAGGCACCTTTATTTCCGGCAATGTAACGTCTCTGTTAGGATGGAATCCTTCGGAGCTATTGGCATTGCATAGGACCTTAATTAAATTCTTGTAAAGTTGAGGGTCCTTCATAGAGATATCCGGTGCCTACAATGTTGCCACTCAAACAAAGTTATATATATATATATATATAAATATATATATATATATATATGATAGCTCGAATTCAAGTATCGAAATTTTAAATTTGATTATTATACATGAATTTAAATTTAATTTAAGTAGTATATATATACTTGATATCAAATATATATCCATATTTGATATAAATTTAAGATTTAAAGTGATATGTAAGTTAAGTCTAAAAAAGATCAAAACCGTTAATTGCCGTCATTTTTAAATAAAATATTCATACCTAATTTAAATATCATATTCAAATATATGCTAAATTATAAATTTTAAACAGATAAAAAACAATACCAAGATAGAATATATACTCATACCCGACATTGATTTTGGGTAATCTAATATGTATATACTATAACAATTTGAAGTTACAATAAAAAGAAACAATTCCTATGTGGCACCCCTAAAAATTACCATTTGGTATATTAATTATTTGTTTAAAGTTTAAAATTAATATTATTTTAATCTAATTTCTTTATAAAAATCTATCAACATTCAATACCAATTCATATAACAAGGTTTATATATGTCAATAATCTTTGTTATAACTTATTAATCATAGACTACGAAAAATATAAATATGTGAACATTAATCCAATTTTAATTTATTCTTAATATTAAGTCTTTATATATGATTTTTAATATCCAATATATATAGGAAAATAGAAATATGTACTTCAAGTCTCTAAATCTAAATTTTACTCATTTTTTAATTATTAAAATTAAATTTCATATATAATATATATAAATATTTCTTTCTATTAAGATATTAAATATGTTATTGAAATAGTACAGATTAATTCATTAATTTAGTTATCAATTGTGTATTTTTTTTCTATACATCTTTTCATTATGTAATTTTGTTTAATAACTTAATTTATATATATATATATATATATATAATATTTAAATTATATTTTAAATCAATTTTTAAGAGTAAAGCAAAAATCATAAAATATCAAATCATTCAAATTTATTTTAGATATTAAAAAAATTTAGTCTTTAGTATATATATAAATTGATTAAGTCGATGAAGTCTTAGTTCGATTGGCATGAGTATTATTTGGACGTGAGTTCGAGTGTACTGAAAAATATTATTCTCCTATTTATAAATTGAGAAAAGAGATATGAGTAACTTTAGAAATTATATTAAAAAGAGTAAATATGATCAAAACCTATAACGAGATTATAAAATGATTAACATACGTACCCAATCATGGCAAGAGAGCATGAAATGATCAGCACCATTGGTCCTATTCCAAAATGGGTATTTGTGGGACACGACGTTGATGTAATCAGTGAAGATCCTCACCAAACGATCACGATCATATGTAGTGATTGGCATATAAATGTATTTCACAATGTGCCCTACGCTGATCGGCAAGAACAATACATGGGCCTCATTGGGATATTGGGCCTTAAATGGGCTTTTTTGACTCTCTATTTCGTCTATGAATTGGCCCTCGATTGCATATATGTTTTTCATTGGCCCATTGTGGACTAAGGGCCTTTCTCCTTCTTTATAGGTCCATATCTTGAATCTCTTCACCATTTCTATGTGACTTCTAAATACATATGTGAACCCAAAAAAGAATAAGGACCAAAATGATAAAATGAGTAGACATTGGGGATTAAATTTATCTTTATGCCAAAATAAAACGTTTGAAGTTTTTTTCTTAACTGATGGAAACCGTACGGATTCCGATAAACGGAGCCTCTGGGGACGAAGGTTTCCTCTCTGTCCGACGTATAACTCTTTGTTCGTATCGCTTCTCTTATTGCCGCTCGTGCTTTGGCCAAACCTGCTTCAACATTACTCACCCTCTATTCTCCCATCAAAAAACCAAATGAATTAGTATCAAATAATCCACATACATACATACATACTTACATATGAAGCTTACTTTGACATGGCTAACAACGTCACGATCACTTGTTGCAGAAAGCAAGGAAGGTTGTTTGGTGGGAAACGAAGAGAGAAAACTGGTGGATGATAAGTTTTTAAAGTTCATTGAGGAAAATAAACATAAACATAACACAAAAACCAAAACAAGGAATGTTGGAACAAGAACAAGTGTCGATGATCTTCTAAACCCTTCCATGGCTGCTTCACTTGTTTCAATTCTTTTATTTGATGCTTAATATACCCATCTTTTTCAGTTTAAATGTAATTTTAATATATTAATTAATGAGGGGAAAAAAAGGGTTTTCTTTTTATTTTCTTTTTTTGGTATGTAAGAAGTTGGCCACTAAGCTTTCCCCAACTCTTTAATGGCATCATTTTGTTTTTGGTAAGAAAAGATTTATTAATTTAAGATTCCAAAGGTTTTTTTAACACGATTGATACATTTCGATAAGATAAGATTTTTTTTTTAATCTTTACATTTATGATTGATGATGAATGTATATCAAAGTATGATTTGCTTAGTAACCAAAAATAAATTAATAAAAGTAAGTTGTAATATTAAATTAAAAATTTAAAATAGTAAACATCTAATAATATTGAGTTAACTCGATCGATATTTATATATTTTTAAAATATTAAAAATTATTATATAATTCGAATATTAATTAGAATAATAATTAAATTTAATATTTTATATGACCAACCGAATTAATTATCGTCATTAACCTTCTTTTTTTTTTTTTATTTCAGATTATTATATGATAATTTTGAACTTTTCATATACATATATAGAAATAGAAAAAGATAGACTAGAACCTACGTCTCTTATGTCACGTCAATAATAATTATATAAAAATAAAATTGGGATCTAGATGAAATATAATGAAATAGAACCACTTTGGACATTGTTGTTAATGTAGGAAGACATGAGTTCGAATGTGCTGAAGCGGATTATCCTTCTATTTATGGGTTGGGGTGAAGTTATGAGTAGTTTTAAGTATTGTCTCAAAAAGATAAGATACGATTAGAACCGAGAAATAATTATACTAATGATTTATGACAAATACAAAATCATTTACATTAAATTAATAATCACATTTTTAATTAAGTTGAACAAAATTAATAATAAACACATTTAATATGAGATAAATCTCAAAATTGTACATTAAATGTTATTAATGTAACTTATTCCTTTGTATTTTTGTTTTAATCACCAAAAAAAATTACAATCAAAGTTACATGTGTATAATTGCACCAAATCAAAATTTATGTTTCGACTTATTACTACTTACCAAAAAGTGTTTCTTCATCCATTTGACATCCAAAAGGTAAATTTCTTTCTTGATAAAGCTTTCAATCATACATCCTTCTCCAACCTTATATATTGATGACTAATATCTCTATACGAATAGTAGTTAAGCGGGACAGAAGCGAATATTATTAAATCTATCATTGTTTCATAGTTACCATAGTTTGCTCCGCCATATGTTCTTCACTATGAATGAATAATTTTGAAAAACACTATCGCCTTTATGGATGTTGAATGCATGCATTCCTACCGCACCCCCATCCCACTTCGATCCACTTCAATTTAAAAATTTGCTACTTATTTTAAATATTTCCAATCTTTTTAAAATCAAGTAAATATTTAAATATAATTCTTCAAAAGTATTTAAATATAAAATATATGAATATTTTTTTTTATATTATGTTATTACATTTTTACCCTTCTAATAGTTTATATATAAGGATAAAATGATAATTTCAAATAGTAGAGCGGGGTCAGGGTGCAGGGGCGAATTTAGGGGGGGCTAGCATGGGCCCCGGCCCCCCCTAAAATGGAAAATTATTATTTAGCCCATTATAATTTTTTAAAAATTTTAAATTAGTAAAGGTAAAATTGCACTTTGGCCCCCCTAAAATAATAAAAAATTGATTTAATCATTTATAAATTATAAAAATATAAACTATAAAAAATTAAAATTTTATCCGACCCCCCTAAAAAATTTTCCTGGCTTCGCCCCTGACAGGGTGGGATAAGTAGTCACTATAACCACTCCATACTATATCGAAAAGAAAAAATTCACCCACTCCGCATCCACTTTTTAAAAGAAAAAATCTACTCCATTCGAAGCAAATCAGTATGGAATCCATCGAGCGGTTGAGATTTTATCATCCCTAAATAGCTCAACTTGTTGTTCATCCCAGATGCTCGTATGCCTGATTCTTATTCTTTTTATAAATGGGATCCAAATTGTTTCCACGCCCGACAATTGAAATCAAATATATACTATAGTAATTTAAAATTATAATTAAAGAAAATATTTTACCGTGACACTAGGGGCAAAGCCAGAATAATTTTTTAGAGGGGGCCGGATAAAATTTTAATTTTTTATAGTCTATATCTTTATAATTTGTAAAGGATTAAATTAAATTTTTATAATTTAGGGAGGGCAAAGTGTAATTTTACCTTTATTAATTTAAAATTTTTAAAAAATTTTAAGGGCCTTTTAAGTAATTTTACATTTTAAAGGGGGCCCGAGCTCATGCCAGCCTCCTGACTATGCCACTGTGTGACACAATTAATAAACTGTCATTTGGTACACTAATTATTTTATTTTAAATATAATTAAACATTAAATATAATTATTATAAATAAATATTAATAATTATTAAATTGAGGATATTGGGTTTAAAGGTTTAACGTCTAGGGTGTTAAATAATGGCTATAAGATTTAGAGTCTTGAGTTTAGAGTTTTAATATTTATTTATAATTATTTATTATTTAATTATATTTAAATAAAGTTATTAGTATTTATTTTAAGTTCACTCTTTTTGTTTTATTTAATGATGAAATATTATCATGTACTGTTAGTGCATGAGACTTATGCACCGATAGTGTATCAAATATCCTCCTAAACATTAATGCATACCCAAATTAATATAACATTGGTAAAAATATTATGGAGGCTCTCGTAGAGTCAGATTATATTTTGCTCTATTTATTTAAAAATATTGATAAATTAATTTTGTATATTATATTAAAGAACAAATTAATTATTTTTGTTAAAAAATCAATTTATACTATTAAAAATTAGTGACCAAATAATCTATATGATGTGTCAGCTGAATATACAAATATCAATTTTAATAATAGAAAGGAGAAATGTTTTAACAAAAGATTCCAAATTGATGACTGGTGAGAATAGTCAGATTTGTATTAATTTGAATATTCAATTCTATTTTTTGGTTTTTTAAAACAAACAAAGATATAAATATCTCACAGCATCTTATCAATATAGCACCAAAAAGGTGGTGCCAAAAAGTCAATTCTTTTTGACCAAGTCTTCCATGAGCCATATTCAGTAGAGTAGATTAATGATGATGACAGATGATACAAGCAGTAAGTAGAAACTTGACTAAACAGATGCAGATAAATTAGGAAAAATGGGAATTTGAAAATTCAAATGTAACAGTGATACTCTTCCCTGTACCGCATGTCCACTTGAGTATTCATTTTCAAGCTTTGTTCATCTCTTATCCTTTTCTCCATATGCAATTCTCTCTGGTTCTCTGTCATTCCCTTGCAATGGAGATTCCAAGCAAAACAACTTTTTCCGTTCAAAACCTCTTATTTCACTCCTTTCTCCGTCTCTTCTTCTTCATTCAATACCTTGTGGTTCCTGTTACAGCAGATTTAAATGTTACCCCTTACAACCCCAAAGAAAACATCGCAATTGCCTGTGGTTCTTCCATGGATGGCAAATCTTTGGATGGCCGTCCTTGGGTCGGAGATGGCAATGGAAAATTCAGCCTCATAGAGCAGCGAAACAATAACAACAAACCTTCAGTTCGTAAAGCTGCATCTCAACTGTCCTCATCAGTTGATACCCCCTACACCACTGCTCGTCTTTCTTACTCACAGTTCACCTATTCAATTCCGCTCACTGATGGCCAAAAGTTCATTCGCTTGCACTTCTATCCAACTTCATATCCAGACTTTGGCGACCCTTCTAAGAAAGCTTTCTTCTCTGTTAATGCTGGCGCTTTTACCCTTCTCAGAAATTTCAGCGCTTCACTTCATGCTCATGGTGAAGTTCCATTTTTCAAAGAATTTTGTGTGAACTTTGATGAAGGTCAAAGGTTAAACTTAACTTTCATTCCAAGTCCTTATATCACTGACTCTTATGCTTTCATCAACGGAATCGAAGTTGTTTCCATGCCGACCAATCTATATTATACACCAGCGAGTGATGAAGGGGTACCACCTTTTGTAGGCCAGGCCCAAGGACAGACTTACCCCCTAAGAAACAACATTTCCCTTGAGAACATTTATCGAATCAAAGTTGGTGGTGGGAATGGAATCTTTCCGAAAGACGACACTGGGATGTTCCGGAGCTGGTCTAGTGATGTTTACCAATATTTGACACAAGCCAATCCAGGTGCTCTTCCTGTTAATACCTCTATTGATCTCAACTTCAGTACTATACCATCCTACGCTGCTCCAAAGGATGTTTATACAACTGCCATGACCATGGGGACGAACAAGACCAAGAATGAGAACTACCAGCTGACATGGGAGTTTCCTGTTGATTCCGGGTTCAATTACTTCGTAAGATTACATTTTTGTGAGTTCCAGATTGAGATAACCAAAGCAGGTGATAGAGTGTTTGAGATCCTCTTGGCTAATGCAAGTGCGGAAAATCAAGCAGATGTTATATTCTGGAGTGGTGGAAATGGGATTCCAGTATATCGGGATTATGTCGTCGCAATAGGAAAAAAAGGAAAGGAAAAGCAGCAAAATCTCTCCATTGCTATGCATCCTTCGCCAGAGTGGAAAACTAAATATTCTGATGCAATCTTGAATGGGCTAGAAATCTTCAAATTGAGCAACTATTTTGATCTTTCCGGACCAAATCCTGATCCAGACACGACAAATCAACAAGGATACTCACCACCAACCTCAAACAACCCCAACAACAACAAAGTAGTATTCGGCATTGTGGGAGGCGTAACTTCGGGCTTTGTTGTTCTTTCTCTTCTTTGTTTCTTCGTTTATCGTCGAAAGAGGAGAGTCAAAGATACTGATTCCAGTAAAGGAGTTCCAGTAATGGAGTTAACCAAGTGTGGTAGCTCATCTCTGCCTTCCGAACTTTGTCGCTACTTTTCACTGGCTGAGATCAAACGAGCAACCAACAACTTTGACAATGTTTTCATTATTGGTGTTGGTGGTTTCGGCAACGTCTACAAAGGATTCATCGATGGTGGGGCTACCCAAGTTGCTATCAAACGGTTAAACCCTGAGTCTCAGCAAGGTGCTCACGAATTCAGGACCGAGATCGAGATGCTCTCCCAGCTACGCCACCTCCATTTGGTCTCATTGATAGGCTACTGCAACGATGGCGGAGAGATGATTCTTATATATGATTACATGGCCAATGGAACACTTCGTGATCATCTTTACAACTCCAAAAACCCTCCTCTTCCATGGAAACAACGGATAGAGATTTGTCTTGGTGCTGCGCAAGGGTTGCAGTATCTTCACTCAGGTGCAAAATACACCATCATTCATCGAGACGTAAAGACAACAAATATCTTGTTGGATGAGAAATGGGTGGCTAAGGTTTCAGACTTTGGGTTGTCTAGAATCGGTCCCACGAACATGTCCCAAACCCATGTTAGCACGGTAGTGAAAGGCAGCTTCGGGTACTTGGATCCAGAATATTCCCGTCGTGGACAACTGACTGAGAAATCGGATGTATATTCATTCGGAGTGGTCCTTTGTGAAATATTATGCGCTAGGCCAGCAATTCATCGCTCGGTAGAGAAGGCTCTGGTAAACTTAGCAGCACAGGCACAAGAATGCCATCGAAATGGAACACTTTATAATATGATTGATCCATTTTTGAAAGGTAAGATTGCGGTGGAGTGTTTGAAAAAATTCACTGAAGTGGTAATGAGTTGCTTGCATGATGACGGAATGGAAAGGCCATCGATGGATGCTGTGCTGTGGGGCTTACAGTTCGCACTGCAATTGCAAGAAACTGCAGAGGAGGAGGGGCTTAAGCCTAATGCCATTGCTGGCATTGAGGAAGATATCGATGAGGAGAGCCCCATCATAGCCTATGCAATGGAAGATGAGAGTGGGGAAGTGTTCAGTAGCATCGGCGACCATGTCATGAATTCCAGGAGCACTACTTCGTTCAGTTTAACAAGTGATGAACAAAGTTTTATCAGAAAGGGTTCTGATAAACACTTGTCAAAGGCAGTGTTTTCCGAGATTAGAGATCCACAAGGACGATGATGGAAACACGAAGCTCGTTGATTGGGGCATCTTGAGAGTAATGGCCGGTAGCTCATTTTAGAATGATCCAACAGTATTATTAGATAATTCAAAAACAAATTGTAACTTAATATTAGATATATTTCAAGGTAGTTTCATGTACCTCTTAAGTTGAATGTTTACGATCAAGTTGTGACGGAACCGCAAACACCACAACAGGCAAGCAGACGGTGACTAACCGTACCATGCCTCCTCTCAGAACAATCTTCAATGAAGCTCGCAATCGAGATATTATCGTCTGTAACACTCAGATAATTCCGCACCTCCCGAGCCTTAAAACAGTGATGTAAAGCATGATCTATTCGTTTCAATCTCACCACCCCGCGCTGCTAATACAACCTTACATGGGATGAAATTTCGAAGCACTCTACAACAAAAATCCTTCACCTTTGGAGGTAGCTCATTATTCCAAACCAAAAGCCAACACCCCACCATTGTTAAATTAGCAATATTTGTAAATATCTCGACAGCAACTCGATACCCTGGTTTAACCGTGTAGGTACCATTCTTTTCATAACGCCATATCCATTTGTCAGGCGGCTTACTCACGCCGATACGGATGCGGAAAATATTCCGAACATCAGTCGGCGCCAACAAATCCCCAATCAGATCAACATCCTAATCCTCCCCTTAGTCATTTAAAAGAGAATTAGCGGTGAGGTTTTTCGAATGTGTCCATATAAAATCATTATCATCACAAAGCCAAGGGTCCAAGAGTAAAATATTGTCGAATGTGTCCAGTTAAAAATTTTAGAGAGATTAAGTCGACTAACATCGATATTATTATTCATGTAGGAAGACGTGAATTTAACTGTGTTCACGTCATTCTACATTGACAACATATTATCCTTCTATTAAAGATTAAGAGAGATTATATATAATTTTAAGTATTAAATAAACGATATAAATATAATAAAACCTATAATAAAATTAATGATATTTAAAATACACACCAACTACATTTGAGAACCTACAAATTTGGGCTAATATGATATATTTTAATACTGAAAATTATTTTTAAAAATATAATAATACTAACAAAATGAAAATAAAAACCATTTTATTCAACCCATGATCTTTAATTCAACTCTAAAATTCCCAAATTTCTCAAAGCCCTATCAGAAAATCCCACAAAATTTACATTCTCAAACATTATTGATTCTAAAATCACATCATTCTGTCCCCATTGCTGACAGTGATCTTTACTTCTTTATTTGCAAGAGTAGCCAATATTTTTAGAATTGTACAAGTAATTGAGTCCATCAAACCATCGATTTGTTAATTTGTACGGTTCAATTAGTTGAATTTAAGAAATCATTAAAATTAAAATTACTAAAATTCGGTTCAACTTATTCGTATAGATTAGTGATTCAACCAATTCAATATTATTCTGTTGATTGATACTTAATTGATTCACGATCCGATTTAGCCTGACTCAAACTTCATTGATCTTAGCTAACTAAGAAATCAGGCTTTATATTGAATCCATCAAGATTTTTTTTTTCCGAAAGCAAACTCCATCAAGAGTAGCTAGGTAATTATGGGGGATAATTTTGGAGCAAAAATATACAGGCAAATGCAAAGTTTGGATTTAACAAATACTAATAAAGAAAAAGATAAAAACAGTGGTGCTTGGTTTAAATAATTTCACATTTTCAGGATATAAGATTTAAAAATATTTTATTATTATTATTTGGATTTCAAAGATTATTTGAAGTTGTTAATCCAATAATACCAAGATTCTGTAATATAGGAGATAATTTCAATACCGAATCTTCTTTATGTAATCCTACGTTCCCACGAAAATGTGATATTTTGACATTTTACCTTATTTTAAATGAATTTTATTCATTTTACTTGGATAATTTTAATTCATTATTTTAAATGAAATAACAATAATAACTAAAGAATTAAAATTATCCAAGTCTTTGATATATATTTTCAAGTAATATTTCAAAATATTTATTATTATAAGTTAACAAAATTAAGGCTTTGTTTAGTTTCTGAAAATATTTTTAATTTTAATTTTTTCCATTTTCAGAAAATAGTTTTTATTTTTTATTTTCAGAAACAAAAAAGGGATTATTAGGAGAGGTTTTTCTAAAAATACTGATTGTTGTTCTGTCGTTCTGGCCGAATTTTTGAGTGCGCTTGAGGGACTTCAACTAGCATGGGATCTAGGTTTAAAGAAGGTAATACTTAAAATAGATAGTATTGAAGTTATTATAGTGATCCAAGCAAATAAAGTTGAACAAATTTATTCAACTGTGGGGCGTGTCATCAAGGACCTTCTCAAATGTACCTGGATGGTTCACATGAGATGTGTTTAGAGAGGGGAATAAGGTTGCGGATGGCTTGGCAAAAATGACGTTTTCAAGGTCTTTAGAGAGACATATTTACATGCAACCACATGTGTTTAGAGAGGAGAATAAGGTTAATGAAGTATTTCAGTTATTGCACGATGATTAAGATGAAGGGTATTGTCTTATCTAATTTATCTTCGATTTAATACTTCTTTTGTAACGAAAAAAAAATGTAAACTGTCACTATACAAAATATTAAATCATAAATTAAAGGGTGATTATTTGATATATTGTGATAGAAGTTTTTTAGACTGTACATGCGAGTTAAAGTTGTAACAAGTGTCACATTTATTTACATAATTAATTTTTTTTATACTACACCTTATAATATACTTGTCAAATACTCAATCCGCTTGTGAATTTTTAAAACTACGCGATAGTGTATCAAATAATTTTTCTACAAGTGGATAAAATAAAATGTTAAAAAATGAAATATATAAAAAATTATAACTTATAAAATTAAAAAAAATAAATTATTAATGTATCAAATACTAACCCATATTATATTTTAACAATTCATCAATGATAGGCTTCAAAAACTTTCTTTAAATTGTGATCATGCATGAAGCAATTAACAGCTTTGGTGATTACGCCAGTCCAGGAATACAAGAGAAGCACCATAATGAGCCAATGCACCCATGACCACCATGACGTGAAATATTTGATGACTATGGCCAGCTAAGTCGAACCATCCGGGCTTGAACCGCTCCGGGACTCTGCTCACGTAGAACACGACCCCGGTTATGTAGAATATAGATGTGGCGAATTCGTAGGCGAGGGCGATGTTGCGGCGCGGATTAGACCAGTTGGCAATCGCGGCGTGAGTTCCGGGGACGATGCCGAAGAGCCCCATAGAAGTGAAGAGTAACGCTCGAAAGGGTCGGAATTTGTTGGTCGATATGGCTGGTGATAGCAGTGTGACAATGGTGAACAAGCCTAGAACCGTGATCCCACCAAGGTAGATGAACTGCCATTGCGGATCACATGGAAAACTGTAATAGACAGGTGGGAAAAACGTCGCGATGATCATGATGGCGATCCCGGTGTAGTCCATTCGCATCAACATGATGTTTAGACGCTGCGAGTGGCAAGAAAAGAGATGGCAAATACTGCTCGATAGAAGACAGAACATGGAGCCGGCTAACAATACGTAGAACGGCCACCGTGTTACGGGCGTCACCGTGAGGGTAATGTCTGATTCCGAAGCAGAATCGATGAGATTCGATGCCGTTCCCTGCAATTCTCCGAAATCAGGGCCATGGCATAATCAAAATTGAGCTTCTTACAGTGATCAATGTGATTAATCTATGAATAAATGCCACTCACCAGAACAAGGTCTTGAGAAACATTGATGTTGCCATTAACAGGAAATGACCTGCATTAATATTGTATAACATAAATTCTTGATTTAAGTCCATACATACAAACATACATACATAAACAATAGTCAATATGACTTTTCTATTTTTGCAAAATTTTGAATTCCCTTTTTTTCTGACTTTTCTATCTTCGAGTATATAGAATTTATTTATTTTTCTTAAACAAGTTAATACAGAAAAAAGGGAATTCAAAATTATGCAAAGATATAAAGAACTTTCACTTCTGCTTACGAAAATATTAACAAATTAAGCCCCCAAAAAAAAAAAAAGTGATTAATTACTATCAGTATTTGTAATATTGCAGTAGACATCCTTAAGTTATAGCCAAATTTTAAATTAGTTTATTTTTAATTGTATTTATTTATAATTAAAAAGAAACGAAATAAAAGAGTAATAAAAATAAAGTATAAAAATATATGTCATAATTAGCTGGTGACACATGTAACCAATAGACCTGTAGTAGAAAATTGATCGAATAATATAATAGTTTAGAAATTTAATGAAATAATATTTGATTTAGTGCCAGTAGAATTTTTAGACTCCATGAGAAGTATTAGAGTATTGGCAAATGTTCTTCAGGTATAGTATAATATTAAAATATATATTAAAAAAATAACAATTTTCTTCTTTTTATTACACAATGTCTAAAATTATTCATATATAACCCTCCTCAACCCATAAATAGGAGAATAACACGTTTCAGCGCACTCAAACTCATGTTCTCTTGCATTGACAACAATGCCATGCCAATTAAGCTAAAACTCAATTGGCAACAATAACAATTTTCTAAAATTATTTGTAAAATAAAAAATACACTGCTAATATTTTAAATACCAACCCAAATTTAATTACAACGTCTAGAGACCAATTTAAAATTCCTCCCATATTTACAGCAATTAACTCATAAGTATTACTGAAAAAAAGGTAAATTTTGTTAAAATTAAGGACCAAGACCTGTAAACGAACCTGGTTATGAAGGCAATGAGATCCAATACCTGTGGGACTTCAATAAAATTCGCCATTGTTAATCCCAAAAATAGTACAAACCCAAATAAATGCCTACACAATTCGTCATAAGAAAAATCAAAACTAAATTTCAAAAAAATCATAAACCAATAAAAGATAGACCCTTTCAAAAAAAAAATTTACTAAGCATTATTGGGATACTGTTTTTTATGAGAATTTCGTTTTCTAACTTTGTGAGAGGTCGAGTCCTAAAGAGGTAACAAATTCAAATAAGAACACCTTGTTGGGTGCAACCAGACCATGCTGATGCGCATGATCATCCACCATAAAAATTATAATTTTACATTAAATTCTCAACATTTATATATGGTCAGATTTGAATTACCAATGCCTTATAATATCTAAAATATTTTTTAATAAAATTTTCTGACAATACTTTGCAATTTTTGAAATAGAAAATCCCTTTAAAAAAAAAGATTATTAAACATAATTAACAAAACAAGGTTTTTGTTTTTCTTCAACATACGTCCAAACATTAAGTGTTTCGTTATGCCAACGAAAGATGCTAAAGAGAGCTTCTTTGAGAGGCCAGTTAGCCCTATAATAATTCACAATAAACTCATTGTCCTTCATATACTCCGGCAACTCCTTGTACGACACCAAACCATGTGACGATGATGGCAGCAGCAGCGACGGCGACCGTACTCTTTTCTTCAATTTTCCCGCCTCGACAGGTTTAGCAACGAGCTTAGAATGGAGGGTCGAATCCATAATTAACAATGAATGTAATGACCCTAGGAGAAAGTTGAGACATTTATATTGCAAGAGAATAGGGATTTGAATGCGGGAATAATGGATGAAATTGAAAGCAATAAGAGACTTTCGTTTTGGTATTCCTTTGTTGACTGAAAGGAGTTATTGAGGTTCGTAGTTCGGAGGATGGCAGATGGCTTAATTACACCAACGGGAATATTTATGGATGGGAGAGAAAAACTAAAGGTATAATTTTGGTTTTAGTCACTTTATTATACTAATTTTAACGATTTAATCCCTTTATTATCTTAATCTATACTATGTTTGATCGAGTCGGCCTCACCCATCAACTAAGTTCTAACTTAGTTGTAAAATTACCAAACGCTCATTCCTTTTGCAAAGCAACGAATATTATTTTGAGGGCATTTATGTCTTCTTATATTTTGATAAATCTAGCAATATATATACACGGGATGAGAATTATAAGATTTGAATATAAAACATTATGATTTTCACTATTTTAACTTTATTCGTGGTGTGTCGTAATCAATTTAGACCTATTAACACTAAAAAATATAGGGATGAAATTGTAAAGTACAAAATTATTAATTTGTTTACGGTTAGAATTCGATATACATCAACCTTCTCTATGACAGTTTCATTTGTCTACTAAAATTTTAGATGTTATAGAGAAATGCACTTATATTTTTATATTCAAATATTATATATATATATATATATATTTAAAATTTTAAACTAAAAACCATAATATATTAATAATATTATGAATTAGTGAGCTTTAAATTTTATCACGAGTTATAAATATAATTCTATTTATTAAATATTATTTTATTTAATAAAATATAATTTTATATTTTATATAAAAATTTAAATATTTTATTGAAATAATATGTTAACTAAAATTTATTATTTATTTATTTTAGGAAAGGAATTAGTTTTACAAAATTAAAATAAGAGGTTGTTATAGAGAAATAATAAGTGAAGGGTGCACTTCATACTTTATGGTTGTTTTCGTAATTAAGATAAAATAAAACATAAAAATTGATTTTACAACAAATTTAGTTATTATAGAAATTAAAAATTAATTGTACCATTAGTGAAAAATTTTAATTTAAGCAAGATTTCAAATGTTATCGCTTATATTTTTTACACTTAAATTCATTTTGCCTCTTAAAAATTAAAACTATTTAATTTTAAAAATAAATTTTATATTAATATAATAATAAAATTATATTTTAACTGTCGAAATTTATAATTTAAATCGTGACATGAAAAATGTGTGGGAGTACATTTAATATTTGCACGTAAAAGCAAAACCAAAGCGTGCGAGGAAAGTATTGTTGTTAGGTAATCGTAAATATTGCACTACACAAGCTAGAATAAATGGGAATTTTCAACGTTTTAAGTGAGAATTTTCAACTTTTGAACAAGCACAAATAAATATATAAATAATTAAAAATTTGACCCTTAAATTATGATATTTTTCCATTTAGATACTTAAAGTTTAATATTTTTCTTCTTTCTCTCTCTCTCCTCGTAGTTTTTTCTTTCATCACCATCATCATCTTCTTCCTCTTCTTCCTCTTCCTCTCTCTCTTCCGTTAAACACACATACACTCCCTCTCCTCAGTATCTTCTATACTTTCCCTCTCAGTATCTAGGGGCGAAGCCATGACAATTTTTTAGGAAGGCCGGATGAAATTTTAATTTTTTATAGTTTATATCTTTCTAATTTGTAAAGGATTAAATCGAATTTTTATAATTTTAGGGGGCTAAAGTGTAATTTTAACTTTACTAATTTAAAATTTTTAAAAAAATTTAAAGAGCTTAAATAAAAATTTTACTTTTTAGGGGGGCTGGGGCCCATGCCAACCCCCTAGCTATGCCCCTGTCAGTATCCTCAAGAGCAATTGATAAAATGAAGCTTATAGAAGTTTTAACCTTGAGAAAGGATATATACTAAGTGTTTTCATCTTCTATTGTATAAAAAATTGGTTGGATCCAAAATTAATATTTTGTAAAGGTAAGGTGTTTTCAAGAAATTATGTTAAAAATAGTTATTTCTCTCTCGTGTGCAAAATGATCAAGAAATATTATTCTCAGGATAAACGTCTTTACTCGAAAGAAATAATTTGTACTGCGCTACGAATTGTTTTAAACCAGAATAAAATCCAGAGACACAGAAGAAAGAATATAATTTTAATGGGATCTTTCGCTCATAACTCAATTCCGCATATGTCAATTCTTATTTTTGGTGTCTATATATAGAGTACTAAGAGGAACCTACATGTCTCTTTGAAAGGACACAACTTTCCTTTAGAATGATTTATGTATAGTTATGTTTGTTTATATAGAAACACCTCTCTTCAATTACTTTCTGTATATATATGATTGTTGTAATATTATAAATAATATATATTATATATTATATACAACATCTTTTATCGCAAAAATTAAGGTTGTTTAAATTATTATTAAAATTATTTTTTGACATGAATATATATGTAGAAACGGAGGGTACGTACTTGTGCAAAACAAAAATTGTGGCTAAAATAATACTTGAAACTTTAACCACGGTTTTAACCACGAAACTTAAAAGTGCGCAAAAGATAAATATAAACATTGAGATTGCTTACGCAATTCGACTTCAATCTACATCTGCGAGGCATTGCCTAGAATAATGATCGACTATCTTTCTCATAGTACAATAAATGATTTAAGTCATAAAACTGGCCTAACACTCACAAATTTAGCGATCTCATCGTTGTATAAAAATCAGATCACTCTCCCACTAAGCTTCCCCCTCAAAAGCTTAGCTTTGTGCTCCATCAAACTCTTAATCTTTTGGTTACTCTCAGTCTTTTTTAACTTAGGTGAAACTTAAGTTTATATAATACTTAAGTTTTGTTTACATATGAGTTATAATCTGATCACTTTTCTGTAAGGTTAAAAATCAGCATAAGATAATACTTCTATAAGGGTCTTGATGTAATTTAATGTCTTCGACCATAGCAAGTGACTTGTTTCACAAATAGCCCGATTTAATATGCAAAAAACATCTCTTCAAGTCTTCAATTTCTACTCAATTGGACCTCATGTTTTGAGCTTTATTCGTCCAAAATATCTTCAAAACAAATAATCCAACACGCTTTTGTTCCAAATTTTATTAACTCTCCAAATAGGTAAGTAGGGTAATGACACAATGACTAAAGTTGTGGCCACTGTTCAGAAATAACCACTAAATAAACTTTGCTTTCAAAATGTGCCAATAATACATATTTTAATAAATTTTTATTATTTATAAAGTTTATAAAATAAATTAAAATAAATTAAAATTTTCTTTGTGCATATATACATTTTAGTCTTTTCTCGTTAGAATCCATCGCGATGGTTGCCATTGACAGACTCGTTGTTTCCATCCTTGCTTTACCTTCTCACAATAACACATCAGCTCCGAAGTAATTATTGAAAAAAACTCTCCTTCAATATCCAAGCCAGGGAGATTAATTAATCACATCGATAGTTGTATAATAAAGTAATTGGTAAAGCCCATTTGCGATGGATCTATGTTTCATGTTTGTACTCTACCCACTTTCGTTCATCAATTAAACTCATCTTTTGCATTTAACCACAAATTAGGTGTGTCGTAACCATTTTTTTTGATGAAACGATGGCGATGCGGTCAACTCGATTTTAAAAAAAAGAAAAGGAAGGAGTCGCCACCGATCTTTATTTGGTGTGATCGGATCACCTTTATTTTAATAAAACATTTAATTTACTAAAATAGTGCTTTTTTTGGTCCACGAACTTTGAGAAAAGCGGGTTCGGAGGTCAATTACGTGCGAGGAAGGATTAGCACCTCGACCGCCCAAAATTGGTACCAAACCGATTGTTTGATGTCCTATTTGTTGAAAACTTTAGAGGGTTCGAAAATACAATGCTCTTTATTTTCAAAATTGGAAGGACATTAAGGCTCTCTTATTTTCGAAGAGATAAAGCATCACGTCCGATAAGTTAGGGCACAATACTTTAAACTCCGAAACTAAGCTCGCCTTTTAAAGCTTGGTTTTTATTTGAAGAGGATCTCCGTCATTTGTTAAACGAGAAATCGAACCCGATGAAGTTAGGGCTTGTTTTCCGAAAATCCAAATTAGGAATATTGCCTCTATTTTGGAAGAAAAAGAAGCTTATCTTGAAGTGTCTAGGTGTCGAGTCCAGTAAGTTAGGGCACGACATTTCGAATCTTCGAGATTAAGCATCTTAGTTTTAAAATTTAAACTACAATTTTAAAAGAGACATCTCGTTGTTTAGCTTTAAACGAGGAGAAGTCGGAACCCAGTAAGTTAGGGCTCGATTCACTCGAGTTGCTAATACGGAATGTCAATTTGAAATCGGGACTTGTGATTTTGGAAGGGATATTTCGTTGTTTATATTGAACGAGGAAAATCGAAACCCAGTAAGTTAGGGCTTGATTTTCTCGAATTTTTAACACGAGATATCGGTTATTTGAAAACTGCTGTATCGGGCAAAGGTTAATGTAACTATAAAATACCAAAACAAATCACAATACTAATACATGTAGCACAATGCATTAAATATAAATGATTAGGCTAGAAAAATAATAGAAAACAAAAGAATTATAAGCAAATGAAAGTTTAAGAGAAAAGGGAAAGAAGAAAGTAATGATGATAGTAATAATGAAAATAATATTAATATATGAGCATAGTAGAAATATATAAAAGTATAATAATAATATTAGCGAGAATAGAAGTATATATTTATATATACATAATAAGTAAAGATTAAATAAATAATAATAATATTAAACTAAGAAAATAATATAATAGTGAAGGAATACTAATAATAATCTTGGCGAAAATACCTATAGTGGTATAGATGATAAAAAAATAATAATTAATAATATAAAATAATAATAAGCATTAGTAACGATAGTGAAAATGATAATAATGAGGATAATAATAATAGAAATAATAGCAAATGATAAAAATAACAATAGTAAACATAATAATAATGGTAAAATAAAATATTAAACGATAATAATAATAATAAAATTACAAAATAGTTGAAAAAGGGGCTAAATTGCATAAAAATAGAAGTTTTGGGGCCTAATTGTACATAAAACAGTGATTTGGGGGGCTAAATGATAAATAAAACGAAGTTCGGTGTCAATTTGCAAATAAAACAGACTTCGGGGGTCTCTAGAGAACACGCGGGAAAGATGGGGGACCAAACATGTAATAAACCCCTCAGGCCCAAAGCGCAGCAACAAGAGGGGACCAAATTGAAAACCAAAATAAAATATTGGGTGAGATTTTAAAATAATAAAAGTCCGATTGAAAATAATAAAAAAAGCGGAAGGGCTAAAAGTGCAATTAGCCCTTCCGTTCAAAAACGCGCGGATCCTAGGTCGGGCGGGTCGGATTCGGGTCGGATAGGGGCAAAACGACGTCGTTTTGGGGTTAAAGGCCAGCCCCCAAAACGACGTCGTTTTGTGGGGCTATAAAAGGCCCTAAACCCCCAAAAAATTTCATTCTGCTGCTGTTTTTAAAAAAAGTTTCTCTCTTCATTTTTTCTCTGCAGGGGGTGAGCTCCGGCCAGAATCCGCCAGATTGGCGTCGCCGTGCGCTCGGCCAGCCGCCACATGTGGCGGAAAAGGTAAAAATTTGTTTTTTTTATTTTTTATTTTTTTATTTTGTTACCGGTGTTTAAGTCAATATATTCGCGAGAATGGAAAGAGAAAAAAAAATAAAATAAAATTTTGGAAATAATATATCACCTCTTCGGTTCTTTGTTTCTCGTTCGCCGATCTGCTTTGTTGCTTTGTTTTTTCTTTTTTTGTACTTGAATCTTTGCTCTTTTTTCCTTCTTATTTTTGGTGTTCGAAACTTTGTTTTTTTTTTGTGTATTGATTTCCAGAAAGAAAGAAAAAAATCACGAAAAAAAAGTCCCTTACAATGTGTTTTTCCTTGGCTTTTATAGCCATTACAAAATTTTTCTTTGTTTCTTCGCCATTGCTTCTTATTTGCGTGTTTGTCCATTTTGCAGGGCATGGGAGCAAGTAGGCGGTGGAGGAGGCGGCGGTGGCCGGTGGTGCGAGGAGCAGGTGGTGTCGAGGTCGGAGGATGTTAGGTTGTGGGTGGCGGCTAGGCTAGTTTTAGGGTTTTAGAAACCCTAAATTTTAAAAAATTTTAATGTTGGTTTTGGGTTGTAGTTAATGGCTTGTAAATTGGGTTTTGTTTGGACCCATTGTAATTGGGTTTTGGTTGGGTTTGGGAGGGCAATTTTTGGGCTTTGTCAGCTGCCCTCTTTGCTCATTTTCGTGTAACGAGAATAGAGCAAAGACTTAAAGAAGCCCAATGTTGCCCGGCCTCACCGAGTCTTGGCTTCTCAAGTGCTTTTCTTCAAGTAGCGTTGCTTCTGCCCACCGCATCTTGTTGCTTCGATCTACTTCACCGCTATGTGGCTCCAATCTGCTCTTGCTGCGACTTCAATGGGATGTGACTTGTTTATTTTTCGATTTGCTCTTGCAAATTTAGGAATGTCTAAACTGCTATCTTCAATCTGATCCTTACAAACTCAAGGGTCACCAGACTGAATCTTTGATCTGCTTCCTGCAACTTCAGGAACGTCAAATCTGCTTTCTTCAATCTGATCCTTGCAAACTCAAGGATAACCAGACTGATGTCTTCGATCCGCTTCCTGCAACTTTGGGGATGTCAAATCTATTATCTTCGATCTACTTCTTGTAACTTTAAGAAGGTCAAATCTGCTATCTTCGATCTGATCCCTGCAAACTCAAGGGTCACCAGACTGAATCTTTGATCTGCTTCCTGTAACTTCAGGAATGTCAAATCTGCTTCTTTCAATCTGATCCTTGCAAACTCAAGGATCACCAGACTGAATCTTTGATCTGCTTCCTGCAACTTCAGGAACGTCAAATTTGCTTTCTTCAATCTGATCCTTGCAAACTCAAGGATCACCAGACTGATGTCTTCGATCCGCTTCCTGCAACTTCAGGAATGTCAAATCTGTTATCTTTGATCTGCTTCTTGTAACTTCAAGAAGGTCAAATCTGCTATCTTCGATCTGATCCCTGCAAACTCAAGGGTCACCAGACTGAATCTTTGATCTGCTTCGCAACCGGGGAGCGTCAAATATGCTTTCTTCAATCGATCCTTGCAAACTCAAGGATCACCAGACTGATGTCTTCGATCCGCTTCCTGCAACTTCAGGAATGTCAAATCTGCTATTTTCAATCTGATCCTTGCAAACTCAAGGATCACCAGACTGAATCTCTGATCTTCTTCCCGCAAGAGAGCGTCCAATCGATCTCTTTGATCGCTCCATGCATACTCGGGAGGCGAGATCTGCTCAACCGTCTTGTCCTTCTTGAGGGCGTAACACGTAGAATGAATACATACTTATGCCTAATGATTAGGATGCCATGGGTATGATGAGTCGAATGTTATGAGTATGATTCCTATTTAAGGTGTTATCACTCATTTTATGCATCAAGGTTTTATCTTCGTTTCCCTTTCGGTGACCGTTTTGCATGAATGGCTTGCCCTCGTGGAAATTTTGAAGCTTATTTTAGGCCTTAGAACATGTGTGCGCCTTGACTTCTAGTTGTCTTCCCCGAGAGTCACAACTCCTACTTGAAGAATGTTCGACTTGGTTTGTTCGACTCTCAACCATTTAGGGTTTTGAATCTTTCCTTATCGAAAATTGGCCTGTCTTACTTTTTTTTAAAAGTGACCAAGCAACATTATTTACCCTTGCCACAATTCTTGAATCGGCGAGAAACTTCATAGAAATGGTCTTTATTGAGACCCTTTTCTCCAATGTCTTCATCTTGTGTTCATGGAAGTTCTAAACAAATGTTACATTTGACTTCTGTTTTATCTAGAGATTTTCAAAGTGATCGTGGAACTTTCCTTTGTGAAATCATTAGTTCATCAATTTATTTTAATGCGACATGTTAGTGATGGATAACGATGAGTCAATTTCAAAGAGAATCAAAATGAATTTATCTATGAAACAAAGAAAATTGATTGGGGACATATCCCTCCTTTTTTTACGGAGAAAAGGACCCAAAATGGCAAAATAACAACATAGATCGGGCGCCTAGACATCGCCAATTGGGCTTCTATATACAAACTTCAAGAAGGCCGCTCGAGCACATCATGTGTTTAGAAGACTCGAAGTATTTTGTCGATGCCCCGATATGCAACGTACTTCCTCTTCTATTGATTATGGCGCTGCGAGATCGCGATGTGTCCATTCAAAATTTGAGCCGCCCTTTTCGAGTTTTCAACTCAAAAAGCCCTTTGGTCTCAAGGTGCCCTTTTGCGGGTTTTCACCTTGGCCTCTCCGTTTTTTTTTTTAAGTCTCAAAGTGCCCTTTGCGGGTCTTCACCTTGGCTTCTTCTATTTTAAGCAAAGTATCTTTTAACTGAATCTGAGTTCACGGGATTGGGCAAGCTTTTCCCGTCCATCTCTGTCAGAATCAGTGCACCTCCAGAAAGCTTTCTTTACCACATCGGTCCTTCCGATTCGGCATCCATTTCCTCTGTAGTCTTTTGTATGGGAAGGATCTTTTTCAAAGACGAGGTCCCTTCGTGGAATTCCTTGGCGAACTTTTTGTTGTAAGCTCGCATCATTCGCTTTTGATACATCGACCGTGACGGATAGCCCTCAATCTCTTTTCTTCAATTAAGTTCAACCGATCATATCGAGCTGGATCCATTCAACTTCATCTAGCTTTACTTGACAATACTCAAGAGAAGGTATTTCCACTTCAATAGGTAGAAGCGCCTCCATCCCATAGACCAATGAGAAAGGCTTTGCCCGAAGAGAGGTTCGGATGGACGTTCGATAAGCATAAGTCTGACGACAACTTCTCATGCCGGTCTCTATAAGTCTCGATCATCTTTCCCACTATCTTTTGATGTTTTTGTTGGTTGCTTCCTTTGCCCCATTCATTTTTAGGCGTCGGTGATGAATTGTGGTGTTTGATGTTGAATTGGCTACAAACCCCCGCTATCGTGCTATTGTTTAAGTTCGGTAGCGTTATGCGATATGATCCTTTCGGGCATTCCATATCGACAAATGATTTTCTTCTTCAAAATCGACTAATGGCGATTTAGTGGCGTTAGCATATGAGGCGACCTCTACCCATTTCGTGAAGTAGTCGATGACCACAAAGATGAATCGATGCCCATTCGATGCCTTGGAGATATTGGCCCAATAGCGTCCATGCCCCACATGGAAAATGGCCATGGGAAGTCATAATATGTAAAGGTGACGGGTACATGAATCTTGTCTCCATAATCGGCATTTATGACATTTTTGGCATAGTTGATCTGATCTCCTCCATGGTGGACCAATAATATCTGAACCTCATTATTTGTCTGGCCATTGTGAAACCATTGGCGTGAGTTCCACAGACACCTTCATGGACTTCTTCTAGGATTAACTTAGCTTGGCGGCGTCCACACCTCAATGACACTTGATCCTTCCTTTTCTTGTATAAGACTTCTCCATCCAAGACGTAATCACAGGCTAATCTCCTCAGTGTCTTTTTTCATTCTCAGTGGCTTGATCAGGGTACTCACGATTCTTCACATACCGCAATATATCGTGATACCACGGTGGGCCAGTTTTCCCTTCTTCCTCGACATTGTAGCAATGGGCTGGGTCTTGATGAATGCTCATTTGTATTGGCTTCATATCTTCGCTTCCATTTATTCGGACCATGGAAGCCAGGGTGGCCAGAGCATCAGCCATCTGATTCTCGTCCCTGGGCAGGTAATTGAAAGTGATGTCATCGAACTCTTTGACAAGTTCTTGGGCCAATCTTTTATAGATAACCAATTTTGGATCCCTGGTTTCCCATTCTCCTTTGAGTTGATAGATTACCAGGGCGGAATCTCCATAGACTTCTAATACCCTGATTTTGTATTCGATAGCGGTAGAGAGCCCATGATGTGAGCTTCATATTCAGCCATATTATTAGTGCAATCAAAATTCAGTTTGCAAGTGAATGGATAATGGTCTCCTTTTGGGGATATCAGGATTGCCCCAATTCCATTACCCATGGCATTTGATGCCCCGTCAAAATTTAGTTTCCAAGGATGGTCTTCGGAGGTACCTTCTTCAATGTCTGCCACGTACATCAAGTCTTCATTAGGGAAATCAAAATCTAAGGGCTCATAGTCTTTAAGGGCTCTACTGGCTAGAAAGTCTGCTATCGCGCTCCCTTTTACCGCCTTTTGGTTTACATAAACGATGTCAAATTCGGAAAACAGGATCTGCCACCTGGCCATCCTTCTATTCAAGGCGGTAGATTCCATCATATACTTAAGGGATCTAGCTTTGAGATGAGCCATGTCGTGTGATCTGACATGTATTGCCTCAACCTTGAGTTGTCCAAATCAAGGCACAACATAATTTCTCGATTGGAGGGTACCTCATTTCACATCGGTGAATTTCTTACTAAGGTAGTATATTGCTTTTCTTTCTTCCCGATTCATCATTTTGACCAAAGACGCATCCCATCGAATTATCAAATCTTGTTAGATAAAGGATGAGGGTTTGTATGGTTGAGGCGGCATTAATCTGGGGCTGAGGCGGTATTGTTTTACCTTTTGAAGGTCTTTTGGCACTCTTCATCCCACGTGCAGGTTGTGTTTCTTGAGGAGGCGAAATATGGGGTCACATCTCTCGGTCGGTTGTGAAATGAACCGAAGCGATGTAATCGACCTTCCTAAGAAACCTCTAACTTCTTTTTGGAGTGCGTGGTGGAGGTAATTCTTGTATGGCTCGACTTTATCTGGGTCAACCTCAATCCCTTTTCACCGACTACTGAAACCGAATAACTTCCGGATCGAGCTCAGAAGGTACACTTTGAGTTAAGCTTCAACTGGAATTTTCTCAGCCTCAAGAGCAATTTTCTCAAGACCTGCACATGTTCTTCTTCAGTTCGGGATTTGGCGATCATATCGTCAACGTAAACCTCAATTTTCCTGTGCATCATGTCATGGAATAAGGTTACCATGGCTCTACGATATGTCGCGCTTTGCATTTTTAGTCCAAATGGCATTACCTTGTAGCAAAATGTTTCCCACATGGTTATAAACGTTGTCTTGTCCATGTCCTTAGGATGCATTTTTATTTGGTTGTACCGAGAAACCATCCATGAAGGAGAACAACGAATACCCTACTTGTATTGTCTACTAAAGTGTTGATGTGAGGCAATGAAAAATTGTCCTTTGGTGGCCTTGTTCAGTCTCGTAGTCCACGCACATTCGTACCTTCCGTCTTTCTTGGGGACGGGGACAACGTTAGCCACCCAATCCGAGTACTTGACCACTTGTAAGAACCCGGCATTAAATTGTTTCTCGACTTCTTCTTTTATATTTAACAAGGCGTCGGTCGCATTCTTACGAGCTTCTGTTGGGTGGCTTGCATTCTTCTCTTATGGGCGATCGATTGTACTACAATATCGATTCTTAGTCCGGGCATATCTTGAGTGCGACCATGCGAACACATCCTTGAATTTATGGAGTAGTTCGATGAGGTTCCGCTTTAGTTTGCGATAATACAAGCTCCAATATTCACCTCTTGCCCTCTCCTAGGTTCACCGTTTCTATCGACTCTTTATGGGGTAGGATCTGTTTTTCTTCTTGCTCTACCATTCTCAACAAATCCAGGAGGCAAGTCGCGTTCGTGTCATTTCCAAAGTCCCGAGATTCCTCTGAACACATGTCTTGCTCAAAGCAGGACCTCTGAATCAGTAGTATCATTACTCATGTCATTGATATCTAGAGACACCAGTAATGGGTATCGAAGGGTGTATAAAGAACAAATGAATTTGAGGACAATTATTCACATGATATGAATGAGAACAAAGAATAAATGGTAAAAATGTAAAATAAGAGGATATTTAGTAGAATTGAAGATGCATTTCATTAAAATAAAATTTTCGAACATAAGCCTATTTCACAAAAGAAATCTCATTGTTTCTAGGCTTAAAAACAACAAGAGTGTTCCGAATATTACTCTGCATAATCTCTAAACACTACAGGAAATTCCTCTGAAGTCCAATTGTCTAATGTGCTTCCAGGTTCATATGGGCGGATGCCCGACAAGTTTCTTTGATCAATCTCCTCATCGTGTATGGCATTGATGTGAGGACATTCCCCTCTAAGAGATTCTTTTCCCGGGTAAATCATTCCTCCTGATACGAAGGTGCGAGATATGTGGGGAAATGTCATTGGTTCCCACTTAGCGTCTTGTCCATTCAACCTGGCATTTCTCCTTTCTTGTTTCTTCTCCATCTCCTTCTTCATTAGTTTAGCATCCGGTTTGAAACCTAAACCAAAGCGATCCCTTTTTTCTTTCAGCATCGGGGCCTGGACTTTCCCTTGGAGATATTTACCCAATCCTTTTTCGGGTAGGGCTCCTTTTCCCACTGTCATTTGCAATCCCATCCTGGTAGTCTTGGATAGTTTAGGTGACGGGACTTTATTTCCTTCTGAAATGAAAGTCGCATTCACGAACTCTAAGGATCAAAATAAACATTCAATGGCTTCCTCATTCGTTTCTAGGTATAGCGCTTCATTGGTAACAGTTGCTATGATATCATCTTCAGTGTTTATAGTTACCAGCCGATTTTCTGTTACCAATTTTAATTTCTAGTGCAGTGATGAAGGTACAGCCCCCGCTGAATGAATCCAGGGCCTCCCTAGTAAGCAGTTGTAAGAAGGTTTGATATCCATGACCAGAAAGTCTACTTTATATGTATTAGGCCCGATCAATAATGGTATGTCTATTCTTCCCATCACTCTTCTTTCGGTGCCATCGAATGCTCTTACTATGTTTTGGCAGGATTTCATATGAGTACTATCTATCGGCAACCTCTTGAGTGTGGCTAGTGGTAAGACATTTAATCTTGACCCATTATCTATTAGCACACTTGGTAAGGTGTATCCCTTACAGCGGGTAGTTATGTGTAATGCCTTCGTTGACCCCATACCTCCGATGGGATTTCGTCATCTTTGAAGTAGATGAAATTATCGGCGCTTATGTTACTAACAGACGATCCAACTTGTTGCGGATATATCTTTAGTAACATAGGTCTCATTCGATACTTTCATTAATGCTTGCGGTGCACTTGAGCTTAAGTAGTGCTAACACGAGATCTGGCTGGTTGTCTATGCGGTTGTTCCACCCATTGTATTCATTTGTGTTTCAAGAATTTTAAGAATTCTTTAGCCTCTTCCTTTTTTAAGGGCTCATTGATAACGGCTTCGGGTTCTTTTTCACCTTAATCGACCACGATCTTGGCCGCCATTTTCGTTCTCCATTTTCGTGGTCATAACGCTTCCCACTACGCATATAGGAACCTTCGTTCTTGACTCTCCCCGAAATACTAGTGGAACCTTGCACTCCTGGTATTGTCACATTGCAATTATAATTCCAAGGTACCCTTTTACTATCTTTGTAGGGAAAAAGCGGGTTTACGAATTGTGATTTTGGTCTTCCACATACTCTCAGCCTCGTGTTCGCGAAATGATGATTCTCGGGTAATTAACTCCGAGCTTTGTCAATTCTTCCTCGGTCACGCATATTTCCTCTTCCTCTACTCCTTCTTCATAAAACTCCAGTTCTTTATTGTCCATGAGGCCTTGCACCAAAATTTTAAACTCGACACATTCTTGGATCTCGTGCCCCTTCGTCTTATGGAATTTGCAGCAATTCTTTATATGTCTTTCGCTTCCTGTAGAATCTGACTCTATCAATCCTCTTTTACCATTTCCTTCGGACTATTCGCAATGGGGTCTTCACTTGGTGACATCCTCTTGATCTTTCTCACAATCTCCTCACCGATCGCGTTCACCCCTTTCTCCTCGTGATTGGGCAATGGGTTCCCCTTTCTTACCAAGTCATCAAGCGCTATAACACCCATTTTGATTAACCTCTCGACTACTTTTTTGAAGGCGAGGCAGTTCTCTATCGAATGCCCCTCTATCCTGCGTGGTAATCGCATTGGCGTTTGAGTCATACCACTTAGGGTTTGAAATCGCAATGGTTGTAAATAAAGCGGGACACGATGTGTTCATTGAATAAAATCTGGTATAGCTCTTTATGCGTTATCGAAATTGGCGTAAATTAGATCTTTTCAGTATTTGGTCTAGTTCCCGATTCCTGTCTTGCTGGCCCTTGTTGTCTAGAGGTGACTGTCTTTGGCCGATTAACCGTGATCGCCTTGTGTATGCTCACGTTATTTACTTCACCGTCCTTCTTTTTAGGAGCGGCCCTCCTCGCGCTTTCTTCCGCCTCGATCTTGCCGCCCTTTATGGCATGTTCGATCATCTCTCCCGCCATTACTATGTCGGCAAAGCTCTTAGTCGTGCTCCCTATCATATGAGTTATGAAAGGGGCCTTGAGGTGTTAATGAAAAGCATGGCGATCTCTTTTTCCAAAAGTGGTGCATTTGAACTTGTACCGCTACTCTCTCCATCATTGGGCATATTGTCTAAAACTTTCACCGGCTTTTTCTCCATATTTTGGAGCGTGATTCTATCAGGAGCAATATCAGCCACATGACCGTAATGTTTCATGAAGGCTTGTGCCAGATCCTTTCATGTCTTGATCTGGGCACAACTAAGCTGATTATACCATTTGGCGGCAGACCCAGCCAGACTGTCTTGAAAACAGTGAATCAGCAGTTGATCGTTGTTAACATATCCCGCCATCCGTCGACAGAACATTGTGATGTGCGCTTGAGAACAATGGTCCCATGGTATTTTTCAAAATCTGGGGTCTTGAATTTTGGTGGAAACGAGTGCAGGACTAGGCTCAAGTCTTTAGCGTCCACCCATAGCGATGGTCGTGATCTCTATTTCCTTAAACTTTTCTTCTAACCATTTGCAACGATCCTCGAGTTATGCAGGAAGGTTCACTTTTGCCTTATCCATTTCACCATTTCATCAAAATCGGGGACTATAAGGTTAGCGGACCTTCTCCGGATTAGTGCACGAACCGATCGAGAAGTCGGCGGCATTGCGGTCTCAACTCGCTTTGTGGCTCGATAACAACAGGCGTCCTTTGGGGACATATTTACGGTGGTGCTTGGGTATTTGGCGGGTAAATCCGGAGGGTAGCGAGGTCGTCATTATTCCACGAGCTAGCAATGGCGCCCTTTCCTCGTTCATTGGCTAATAGTTGCGCCAGCTGACTTATCATGTTGTTTTGGGACTCTTGCATCCGTTCCATCATATCTTGCTGGAGTTTCATCATTTGCTCCTGCATCTGTTCTTGCATTTCCTTCTGAAATTGTTCAAATCTTTGATCCATTTTCTTTGTCCTAGCACGTGTCCCGTAGTAATGTTCAGTTCCCAGATTTCCTCTTTCCTTTTTTTTTTCTGATAATTTTAACCAATTAGGCTTCTTTTTATAAACTTTAATGTATGTAATATGATGCAATGCAAATGCATGAATGCAGGAAGAAGACATCGATTCTGATCAACTTCATTTTAGAAAACTTTATTAGAAGGCAAAACCCTTTACATAAAGTAGATTACAAATATGTTCTCGCCCTAAGACCTAAGGTTTTGATTTTTCCAAGTAGGGAGATTAGCTCTTCATCACGACCCGGTGGTAGTCCATATCTCATGCCCAATATGTCAGCCTCCTCAGCCAAAGTCTGTAGGTGATCGGCTACTTCTCGAATCTGGATTATTGCTTCACCCATGAGGTAGTCCCGGCTTCGAACTTGCTCGCAAGAATGGCGAAGCTCCTCCTCCCAGCGTCTTTCTCTCGTTTCCAAAAGCTCAATCCGGAGCTCGCTACTATGTAATGCCGATTCTAACTCTTCAACCCTGCCTTTTATTTCCTCTATTTTGTTCAGGCTTGACTTTAGTTGGCTTTCCGAGTCTCGACTTCGATATTGGTGTAGAGATCGCCCAAGCTCAGCTATTCTAGCTTTTAATCCTTTTTCTCTTTTTGGTCTTCATCACGCCTTTCTCTAAATCTTCCTTTTGCGTCAGATTTCATGAAATTTTTCTCCCAAGCTGCTAACTTTGGCTCTTTCCTCTCGACCTCTTGTTGCCCTTTGCTCAAGTTTTCCCCAATCCGCGTTCTTTATTGTCAAGCGCATCTTCTTGTACTGTCTTTAAGTTATCTCGGTCTTCTTCTACCTTCCATTTTTCTTTTTCGAGTTTCTCGACCTCGATTTCGACCGTCCACTTCTAAGCGGAGGAGCATCTTTTCTTCTTCCAACCTTTCTATCCTTTTCCGAGTTCGAACTCATTCGTTCAAAATCTTGCTTCACAATCTCTAATTCGATGGGACCATTCGCATGCATTCTTCTCTCGATCGGCGCCTTCGGATTTGGCTCAGGAATGTTATCATTGACTCTCCTAGCCCTCCATTCAATGTATTCCGGGGTCATCCTCGGGCCTGTAGATAATTTCCTCATTCTGTGAATCTGATTCCAGGTATTAGAAATCTCTTTAACCCTTTTCTTATAGCTTCCCCCTTCATATGAGAACTCGCATTGAGCTAGCCCGTATGTCATTGGTACAAACTGTCTTGAACTATACTGTCTTAGGACCAGAAAAGGCGTGGCGGTGGCACCCCAAATTCTCAATAGGGAACCCGGTCAAAGCTTCCATAGCGATAAAGGATCTGTCGGGAATCATCCAGGAGCCTTCCACTCGATGTCGTCCTCTTGAAGGTTTTGAAAGAGCGCGATCCAATTTTCTTCGGACACATCCTCTCTTCTAGGCGTAGTTGCTATCTCTTCTAGCGGGAGTAATTTTCGACATGAACAAGCGGGACGCTTTCTCTATTTTCCAAAAGTGACTATGGAACCAAGCCAATAACAACAAGCACATCCAATAAACTACCTTCACCCATTCTTGACATGCAATCAAGGATCTGAATGTTTGGCTAAGATGGCGAGAGCAGGTGTGACCCTTTGTCTAATCAATTTGAATAGATCAATAACTGCTTCATCAATGTGCCTTAAAGTTTTTGGAAAGATTACCAGGCCGTAAATGCACAAGGCCAAGATGTCTATCTTTTTCTTCGTATTTGGATGCGCCAGGATCAGGTCTCTCAAACATATCCAGGGTATGCATTTTCTCTCGCCCTTCTTTTGCATTCTAGCTGAGACCCACTGTTCGCTCATTCCGGTGAAATTCATCAACTTCTTCGCGAAGGTTGGGCCATTAACCGCCTTGGAATAAGATTTGTCAACTTGAATCCTTGGGCAACGTAGCAAGGTCGTGTACTCTTCTACTGTGGGAACCAGATCCACCTTCCCAAAGGAGAAACAGCTATAAGCGGCATTCTAGAACTGGGTCATTGGTCGGAACAGGTGCTTGTCTATTTTGACCTCAAGCAGGTAAGGCGGTCGTAGTAAGTACCATAGAACGATTGCTTCGCTTCATCATCCCATCGAGTCTAAATTTCTTTCAACTCTTGGAGCTCGATTCTGCGTGACAACGATATTGGTGAAGTTCGTAAAACACATACCCTTCGACTAAGCTATCTCCTTTTCTATTTGGCATTGCTCGACCATATGCGAGACTACCGTATTGTCTTCCACTTTATCAAGAAAGTCGCTTTCCATAACCACTTCCTAACTCGAAGCGGACCGTGAATCGATGTCTCTTTAAAATATGAAATGATATGCACAAAAAGAAAGAAACACAACAAGTTAGTACCATGGAATATAAAGCAAGTAAAATAAGCAAACGCCTATCTAGGTGACCACTAAGGTTTGTCATAGCTCTACCTAAGGTGGGCTCTAAGGTTTGCTATATGCGACTTAGACTAAAGTTTGAGGTACCGAACCATGATTCCTCGATCCTCACCCATTATAGGCTCATACGGACCGAGTTCGGTTCAGGGGAATACATTTCCCTATGGCCATGCGGAAGTGAAAACTTCACGAAGACATAGGTACGGATGTATTCGAAAGCAGTCCACTAGCCCATGCGGAGGTGAAAACCTCACGAAGGCATAGCTTCTCACTCCCACTTAAAGGTGTGACCACACCGGTCATGCAATACAATGCCAAAGTATTTACGAGGCTAATATTGAAGGTGCATTAAGAGAAGCGTGATTTTCAAAACCATTTTAATTAAAAGGACAAAAATCAATCAATCTATGGCTTAACCCTCGAGTCCCCAGTGGAGTCGCCAAGCTGTCGTAACCATTTTTTTGATGAAATAGTAAACGACGCGGTCAACTCGATTTTAAAAAAAAAAGAAAAAGAAGGGAGTCGCCACCGATCTTTATTTGGTGTGATCGGATCACCTTTGTTTTAATAAAACATTTAATTTACTAAAATAGTGTTTTTTGGTCCACGAACTTTGAGAAAAGCGGGTTGGAGGTCGATTACGTATGAGGAAGGATTAGCACCTCGACACGCCCAAAATTGGTACCAAACCGATTGTTTGATGTCCTATTTGTTGAAAACTTTAGAGGGTTCGAAAATACAATGCTTTTATTTTCAAAATTGGAAGGACATTAAGGCTCTCTTATTTTGAAGAGATAAAGCATCACGTCCGATAAGTTAGGGCACAATACTTTAAACTCGAAACTAAGCTCGCCTTTTAAAGCTTGGTTTTTATTTGAAGAGGATCTCCGAAATTTGTTAAACGAGAAATCGAACCCGATGAAGTTAGGGCTTGTTTTCCGAAAATCCAAATTAGGAATATTGCCTCTATTTTGGAAGAAAAAAGCTTATCTTGAAGTGTCTAGGTGTCGAGTCCGATAAGTTAGGGCGACATTTGAATCTTGAGATTAAGCATCTTAGTTTTAAAATTTAAACTACAATTTTAAAAGAGACATCTCGTTGTTTAGCTTTAAGCGAGGAGAAGTCGAACCCAGTAAGTTAGGGCTCGATTCACTCGAGTTGCTAATTCGGAATGTCAATTTGAAATCGGGACTTGTGATTTTGGAAGGGATATTTCGTTGTTTATATTGAACGAGGAAAATTGAAACCCAGTAAGTTAGGGCTTGATTTCCTCGAATTTTTAACACGAGATATCGATTATTTGAAAACTGCTGTAACGGGCAAAGGTTAATGTAACTATAAAATACCAAAACAAATCACAATACTAATACATGTAGCACAATGCATTAAATATAAATGATTAGGCTAAAAAATAATAGAAAACAAAAGAATTATAAGCAAATGAAAGTTTAAGAGAAAAAGGGAAAGAAGAAAGTAATGATGATAGTAATAATGAAAATAATATTAATATATGAGCAGTAGTAGAAATATATAAAAGTATAATAATAATAATATTAGCGAGAATAGAAGTATATATTTATATATACATAATAAGTAAAGATTAAATAAATAATAATAATATTAAACTAAGAAAATAATATAATAGTGAAGGAATACTAATAATAATCTTGTGAAAATACCTATAGTGGTATAGATGATAAAAAAAAATAATAATTAATAATATAAAATAATAATAAGCATTAGTAACGATAGTGAAAATGATAATAATGAGGGTAATAATAATAGAAACAATAGCAAATGATAAAAATAACAATAGTAAACATAATAATAATGGTAAAATAAAATATTAAACGATAATAATAATAATAAAATTACAAAATAGTTGAAAAAGGGGCTAAATTGCATAAAAATAGAAGTTTTGGGGCCTAATTGTACATAAAACAGTGATTTGGGGGGCTAAATGATAAATAAAACGAAGTTCGGTGTCAATTTGCAAATAAAAGCAGACTTGAGGGTCTCTAGAGAACACGCGGGAAAGATGGGGACCAAACATGTAATAAACCCCTCAGGCCCAAAGCGCAGCAACAAGAGGGGACCAAATTGAAAACCAAAATAAAATATTGGGTGAGATTTTAAAATAATAAAAGTCCGATTGAAAATAATAAAAAAGCGGAAGGGCTAAAAGTGTAATTAGCCCTTCCGTCAAAAAAAACGCGGATCCTAGGTGGGCGGGTCGGATTCGGGTCGGATAAGGGCAAAGCAGCGTCGTTTTGGGGTTAAAAGCCGACCCCAAGCGGCGTCGTTTTGTGGGCTATAAAAGGCCCTAAACCCCAAAAAATTTCATTCTCTGCTGTTTTTTTTAAAAAAAAGTTTCTCTCTTCATTTTTTCTCTGCAGGGGGTGAGCTCGGCGAGAATCCGTGGGATTGGCGTCGCCGTCGTGGCTCAAACCACCGCCCACGGTGGCGGAAAAGGTAAAATTTATTTTTTATTTTTATTTTTTTATTTTGTTACGGTGTTTAAGTCAAGATATTCAGCGAGAATGGAAAGAGAAAAAAATAAAATAAAATTTTGGAAATAATATATCACCTCTTGACTCTCTGCTTCTCGTTCACGATCCGCTTTGTTGCTCTGTTTTTCTTTTTTGTACTTGAATCTTTGCTCTTTTTCCTTCTTATTTTGGTGTTCGAAACTTTGTTTTTTTTTTAGTATTGATTTCCAGAAAGAAAGAAGAAAATCACGAAAAAAAAGTCCCTTACAATGTGTTTTTCCTTGGCTTTTATAGCCATTACAAAAATTTTTTCACTGTTTCTTCTGCCATTGCTTCTTATTTGCGTGTTTGTCCATTTTTGCAGGGCATGGGGAGCAAGTAGAGCGGTGGAGGAGGGCGGTGGCGGTGGTGCAGGAGGCGGTGGTGTCGAGGTCGAGGATAGAAGCTAGGGGGTGGCGGCTAGGCTAGTTTTAGGGTTTTAGAAACCCTAAATTTTCTGAAAAATTTTTAATGTTTTGGGCTGTTGGACTGCTTGTAAATTGGGTTTGTTTGGACCCATTGTAATTGGGTTTTGATTGGGTTTGGGCCAGGCAATTTTTGGGCTTTGTACATCGTGCTTGTCCAGATAATTAGCCGTTGTCTCAATCGACAAAGATGGAGGCCTTGAATCTTAAGTATTCAAGTTCGAGATTCACTATTCGTAATTTTACTGGTAGGTCTTGAAATTTTATTATGTGTAACAGTTATGTATAAGTCTTAAAATTTTATTATATGTAATAGTCATGTATAAGTGTAGTTCAATTTATTAACTTTAGTTTAGATTATATCAATTTTTTTATTTAAACATGATCGCACTATTTTTTTATTTAAACAATAAATAAATAAATAAAAACTTTTGTTTGAGTATGCATTTATATATGTTCCCTTTCAAGCACTGATTTTTGTTTTAAAAAAGCATTAATTTAAGTAGTAACGTTCTATACATGTGGATGGATTTATTGGTTGTAGAATCTCTTACCCTAAATAAACAAAAGAATAAACTACATTTAAGACATGGAATATAAAAATGGGATAAGATATGGAAGTGGGTAGAACTAGTTTTCATAAATATTTTTAAACACATAATTATAATTTCGTAATTACTTGTAATAACAATAATTAGTTTCGATAAGTTAATATCTTGTTTGAGTATAAAATTACATTTTACTCCCTTTAAAATTTATAATTCAATTATAATGTTGGTAGAAAATAAATATAATTAACACGAATAAATTACAAGTTTACAATGAAACAACAAATAGAAAAATAATACAAATCCAAATACCTCCAATTTTACAAATAATCGATGAAACCAAAAGGTACAAATAAATGAATATTACTCACAGTTACAATGTTAAAGAATTATATGATGATGCATGAAGGGATTAACAGCCATGGTGGTCGCGCCAGTCCAGGAATACAAGTGAAGCACCATAATGAGCCAATGCACCCATCACTACCAAGACGTGAAATATTTGATGACTATGGCCGGTTAAGTCGAACCATCCGGGCTTGAACCGTTCCGGCACTCGGCTAACGTAGAACAGGGTCCCTGTCAAGTAGAATATAGCCATCGCAGACTCGTAGGCGAGGGTGATGTTGCGGCGCGGGTTAGACCAGTTGACAATTATGGCGTGGACACCGGGGATGATGCCGAAGAGTCCCATGGATGAAAAGAGCATGGCTCGGAACGCGCGGAATTTGTTGGTCGATAAGGCCGGTGATAGAAGTGTCACTATGGTGAACAAGCCTAGGACCGTGATCCCACCGAGGTAGATGAAGTGCCATTGTGGATCACACTGGAAAATGTAATAAATCGGTGGGAAAAACGATGTGATGATCATGGTAGTGATCCCGGCATAATCGAGCCGCAACAACGAGAGGTTCAGATGGTGCGAGTGGCACGAAAAGAGGTGGCAAATGCTACTTGATAGGAGGCAGAACATGGAACCGGCTAAGAATACGTAGAACGGCCACCGCGTTACCGGCGAAACGTCGGGTTCCGAAGCCGTTATTTGCTTTAAATCGACGAGATTCGTCGTTGTTCCCTGCAATTCTTCCAAATCAACTCCATGGCATAACCAAAACTAAACTTATACCAACAGTGATCAATGTAATTATCTATGAATAAATGCCGTACTCACCAGCAAGGGATCTTGAGAAACATTGCTGTCGCCACTAATAGGAAAAGAACTGCATCAATTAAGTAACATAAATACATATGTAGATACATACATACATATATGAATACATTCATTCATATAAACCAGCTCTTGTTTTAGTTCATAATAAGTAATCTCAGATTAATCACTAACAAATTAAGAAAAAAGTAGTGATTAATTATTAGCAATTACTGAAAAGGATTATAAAATTCGTTAAATTTAAGTACTAAAACCTGTAAACGTACCTGGTTAAGAAGGCAATGAGATCCGATACTTGTGGGACTTCAATCAAATTCGCCATTGTTAATCCCAAAAATAGAACAAACCCAAGTAAATGCCTAAACAGTTCATCACAAAAAACCAAAACCAAATTAGAAAAAAAGAAAAACCCAGAAATCAAAAACAAAAACCATTAAAAATAATAAATGAAAATGGGTTTTTGGTTTATCTTCTTCAACATACGTCCAAACATTAAGTGTTTCATTATGCCAACGAAAGATGCTAAAGAGAGCTTCCTTGAGAGGCCAATTAGCTCTATAATAATTCAGAATGAACTCGTTGTCCTTCATGAACTCTGGCAACTCCTTGAACGACACCAAACCATACGACGGCCGCGGAGACCGTACTCTTTTCTTGCATTTCTCCGCCTCAACAGGTTCAGAAACAAGCTTGGAATCGAGAGTCGGATCCATATTTCTGGTTTTTTTTTTCTTTTTTCTTCAAAACAACAACAGCTTGATGATGATGATGATGATGATCTAGAAGAACAAAGCTAATGACGAAAAACACTTAGAGAAAGAGAGATATTTATATTGCAACAGAGAGATTGAATGATGGAATGATGGATGAAAAAGAAAGCAACAAGAGATTTCGTTTCGGAGTTTCGTTGATAGATTGAAAAAGGGTTTATTTTAGGTGTAGTTCGGAGGAAGGCAGATAGCTTAACTACACCAACTGCATACATTTATGGAAGGAGAGAAAATAATAATGGTTGAAGGTTTATTTATGGTTTTAGTCCCTTTATTATTCTAAAATTTACAATTATTATACTAAAATTACAATTTAATCCCATTTCATTTATAATGTTATGTGCAACTTGATAGCAATATTAATTGCTATTGATGATATAGATTTTCATTATAAAGTATTTACATGGGTTATTTACATTATCAATTTTGTGGTTTAACGATAATTTGAATTCCTAAAATAGGCTAATAAATTATAATTTGAGATTTTCGATGTTAAAATTATGTCAATTTAAAATAAATAAATTAATTAGATTACATAAAATATTACTTTTTAAGATTAATATTTGACACATTATTAATAAAAATTATTTATTTTTAAAAAATTTAAACACCATTTTTAAGATTATTTTTATTATACTATTCGTTGAACTCTACTTAAGATAATTTTCTATTTATTTATTTTGACCAATGGCAACATTAGGGGCATAGGGGCCTCCCGGCAACAAATGGGAAATTATTCTTTTAAGCCTTTTAAAAATTGCATAATTTCAAATTATTTAACGGTAAATTTTCATTTTAGCTCCCTCTAAGATTTAAAATTCGGCATTTTTTATTTTTTGTTTCTCAAAGCTTCGGCCATATTGTGGGTGAAAGAAGTGTGAGGTGTATTTTATTTGCATGTAAAAGCAAAAGCAAAGTGTGTGGATATTAAAAAAAAAAAAAAAAAACCAATGTGAAGGGAAAACAGTTGTTGGTAGGTAATCATAAATACTGCATTAATGGTGACGTTTTTGCATTTGGGAATAATAAATGGGGAATTTGGGATATACCACCCTTTTAATTTAAGTGAGAATTTTTCATCTTTTTAACATTAAATAAATAATTTTTTTCATTAAATTTGATTTTTAAATAAAATTTACTATTTACTATTGATTTTAATTATTCAATAACAAAATTAAAAAGTCTCGGTCGGATTTAATCAATCAAGAGAGGTGAATTGAGTTATAAAAGTTCAACATCAATTGTCTAAGGACTTTCTCTATTCATAAACTTTGAAGTATTACCTTCTAAGGACAATGTATAATTTTTACAACTCCCTATTTTTTAAGACTGAGATAGAAATCTCTCTGACAATCTTTTACGATGGTTAAGATAGAACCATTCTAGCTTTCAAGGATCAACTTGTAAGAAACATGCCCTTTTTACTGAGGTGAATTTAAGTAAGAAATACCTCTCTATAGGATACGTGTCTTTGGCTTCTTATAGTGATTTTCAAGTATATTTATTTATAACCATTTAGACTCGCTTGAAAATACAAAAATTGTATTTTATATAGCAGCGTAGAAAAACTACTCGTTAAGTAGGGGGAATGAAGCCCTTACCCCTCCAGGCTCTAAATAAGCATGTGATTATTGACTTGAGGGAGGATCGATACTGCCCTAGAGGTATCGATCTTTATGCTCAGAAACCGGTTGAAAAATGCTTAAAAAAAAAACACTTTAATAAAATTTGAAATTATAGAAGTATATTAAGTAACAAAATATGCTTTAATGTCCTTAAATTGTATAAATTATATGTAGAACGAACTATCAAAATATACAACACTCCATGTTAGAATTTTTAGGACCTTACTGTACTAGTTTCAAATCTCACTATGTGAGTTTTTTCTAGTTAAATTTTTTTTGATTTAAATGATTTTTTATAGATTTTGAATAAAAATATTAAAAGAATAATAATTTTATAATAATATTTTTATTTTTAAAAATTAAATATTTTTAAATTAAATTATTCTTCCATTAACCTATAACATCAGTCCAATCAATAATTTAATAATACTATAGATAAATGTAAAAATTATCAAATAATTTTTAAAAATAAACAATGCTTATTATATGGAACCATGACTGCTATTTAGTAAATAAAACTCAAATTGTTTTCAAAAAATCAATTAAGCTCTTACAATCTTTTTGTACCCAATTGACCCTAAACTAATAAAAATAGTCAAATAGACTCTTTGACTAACATTTGTTACATTCATAGCTAATGTGATCATTAACGATGTTAATGTGGCGCTCCATGTCAACAACAGTTGCTGACATGATAGCATCATGTCAACTGCCACATCAGCAAAAAATAAAGTAAAAAATTTAAAGGAATATTTATTTTTATCGAAATGAACTTGGACATATTATTGTCCAAGTTCATTCATTTCAAAGCTTAATTTCTTTTAAAATTTTAATTTTTAAAAATTATAAATTTGTAAAACGTCATTAAAATTTATAAAAATATTAAATAAAGTTCAAAAATAAAATAAAAATAATTTAAAAGTTAAGTTCATAATGAATCTAGACAAATAGTTGTCCAGATTCAATGTAAACCGAATAATCATATGTTCAGATTCATTCAAGACGATTTTCTAAATTATATCAATTTTAAATGTATTAAAAATTATTTTTCTTTAAAAAATTGATATGTGTATCAATGTTTTAATTCTATTGATACCTTTTAGGATGTATAAAAATAAAATAAATAAATAAATAAAAATAATTTTAATTTTATTAATCATATGTGTAAAGTTTGTTTAACCTATGAATATATTCAATTATTTGAAAATGTTAGGCTATAAAATAATTGATACACCTTTTAAGATACATGTAATAAAATAATTGATACACTTTTTAAATGGATTATCCATACGATTAATAAAATTAAATTATTTTTATTTATTTTATAAAATATTTTTTATTTTTATACATCCTAAAAGGTATAAATAAAATTAAAACATCAATACACATATCAATTTTTAAAGAAAATTAATTTTCAATATTTTTAAACTTTATATAATTTTAAAAAATAATCTAAAATGAATTTGGACATATGGTTGTCCCAATTGACATTGTAAACTTAACTTTTAAATGGTTTTATTTTTAATTTTTAACTTTATTTAATATTTTATAAATTTCAATAATGTTTTACAAATTTATAAAAGTATTTTAAAAATAGTTTTAAAATTTTTAAAAGAAATTAAGCTTTGAAAATCAACCTGGACAATGGTTTTCTAGGTTCATTCCAATAAAAAATTAAACATTCCTTTTAATTTTTTATTTTTATCTTTTTGAATTTTTTATTTTTTGCTGACATGGCATTGCCATGTTAGCACTATTAATGACCACATTAGTGTTGTAATGGTCAATGTTAGTCAAATAGCTTATTTAGTCTTCTTTTTTTAATTCAGGGTCTCAATTGGATGAAAAAGATCACAAGGACTTAATTAATTTTTCCAAAAACATTCCCGGACCTTTTAAACCATTAATCCTAAATAAAAAGGTATGGCACCTTTTTTGGGGTTCAAATGACACCTCATGTCTTGATTGAAAGGTATACCTTTTAAGTAATATTCTTTTAGTAATTGTAGACGTAATTTTTAGAATTTTTATATAACAAACATATAATTATAGATATATTAGATTATGATGCATTATGTGGATAAATATATATATAATTAATTTTAAAAAACTGAAATTAAAATTAAATATGGCTTTAATTGAACTGGAAAAATTTAAGGGAATGAAAATTTTGAAATCATAGATGCCAACAATCTCTCCCTAACCCATAAGTAAGAGGATAATGTGGTTTAACGCACTTAAACCCACGTCCTCCTACATTAGCAACAATACCTATACCAATCAAGCCAATACTCAATCAGCACGTTCTAAATGGTACGTGAAAAAAGTGAGAATATTTAACCTATGAAACTAAAATTTATCATTTATAGTATATCACTTAAAAGAATGAAATTCATAGAGAAGAATTAGAAGACAATCATACGTTTATTTTGTTAACTTAAGTGTTTTAAAACTTATTGAAAAGAAATAAAATAATTTCTTATATTTGTGTGTGAAAATAAGAATTTATAGCAATTCGGAATTTTGAATACCCATTTGCAAGAATGGTAAATAGTATTGAGTCAATTTTATGCATCTTCTTAAGAAGAAAAAATATCCTTCCTAAATATGCTTAAGCTATACTTAAAACTAATTTCTTGCTCTGACTCGTAAAAAAAAACTTGCCACTTTCCTTGCGGAACTTATATATATATATAGATTATAAAGGAAGTGATTTACAATAATGTAAAATTAAAGTAATTTTATCATGATAATAGTGAAATTATAAATTTCGTAAATAATAGCATGGCTTTTTTATATCTCTTTTTCGTTGGTGCACGGCGTATGTGATTTATGCAATTATTAATGTTCGTATTGTTCATATTTATAGAGAAATTAATCAAACAGCTGATAGAATTGTTAAGTCGATTATGCGCGCATGATTACATGTTTGATACCTATTTGAAGAATTTGTTTTTGCAGGGTGAAATTAAAAAATATTTTAAGGGTAAAAATGTATAAAAATTTAAGGGGTTAAAATATAATTTTACTATTATACTAATGATTTTTTAAAAGTTAAAGGACTATATAGAAATTTTTCTATTTTTGGGTAGGGCACATGGCCCTGCCTGCCCCTTCTCTTCTCCTACGTTCATGGGCTGGTGTTAGTGCAGTTGCTTTACATCAATTATATTGATAAATTCAACTATTGAAGTCTATTGTCAACCTTAGATTCACACTCATGTAACTCCATCTCTCTCATACATTACCTAAAAAATTAGGTAACCTTTTTTATTATGCTTAATCATTTTAGAATGCTCAAATTAGGGTTTAACTTTTTAAGGGTTGTTCATATAAAGATTAAACTTTTCAAAATTGTCAAATAAGGGCCAAATTTTTTTCAAAAGTACTCAAATAAGGGCTTTTTAAATGTCGTATATCAGGTTTTATGCATTTAGCCTTTTAGGAAGGAAAATAGATAGTATCATTTTGATTTTTTTACATATATTGGTTGAATAATCTCATTATAGGTTCTGATCATATCTACTCTTTTCTAACGCAATGTTTAGAACTACCCATGACCCCTCCCCAACCCGTAAATAGAAAGATAATGCGCTTCAGTACACTACCTACATCCTCTTATATTGACAACAATATTCATGTCAATCCAACTAAAATCCAATCAACAATATTCGAATGTATTAATTGAATCTATTATACTATAACCCATTATCTACCTTTTTAATTTAATTTTTAATTAACCCAATTGTAATTTTAACAAATTCATATCTAAATCATATTCGAATATAATAATTATAAAACGAATTCAATTTTCAAAACAATTTGAGGATTTGGGTTTTATAAAAGTTGTAGATATTTCAACAATAGCCATCCATACATAATTTATGCATTCATGATAAGTTTTGTATATTATGAATTAATCAAATATAAACTTAATTGATGTTTGATTAAGTTAATATTATGAATTAATTAAACATAAACTCAATTAAAATAATCAAGAAAGAGCTTTGGTCCATGCCAAAGACAAAAATTAAGAATTCATTTTGGTGAAATTGTTGTTTTAATCCTTCTACTTTGCTTAAAATCGAGAATCAATCTTTATATTTTTGATTTGACATGATTTAATACCTCTACTTTTGTAATGTCATTAATAAATTCAAATAATCAACACCTTTAATATTCTTATTAAAATACTACCATTGATTTTGGATCAAAACCATAATTTAACCTTAAAATTTCTCATTTTTTTCTTAAGCAAATAATAAACATGTTAATCTAAAAAATTAAGGAATTAAAAAGCAAGATTTTTTTCGAAATAAAAAGAAGGATTAAAATTAAGAAATTGAAGTTTTATAGATATCAAAATATATAAGATTAGGCAATAGATGGCTTGGTTTAACCCGCAAGAAAGAGGTTTCCCAGTTTTAAAGTTTTAACTTCCAAGTTTTATTGAGTATGGAGTTTGCTTAATTTAATTTTACGTTAAATTTGGTCAATTTGTTGGTTGATTTATTTGTTTGATTAAAAGGGTAATTATTTTATTTTCATATTCGATTAATAGCATATTTGAATGAGTTAATGGCATCAAATATCTTAAAATTATGACTTTCGTTCTAACTTATTAGTCCTCAAACTTTAAAGCATTCTAATTACATCCTCAAACTATAAATATTATATCAATAATGTCCTTCTATTATTAAAATGTTATAAAACATAATTTTTAAAGAAAAATGAATATTGTAAAACTCTTGATTTTGAAATTTTCAAGATTTTAAAGAAACTATCGTTCACTCTCTCTCTCTTTTATTTTTACTTTATTTTTAATTTTTAATTTTAAAAGTTATCCCACAATATTTTACTCTTTTTAAATTTTCATTTTAAATATGTCACGTTAGATTTTACTTGTTGTTTTATGGTTAAGTTAATGGTTCCAATAATGAAAGGACTTGATTGATGTAATATTGATAGTTTAGGATGTAATTAAAACATTTTAAGGTTTAGGGACCGATTTAAAATGAAGGTCATAGTTTGAGAATGTCTGGTACAATTAACTCTATTTGAATTATTATTTAAGATGTCTTAATTTAGTCATTATATCAAATACAAATTTATACTGTCAGAATAAAAGATGTTTGAGGATCGCATCGAAAGAAAATATAATTTTAGACCTTTATTAAGTAAAACTCTTAATTGATATTATGCTTAGTGTTTTTGTTATTTTTCCCTCATATATTAAATATTTGTGTTAATTAATTAAATAATAAATTAACCATGGGGTTTCATGTGGTATAATAATAAATTTAGTCTATAATATTTACTCTTTTATCACTTTAATTTGATCCTTTTTTATCACTTTGGCATCCAATCTTTAAAATTTAGCCATTTTACTTTTTAAATAGAAAAGTAATTTGACCGTTAAAATTTTAAAACTATTAACATAGTTGTTCGCACGAAAGTATATAGTATCTCTTGTATGTAGGGGTGAAGTTGAAAACTATTTTTAGGAAGCAAATTTAAATTAAAAATTTTATGGGAATTAAAATTTAATTTTATCTTTATATTAATTAACTTATAACTTTATTATTTTTACTAAGGACTAAATCAAAATTATTATTTTTAAGAGATAGCGTATATTTTATCATATATTAACTTAACATTTACAAGTTTTGAAAAATCACTTACACGTGTTAGAGACATACCATGACTTAACTAATTGCATCCTCTTAATAAGGGTAGGTTTAGATGGACAATTGAGTGCGATGCGGTGCGTTTAGCTTACTTTTTGTCTCACACTATAGAATCGCTATTCGCTACAGTATTTAATCCAACCGTCACCGCTATTTTTACACTAACAGTAGATAAACGCACCGCCTATCCAAACTCACCCTAAAATACCAGTATTAGAAGACTCACTCAATTATTTTAAAAAATATTCGACATACAATTAAGGAACTAACAGCATTCTACCTACTTCCTTATCCACCCAATTCAAGGCTTCACTATCCATTTGGCCTATACCTATGTGCCTAAAAAGTTTCCGCAACACAACTATATCCTCTCAATTTGCTTGAAATTCCAACTCAGTGTCCACCTCTTTACCTTCAAGAGTTGTTGTTAAGAATTTAGCTAATTAGCAATTTACTTGTGATTCCATGCATTTGATCGAAGTATTCCTTAATTACTTCCGATATCTTAAACTCAGATGTTTGGAATTGAATGATCAATCTAATTTTTGAGGTACAGAAAATGATTTTAAATTAACCAAATACGACTAGAATAAAATATGGGTTCTGAAAAATTAGAATTAGAAGCTCTAAAAGTCGAGTTTTTAACGGACAAATCTATTTAAATAGAGAAAAGAAATTAAATTCATGTATTTATTAATAAACGAATTAAAATTTTAATTTTTTGATTAAATTATAATAAATTAAAATAAATAGATCAAATTCTTAATTTTCAAAAAATAGAACTAGAACGAAAAAGCATTTACTATTTGACAATTAAATATTAATTAGTTCAGAACCCAATAATATTCATTTACATGTGTTGTAGGTTAAAGTGTTTTGATCATATTTATTTATATATTTAGCCGATCTAAATGGCCCTAAGATTGTAGAAATAGATGCTTCTGAAATAGGATACGGTGGGATCCTAAAATAAGTTAAAGGAGGAAAAGAGCAAATAGTCTAGTTTACTTCCAGACACTGGAATCCAACTCAGCAAAATTATAGTACTATTAAAAAAGAAATTTTATCAATTATTTTATGCATTACAAAATTCCAAAGCGATTTGTTAAATCAAAAATTTCTTTTATGAATCGATTGCAAATCAGCAAAAGAAGTTTTATAAAAAGATGTTCAAAATATTGCCTGAAAACAGATTTTTGCAAGATGACAGGCAATTTTGAGCATATTTGATTTTGATATTGAATACATCAAAGGATAAACTAATTCTTTGCCTGATTTTCTCACCAGAGAGTTTCTTCAAAAATGCCACCCAAACTCCGAAATAAAGGAAAAGGAAAAATAGGAGAGTCATCCAAAACCCAAATTTCCTCAAAACCAAATAAGTCATGGTAATTAAAGTTGCCTACAGGGATACTTTGTCCTTGACATGCCTAACCCATGGCTAACCAAAACTGCATTAGAGAAGGGATAATCACCTGGTACCCTAATGCAGGCCCAACATTCAGTAAATACATTACACCAATCTTCCCAATCTGACTCTGACCAGTCAGATGAAGAACAAATTAACAAGATGACTTAGAACCAATCTGGTATCAGAGCCAAAGAGGAGTAGGTATTTTTAAGTTTTGAAAATATTTAATTTATTTTTAATACTTTCGAGTTCTGGTTTAACTGTCTTCATTAACGTATTATTATTTTGCTGAGTATTGATACATTATCCAGTTAGCCATGGGTTAGGCGTGTCAAGGACAAATATCCCTATAGGCAACTTTAATAATCCGGAAATCCTGATAGTAGAACCCTCTTGTAGGAAATAAAAAAACAAAGAATGTTTCCCTTCCTTAGAAGAACAAATTCTTCTGTAAGCTTTGCTTCCAATTAATCCTAAGAGTCTGACCAAACCTCAAACAACACTGTTAATGAACAAGAAGAACATTATGAAAATATTCCCTAAAGATTCGATAATTGGACTCTTCCAAAAGTTCCAACAATCCAAGTCTACAAGAAAACAACTTTTGAAAATTTAAATGCTTTTTGCAGTTACGTTATAAAAACAAAAGAAAGGAGTTTACCTATTCAAAAAGAATATGAAACAATCCAATTATTAGATAAAGTCATCATTAATAAACTCAAAGAACAAAAATACAAATATGTCCATTTTGGACTAGTCCAAGTTGGTGTCAAACCTCTTAGTGTTGAAGCCACTAAAAATACTTCAATTTTAATTGTCTTAAGAGACCAAAGACACATCATATTTAATGACTCATTATTAGGAGCCATAGAAACAAGCCTATGTACTAGCCCAATACATTTTAATTGTTATCCAAATTTTATGGTGTCTTTGACCGGCAAAAATATTTTACAATCTTTGACCCTCCAAATACATACCCATAACTACAAAATGCTCCCTAGTATATAGACTCCATTTCAAAGTTATGTATTCTGTAGTCAATACCAAGGCTTTACTCCAAAGCCCAAAAGGAGAAACCCTCTTAATAGAAACATATACTTCAAGATCTCATACCACAATCCCAAGAACAATATAGTGGCATGAAATAAACCTTCCTGATAGGTGGAAACTTGAGGGTGCTACAGACCCTGTGGCACCAACTTCCATAAAAAACACTTCATTCAGTGAAATCTCCCAACACCAAGATGGCACAGTTGAATTAATATTCAACAGACCACGAAGAATGCCTCTAAGACATTCATTCGAAATAGGAAGTACCAGCACAGCTTTTAGAAAGTTAAACTTAGAAGGAGAGTCAAATCCAGAAACACAAACGGCAGATTTTGGGACAGCTAGAGCCTCTGTCTCTTCTTTCCCAACAACATTTAGAACCAATTTACAAAGAATAGATAATTCCTCAAATAGAGCTCAACCTATCTATGCCAGACAAGAAGAGAGTCCCCAAAATTCACCTAATATGTCACCAACATATTCATCAATGACTAATAATGTAAGACAAGGAAAAAATTCAGAAATATTTATTTTAGAAAATTTTTTGAGATAAACAAAGAATGGTGTGGAAAGTACTTCTATTCCAACAAAATAAGCAAAAAGAGAAGATTACTTTAAAAATTATAATGGTAAAAAAGAAGGGCAAATATCCAAAATATGCCCAAATATTTGAAAAATTACGGAAATGGGCCAGTTTGTAGAAAATTTACGGGAAAGGGCCATTTCCCCCCAAAACGCATCCACGTCAAGACGTTTTGGGGATAAGGGCTAAAGCGTGCCTTATAGGGGCGCTTTTGTCCACCTCAAAAAGCGCCTACATGGACGCGTTTTGCTAAGGTGACAAAAGCGTCACGGGCAGCGCTTTAGCCCGTGTTTTTTTTAAAAAAGAACTATTCTAGAATATTTTAAAAATTTACGAGAATAAACCTTTATAAAGGCTCAAAGTGACAACACCATTTTTTTTAAGGTGTCATCAATTAATAAGGAAATATAACTTACAAAAGAAATCTTTATATAGACCCAAAGTCTCATTTCCCTTGTTTTGAGTAAAGTGGGATATGAGATATGTGTATTTATAGACTCATGAATAGTTTTGCAGCTTGTTCCTAAACAATGTGGGATTCTTTTCTCTTTTAACTAACAACATGAGATGATATGCTACACCATATATGATTTTTTACAAAATAATTTCTCTTTTTTTTTTAAAAATTTATTTAACATTTTCTTATATTATAAAAAACAAAAAACAAAACAACTCAAATATATTTTTCATAGATCACATGACAATTTACAGGAATTCTGAAGAAAGATGAAACCGAGACAATCGAACAAACAACAAAGATGACTAGTACTATAATGATCATTACACCTTGATCTTCAATAAAAACTCTACTGTAAAATTTGCTTCTTTCTCAACAAGATGAAGTATAATTTTCTATAAAGCTTGAGTAAACAAAGCTCAATCCTAACATAAATTATAAATATCTTTTTGTTTAGCTTATCTGCGCTACTTAACCTTTGATTCGCATGATTATGGTTTGTTTAATATTTTAGCTTGAAGATGAACTGCATTCATTGATTTGTAAACTTTTACAAAGAAATAAAGAAAAAGTCTCAATACACTGAAATTAAACTCAAAGATATACAAATTAATCCTAAGGAAACCATATTAATCCTAAGGAAAAAACATTAAAAGAAAGCCACCAAATCCACCATTCAAGCTACGTATAAATCCAATTGGAACATAATTAAAAATTATTATTTTTATAAAAATAAATTATATTATTACTCTTTTAAAAAAGTTCACACATATCATGATGTGACTATTTAATTTTAACATTACTTATTTATAAAATTATATTAAAATATATTTATAAAATATTTATTCATTTAATTTAAAAACATACTAAAATTCTATAATCAAGCATATCCGGAAGAAAAATTTAATAGAGGACCATTTTGTTGATCTTTGAAATATTTAAATATTAACTTACTTATTTTTCGGTACTAATAGAGAAGTGTCTCTCAACGAACCATCTTTCATTAGTTATCCATAAAAGATTGCTTGACATAAACAAAAATAAGTAAATAATGACATATATTAAATATATTGGGTAAATATCCCAAGTATAAGCATCAAAATACTTTATACAATATGAAAAATTGTCATGTGATCTATGAAAATATATTTGAGTTGTTTTGTTTCTTGTTTTTTATAATATAAGAAAATGTTAAATAAATTTTTAAAAAAGAGAAATTGTTTTGTAAAAAAAATCAAATATAGTGTAGCATGTCATCTCATGTTGTTAGTTAAAGAGGAAGAATCCACATTGTTTAGGAACAAGCTGCAAAACTATTCATGAGTCTATAAATACCAAGACAAATTACAAATTTTGAATTACAGTTAGAAATAAAACAAATTAAATTAGAACTTTCCCAACTTAAAATGGAACAATAAGAAATGAAAAACAAATGCAAACTTTAAAACATCAAATCCGAAAAAGTTCATGTAAATTGAACCCGAACTCGAAGAAAATACACAAGAATATATGATGGTTCTAATCAAGTATCTATTCAAAGTAATCAAGTTTCTATTCAAAGATATTTAATAAAATAAATATTGTCATAAATAATGAATTTCAATTAGAAACAATAGCACTTTTTGATACAGAGCGGACCAAAATCAAGTTAGAAGAGATAATTCTAACAAAATATTATGACAAAACATCGAATCTCTTAAAGCTGCAAATGGTATAAAAATTAAAATTACTTACAAAATTTCCAATGAAGAACTATCCAACAAGTTTAAAACTATTCATGATTGCAAAACTAATACACATATCTCATATAAATCCCATCTCATATCCCTACTCAAATATCTCATATCCCAATTTACTCAAGAAAATAAGGAAATGAGACTTTGGAGTCTATATAAAGATTTCCTTTGTAAGTTATATTTCCTTATTAATTGATGACACTTTAAAAAAATGATGTTGTCACTTTGAGCCTTTATAAAGGTTTATTCTCGTAAATTTTAAAATATTCGAGAATAGTTTTTTAATAATGGCTAAAGCGGCATACAGCAGAGCAGCTTTTTCCACCTCAACAAAAGCGATCCTACGTGGGACGTTTTTTTTTGAGGTGGCAAAAGTGCATCCTAAAGCGCTTAGCTTTTTATATCAAAAAGCGCTTAACGTGGACGCGCTTTTGGGGGAAATGGCCCTTTCCGGTAAATTTTCTACAAACTGGTCTATTTCCGTAATTTTTTAAATATTTGGGCATATTTTGGATATTTGCCCAAAAAAGAAAGCATTCTTCAAGAATATTATGAATTTATGAATACCCATAAAATTCATATAAAATTCTTTGAATGGTTTGAATAATATTATTCAGAATCTGTTAATACAATAAAACATAATACTATATGGCAAACTAATAAAGGAGAAGTTGAATCTCGACATCCCCCTTTAATGGAGGTTCAATATCTTCACAAAAATACTGGAATAAAAGCAACTCCTTCAAAAATAAGAGCTTCTGAAGCAGGAGAACAAATCTCATCAAAAGATATTAAAATGATAGTAGAACAAAACAACTATACAAATATCAGTCTTCATACAATAGGAAAACAATTAGATTATATTGAGAATTTGGTGAAAAGTCAACCGAATAAGAAAGAACCAATAAAAGAGGTAACGGAAAAAAGTTCTAAAGAACCAATATTTACACCTTATGAGATTTCAAAACCTTTCCAAAAACCCCAAAATGATTTCTTAACAGAAATCCAAAATAGACTTGATGCTTTGGAAAGTTACAAGTCTGAATTAATTGCACCTGATACCCCAATGCAAGCCCAACATTCAGTAAATACATTACACCAATCTTCCCAATCTAACTCTGACCAGTCAGATGAACAACAAATTAACAAGATGGCTTGGAAAGAACCAAAAAGATTATATTATCCAAAAAACCACTGCATCTGATCTTAGTATAGAAGAAAAACATGTTTTCCAAAATAAATACAATGCTAATGCAAATTATGAAAGGAATATAGATGGAATATCTGAATACAGTATTCTTAGTTTATTACAACAAATGACGATGGTTTCAAATGTTTATAAAACCCAAAACCAAAATGGATTAATCAGTGATCATGGAATAACCAATCTTTTAGTTGCTGGATTTACTAGTCAATTAAAAGGATGGTGGGATCATGCACTCACTAAAACCCAATAGGAAAAAATTTTAAAAGCAATAAAAAAGGATGATCAAGGAAAAATTATTTTAGATGAATAAGGAAGAGAAATCCAAGATGCAGTAGCAACTTTAATTTTCTCAATCTCTAAACACTTTATAGGAGATCCTTCTCATCTTAAAGATAGAAATTCAGAATTATTATCAAATTTAAAATGCAAAAAATTAACCAATTTTAAATGGTATAAAGATGTCTTTATGACTAGAGTTATGCAAAGATCAGATAACCAACAACCGTTTTGGAAAGAAAAGTTTCTAGCAGGACTTCCTACTCTATTAGGAGAAAAAGTTAGAAATCAAATAAGAGAAAATTATAGAGGTATTATTCCATATGAAAAGCTTTCATGTGGTGAACTAATTAGTTTCACCCAAAAAGAATGATTAAAAATTTGTTAAGATTTAAAATTACAAAAACAACTTTAGAAATAAAGATATCAATGTAGAAAAAAATTAGGATCATTCTGCCACCAATTTGACATTAGGAATAAACCTTCTTCTTCAAAAACATGCTGCACTGTAAAACAAAAAAATAGGAAAAGAATATTTCAAAATATTATAAAAATCCAAATATAGAAAATACGAAAAGAAAAGAAACAACAAAAAGCAGAGAACAAAATTGATAAAACAATAAAATGTTATAGATGTGGAAAACCAAGACACATTTAAAAATATTGTAAAATTAAAAGAAAAATTAATAATTTAAATCTAGATGAAGAAATATTAGAATAAAAATTAAATGAGATTCTCTTGAAAACAACTTATTCGAAAATGATACATCTACCGAAACAGAAGAATTACAAATAGACAAATTACATACAACATCTCAATCTTCTGATGATGAAAATGAACCCTCAATTAATATGTTAACCAAAGACCAAGAATTTATGATTGAAGTTATTGATAAAATTCAAGACCCATAACTTAAAAGAGAATACCTTTTGAAATTAAAATCCTCATTAAAAGATAAATCGAAAAAGAAAAAGAAATTATTTCTAGTCAATCACAAATGTATAATATACAAGATATAATATTTAATAAATATGAAAAAATAAAACCAAGACAAATTACAAATTTTGAATTATAGTTAGAAATAAAACAAATTAAATTAGAACTTTCCCAACTTAAAATGGAACAATAAGAAATGAAAAAACAAATGCAAACTTTAAAACATCAAATCCCAGAAAAAAGTTCGTTAAAGCGAACCCAAACTCGAAGAAAATACACAAGAATATATGATGGTTCTAATCAAGTATCTATTCAAAGTAATCAAGTATTTATTCAAATATATTTAATAAAATAAATATTGTCATAAATAATGAATTTCAATTAGAAACAATAGCCCTTTTTGATACAGGAGCGGACCAAAACTGCGATAGAGAAGAGATAATTCTAACAAAATATTATGACAAAACATCAGAATCTCTTAAAGCTGCAAATGGTATAAAAAACTAAAAATTACTTACAAAATTTTCAATGCAGAACTATCCAACAAATGTAAAAAATATCAAACATGTTTTTTAATGGTAAAAGATATTACCCAATATGTCATATTAGGAACTCCATTCATATCCCTACTCAAACCTTATAAAGAAACAAATAATTCTATCTCCACCAAAGTTTTAAACACTAAAGTAGAATTTCCTTTTGTAGAAAAATCAAAGATAAGAAATTTCAACTTATTAAAATCTTTATCCATCCATAATGGGCAAATCAATAATTTAATTAATCATAAACAAAAACAAATATCTTTTCTAAAAGAAGAAATATGTTTTAAAAATTGACTGGACAATTAAAAAAAAAGAGAAGTACAAAATTGTATAAATCAAATCAGAGAAGAAATGGAATCAACAATTTGTTCTGACATTCCTAATGCTTTTTGGAATAGGGAAAAAACACGAAGTAACATTACCATATGAAAACAATTTTGATGGAAGACAAATACCCACAAAAGCAAGACCCATACAAATGAACAAAGAAATGAAAGAATTTTGTAAAAAAGAAATACAAGACCTTCCTAATAAAAATTTAGTTAGGAAAAGCAGTTCTCCTTGGAGTTGTTCAGCATTTTATGTAATAAAAAATGCAGAACTCGAGGAACACCATGATTAGTAATTAATTACAAACCTCTCAATCAAGCCTTAAAATGGATTAGATACCCAATATCAAATAAGAAAGATTTGCTACAGAAACTTTGTAACGCAAATATTTTCTCAAAATTTAACATGAAATATGAATTTTGACAAATCCAAATAAAAGAAGAAGAAAGATATAAACCAGCATTTACTGTACCATTTGGACAATATGAATGGAATGTAATGCCTTTTGGATTAAAAATGCTCCATCTGAATTTCAGAGAATAATGAATGATATTTTTTACCAATATTCTCAATTCACAATAGTATACATTGATGATGTATTAGTGTTTTCAGAAAATTTAGAAAAACACTTCAAACATTTATCCATCTTTATAAAAGTCATAAAAAATAATGGTTTAGTAGTTTCTAAATCCAAGATAAGTTTGTTCCAAACCAAAGTAAGGTTTTTAGGTCATTACATTACCCAAAGAACCATTACCCCAATAGAAAGGTCCATAAAGTTTTCTAGTAAATTTCCAGACCAAATCCTTGATAAAGTCCAATTACAAAGATTCTTAGGAAGCCTCAATTATGTCATAGACTTTTATCCAGGTCTTAGCAAATTATGTAAACCGTTATATGATAGGCTCAAAAAGAATCCACAACCTTGGACAAATGATCACACCAATATTATCATCCAAATTAGAAAACAAATCACTAAGCTTCCTTGTTTATATTTAGCCGATCCAAATGCCCCTAAGATTATAGAAACAGATGCTTCTGAAATAAGATACGGTGGGATCCTAAAACAAGTTAAAGGAGGAAAAGAGCAAATAGTCCAGTTTACTTCTAGACACTGGAATCCAATTCAGCAAAATTATAGTACTATTAAAAAAGAAATTTTATCAATTGTTTTATGCATTACAAAATTCCAAAGCGATTTGTTAAATCAAAAATTTCTTTTACGAATCAATTGCAAATCAGCAAAAGAAGTTTTACAAAAAGATGTTTAAAATATTGCCTCAAAACAGATTTTTACAAAATGGCAGGCAATTTTGAGCATATTTGATTTTGATATTGAATACATCAAAGAAAAAAAACTAATTCTTTGCCTATATATATAAATATATATATATCATATTTATATTTAAAATATTATATATCTATATTATTATTTAAACTCCTGACTGAGTTAGTGTCACAAGTCAACCAGATACCAATTTAGTTATGAAATTGCAAGAATGTCCTTTCGTAATTAAAATAAGTAATATTATTTGAAGGTATTTTAATCTTTTCATTTAAAAAACTAATAAAACTATGCATATAATAAAATTTGAACACACGCCAATTTCATTAAAATAAAACTTTTAATTTACCTCCGTAAGTTGTATATCTTAATATTGTATTTGATTAAATTGGTGTCAAAAGTTAACTTGATACCGACTCAAGATTGATGAAGATAAAAATATTTAATCTAATTTTATCATTTTAATAATGTACATATTTCATATGTTATTATTAGGTAATTTCAAATCATACATTTCATGTTATTTTTAAACACACATTTGTACTTTAAATTAGGGATATTCAAATTTCAGTTAAAATCGAATTAACAGACCGAATAGATTTAATTCGATTAATCAATCGGTTAATCGATATAATTTGGTCGGAGGCCGGTTAATGATGTTTTGAAAGTTCGGTTATCGGTTAATTCGGTTCAAAATTGGATAATTAATCGAACTTAATAATTAATATTACAATTTATATGTTGTTTTAATTCGAATAATTCTATCAAATGAACATTATCAATTTATTTATTTTGATATGGTTTATACTTGTTTTAACTAAAAAAATAAAAACATATAACTTAATTCGATTAACTGATCGAATTAATCAAATATTTCTGTTCAGTTAATTTCTTTGAAAAAAAATCGGTTTGGTTAACGATTAAAGGATTAAAAAGTTCATTTAATTCAGTTAATACTAATTCGATTCAGTTAACTATTTGAGCACTCTTACACTAAATTTGTAATTTTTACACACGTACGCGTAAAATAAGATTTCTAATTTATTTAAATGCTTTTTCTTATTATAATATATTTTTAGATGTTGCATCATGTTTTATGTCATATTATATTTAAAATTTTTAGCTCAACAATTTTTTTTTCTTTTAGAATTTTAACTCAACAAATTTGAATGTGTGACTTTGAGAATTTAATAATGCATGATTAAAAACTAAAAAGTAATGGCCCGACGGTAAACCATCCAAAATCGACCTGTCAATTGGACCACCTCACCAAGTTGCAGTCTCCACTTGCCCAGTCAACATTATGTCGACCATTTAAAGTAAAAGAATATGTCAAGAACACCAAAATATTTATGAATTTATATTTCGAATCGATTCTACTCAAATTTTATATATTTTAGTATAATTTTCTTAAGTTTGACGCTGGTTTTTTTTTTTTGAGTTAAATTATGAAGTAGAATTTTAAAATTTTCAATATGCTCCAAGTTATTGTAATTTTTATATATTTAGAATTTAATAATTTATTTTTATTTTAAGAATTTAACATCTCTACTTTCTAAATTTAAAAATCGGGTCTAATTGTTACTGTAAAATTCTTCTATTAAATTTTTTGATTTACATTTTGAAATTTTAAAAAAAATCTCGCTTGATATCCATGTGATAAAAAATGATATTTGTAATGGATTTAAATTTAACAAAGAACTTTAACAATGGTAAAAACTATTAAAATTCACATAAGCTTTTTAATTAGAATAAAATATTTAACCATTATGTTATAATGTAAAAGCATAGAGAGAGATGGACGTGTGTCATGTAAAGAAGATGTTAAATTATAAAAGTTGATGTATTAAATTATATAAAAGTTAAAAGTATAGAGATTAATTTTTAAACGTAATATAGGGATCAAAATTACAATTTGACCATTGTTATATAACTTGACTTGTCATATCAAGATAGATTTTTGTATTAGAAAAGAGTTTTAAGAACAATTTTTGTCTGCATTTTAACCGAAATATTGGAGGATAATAACTATATGAATTAACTAATGTCATTTTAAAAGTAAAGATCCAAATTATTATGTTAAATTAAAATTAAAATATAAAGATTAAATCCTAAATTTGATTATAGTAAAAGAATGAAAACAGTAAATTTACCATTTTATCTTTTCACTTTAATTTGATTATTTTTAGTCCTCATCAAATAATAACAGTTAAATTCATTAAGTTTTACGTTGTTTTCAAGATCTGATGCGACAAACATATAATTATATTCAATACAAAATCTTTTTGTTATTTCCACTTATCACTCACTAAAATTACAATTAATAGATTAGCTGTTGTCATTTGCACCGAGACTAAAATTTCAGATTTTAAAAAATATAGGATCCTAGAATGGTCCAATTGGAAAATATAGACTAAATTTACATCTGTACACATAGTACAAAATTAGTAATTGAATTTAACCAAACAGATTTAACTGTTAATGTTTGGGTTAGGGCTAAGATTTTAAAATTTAAAAAGCATAGGGATTAAAATTGACCAAATTGAAAAGTCCAGGGACTAAATAATATCCACATTGGTATTAGATTATTATGATAAGAACAAAGCCAAATACAGGCTTGAAGGTAGTCCAATTCCACACATTTTTAATGATACAACAGCCATATATAAATTCAAGTTCACCAGCTGGTATTCAAACTTTATTTGCTGCAAAACCAAACAGGAAAAGGACAGTTTTGAAGGAATGTACAAATATCAGGGATATATATTTAGATTTTTTTTTTTTTTATGTTTCAGGGTAATAAAGAAAAGGGAAAAGCTATCAGCCTTGTGAAGTCCATGGCTTAAAGGTATGTTTTACTAGTCCCGAGCAAGCGCTGGAGAAAGTACGGTAGGTGACCGGAGTTTGCTGAGAATCTTGAATGGAGGCCTGCCCTTAATGTTTCTTAGCTTTTGAGTAAATTCTCCAAGGATTCTCGAACGTCTGTGCTCGTGCAATCTTGAGATGTCTGAAGAATGTTGGGACTGTCGACGGGCATGACATCAGAGAGCGGATAATTTCTGTTGGCGAGCAGTTGATTGCTTGTTTTGCAGCAAATTCCTTTCAATATTATGCTTTTATGCACCCCACCAAGCAAACCTTCATAATCTGTGTCCCCGGAATCTCCAACAAAAACCACCATTTTCGACAGGTCGATGCCCCACCGAACGTATAAATACCTGAAATGTGTGTTTGGGATGTCATTGGATTGATATATAGTTAATTAGGATAAGTTTAAGAACAATTAAAAGAAAAAATCCCAATGAGCAAACATGAAAACAACCATTTAAAGATAAAAGCAACTGACGGCCTGAGGAAGATCGGGAAGAGAAAGAAGTTCAAGCATTAACATTTCAAAGCTGTTTTTATTGACTAAATAGAACCCGTAAATATTCCCCATGAAGAAAAGGGACGGAGAAAGAAAAGGAGAAAATTGCATTGCTTTGTTGACAACACATTGAGAAAATATTGATCAAAACAAACTCTGACTCGGGTGTGACAGAGTGTAAGGCATGGATAAATGGCCTTAATGGGTTGTTCAATTTTTTCTATATATTTGGAGTCTTTGAGGGTCATATCCCCTAGTCATATCTGAATATGTTTCGGACACATGTGTCAAACATGGATATTCAAGCAACATGGTCCGCTGGTAGAGTTTCGGACTCTTAGTTCCGGTAACCAGGGATCAAACCCCAGCAGCATTAATTGCTTATAATAAAAGAAACATAAAAACTCTACCTGAGGGCTTGAGAACGAGATGCCAAAACCGGAATAACATTTATCCTTGTTCCATTTCGACAATAAATAACATTACAACGGAGAGCTTGAATTCTCAGCGACTTTCGTAGCTCTTTAACAGGGGGAACCTGAGAAGAACATAAACATAAAATAGATGTTTCCCATGATATCATAAAGAAAATCATAAACATATGTGAACATATGATCACATGCTAGACAAGTTAGAAATGTAAAGTCGAATTTATCCTTAATGAAAGAAAACTTACCCTTCCTGCATTTTTCACTTCAAAAGTGTAGCAATAATTGGTCGAAAGGTGTTCAGCTACAGTGACAATATGCTCCTCATTCCCTTCCATCTTATCAGTAACAGATCCAGCCCAACGGACCAAAGTCTTTCTCAATCCTTCCCCACCCCAACGATACTCGATGTGTGAGTGGTAATAGAAGTCAATTACAAAGGGACCATCTTCAGGGTTAATAGTTGAATAGAAGAGATCACTACCGCTATTGCAGATGAAAGCATCAAAATCATTAGCGTTCAAGCCTCCAGAGACTAGAAAAGACTGTATCTCAGATATTGTCATGTATGTTGACAATATAAAACCTATAGAGCCTTCAATCCTTTCTTTTTCGACAGCCTCAAAAACCTTTCTGATAGCATCAAGAAGGTCTTCATTGGAGTCGGAGTCCACAGCAATGACAAAAATATGTTTCCTCCTCCTTAATGCTGGAAACTTACCTGTGCTGGAACCATGGTCAATTCTGTCTCCGGATCCAGCCTTTCTTTGATCTTTTAAAACACCTTTTGACCATGATAAAACGGCATTCTCCAACTTACTCTTTCGGTCATTCCCTTCGGAATCTAAAGAATTATCATTTCCACTAGCTCCACTCCTATCTCCATCCATTGAAAACTTTAGGTTCAAAGAAATATCATGTATATCTCTCAATGAATCACTCGGTGAATCTGTTTCTGAACTTTCACCTCCATCATCACTCCTTTGCCACTGTGGATGCCTTGGTTTGCAACTGGCAATTCGAGATAAGTAAGTTTTACAGTGCTCTGGCCATGAAAATAGGTGAATGTTCTTCAAACCATTTTGACGGCATCTTGCCCAGAGATGCTTGTCTGCAACAAGCTTCAGAAGAGCATCAGCAATAGACTGCTGGTCATGAGGATCGACAAGAAGACCATTGTCAAGCACCTGCGAAACATCTCATATTGATTATCACCGCTGTGATTCAAACTTCGGATTCTTGCAAATGCTTGTGATTCTCTGATGTCAAGTAAAAAACAAAATATTTGATGAGTCATACCCGATGTATGTCAACAGGACCTCCGTTTTGGTGGCAACAATAGGCAAACCATGAGCTGCAGCCTGCAACAAAAGAGCCAAAGTCATAAATGGTTCGGAAATAAGATGAAATAAACACTATTTATAACTTATTTTGCAGAACACCTCGATCAAAGTAAGCCCAAACGGTTCAATAAAAGCTGGATTGATGAAAACACCCTGCACAAGAAGATTGGATAAGAAAAAGAGGTAGGCAAATACTATTCAGAGAGAATTATGAGAGCTTATAACAACTTTATAAGATATTGAGGCCAAAGAATCAACAAGAATACTAAGATACCCAAACCAAGTGTCTTAGTGATAGAATAACAAAACAATCCAAGTCACATCCCTTCTCAACAAAAGACAGAAATTCCACAATCTAAATATCAATTCTCTAAATAATACATATAAATTGGCATGGATAACAACTGCAATGACATAGTCCTTTCACAAATAAGATAATACAAGTAAAATGCAGTTATTACAACAATTTGGCACTGGGAACCAGATAAGAGTTTTGTAACAAGAGACCAAATAGAAAAGGTAAGTTCAAAGCATGCACACTGCAACGGAAGTAGCCCAAAATATCAAGCCATCTATGAGTTGAAAATACACTAAAGGAAGAAATAAAATATTACCTTTGTCTTTGCTGCTAGTCGGTAGATATCAGGAACCTCAAACTGTTTATGGTGTTTAGGATATGCCACTTGTCCGTAAAGATCATATTTGTCAATAAGCTTAAGCACTGAGAGAAGAACAGAAGCATTTGTGCTTGACATTTCATCAATTCCATCTCGGTTTCCCATGATTAGCGTCTATAGAGCACCAAAGAAAGAAAAAAGTAGAATTAAATGAAAGCAGCAATAAAAGTGCTTCAGCTTTCCAAAAACTGTCAGTAAGAGGAAGGCTCATTAGTTATTCAAACATACAAGGTTTGCAAGCTCCCGTAGTGGACGACATTCACCGAAAGCTTTGACCAACATAGTGATGTTCTTTTTGGGATCTGGTCTAGCAAGGGCAAGTATCATAGGCTTCCGAGGATTGCTGAAGAAGCGCATTATCTACAAAATACCAAGTTCAAAACTAGTACCAATTTGACGGTAGCAAGAGATATAGTAGTATATCTTTGGGTTTGGGCACATTAAAACAAAGCACTTCGTAATAAATGCATAAGGAATGATTAGAACCTCGGACCAGATAGGCGGATCAGGGGAAGATGGATGTTCTTCGTTTCCTTCTACCTCACCATCCATATCACCATCTTGTGGGACAATATGATGGAATTCCATTCCTGGAGGAATTATCTGAACAAAAAGACAGATACATAATCAACATCCTCAGAAATAGGAAGAGAAAAATCATGTTTGCATGTTTATCAGAGTGAAGCAAGCATCAAACAATGGGCCTGGCCCTGCCAAGCTCAAAGAAATAACATACTACACATGCAATACTGCCCATAAGCCAAGCTCAAAGCTGAGCAGCACTCTTTGACATTTAAGAAACCACCTTGCAAATTTTAATGTTTCAGAACTTACAACCATGCGAGGCATGAACCTTCCATAGCAGCTGACATTACGTCTGATCCTTGCACGCAGTTTACGTTCCAGGACTGGATCAAAACCATCATATAAACGCCATTGTTCATCTATTTCCTGTCTAGTACTGGTTATGACTATTTCAGAGGCATCCAGAGATAATTCTTCAGCCTCTATTCGACGCATAATTTTGTATGTTGTATTTATTTCATCCTTTGATAAGCGGCCCTGCTTTAAAAGTTGTTCCAACTTATCTCGTCCAAGTGAGTGGCCAGTAAAAAGCATTGGTACATTTAAAGCACCAGATAGAAGAGCAGCAGAGTCGCCTGCATCTGCGTAATGTCCATGGATGGCAACAGGCCAGACTGGTTTCCCGCTACCAATTTGCTCACCAAGAACATGAGACATCTGTATTATGTGGCTAAGTGCACCATCAACAAATTCAGGGATGTGAGGCCACAGAAGTTCTTTGGGAATATATTTATCCTTTGGACCAAATGGTATTCGTACAATATACGCACCGCTGCTCTCTCCCATCTCATCCATAAAATCTTCTGAATTTCTTGGTGTCAGCATCTCTGTGGGTTCACCATAGCTCCAATCTACATCTGGTGTCGCAACTTGCCTAGTAAGCAAATCAACCCGATAAACTCCTGGCATTGAACCCAATGCCCTTGCAAGTTCCACAACATACTTAACCTATAGACAACAAAAGTTTCATCACTTATCAGCATATGTGATAGGATGAGTTTTCTATGACCGGAATTAGAGAGAAAAGTTTCGACAACCTAATTACCTGACCACCGGTATCAGAATCCCGACCAAGCTCCATATTTTCACCTCGAATTAGACCATGAAGGCTGCATGGAAACTAGTAGTTAAGAACATTGAATATCATCAAGACTGTATGAACTGTCACAATTGGTTTCCCCCCCACCCCACCCCCACCTCCCTTCCTTTACTAAATTTCCTTTCAGAATCTAACTGATTGCTTTTATGCTAAATTATACCGGAATTTATGTTAAAAAACTAAACCACTAGAGTTCTGTTCATGCCTTATTAGTACAATGTATAGCTTTTTCCCCTTCTGTTGACTAGCCCAAGTCTCCATTGCATCAATAGAATTGATTCTAGGCAATCTGCCTTTGTTGGTCTCTCCGTGAGCCGATACATCACTAACAATATCTCCTTTCTCCCCTTCAGATAAGTCTTCAGACATATCAGCAGTTGCTTCTCTGCGGCCTCTTTCACGTTCAAGACGGCGTTTAGCCTTTCTTTGGGCCAACTGAGACTCAAGCTACAAAAGAAAGAAATATCAAATTAATCACAAAGACCAAAAAATCTTTTACTATATTAAGATGGTGAAAAATCAAATTTTCAAGTTTACCAATTATTATTAATCATGTCAACCACAACCCTGTGAAGGGAAAAATTATACATTTAACTCTGAAGTCAAACGAAGTCTCGTTAAAAATTTCTTCATTAGTTAAGCAATGGACAGGAAACTCTCATTTTGTTAAAAAAGTCAAAACAACTCCAACTCAGCAACTTAATTTTGAAGAAAGAAAAACAAATTAGACAGCAAATCAACACTGCACATGAAGAACACTGAAAAGTTTTTTATGGATAAAGCCAAAGTGCTTTTTGTTTTCTCCGAAACGTGTTAAGTTGAATGAAATTAGCATTTTGTTTTCTCCGGAAAACGTTAAGTTGAATTAAATTAGCATTTTGTTTTCTCCGAAACATGTTAAGTTGAATTAAATTAGCATTTTGTTTTCTCCGAAACATGTTAAGTTGAATTCAAAGAAAAAGCCATTTATGTTTAGCGATTAAGCATTGAGGAAGGATCAAGCTTAGGTTGCCAAAACACCAGCTTAAGGGTGGATTTGAATGGGCGGTGCGTTTACCTGCTGTTAGTGTAAAAACAGCGGTGGCGGTGAGATTAGATATTGTAGCGATACTGTAGCGTGAGACAAAAAGTAAGCTAAACGCACCGCACCACACCGCACTTAATCGCCCATCCAAATCTACCCTAAGCCTGCTAATTCAACAACAGTAAAGCTAGATAAAAAAAGGCTCTGTTTGCTTGTGGCTGTACAAATCATACGAATTACTTTAAACATTACTATTTTTTCGTGTAAACGCACTTTTTTTGCCTTTCGCTTGTGGAAGCAAAAGGCAAACAAAAAAATGCTGCAAACAAAATCTTCTTAACAAGGTTATATTGACTGAGTATCAATTGTTAGAGAATTGAAAAATCCTATACAAACCCATTAAATAACATTCCATCAAGGCATCAACCCCTTCAACAAATCAGCTAGACTCACCATTTTTATCTCACATTTTTCACTAACTTTATAAGTAGACGAATTCAACCCAAAATATCAAAAATAAATAAATAAAAACAAAATAAACCCCCCGATCATATTATGCTTCACATTCCATTCCAGCCACAATCCATGATCACTCCACATTTGAACATCTTAAATCACAATCCAAACATGGTGAATAAAAACAAAAAGCCATCCAAAAAGAAAGAAATAAACCAAAGAACCTGCTTCTTCTGCCGAGCCAAATTCCAAATCCTCCAACACATATTCTCCAATCTAGTGTTTCTCTCTTGAGGACTCCTCGTTGCTTGAGCCTATAGCAACCATTTTAAAAAAATCAGCTAAAATCCATAGTAAAAAAAAAACATAACACAATCCACCAAACATAACAAATCAAAGAGCACCTTAACCCAAGAACGATGAAGATCAGTTTCATCGAATCCAGTAATGACCTCCTCCACGAAATAACGGGTGGGGCTGAACCTACCTCGTTCCCGGAGCAACAACGACGATTTAGCATCGTCTAAGTTAGGACCCACATCCAAAATCGCCTCCAAGTAACTATTTATCCAATCGTTACCCGCCATTTCCTTGAAGGGAAGAAGAACGGTGATAGATTGAATGAAAGAGAAGCTGAAACAAGGTGATGGGTATTTCTTTTTGTGTTTGTGTGTGTTACAGGAAATCGAAGATGATGATGGGTTAGTTAATGGAATTTGTTTCTTGCTTACACGATAAGGACACTATTGCAAAAAAAGCTGAAATAGTAATGGCTATGCACAGTCTCCAGAGTGAATCTAGGACTAGGAGCAAAGGAATATTACGTATTTTCTTTCGTTTTTTCGGTTTAAACGCAGTCTTTGTCATATAATGAAATTTTAATTTGATTATATAAATATATATATTTGTCGTCAATTTTGTATATAGCGATTTTCATAAGAAAAAAATCTTAATAATTGTAATTTATTTTTACTAAATGATATTTTATTAAAACTCCTCGACGAATTCAGAAAATTTTTATTATTTTAAAGATTTAATATAAAATTTTACATTTTAGAGAGATCGAATCCCTACAACCCTTAATTACGCTGAAAAATTTAAAAATGGGTTATTTAATAATTTTTAAATTTCATTGAGTTAAATATATATTAAATAATAATATTATAGGTAAAAAAGGAAAAATATAATGTAGTTTTAGGGATAGATTTTATAGCATTTATGACAAATTTTTCCTTTTTAACTTTGCCCAAAATTTTTAAAAGTAAATAAAAGAGACCACACTTTTTAAAAGGGAAGTGAAAAAATCATTACCAAATAGTTCAATTAAAAGTTGAAAACTTCAAATGCAAACATTCTTTTTTTATAAAATTTAAATAATTAACGCGACTAACACGACTCAAGTCCAAGTTATACTTACGGCTACGAATACTCTTAACCATCAGACTATCACATGGAATTTAATTTATATTTTAAACTTAAAATTAATTCAATTCATAATTTTTTTTAAATAGATAAAATTATATTCGAGTCTCATCATTTCATATATTATATATAACAAAGTTCTGTATAATAAAAATAGCTAATCATATTTATTTACATTTTTAATGTGTAAGACTTTTCATTTGAAATTCTTATTTTCAATTTAGATAAATTACTCTTTCACTCCTTACCTTTTAATTTTCTAAATTAAATTTATTTTCTTTAAAATTTTATATTTTAAATATAAATTTTATTTTTACTTAATTAATAAATTTTAATATTAAATTATTAAATTATTAAGCTTTAATAAAGTTTTTTTATAAAAGAACATATATTAATAATTATTATTAAATTAAATCTATAGTTTTCAAATAAAATAAGAGATAATTATATTCATTGATTAAGAAGAATAAAGATAAATATAAAATTATTAAAAATCGAATATTATTAATTTTAAAATGTATATAAAAATAACCTATAAAAATTTATTAATAATATTTTTAAATTATTAAAATGAATATTAATATTTAAATCATGATAATTTTTCATATTGATTTAATTTTTGAATTATTTAAATATTTTTGAAACATTTTGTAATTGCTTTACTTATTCAATTTTAATGGTTTTAAACAAAAATTAATCTCTATTTAGTAAAATATTTTTAAATTATAATTTTAAATTTTAAATTTATAAAATAATGGAATCATTTATAGCATATTCCAACATTTATTTTATATATTTTTAAAGTTTATATCATATAATCATATTAATTAATTTGTAATTTATTTACTAATAAAATTTTCTTTTTCTTTTTTGACAAAGGAGAAAATTTGTGCTGTCAAATCAAATAATAGAAGGTGTTTTGTTTCCTAGAAAAGTCCAGACCAACTGGCCTAATCATATGATATAATGCATGTGTATCCAATTTAAAAACAACATTTATGGTATGATGATTATTATTATTATATTTGTTTCAATATGGAACGTTGGCATATGTACGTGTCAGATTATTAGTGAAATCACTTAAACTTTAAGACGGTCCAATTAAATTAATTATTTATAAAATTAAGTTTATTTTAATATTGTTTCAATGAAACGTTAAGTATATGGTTGACGACGACGATCATTGAATCTGTTCACAATATTTAGAGGTCCGGTGAGATCAGATCGGATTAAATTTATGTATAATTATTTAAATTTGAGTCGATCTAAAATATAAGTTTTAAATTTTGTTTAAATTTATAGATTTAATTTTTAAAATAAATATTTTTATTATTGGTTTTGATTATTTTTATTGAAATAATACTTAAAATTAATAATAATTCCTTCTCAACTCATAAATAGAAGAATAATACACATCAACGTATTTAAATCTACGTCCTCAATTGACTAATCTAATTTAGATTTAATCCAATTTGAGATGTATTCTTTTATAATTCAAACCAACAAATTTAAATTTTAATAACTATTTAATCAATAAAATTGATTTCACGAGAATTTAATTATAGATTGAATCAACATTAATTTGAGTTGTATCTCTTATTAAACCTACAATACTTGATTGAAAATATTTAACTGAAATTATTTTAGTTTCAATGTTTAATTCGGTACATGAATTTGACTTCAATGTTTAATTTGATATCGAGATTAAACGGTATTATGTGGCCCAATGAATATTTGACATATGTGCTATAGTAAAAAAAAAAAAACATAAGCACTTAATTAGGAGAAAAAAAAACTAGGGATCAAATTGAACATCACAACCAAACTTAGATGCTTAATTAAGAAAGAAAAATATGAGTATCAATTTGAAAAACCTTGAGATACTGGAGCCAAGCTCCAGTATCAAATTGAGAAAAAATTTAACTCAAATATCAAATTGAACATTAAAACTAAATTTAAGTACTAAATAATAAATATAGTATTTTATTTACTCGATTTTATTCAAAAATATCATTTTCAATATTGAAAACTTCAATTTTTTAATAAAAGAAACAATCAATTTTAATAGTATTGAAAAAAAATCAAATTGAATTGCTTGATTAGATTAATCAATAGTCACAAATCCTTACAATTTGGTCCTTATCTTATCAAACAAATAAGATATTGATGGCCAAAAAAAAAAATAAACCAATAAAAAATGAGTGAAGGCATTATTTCATACTAGGATAATTCAGATAATTAAGAGTTATTTCAACCATAATTTGATATGTGCCGCCAAATTAAGTATTATTTGAATATGGTCAATTAGATTAGATAATGTTGGAGAAATTATCTTATGGACTTTTTCATCACATTATTCACGGTCTTTTTAATTATTAAATGACATTTCAATCAATTTTTTATATTATTGATATATACTTTTGTTATTTTTTTACCCTGAACCTTGAATCATGAACTAAAAACCCCGATCCTTGAATTAGAGTTTAAGATTTGAGGTTTGAGGTTTGGGGTTGGGGTTTTGAATTCAAAGTAAAAAAATTGATTTAGGGTTTGAGCTTCAAGGTTCGGGTGCAAGGTAAAAGAATTATCAAAATTATGTATCAATAATATGAAAAAAATACTAAAATATCATTAAATAATTGAAAAGGGCCATGGATGATGTGGTGGGAAGAGTCCATAAAATAATTTCTCGATAACATTGAGTAGAATATGAATATTTGCAAAAGATACACAATTACGGGTTGAATATAAGATTACTTTGTTTAGTTTATTTAACTGGAATGCAATATACATGTACTTAGTTAACGAAATTTAAGATTATCTAAAAGAAAATTTTACTAAATTCTCCTTTGACATAAAATTTTTGTTTTTATAAGTTTAATTATTTTTAGTATTAAATTTTCATAAAATCATAATAACTTTTATTTTTATTACACGTCGATTTTATCATGTGAATTCAATTGAACAACTATTGAACCGATAGTTTATTTATATGGTTTATAATTGTTTATTTTATGTTCTATTTAATACGATTTGGGGAATTTCAATTTACTAAGATTGATTTTTTTTTTGAAACAGACAAAATTGTTCACATTTATAGTAATATCGATTTTTGGGTAATTTAAGATTTTATTTAAAAAAAAAACTATCGATGCAATTTATTGGATTACTCAACTAGCCCAACATCAAAATTCAAAATACATCGATGCAACTTGTTGAATTACCCAGCTACCCGATATAAATGAAAGGAACCTCAACACCCATTCGTATCGACTTCCTTCAATAAATTATTCACTCCTTTTATTTTTAACACAAAATTTTAAATCCTAAATTATTTCTTTGAAATATTTAGTTTTATTTGTAGTATAGTTAAAAATATAATTATTTTAACAAACAAAGATATACTAAAATAATTAAAATTATCTAAATAAATATTAATTTATATAATTGAGGACTATACAAAAATACCCTTAACCCTAAGTAACACTAACTCCAATAACAAAACTAGAAAATAGATGAATTAAAATGCCAATCCACCCTGATTACTGAACAATGATAATTTTATTAATCACTTCGAGATATTGCATTTCCAAGCAATGAAACTTCATCTCTTGCAAATAAGGTGTAACATTCGAAAATTTTTTACAAGAAGAAAATAAGATAGTATCTTGATATAGTAAAATAAATAAATAAAATGATAAAAAGGAAAATTTTGAGTTATGTCAACATTGGGAAGTATATTATGACATATTAATTCAAGAACGGATTAAATCACAAAAGTGAGAAAAGTTTTGTTGCCCAGAGTAAATACTTAAAAATTAAGGAGTTTAAAGTGTAAATATGAAAAAGTTAAAGGACCAATAGTGCAAATATTTTATGGTGGAATGATCTAGAAACTAAAGAAAATGGATGAATTACGACCAAATTGAATATGTGAAAAATTATGAGAGATTAAATTGTAATTTTACCAAATTAAGTAATGACTCAAGGGTGAAATTTTGAAAGATCATAAAGAGAAAAGTGGTCAATTAGTAAGAGAGAATTATAGAATGTAATGATTATGTTGATGGTATTTTAAATAAATTCATTGGATAAATATTATTTTAATAATATTAAAAGATATTTATTATTTATTTAGCATAAAAGGAAACTCTTCATCTTTCCATGCATGAACCCACGTTAGAAGAAGAGAGAAAGAAAGAAAGTTTTGCTTTCTTTACAATTTAGTCCTTCCACAAAAAAATTTATCATTTTCACCTAGAAATTAAAAGAATTTTCATAGCTACCAAGAGAGTAAAATAATAAGAAGACAATGGAGAGCTAGAATATCAAGTTAGATTCAAGAAATGGAAACTGGAGGAGAGAGAAAATCAAGTTAAAGATTGAAATCAATAGGACAAGGTAAAAACTTTAAGATTTCAATATATTTTAAGTAGAGTTTTCTTATATAAGGTAATATCAAAAGCATGAAAATGATTTTAAAGTAGAGTTTTCTTATATAAAGTTCTATGTTCTTGATATATTAGTGAAGGAAATATTGTAGAGAAAGAAAATAAGGTTGTTATAAACTTGGTAATCAACATTTTGTATTAAACCAGTTTTGGACAGCAACAATAGTCTAACTTTGAAAAATTACCAAAATTTTAGAAACAGAATTATAGGTTGAATAGAATATGAAATTTAATTTTTTTGAGTCTAGTTTCTTATAGAAGAAACGGTGTAAGCAATGGAATTTTAAATTATGAGTTATAATAAATTTTATGAGAAAAGGTCAAAATGATTTTAGGTTCCTCTGTTACGACTTTGGAAAATCATAAAAATTATAAAAAATAATAATTAGGGTCTTAAATTTATATTTTTAAGTTCTTAATGAGTCTATTTTCAATAGAAATAAACGGGAACATCATCCGAATTTCGTACTAAGAGATAATTAATTTTTAGTGAAGAAAGGTCAAGTCTGTCAAACAGCAGAACAAGGACAAATTTGAAGATTTTACTGTACTTATTACATAAACTATAAATTCTAAAAATTTTATGGTATAAATATATTTGAGTCTAGTTTCTAAAACATCAAGCGGATCTTAATTTAGAATTTTGTAGCTCAAGATATAAATAATTTAGTGACTATAACTCAAGTGGAAAACTTTATGTGAACATATAAGTAAATAGTGGAATTTTATATATACATTAAGGATGTGGAATGGAGAGGAGGAGGAGAAAAATATATGAATATTCAGCTAGTATGGGTTTATATTAAAAATGGCTAATTTGCATGTTTTAGGCTCAAGGACTAAATTGAACAAAAGTAAAACTTTAGGGGTAATTTTGTAAAATGACCAAATTTTATGAATAAATTAATACATTGGAGGAAATTATTAATATCAAGTGGGTTTAGAGCTTTAATTTTGTTGTATGAAGATATTATAAAGTAATTAGTGATTTGAATTTGATTGAAAATGAATTAAAAATATGAATTGAATAAAAGTGAATTAAATTATAAATATGTGTGAATCGTGAATTGTGTATTGATTGAAAAGTGGTTTGAATTGAATCGATTATATGTGAATATCTGAAATATGTATTAGTATTGAATTGTATATTGATTAGAAAGTAGAAAGTGAATTTGAAATAGAAAAATGATTTGAATACCCTATTAACTAGTCGGGTTGAGTCGGATATAGTTGGCATGCCATAGGATTGGAATAGTACGGGAATTTATCGACTTTGCCGATCAGGCATTTTATGTGTTGTATTAGGCACCATGTGTGTCGTTTCAAGCACTTTATGTGTTGTATACTGCTTTTGATATATTGATCAGGTACTGAGTACCATTTTAGACACAATGTATCGTACTGGTGTGTTTGGTTGGGATCCGTGTATCCGCTAAGGTCCGGGTTTGTTAATAGGGTGAATAATTGAAATGAGAAAATTAAATAAATTTGATTGATCGTACGGTTTTATTTTCCGTGCGCAGGTTAGGTAAAATGATTTTAAAGAGTTGTTATTGAGATTGTAGGCATCTATCTCATCACATTTCCAAGTGCAACGAGGGTATGTTTCAAAATTTTGGAATAGAATGATATGTACTTAAGAAGATCAAGTGTGTTTCAAGTAGTAAGGACTAACATATAAATTATCTAAATTTATTTTTAATGTTCAAATATAATAGTGATTAGCCAAAATCACTTTGACACCAAATGTAATATTCTTATATCAAGTTCTTGAGTCGAACTGGTATAGGAGTGTTGCACAAGGTGTAGGATATATATATTTATATATATATAATATATATATATATATATATGACAACAAAAAGATGACTGCAAGAGAAGCCAAACAAGGTGTAGGACATATACATATATATATATATATATTCTTATTCTTATCATTGTTGGTATTTTCATCTCTTGCAATGAAAATTCATCAAGCACTACCAGAGATGATATATCTTCATATTATCTTTTCATTAAGAAGCAATCATCCTCATCCCATTCAAATAATGCCTCTTCAGTTTCCTTTCTCGCACGTTACTTGACCTGCAAGGAACCAAGTCTCGACTATATTATCTGGACTTTTTTGAAAAATATTCGGCTCTAATACCTATGTTTACGCACCAGTACTGATTGTTCAATACAAATGAGTCAATTGCCACTTTTTTCCCATCATCATTTCGGTTCCAGTGATAGAGTGCATGTGTTCTGTTCATGATCTCTAGTGTCGAATGGCCGTAACTGGCTTCCCGGAATGCTGAATAATCTGGTTGGGGATCTCTAAACCTACACCATCGATATAACATTTGCTAAAAGCAATAAGAAAATGCCGTTTCTTATAGATTGATTGTTATACTGGTATGTATCAAAGACGAATTTCGGACTTTGTACTTACTTTCCTGCTAAACCTTCTTGATTTCCACCATCTCCAACAGTGATGTAAACAGGAGCTGATTCGTCCGGTACAGGGAAACGTTCACCACTTGATACATTGTACCTTATATTTGAGATTCGATACTGAAAGTTCATAGGGAAAACATATGAGTGTTTATCTTGGAAAAGATACCAACAATCGTAACGACATAGACCCAAATCTTGTGAAAACATAGTGTTCATAAGACCTGAGTTTACTACTAGTATTCGTGTAAGGGTTCTATGAAGGGTTGTAGATATTCGGATTCAAGCTTTGAGCTCTCAAGTATGGCAGCATGAAAAAGATTTAAGGGAAAGAAACATACGGATCTTTCGTAAGCATGGACATGACCAGCAAAGATTACATCAACTTTGTGATGGATGAACCATTCTTCGAACACTGCTCGCATACTTTCACCTTCCATGAAATGTGCTTCGTAACTGTTGTAGATCGGAACATGCACAAGAACAATGAGCCATGGGGTCTTCTTCCTGTCAACCCTGTTTAATTCTTCCTCGAGCCATTTCCATTGAGGTGTATATTTCACTATTACAACAAGAAGAAACAACTATGTTACTCAAACTCGGGTATTCAACTTCTTTTTCGTATATGCATCAGACATGGATGTCGAACACGAGTAACATACCAAACGGAGAGTAGCTTGATAGCACGATTATATGAGCAGATGCACGCCTAATAGCATACCACATAGGACTACTGCTTTTAGAAGCCAAATAAGGCGTAGGATATCGATGTAGATACGATTTGAATGGAGTAACTTCATTCTGCATATGTTTTTTCTTGAAGTTAAAAACAATAAAAACAAAAATGATTCTACAATATGATTTTGTAATTACCATATAAGGCATGTATTCTATTTCATGATTCCCAGCAGACCATATCCATGGCTGATAAGCAGTACTTTTCTCCACGAATCTACCCCATGAATCCCACCGTATACCAACATCATTGTACTTGTATCTATCGGCATAAGAAAGATCTCCCACAAACAACACACTCTGGGCTCCACTCTCCATGTAATGCTCAAGTGTGGACAGCGAGTTATATGTCTGTCCCAAATCACCTGCAACGTATACATGTTATTCGAACTTGAATGCTTGTAAATGTTCAACATGGTACTCACAAACACTCACCGATGATTCCAAATTTGTAAGGAACATCTGGACTGATCATCGGAGGCGTTTGAAACCAAAACTCTCGTGCGGAATCACCATCCCCAATCTTGTAATAGTACTTGGTATCATACTGAGAAACAATAAACAAATGATTAAGCAACCAATATCTTCTTATCATATAATAGTTATGCCATTAGTGTACCTCAAGGCCATCGACGAGAACATGATGAATATAGCCAGAATTGTATTTATAAAAGGTATAGTTTGTCATTTTCCCTTCTGCACTGAATTCGTAGTTCTTATCAGATTTACCATATTGAACTTTGCTGGACCCTGGTTCATCAAATGTAACCCATGAGATTATTACAGCATTTCCGTCATAGTTCCCTTGTGTTATATGCACCTACAGTCGAAAAAAACATGCATGTTAGGAATATCATAGTCCCCTATGTTGCTCGGAATCGTGTGTGAGTGTTCTGTTTTCAATGTTTTCACGATTTTCGTGTATTTTAGAGGGTTTTTGGAGGTCATATCCCCATATCCATACCGAGATATCGTTCTCTAGTAACCAGAAAACTACTCAATACTGTATCAGACACTCAAACTCGAATCTCAGTGTAGGAAGCTTTGTACATTTACTGCTAAAAAGGGGGGAAATCTCACTTGTTGAGGTGCATTGTATCCTTTGGGAACTGCAAACACTTCATGATCAAGAGGGATATCAACCGATGGCCACTCCTCTCGAACGAATCTACTCGTGATACCGGCATTCACATTGTTGACAAAGTTCAAGATAACAAATGGTACCAATATGAATTGAAACAGCAAAGACTTCATCTTAATGACCCTTAGATGATTCTTGATCAATCAATCAAGAACCATGCAGTTTCTGCATTTAGGATTAAAAAAACACCAAATTGTCACAAATTCATGAAACAATTTACAAAAAAAGAGTAAAACATTATTACATGAAAAAACATGACAATTTCCAATATGTATATATATGTTCCACTCAAGTTTACCATTAAGCTAAAGCTTTACATGAAACACAAAATGGAACCAGGAACCATAAGTATATCTGCTAACTACATAGTCCCCTAATCCTTAACAACTGTCTTCCTAACTATGTATTGTCCAAAATCCATTGTCTCTATTCTACCATCGCTCAAACAGCTACAAATTACTCAAAAAGATTAGTTTTTACGGACCGTTTGCAAAGAATTATCACAGTAATATATACTTGAAAAACAACCCATTAATGAATGTTGGAAACTATATGGATACCATCAATCTGAATAAAATTTAATGCAAAAAAAAAAAACCCATGATTCAGCTCATCTATTTAAACTGAAAAAGAATTTATTTGAAGTTTTAACCAAATCCCAGAATGGAAAACATCATCACCAATGAAAATGGTAAATTTTTTTTATGAAATAAAACTAAAAATAAGGGAGAATGAAAAAGGAAGTACCTTTTGGAAAATAACTAACTTTGAGAGGCAATGAATGGGATTGCATTGTCTTTCATCTTAAATAATGGGTTATGGATATGGGGGAAGGCGTAAGTTAGTGGGGACAGTAATGGGTCTAGATAGCGTACGTTAGTGAAGGGGAGTATATCTGTCGTATTGGTCGTAGTTTCCGTTGTCTTAACAAAACATTGTTCTTCTTGTCTAAAAACATTGTTCTAGTTGGCTAAGATTGTATACGTGGCGAAATTTTATTGGTTGATTTGACGGTTGTTGATCTTGATTAAGACATGTCTGTTAATTGATTGTTTTATTGTCGTTTTTTTGGTTTAGAATATATATTTTTGGAATTACTTTTTATAGCATTGTTAGAATGATTTTTACTATTTACCGATGGATTAAAATTAATTTTTTTAATAATTTTATTAATTGAATTTTAGTTTAATTAATACCATATCATAAGTTCGAATACGGTTAATGCATTTTTCTTTTAATTTAAACTTAAAATCTCTTCGTGTTTATCATTAATGTTTAAAATCTCATCCTTATTTTATGGATCTCAACTTCAAAACAAGGACATAGCCAAGGGGGAGCTAGCATGGGTCCCGACCCTCCTAAAATATAAAATTTTAATTTTAGCCTATAGAATTTTTTAAAAATTTTAAATTAGTAAAGGTAAAATTACACTTTGCCCCTTTAAAATTATAAAAATTTGATTTAATCTTTTACAAATTATAAAAATATAAACTATAAAAAATTAAAATTTTATCCGACTCCCCTAAAAATTCTTCTGATTTCGCCCCTGCTTCAAAACCCAATTAGAAACCCTAAAGAAAATAACATAGAAGCCCCAAATTAATTCCAAAATATAAACCCTCCTCTCTTCTCGATTGGTGGTGGATGTTAAAATTTGAAAATTATTTTCACTTGCTACTGTTAAATATCTTTATAATCGACTCGTCTTGCCTCACTCTCATTTGATAAATATTAGTTATTTTGAATAATTTTAATGTGCATTTTTCATATAGGCATTAACGAATAATTTATGAATACATTAAAAATATTAGAATAAAATTTTCTCAACAAATTAAAAATAAATTTTTTAAAATATTTATACTTAAATAACATTAAGATATGTGCAACATAACAAGTAAATACCTTTAAAATAGTGCAAAAATAACAATAAAATAAGAATTATATAATATCGAAACAATAATAATAAAATAAAACAACATATAGTGAAATGACAGCAAAACAATAAAAAAAATAGCAAGAAAACAACACTTTTTTTCCCTTTTTGCAAATTCGAACTGGACCGAGCCTGGGTCAAAAAAGCCTTAACCCGTTTTCTAAATTGGCTTTATTTTTTTGCTCTAACTCTTTCACTTTTCAAGCGAATCTTCGGGCTCGACCAATGGACAAGTATAGTATAATATTCAAACATTCTGACACATAAAATATTATTTTTCCATTTCTACATTCAACATTTGCCTAGAGAAGAGAACTCAATTGCATATAGTTTGGCTAAGTCAATTTGCACTAGAAGCCTTTTAAGATTGTTTGAGTATCCTCCTTTATTGATCTTGTTTAATTACTTTATAATTTTAATTTTTCACCAAAAAAAAATTTATATAATTTAACAAATTAAATAAAGTCTCTTATTAATTTAATTTCCATATATATTTTATATTGTTTATAGATTTTAATTCAATTTATTTTTTTTTTGCAGTTTATAAATTTTAATATGTGCTTATATAGAAAATTTAAATTAATAGTTGATAATAACTAAATTATTTATTAAGTATTTTTAATCAATATTTCTTATATGGTATGATTAATATAATAGTTGATAATGACTAAAGTCTTTATTTAATGAATTTATTTAATATTTGGTATATGGTATGGTTTAATTTAACATTTTAAATAAATCAGAAATAAAATCTCTTTTGAGATTATCCACATTGAATACTAAATTGTAGGATATAATAAAATTTTACTTCTTAAATATACATATATTAAAATTAGGTTATTGGAAATACCGTGATTGTATAATGGTCAAAAGTGTTCCTCGCTTAAGTATGGTTTGAATTTAAGTTGTGTTAGTCACGTTTATTATTCAGATTTTACCTTGTTATTGTAATTTTTTAAAAAAATATTATTAGTATCGATTACGAAATTTTAGCATATAACAAATTTGCTCATCTTATATATTAAAACCAAAACTAAAATTTTGACACATTTATGTCTCGAACTTTTGCCATCTTTCATTTCATGTATTTAATTATTTTTATTTTAAAATTCTAAATAATATATATATAATAGATTATATATATTACTTTTTAATGCATTTTGTCAATACAATTTACATTATAAAAATAATAATAATAAAAGTATCGAAAATATCAAATTTAAATATCAAATAACATATCAATATATTGTACATTATATGCCAAAAATATAATTTTACATCTTATGCAATTAAATTGAAATTTTAAGTCCCTAATAAACTTTCTTTTCTTTCTTTTTTAACAATTAAATTAAGTTTCATAAATCTAAATTAAATAACTTATTTTGGACTTTTTTAGAATATTTGCATTAATCATATCATTTGAATTATGAGAATTTACTTAAATTTATTTATGCAAGAATGAAAATAATTTTATTTTGAATATATAAAATTAAGGTAAACTATATAAAGGTCACTCAATTATAATTGTGTTTCTACTTTGATTACTTAATTTTAAAAATTTTAATTTAAGCACTAAACTTTTATTTTTGATCATTTACCATTAAATTGATAATGAAAATAATTATGTAACCCTTTTAACTGGTATAATAACACATTTTTACGTAATACTTACATATTCTATCAATTTAATCCTAATTCTAAATAATTCAATAAGTTTAACCTTTCATATTAACAAATTCTATCAATTTAATCATCAAACTTCCTGGCCATAACTTTCAACTTTTAAAATAAAACATCCATAGATTTGTGAAACCCAAAAAATATAATTTATTTCATCGCATATATGGATAGTGAAATTAAAAGTTTAATTTCTTTTAAGTGAGGTTTTAAAAAAAAATCACATGTTTAATTTACTTTTTAAATTTTTGTTTTATTAAATGTATTTATATAATTATATTTTTTATCTCGTGAAAATACTAAATTCGTACTTTTATTTTATTATTGAACTTATTGAATCAATCAAACCGATGATATGATCCAATTTTTTTAAAAAAAAACATTGGAAATTATAGTTTTAATACCTGACTCAATCAAAATATAATTTAGGTACCTAACTCAAAAAAAAAAAAAATATAGTTTAAGGACTGCATATTGAATTGAACCTTAAAACAAATTATCTCTTTTTAAAAAAATTAAAACTAATTATTTCTTAATTTTTAAATAGAGGAATGAAAGCTTGGACTTGTTATTTGATTTGCCACTTTCCTCGTGCAAATTGCGTTGTTGAATGAGGGAAATATCAGACAGACTACAGAGAAGAGACCAGAATAGATATAGTTCATGTATCCATGTCGTGTTCGTGTTCTGGCAAATTTTGTTTATCTTGTCGGTTTCATGTATATGATTATTGCCTGATTTTACCAGGGAATGCCACACACACATATATATATACACACATGTATATACATATATGTTCCCTTGTTATGATTATGCCCCCAATATTCTTTCAACTCATGCATAGACAGGATTTGAAAGACCAAAAGGAAAAAGAAATCAATTGGCCAACACTCATTCAGAAATCATATTTAAGGAATCCATACCTTATAAAATTTTGATTTCCCGGAATATTGGAGTGCCTCAAAAATTTAGGCTCACTTAACTCTCTGACCCGATCGAGTATTAAGCGCTCGGAAAGAACAAGCAGCCCCCAGTCTTTTTTACCGGATGAAACTTGTTTTCATCGTATACAAAATTAGCCATGACATCTGATGTGTATCTCCACGGTAACCTTAACTTTAATTGATGTAGCAGCTCTCCTTCTGAGCTCTACTTGATTTTGATTCGAAAAAACACCCAAATACTTACTTCCGAACATCACACCACGAAGCAACTTGCTTTTCACTTGCTTTGTAATATAGCATCTTCTGTACGTAAAACATCATGTATCCTTGTGCAGCAAGTACGATGCTCTCGTTAACTCGAGTAATCCATGCATCATCGCACTTGTACCAGTGGTTACTTAATCGCAAATACGTCACGTAATGGCCGGCATCTAATTTACCTGTGTGTGTGACAACAGCAAACAACTCGAATTCGGATGATACTTCATTGCATGCATCTTGTTCATCTCCATCGAAAGGGAAGATCCTGTTTCCAAATCGACTCCTCAAAATGGAAGATGAGAGATATGGAGCCATGTCTAAAGAAAATGGGAACTGTAGATACCGGTCAACCTTCCTCGACATCCTTCGTATTGAAGAATGCTCGAATCTTTTGATGTGAAAGCACGAAACCAATGGAAGCTTTCTTATGGACATCTGCTTAAGGGATTCTTGTCTCACCTGACACTTTTGGCAGAAAAATTTCTGATCAGAACCCAACTTCTCAGCTCTAGTAAATCTTTCTAAGCAACCCTTTAAAGTAGATACCCCACAATTTTGACTTGAACCCATGCAATCTGCCTCAACATTGCAAGAATTGTTGCTTTTTGCCAATGAAGATTTCCCGGAAACCCCTTGGTTTGGCTCCAAGTCCAGAGAAATGTCTAGACACGGGTCATATGTTGTGGATGTGAAACCACAAGCCATACACATGACATCAGATCGCAGAATACCAGAAAATACTCTATGTGCAATGCAACAATCTCCAGTGCCTACATCATCAAGTAATGGGGTTAAGAAAATATCCGGTATAGGAGATACATAGTCATTAAAAAATTATCCATTTATGAAGAATGGCATCACAAGCATCTAAAACTAGCTCTACGTTTCAGATAAACAACTAGTTATTCAGACATGCCTTCAAATTTTAATAGCTCAAGCTGATTAGCTCCTAGTGAGTGTCAAAAACAAAGAGAAAAATGCGTCTACAAAAATTAAACAAGCCTAAATTTCGATTGAAAGCAACTGCAACTCAGATGCTAACTTTCCACTAGAGTTATAGCAAAGAAAAAAAACCCTTTTGGTCTCATTTACCAGAACTAGGACAGAGAAGCTAGTTCCACACTTGCATTGACCAGAGAAAGGTGGTGATATAAAAAGTTTAAATGCAAAATCATTGCAGCTCAACTATCGCTCAATGACAACTTATGGTTAGAGTTTGTCTGTTTATATTTAACTTCGAGTTTCCAGGCAGAAGATCGCTTCTCAACACACATGAAGACATTTCAGGCTTTATAAACACTACCAGAAAATAGCGAGAAAGAAAAGGAGGAGTAAGAGGTAGAGAAATGGATTAAGTTGGGATAACCTTGTAGACAACTTAATCAAGTTCAAAAGAACCCGGGGTTCTTCCCATCCAAGGCGATTGAAGGAAGTTTATTTAGAAACAAGATGATCCAAAAAACGAAAATGCCTTTGATGCATGTTGTAAAACTAAAGCAACTCTCTCCTTTTTCTGAGACAAGGATCAACTTTGTCCACCGAAGAGATCCTATACATGGTTAAGGGGGAGTAAAATGAGAATTAGGTGAGGTGAGAAATTCCTATGATCAAATCAAGTGGGCTAAGGAAGGTTGACTTACTGGAGTAAAGTAGTTGACATCATCAAGCCTGCAGTACTAAATCTGAGAGCACTTGTCAACAACTAGGGCAAGAAAGAAGGGACCTAAACTCACACCCTGCAGTTAAATATCGGAGTTACTTCTTAATCTTTAGCAAAATCTTTGATGATGTCGATTAAAAATATAAATGCTAAAAACAGTAAAGTGAGGGATAGACCGACAGTAGATGCTCATTTGCCCTACATGATTTCTTCATTCAACTCACTTCTTATAGTGATCTATTCTAGTTAGTTAACTAAATTGCTCTCATCTGGATTCAATCAGCCTCTTGGTAACTATAAATTTGGGCACTAAAACAAATAGGAGCAGACAACCCCATTGTTTGCACAAAGTTAATGAAGATTGCTAACCAAATCCATCAATCTAAAACCGATTATAGACAAAATGGATACCGGGGCATGTCAGCATGAATACATTATTACTACACAATCAAAGTCAATATTTGATGTACTACACTTCCAAACATTCATATTATTTGATCAAATGCAAAAGACAACAGTACCCTTCTAGAAGAAACACCCTTTGAAGAAACTGACAAACATGCACCTAACACATAGATCAGCAATTACAGAACAAATGTAGATGTGGACCCAGAAACAAATTCCTTAGATTTAGGAGATTCTTCAATCTAAAGATTTACTTTATATGGGAACTCCAAGCATAGGACTTATTCAAATTAGTAAGCATTTAAATATATTCTACAAATGTAACTCGAAGTCACTACAACAATCTACCACGGTAAGAGAGCTAGTCACCTGGACTGTGGGTCTTCCGTTTTTCCTTAGCCACCTTTTCATGGATTCCATCAAGCATGGAAATGAAGAATTCATGTGCGTCCTGCTGCTCGTAACTCGCCAAATTTGCTGCATGTTGCCACCAACTGCAAAAACCTCATCAAATTAGCCCCACACCTTTCTTTTTACCTCAAAAGCAAATATTAACAGCTTACACAACATCAATATAGTGAAGAAAAGAAGGGGGGAAATCAACTTTTTGATTGAAAATTAACCTGTGCAAGAACTTAGCTGGACTATAAGGAGTACGATCCCCCGAGAAAACAGCCGAATACATGGCGTCCATGTCGCAAGCCAAACAGAATCTTGAATTTTTGGAACCATTGAGGGTGGCGCCATTTTTTTGCTGACAATAATATCTATTATGCCGATCGCTCAAGAAATAGTTTCGCAATGGTGGAGTATGGAGCAATGCTTGTAAAACCGAATTCATAAAGCACGTATTCCCCAAATTATTCAATCCGCGTAATCCCCAAGGTAATTCTGTCGATGAAATCAATGAACCATTGATGGCGTCGTGGAGAGGAATCGAATGGTTTTCGATTATGGCGTTTTCTCTTGAATTTGGAGCCCACAAGCTATAATCTACTCGACGGCGCTTTCGGAGGTTATCCGGTTGAGATCCCGTGGCTTTGCAATGAGTTACGGTGGATCCAGAAGTGGAGGTGGTGGAGGTGATGGTTTGAGCGAGGACTACAGCGGCGTCAAAGTCGCGATCGTAGACCTGGTCACGGCACGCGCAGCAAAACAGCTCAGCTCGGTCGACATCAACAGCGATCTCGTGGCCGGGGACGGAAAGCGCGTGAGCCGACGCGTGAGAATGAAGTGGAGGCGCGTGACAAAACACGGCGGCGCAGGCGACGCAAGCGTAGAGCCGTGGACGGGAGGATTCGTCGCAAGTGCCGCACCGTGGCACCTCGAAGGGTTCCCTCCGTATGGCGGCGCGACCACCGGGCGGCTTGACACGGATACAGTCCTGGAGGGCGCGAAACGGCTTGGAGCCGTTGCGGGAGCAGAAGTCGAGGAGGTGGGGACACGGCTGAGGCGAAAACCGGCCGCTGATCTTGGAGGACATTGTGGTGGCGGGAGATGGAGATCGTGTTGGTAAGGGAAACCCTAGATATGAAGGACATAAGGGTCATGGATCTAGAAAGAGAAGATCAACGGCTGAGATTGACTGAATGAGAGTGAGGGAACATGTAGGTTGATGAAGACGAATGTCACCTTTATTCAAGTTTTCCTCGGATTTTTTTAGTACTCCATTTTTTTTTTTATATTTCTTAATTTCTTTCAAATATTAAATTAATTAAATTGTAAAATATCTATATTTAAGCATGTTCAAACTTTTAAATTATTGTAATAAAATAATATCAGTGAATCTTAACTTAATTGGTATTAATATTATTGTTAATGTAGAAAAACGTGAATTTAAGTATATTAAAATTCATTATTCGAAAATAATTATGAGTAGTTGTAGACATAATATAAATAAAAGTGAATTTTGTGTTTTATGTTTGTCAGTATATTTTATTTAAATACCAAAAATAAAAATAAAATGATTATTCAAAATTTTTTATTAATGTTTTTAGTCTTTATTAAGGAAATTAAAGAAATGTGGCATTTTGTAAACCGTTAGATTGAGAATCTAATGTGTGGAAGATTAGTTGCTTGGCCCACTAATATTGGTTTCTTTCTTTGTTTTTCCTCTTTTTCGATTAAAGTAATTAAATATAATATAAAATATTATTAAAATGTTAATATAATTAAAAATCAAGTTAATCACTTTATTTAAATTATAGACCAATGCCAATACTTTCTGCAGTTAAATCATTTTTGAATCTTTTAGTTTTACTAAAATAAACTCTTAAAAGTTAAACCATTGAATTATAGGAAAAAAATTGCAAAATTTTTAAAGAATTTGTTAATTAGCAAAAGTGTGATGGGCCATGTTCACGGGCTTGACTAAATTTGTTTTCTTGGTTTGGCCCATGGGCTCAAATAAATACTTATTAAATAATTTTAAAAATTATATTTATCTATTTTATAGTAATTAAATAAATTTATTTTAAATTATTTCATAATAAATCAGGTCCATCTAGCCTAGATTTCAAAAAAATTTATCCGAAACTTCATCAAATAGACGAAAATGCAATTTTAGATTAACTCAAAAACTTCAAATTACTATTTAAAATATAATAATATATATAAATTTTATCTTAATATCTATAAATTTTTATAATTAAATTTAATAAAATAAATTTTTAAAAACATTTATTTAAATTTGGGTTAAAATGACCGGAAGACAAAAAACATTGTTCAAATCCGACCTAAATCGGATTAGTTGACCTAGATCTTGGTTTGTTGGTTATGATTAATTGAAGTTTTTAATTTTTTAATTGAATAAGAAAATTGTATTTTAGCCTTCTTAAAATTTTAATAATTTAAATTAAATTTTTAACACAAATTTATTAGTTTGGTATCTCAAAATTTTATAAAAATTAAAATAAATTTTATAAATAAAGAAAATATTTATAGAAGAGATTTGGTTTCCTTTAAATTTTTACCTAATTTTAACTATTAAATACCAAAAACTGTGCATGTATATCATATTACTTTATTATATAAAACAAATTTAAAAATATAATATATCAAATACACTAAAAATATTAAAATAAATATTTTCTAACAACTTTTAAAAATACATGATAAGACTCAAATTTAAGTACTGAGAATCGTAAGCGTTATTGGCTTGAACTTAGAAAGCAAGTTTAGAACAAATTTCATTCCAAACAGATCACAAATTTGAGCAGAGAATGCCATTTTCATGTAGAAACGAAAACAAAAGAAACATGTAACATTGCAACATCACAGCTTACAACAATTCAACTTTGACATTAACGTAACAAACCCCCAGAGTTTGTTTTTTGAAAACTTTTCAGCTCTTTCATGGTGACAAACCTGAGGCCAAAGAATGATGCTATAACAGTACAGCTTAGCTACACAGATCTTGGTCGAAGATATTTAGATGTTCTATACATGTAAGTATTAAATAAGGCTTGTGAATGATGATGTCAAGGCATAAGGAACATTGGCAAGAGGCCCTCTTTGCAAGGCTAGCTCATGGATGTCCTTTACAATATCAAATACAGCCTCTGGTTGTGCTAGTTTTAGAGCATTCTCCGACATCCTCTTCAGCTCATCTGTCTTTGTACTGAACCATTTGGCCACGATTCTAGCTGTTTCCGACGAACTTCGGGTGAAAACCCCAGCTCCGTTGTCGACTACATATGGTACATTCCCCTTTTCCTGCAATCACCAAAAACAAGAAGCCATTGAAGCTCATGAATAATGCAGTGTTATTAGTAGAAAAGATTGTGTCATTTAAACCTGTCCTGGAATGTAGTCATTGAGAACAATAGGCAGCCCTCTAATCAAAGCCTCTGCAATGGTGCCGGGACCAGCCTGTAATTTACATAGATAAGATCAATCTATGTATATAAATATAGACAGTTTTATATTGAAATTTCATGAACTTACTTTTGTGATTATGCAGTCACAAGCTCCCATCCATTTCTCCATTTGTGTCTCAAACCCTCTTACCTACTACAATAAGATTATGTTACTCGATCTCGAGTATGTATCTGTCATGAGTGATTCAAAATAACAAAATGAAACTTACCTTCACCGGGATCTTCCATTCCTTTGATTCCAATGTCGAGGCAAGGCCTTTGTTCCGGCCGCATATGATGATCAATTGTCCTATCGGTTTCTCTTGATCTTTATCATACAATGATTCACCAAGAGCCTTTGCTGTTTCCTTAACAGGTCCCATTCCTTCACCTCCTCCCATTAGTAGAACAGCAGGCAAATCAGGATCCATTTCAAGCTCTTTGCTCAAGTCATCCTACAAAAAAAGAAACCAGAAAACCCCATTAAAGTAATCATATAGATGACATAACCAAGTTTTTTTTTTTTATGCCTAAGATCACTCACCTTGGAAAGAACTGCTCGTGCGAAAGAAGGCCGAATCGGCAAGCCAAAAACCGAACCTGTGACTCTTCAAGACCATCATATAATGCTCTCTTGGCTACCTCATTTGAAGGGCAATAACATCTATTAACCCCTGGATGGAACCTGAACCAGTGCTTCCAATTCGTTAAAACATTAAAGAACTTAAAAAAGCTCATTGTTTTGTCAAAAACTCACCATGTAGGGTGACAAGAGTTCAGGTCTGTAATAACAGTGACAAAAACTACTTTCTTTTGAAGGCCTTGCCATTTAAGAACCCAGAGTGGAATGTGTTGCATTAATGGATGAACACTAATGATAATGCCTGGTTTGTACTCCATTAGGCCTGCCTCTACCTCCCTGCAAATGACCAATAATTTAGTTAATAAAACCCCATCAAAATATTTAAAATCATGGTACTAAAGCATCATCACTTATGTGGACCTGTTCAGCTAATGAAAAGTGATATAAAGAAGATGAAGGTACTTGGCATAATAAGCAGCAATGGCAGCAAGGTAGCAGCTATGTATCCATCTAGGAGACGTACTATGAAAGGCAACTTTCCAGAGCTGTACATGTTTCACCATGAACTTGTAGGACCTCTCCATGTCATTCAATGGCCACCCAGTGTATTCTTTCCATACATCTTTCACAATTATCTGAAAAACCAAAAATATTTCATCCATAGATTGAAAAACAATGGATTTAATATAAACTCAAGTTAATTTCACTAGACATCCTCAAATTATATACGGTCAAAGATAATGAATTACTCTCAAATTTCAAATCGGGTTCTTTTATTAGCCTATTACTTTGAGAGTTAAATGTCAGCTCAAATCTAATCAAGGGCGAAGTTAAAAAAATTTTCTTGGACAATCGAAACTAAATTATGTATTTTTATAAGAGCTAAGAGTAGTTTTACCTATTTATTATCTTATAGCTTTATAATTTTCAAAGGATCAAATAAAAAACTATTTTAGAGGTCCATATGCAATTTTATCATATAGTAACTTATAATTTTATAAAATTTAAAGGGTTAAATATGTAATTTTCATTTTAAACATTATCAAATTGTAAACATAAATAACTGCTTTAGTACCTTAAATTTTAATTATGTCGTTTTAAAGAAAATGCTCTTACACTTTTTTAAACTAAGTGAGATTCAAGTTATTCATGCAAAAGTATACATGTATTTATAATTTGATCACAGGCTTTAATATGCTACATGTCATATTACTTTAATGATGGAATCTAAGGACCAATTTAAAATTTAAACAAATTTGAGGACTTTCAATGGATTTAATCCAAAGTAATGAAATTTGACTTTGCAGGCAAGGATATTTGTTGAAAGATACCATAATATTATAAAAAATATTTTTAAAAAACATAGGAAAAGCTATTAGAAAATGAAGGAAATTGTACCCTATATTCATCACCAAATTCAATACTGAAGGCGTCCCTGATAGCCTCAGCCGAAGCCCGATGACCACCGCCGGTATCACTCATCAGAATCAGCACATTCTTCGCTCTTTCAGCTCCCATCTGCATCAATTGTACGGTCCCAACACCATCATAATCCTCGTACTCATAGTCATCATCATCGCTCTCGTAAGAACACCTCCTCTGATGGTTGCCGCCGCCGCCGCTGCTCGAAGAAGAATTCCCGTAAACACTCTGCCATACTCTCTCCGTTATCCAAGCAACTTTCTTCGGTGACACTAAATTCGTCGCCATGGTCGCAAGAGATACCGAGAAACTACAAAGAAGACCCTTAAGACCCTTTTTTTCAATGGCTTTTTAAGCACTGTCTGAACTACCCCTTTTTCCCACCACCGAAAAATGAGGGATCAATGGAAAAATTTTTTTTTTTTTGACAGAGAAAATTTGTTGACAGCTGTAAGAGCTTTTAATGGCGGAGTTTATAAGTTGGCAAAAATATTTGAAGGTTTTATTAAGGTTTTGTTTGTTGGAAGGAAGTTATGAATTATTATTATTATTGCTTAAATTTTTTAAGGTTGATCTTTTGATGCGTGGAGTTTTAAATCAATTCATCACCGTCAGATTCGCATTTTGCATTCGAATGTTCGGTGTGATTTTTCGAATCTTCGCTATACTCAAATGTTTTATTCTTTCCATTTAACGGTAATGTGCAATTTTTGAATATTTTATATTTTATATTTAAATTTTTATATACGAGTGGGTTGAAATTAAAATTTCTTTTAAGAATTGAAATTAAATTATAATTTTATGATAATAAAATATAATTTTATTATTTTAATATTTTATATATTTATAATTATTTTAAAAATTAAATCAATTTCTTATTTTTTATGGAGAGTCAAAGTAATTTTATATTTACTAATTTAAAATTTTTAAAAAATTCAATCTTATTTTTGTAATAATTAATTTTAATTATAAATATTTTGATGTATATCATTTATATTTGTAATTATGATCTTTTTATTTTAATTAATCTAAATAGTTAAAAAATTGAAAACAATCATTTCATTTGAGATAAAAAAATTATGTTAACGAAATGATTTAGAATTTTAAAGGATTAAATTAAGATAAATTAAAATATTTAAATTAAATATTAAATTTAATATTATAAGACCATTAAAACCATATTTTAAATGTTATGTATAATGGCCTAAATTCAAGGTTATCGAACAATGGTTTATAATCATAAATCGATTTAAAGAAATTTAATTTAATATATTTGCATGAATATTTATATGATAGGAAATATTTTATAAATATTTATAAAATGTTAGTAATGTGGTATTAAAATTTCATTAGAAAATTTTAACGTTTGGGGTAGATAATTAAATGAAAAGACTAAATTGAAATAGGTGTGAAAGTTTAATTAAAGATTAAAGAAAATAAAAGGACTAAAAAGCAATTATACCATTTTTAAATGTTGATGGCATAAGCATAAAATCTTAAGATTTTTATGTGTTAAAATATATTATTATTAGTTAACTTTATTAATATGATATTATATTATATAATAAAGTAAATAGAATAAAAGAAATAAGAAAAGAAATAAAACAAAGAAACAGAAAAAGAAACAGAGGGCATTCGACACAAGCAGGAAAGAAAGAAGAAAAAGAAGGAAAAAGGAAAAACTAAAGATTCAAGGTTTTAAGCTTTAAAAGATCCGGAAAACTCAAATACGAAGCTAGATCGAGGAAAAGAAAAAGTCTCGGATTAGTAGATTTTATATACGAACTAGTATCGAGGTAAGTTCATATAACTTGAATTATATTCTTAAATGCTTGAAATGTATGTTATTGATGTGAATATAATTTGAATGTTCATTGTATGAAAATTGATGAAACATTGATATATTTGATAAAAAGGGGAAGAAATCCCGGTTGAATGAAAGAAAAATTCGATGGATCTCTAAAAGGAATTGATAGTAAAAGGATCTAGCAGGACGGGTGATCCTATCTGATATAGCCCTCCGAATAATATGTGTAAAATGGATTTAGCCCGGACGGAAACTAAATTATGTATTCAATTTAGCTAAGATGTAGTTTTACCTATTTATTATCTTATAGCTTTATAATTTTCAAAGGATCAAATAAAAACTATTTTAGAGGTCCATATGCAATTTTATCATATAGTAACTTATAATTTTATAAAATTTAAAGGGTCAAATATGTAATTTTCATTTTAAACATTATCAAATGTAAACATAAATGACTGCTTTAGTACCTTAAATTTTAATTATGTCGTTTTAAAGAAAATGGTTTTTTAAACTAAGTGAGATTCAAGTTATTCATGCAAAAAGTATACATGTATTTATAATTTGATCACAGGCTTTAATATGCTACATGTCATATTACTTTAATGATGGAATCTAAGGACCAATTTAAAATTTAAACAAATTTGAGGACTTTCAATGGATTTAATCCAAAGTAATGAAATTTGACTTTGCAGGCAAGGATATTTGTTGAAAGATACCATAATATTATAAAAAGATTTTTAAAAAACATAGGAAAAGCTATTAGAAAATGAAGGAAATTGTACCCTATATTCATCACCAAATTCAATACTGAAGGCGTCCCTGATAGCCTCAGCCGAAGCCCGATGACCACCGCCGGTATCACTCATCAGAATCAGCACATTCTTCGCTCTTTCAGCTCCCATCTGCATCAATTGTACGGTCCCAACACCATCATAATCCTCGTACTCATAGTCATCATCATCTCTCTCGTAAGAACACCTCCTCTGATGGTTGCCGCCGCCGCCGCTTCCACCGCCGCTGCTCGAAGAAGAATTCCCGTAAACACTCTGCCATACTCTCTCCGTTATCCAGGCAACTTTCTTCGGTGACACTAAATTCGTCGCCATGGTCGCAATAGATACCGAGAAACTACAAAGAAGACCCTTTTTTTCAATGGCTTTTTAAGCACTGTCTGAACTACCCCTTTTTCCCACCACCGAAAAATGAGGGATCAATGGAAGTTTTTTTTTTTGACAGAGAAAATTTGGTGACAGCTGTAAGAGCTTTTAATGGCGGAGTTTATAAGTTGGCAAAAATATTTGAAGGTTTGATTAAGGTTTTGTTTGTTGGAAGGAAGTTATTGAATTATTATTATTGCTTAAATTTTTAAGGTTGATCTTTTGATGCGTGGAGTTTTAAATCAATTCGTCACCGTCGGATTCGCATTTTGCATTCGAATGTTTGGTGTGATTTTTCGAATCTTCGCTATACTCAAATGTTTTATTCTTTCCATTTAACGGTAATGTGCAATTTTTGAATATTTTATATTTTATATTTAAGTTTTATATACGAGTGGGTTGAAATCAAAATTTCTTTTAAGAATAGAAATTAAATTATAATTTTATGATAATAAAATATAATTTCATCATTTCATATTTCATAGATTAATAATTATTTTAAAATTAAATCTTTTTTTTTGAAAATGAATTTTATATTTATAAGCTAATAAAATAAATGTTAATTAATTAAATAAATATTTTAATGTATATCATTGATATGTAATTATGATCTTTTTATTATCTTATAAATATAAAAATTTGAATTTTATTTTGAAAATAAATTGAATTAGAATGGTCTAGAATTTTAAAAAAATTGTAAACTCCGATAATAAATTATGCGTTATTCTAACATTATAAGACCATTAAAACCATATGTTACATTATAGCTATCTTTACTCTTTAGTCTATGTTTTTAAACCATTTTATTTTATTTAATAAATATCATATATTCAATATTAAATACTAATTTTTTTTGTATTTTTAAATTCTAATATAATTATTTAAGTTTTTAAGCTTTAAATATATTAAATATTTTTATAATGTTTTGAAATTTAAATTTTAACTATAATTTAATTTTGAAACATTGAGTCATTGTTTTTTATTTAAAATCTCAGTCCTTCTATTTAAGTTTGTCATTAAAGTTAACGATATCAAAGGTAAAATAATTTTTTAGCCATCAACATTTACAATTTTTGTCAATTTGATCAATACCTTTTAGAAGTACATAGAATTTCTTTTAAAAAAATATTTTTTTCATATTTTAAATTAAAAATATAATGATTTAACAAAAACAAAAAAATTATGAAAAATTAAAAACTTTTAAAATTCAAAGAATAAAAATAAAAATGACTTTAAGAATATAAAAAAATTCTAAAAATCAATGTTATTTATATTGGATTGGACCAACCAGTGGAACTGGAGATAAAAATCAATTAACTAGCGAACTAATATAAATTAATTAAACTGAGCTAAAAATCAATTAAATTGGTAAATGAACCTATTTTTATAATATTTATGAAAATAAAATATATATACATATATGAAAATTTCAATACGTAATGGTTGGAGTTTATTCTCAATTTAGCATGTGTGTCAATTACTTCAGATTGGATAAGATATTTTTATACAATAAAACAGCATGTTTTATGATTACGTAAACAGTGATATAAATTTAGCACCATATACATAGGGTGAATTACAAGCGTATAATTCAAAACGCGACTTCAATCTAAATCATATATAAGGTCAGAGGCGAAGTTAGAAAATTCTTTTTAATAGGGCTGAAATTAAATTATAATTTTTATAATAGTAAAATATAATTTTTAAAAAATAAATTAAATTTTTATCATTTTTAGGGGTTTAAAGTACAATTTTACTTTTATTAATTTAAAATTTTAAAAATTTTAAAGTACCTAAATGAAAAAAAATTTATTTTAGGGGGCCGGGGCCCCTGCCAGTCCTCCTCTAAATATGCTCCTACCTAAGGCGATCAACACCCTGACCATAAGCTTCATATATTTTTATTATTTTAATATTGTGATATGTTTATTTATGATTACGAGGTTATTAAGAAATACACCATATAAGATATTTATACATAAATTATTTAATTATAAAAATATATTTGATTATCCACACTAAAAACTTTATTTATAAATAATTTATATGGTTCTCATTTAGGTTTAGCCTTGTTAATTCGTCAACTCAAAAGTGACTTTATATTAGTGTTAAATTATGTCTCATAGATAATAAGGATAAAAGGTTACTAAAATATATTTTAATTAAAATTTAAAATAATTAAATAAAATTGTGGTTGAAATGATAAGATTAAAAATTAAAAAATGTTATACTACCGCGTTATATATAAAAAATATGAAAAGATAAAAAAATATTATAATAATAATATAATTTAAATTGCTAATAACCTCTTGATCTAGTGGCAAGTAGACTTGTCACTTGCCCATGGGTCGGCTCACACTGTAAAGCTCGAAGGTCCGTCTCAAAAATAATGCCTATTTAGAAAATGGGTCGGGTCTCGTTAAGGTTTTTTGGCTCGGGCCTGGTGGGAATTTGTAAAAAAAAAAATTTGTTGTTTTTGTTGTTGTTTTCTCATTGTTTTGCTACTATTTCACTATTACGTTGCTATTATTTTGTTATTATTATTTGGATATTGTATAATTCTTATTATATTGTTAATTTTACTACTATTTTAGAAGCGTTTGTTTGTTAAGATACACTTATGTTAATGTTATTTAAGTATAAAGATTTTTTTAAAAATTTATTTTCGATTAGTTGGGAAACATTTATTTTAATGTTTTTGACATATTATATATTTAAAAAAATTATATAAAAAAACTCTAATACGGGTGGACCGAGCCTGTCTGGGCAAAAGTTTAAGTTTATTTTTTAGGTCCACCCAAGCCTATCAATCGAGCCTAAAATTTTATTAGGACTCAGCTCGACCCATGAACAACTTTAATGGCAAGTTTATGTTATAAGAATGGGAGTTTGAGCACCCCATTCCACACCTCAATTATATAAAAAAATAAATAATATAATTCAAATTGTAAAAAAAAATATTATTTTAATTATTTCTAATACACTCTAATAGATAAATCACATTGCATTATAAAAAAATAAATTCAAAATTTAGAAATAAAATTATTGAAAGATAATAGCGAACTCTAAATACGGACATCCATGAAACAATAGAATTGTCGGGTTGGATTTATTTTTTTAAAGGAAAAAATATGATCGCGGTCCAGGTCCACAATTATGGTCTTATAGCCTACAAAATATCAGTAATTTTTTTGACTAATAAAATGATCGACCACAATGGGAGTCGAACCCACGACCTTTTGATCCGAAGTCAAACGCGCTAATCCACTGCGCTATGCGGTCATGTGACATTTACCTGCCACTATTTCAAGCAAGATTGGTGTTTAAAGCTTGTATTTTATGATAATAAAGCGGGTAAATTACACGAGTGGTATGAAAAGTTATAAAATTGTCACCTAACTATTAGTAAATTTCTTTTTCGGTCATCCAACTATAAAAAGTTTCAAAATGATCACTCAAATATTCAATTTTGTTTTTTTTTTCACTCACAGGCTAATTTAAAAATGAAAACATTAAAAAAATTCAAAATAGTTAAGTGACAGAAAAAAACAAAATTGAATGGTTAAGTAACCATTTTTGTAACTTTTCATGGTTAAGTGACCAAAAATTAAATTTACTAATAATTGAGCAACCATTTTGTAACTTTTCAAAGTTGAATGACTACTTTACCCTAATAAAATAGACGAGATTAACCAAGTTTTTTTTAAGATTTATTTTATATTTATATTACATAATATACCACAATTTTAAAATAGTTGGAATTAATTAAACCGGCTTAAATCAATTTCAGTGTTTATTTTTTAATCAAGTTAATTTGGTCGGGTTTTTTATCAAAAAAATACACAAAAAAAAAAAAAATTCTAAAATGGTATAGGAAATCTATTATGTACCAAAATAGTACAAAAGGGTGGTGCCGCCTCAACCACTGGCACCTTTGGTGCCGCCTATGACACACCCTCAACCGCCTTTTTCTGTTTTTGTTTTTCAACAGTTTTTTTGAGGGACCCATTATACAATTTTTTCAATTTTAAGAAAAGGAAGGAAAATGGTGCGGCTGTCACACTCAACTGTAAATTTAAATAATTGTCTTCTAAGCCCTCTCTATTTATTATTTTCTTTTTATTCCCCTTCAACTTACTATATTGTGTTTAAACAAACCATTAATATGTTTTTGTAGTTAAATAAGCCATTTACTTATGGTTTTTACTCATAAAATTTAAAAACTTGTTGATTAAATTTTAGAAACATAAAAATGATAATGTGTTACGTAAACATGAGAATAGGGATAAAGTGACAGATCGAGTCTTTGCAATCCCTCTCTCTGGATAATTAAAAAATTTTCAAATTTATCCCTCCAAAAATAATAATTCAATTGAAACCTTTTAATTTTGTAGTAAAATAATATTTTAATCCTCCTAAAATTTAATAAATAATTTTAAGAAATTTATCATAAAATTTTTAGCTTTGCACCCTTCCTGTATTTTATAAATTTATCTCAAGCCCACGACATAAAATTTTCGACTTCATCTCTGCAAGAAAAAGTATAATAATAGTTGTAGTATAAGATATTCAAGTTAAAAACAAATAAAACTTTAAATCATAAAAGAAAAAAAAAGAAATAATACTTATCATTTTGAAAAAGTGTTATAAAAAGTGTAATATGTTGATTTCAAGTATTTAATATTATTATCGTAAAATTAAAATGTCTATTTTAGACATAATGATGGAAAGTAAAAAAATTAAATTAAATAATTTAATATAATGATATATGACATATAAATTTTAAATATCTAAATTATTTGTAATATTTAATTTAAATATATAAATAGATATTATTAATAATATAATATCAATTACTCTTAGTAATATAATAATAACTATTAAATTTGTGCATATATGAAATTTGAAGAGTCCAAAATGTATATCATAATATTTACAATTTTCAAACATGTGCCCTAAGAGTGAAGTATTGTTAATTGTGTAAAATAAAGCTAAAGTAAAGCTATTTAAAAATATATATAAACTAATTCACATCTTATGTTGATGTAAATTTGATGAGAATTATTTATTAAATAAAATATATATATTTAATTTAATGAACAAGTTTTTATATTTTATGAGTAAAAACCATAAGTAAAGGGTTTATTTAACTACAAAAATAGATTAATGGTTTGTTTAAACACAATATAGTGAGTTGAAGGGGAATAAAAAAATAAATAAATAGGAAGGGCTTTAAAGGTAATTATTCAAATTTAAAGTTGGGTGTGATAGCCGCACCCTTTACCTTCCTTTTTCAAAATAAAAAAATTGCATAATAGATCCCTCAAAAAAACTGCTAAAAAAAAAAAAAATTATTGAGGGTGTGCCACAAGCGGCACCAAAGGTGCCAGTGACAAAGGCTACACCAAAGGTGCCAGGTTGAGGCGACACCACACCATTTGTACCATTTTGGTACATAATAGATTTTCTATACCATTTTAGATTTTATTTTATTTTTTTGTATTCTTTTAATAAAAACCCTAATTTGGCCAGTTTAATCAATTTAGAGTTCAAGGCAAAATTCTGCCTAAAAAAGAATTGCTAAAGCAAAAGGCCTACTAAGAAAAGCTTTACTGCTGTTTCTTGCAAGAACAGTGAAAAGGTTTTTTAAGGTACAAAATGAGCATTTTTCAAGCATTAATGGCTGCCAACTAGAACATTAGCAATACAATTGCATGGTTAAGATCCTAATCTGTAAAACTACAGCTTAGATCATAAACAAACATCCTATATTTATGTCCTAATTAACTTGTCTCCTATAGTTCTCGAAAATTAGTACGATAAAACATGTAGATATATGTACAATCACTTCTTTCCACTAGAAGAATCAAATTTGTGACGGTGAACTGGAACATAACGGACACCGCGGGTCACGCCTCTCCTCGAAACTCGTTCTCTTTTCCAAACAATCCGCATGGTATGCGTGGCCACAAACTAGAACTGCCACAACAGAGAATTCACCAGAAGCCAGGGTGTTCCCGAGAATATAAGGTTTCCGTCGCAAATGCTTTTGACATAAGCCACAAACCGCATTCATCTGGTCCGGCAATACTGCATCCATCACCAATGAAGTGGACCTAATTCTTTCCGGTCTGCCGAATGCTTTTTCCCTACCATCTGCAAAAGTTTGTAAACTGAAGTTAATGGCAGAGACTGGACGTGAAAACGAGCAACATGAGTTTCTAAAATTTGCCGAGAGTTTCCTGATGTTAATATGCTATAGAATATATTCTAGGGATGAGACACTACAACCTGCACCTCGTCCAGACTCGGGTTTATATTGAGCAAACTTGAAAGATAATCTCTCATCATGTAAAGGACTAATCAGGCCACGAGAAGTTGTTGGATTTGAAAGGCTGCCGGAGTTTCGGCGGGAGTAGTGATGACCATAGTAATGGCGTGATCTTTTTAAGAATATCGAACGCCCAAGATTGTAATGGTGATGAGCAACAGAAGAGTTGGAATTAAGTAGCTTCATTGAACTATTTCCAACATCAATGCCAGCATCCAAATTCGAAGAATGCTAACAAAAGCATAAAAAGATATCAAAGGACTATCGGTTAAAAAATTAACGAAAAAACCATTGGAGAAGGAACGATTTTCGAAAATGAATGAGGAAAAGAACAAAACCTCTTTTGATAATAACGCTGTCCCCGATGAGCACGGCATGTTCTCTGCAATACGCAACAAAAGGCACAATGGTTATTCACATTTAAATAGGGGAGAATTCATAACTATTTCACAATATCAGATTATTAGCGAAAATAGGCCAAATCTTCCATTGCATGAATATTTTTCATGTACTAAGGCAAAGATAATCCCCGAAATCTCATCTAATCTATGTTGCCGCAACTTTTCAATTTTCTTAAAGTACCTATATCCGACTTGTTCTCAAACATGGGCATGACCCTTTAAGTACCCTTCAAATATATGAAAAAAACTTAGAAAAAACCAAACATACCCATGCCAGACACAAACCCGACACTCACAACTGAGTCCGAGTAACATAGCATCTAACCACATCAAGGTAGAAGAACTACGTTAAACCGAAAATAAGAATAAGAATGCAGAAGAAAATGTAGCAAAGTATAAAAGAGTGATGCAAACAAATGGTACATTTTTGTTGATACAAGCGTTCAACTCTAGACAATATTTCATCTACTGAGACCAAGATAGGTAATCACCAAAACCTCATCTAACTTAATGTTGCTGCGACTTTTCAATTTTCTTAAAGTACCTGTATTCATCACAGACATGGGGATTACCGTCTAAGTACATTCAGAATAAGATATAGAACTCGAAATTGAAAAGAATACATGAGATCCTAGATTTTTCCATTCAAATAAGTCAGGCCACAAAATTTACAAAAATAATGTGTACATAATGTATAGACTATATCGAAGACGATAATAAGAATAAGATAGACGACACAAACATTTAAGCCATTGCGAGTTGGCAACCTATATAATTCTATTAATCAACCTAGCAGGTAAATGTGAAGATTTGTTATTCATACCTATAATAACAGGCAAATTATGCAATGTTTATCAAGAGAATCATCTAAGTTTCATAATGGCGAGCAGGCCGATACAGATACAATCAAACTACTATATAAAGTGGCAAAGAAGCAAAACTAAGCATTGTGCTTAAAATCATTCTAGGGCAAAGTATCATACACTTGAAAGATTATTTGATATTTTTCCCCTTTTTCAATTCAATCTTTAATAGCTAAATCATATGATTTTGCAGCCTATGTACTAGCAAAATAAACATTTCTTTCCTCATCAAATTTCATAATGCACAAAAATCCCACTAATTAACAAAGTAACCCAGACTCAATACAGATGAAAAAAATAAATTTGCAACAAACCTGAAAACCCCATTCCATTTTCTTAAAAAGAAAGGGTAAACAAAATTTTACTTCTTTTTTCTCAAGGATTATAGCACCGATTTCTTACAAAATTGGGCAACATTTCTCATGAATCAACTCTGTTACAAAAATAAAATTGGGTTGAAAAAAAGAGAAGGGAATGGAAACGTACCAGAAGGAGAAGGGAGGTCGAGATTACGATGAAGTTGGGAACTTTTCTTTTTCTTTCCCATTATAATGAAATTTGAAACGAAAAAAGAAAGAACCAAAATATAGTAAACTATCCAAAATTAAAAGACAAAAGAGTTTTTTTTGGGAGAGTGACGTTCTACGACCGATAATACAAATAACCCCATTTTTTTTTCTTTTTTGTGTGTGGTTTTTTCAGAAAATAATAATAAAGGGACTTCCTTTTTTCTGGAAATTTTGGGGTTTGGGAATTTTGGGGTTTGGGAAGTGTGAGGTGAGTTTCAGGTTTTTTTTTTTTTTTTTTTTACTCGGAGGTGAAATGATAGTATAATTCCCCCAGCTTCGCCCGATAAATATATATTTATAATTTCTTCTTTTAATGTAAATTTTAAAATAGTCACTTTTATTTACTTTACATTATATTCTAATTACTTATATTATATTTTTGTTACAAAATAGTTACTCTGCCGTTAACCTCTGTTGCCTCTTTAACAACAGTCTTATATGACAGTCTAAATAGATTTTAAATGTCAACTTGGATGTTTAATTGAGAAGACAATAGATTTTTAATTAAATAAATTTAAGTAATTAAAAATTTTAAATTAATTACATTTTGAACTGGAAAAGAAAAATCGGTCATCTCCTTCTTCTTTTAGTTTTCTTTTTCATTTTGACTAAAAAAATTATTCTCATCCCAGTTGAACATCTAAGTTGGCATTTAAAACACATTTGGACTACCACGTAGGATTGCCGTTAGGGATCTAACGGAGCTTAACAGCAAAGTGACTACTTCGTAAAATAATAATGTAAGTAACTAAAACGTAACATTTCAAACGTAAGTGACTAAAATGTAAATTGAGGCAAATAAAAGTGACTATTTTATAGTTTACCTAGGATAAATATATCATAAGTTTTGTACTTTTTATAAATTAAAATTTAGTCCTTATATTCTTATTTTTAAGAATTTATTTCCTTCACTTTTCAAATTTTAAAATTTAAGTCAAATTCTTAACATTATTAAAATTATTTTGTTAAATTCAAATTTAATACAAAGCTATTTCTTTTAATTACATTACTATCAAGTTTGTTTTTTTCGAATTTCACGTCAACAGATTTAACTAAAAAATAACAATTTTAATAATTAAACTTAAATTTTAAAATCTAAAAATAAAAAGATTAAATTTTAATTTTATGAAAAATACATAAGACCTATGACATATTTTAACCAAAATTTTATAAATGATAAATGATGTAAATGAAATATGAATAAATTCCATTCAAGCATATTTTTATTACTTGCAAGGCATGCACACACATAGATATATACATACATATTACTTTTAGTAAATAATAGTTTGCTATCTCTCATTCATTTTTATAAATATATAATCACTTATAATAATTAAATTATTTTTATTTTTTAAATATCAATAAAATATGTGATAAAATCTCAATTTTACTTTTCATTGTCGTGTACTAAATAATTACCACTTTTATTAAATAAAAACTAATGATTGGGTTAGTTATATATTCTTTTAGATCATATTATTATTACGGTCTCTAGGGGTGAGTATTCGATCGAGTCGAGTCGAATCGAGTCAAAAATTTTCGAGTTAGTCTAGTTAACAAATATTATTTTAGCAACCGAACTCAATTTGAATTTTTTCTAATCGAATCGAATCGAGTCAAAAAATTCCGAGTCAAATCGAGTCGAGTTAATAGATCATATTATTTATACTTAATGTTGCGATTAGATGGACCGATTATTTAATTAGTAGACGAAGTACAAGATTATTTAACTACATGAACAATATAATGATTTTGTCTCTTAACTTAATGGGTAAACATTTATCAAAATGACGTAGTTTTGCCTTTTAACTTAATTATTTTGAATTTTAACTTCTAAAAAAAGTAAACATTTATCAAAACGACGTAGTTTTGTCTTTTCTTATTCGGATTTTCGAATAACTCGAATTGTGTAATTCATATTCGAGTTAAACCAAAAAACTTAATTTTTTATTCGAGTTGATCCGAATAGCTTGATTAACTCAAATAACTCGAACTATTTAATTCAAAATTTAAAATTTTTATCGAATTTTTAAATCGAATCGAATTTTGCTCACCCCTAACGGTCTCTCTACTATGTTTAAAAATAATTTAATATCTATCCTTTAATTTTAGATAATCTAGTTTCCCTACTTATTAGTTAATTTAAATAGTCGATATTCTTAGTTATTTTGTCAAAATATTGTGGTCTTTTTTTTTTCTTAAAAATATCCCTCCCAAAGTTCATGTAAAATATATATGGGTGTTCAAATTTCGATTAAAATCGAATTAACCGATCAAATCGATCTAATTCGAGTAATTGGTCGGTTAACTGATCTAATTCGGTCGGAAGTTGGTTAATGATTTTTTTAGAAGTTTAGTTATCGGTTAATTCGGTTCAAAATCAAGTAATTAACCGAATTAACCGAACTTAATAATTAATAATACAAACGATATGTAGTTTTAATTCGGATAATTCGGTCAAATGAACATTATCAAATTTTTATTTATATGTTTTATACTTTTTTTAACCGAAAAAATAAAAACATATAAATTCCGGTTAATTTGATTAACCAACCAAATTAACCGAAATATTTCGGTTCGGTTGATTTTGTTTGAAAAAAAATTGATTCGGTTAATGGTTAAAGGCTTAAAAAGTTCTGTTAATTCAATTAACTCTAGTTTGGTTCGGTTAACCATTTGAACACCCCTAAAATATATATATTGAGTTTAAAAGGTGTTTTTTTAAGAGAAATTCACGTAATTATTTTAATTGATATAGCTAAGGATATTAATTATTTGGAATAACCAATGACATTATAAAGTAGATGATAAAATTGTGTTAAATTGAAATATAAAGACTAAATCTAAAAAACGAGCATAACAGAGAGGTTGAAACTACAAGTTAGCATCCTTAATATTTTTAGTAGTTGGTATGAATTTTTCAGTAATACTTATTCCAATTCATTACGCCAAAATAATATTTTTGATTGAATAGTAGTTTAAAAATAGACTGAAAAATTAATCGAAATAGCTAAATATGTTAATTATTTGGACTACTTAATATCATTGTAAAATTAGAGAACTAATTTATGTCAAATAAAAATAAAAGATTAAATCTTAATTTTGAGTTTAATAGAGGACCAAAACTGCAAGTTTACCACTATAATTGAAATCGCAAACAAAAGCTGAGGTAAAATTTAAAGATTAAATCTTAAATTTGAGTTTAATAAAGGGACCAAAACTGAAATTTTACCATTATAATTTAAATGGCAAAAAGAGTGGCCATAAAAATATGAAGATTATATCTTAAATTTAAGTTTAACAGAGGGACCAAAAATGAAATTTTAACATTATAAATAAAAGGCAAAAAAAAAAAGAATGGACCTTGGGTATAGATTTGAAACTTGAAAGTAGCTTATTTGGGTGGACCGAAATGAATTCGAATATGATTTCATGGTTAGTAATTATTTTTTAAATAAAATTATAATTACAATAAAATTTATTTATTTTTAGATGTATTTGGTTAATTCAATATAATTATATCGTAATTTTTAATTTATGTTTAATAGAGTAAATGGTAATTATATAATTATATAATTTAAAATTTTAAAATCAATATCGGTTTTTTTAAAATATATAAAATATATAATATAATTATTAATTTAAGAGGGTAATTTTAGAATTTACAAATATAAATATAATGTAATCATGGTACAATCACAAATAAATGTTCTACGAAGTAAAATTAAACAAATGCAAAATACAAATGGACTAAAAACCAAAATAATTCAAACTAAAATCGATCTATTAGACTAAAACTCACATGTGTCGGTTATGTATGATGAGATTTGAATTTAGGTACACAAAAATCCAATGCCTCAAACTTTTTTAATAATGCTAAGGTCTCAATGTTTACATCTTTTGTCGTTTTGGTCATTGTTTATTTGTTAAGCTAAATTTCGCTGTTAACATTTCAAAAAGAGTGTATTCACTTTTTTAATGAAAATGTTGACTAAAATTTTTTAACTGATAACTCGTGTGATAGTCCACATGTATTTTATCTTAATATGTAAAGTTAATAAATAATTTAAAAATTATAAAATTTTCAAAAAATAAAAATTTAGCATAAAATACCCATAGATTGCCATGTCGGCTATCATGTTCAAATTTTAATGTTTTAGTTAGTATTTTCATAATAATAATAAAAACAAATTAACTATTTTTGAAAGATTGATTATCAATTTTGACTATTTTTAAAATGTTAAGGGATAAATTTAGCTCAAAAAACGAATAAGAATTAAATTGATAACAATTGTAAACATTAAGGGCTAAATTTATCGTTATGCCTTTTTTTCTAATATACAAAGGAAGTGGGGAGAGATGAGATTATCATCCGTACAAACGACGTCGTATTCGTTGGAGGCCTAAAAGCTATGGCCCAAAAGCAACTTCTCTCTAGCCCCTATCCAAATGGAATTTCCTACTACAATGCATCAACTCCTTTATCTTAATTACTTTATAAAGTTTTTATTAATTGCCCATATTTAGTACATTTGAATTTTGAAAAATCTCTCCAATCCGTAACTCCTCTTCAATCTTTAAATAAGATGATAATATGCTTCAACGCATTCGAACTCACGTCCTCATGCATTGACAACAATACCCATAACAATCGAACTAAGACTCAATCAATTTTTTTTAAATAATCTATTAGTATATATTAAGATGTTTTTAAGTGTTATGCCTACTTTGATGGCTTTATCTCTTAGCATTACAAAATTGGAAGCATATGATTCAAAGTTGAAGTAAGTTGTAAAGGATGGCATAACTTAAAATTAGTTAACACCTTACCTAATTATTACCTACAACATTAACTCTCAATATATTCTTTATCAAAACATATCTAATATAATTTTTTTAATTAAAAGAAAACAAAACCTCTTTAATTTTAGATTTAATCTACAACTATGTGTTATCTAAATTTAAAATAAGTGTTAAATATAAACTGTTTTTGATTTTTTTAATATATTCAATAATTTATATTGTTCTAATAATAGTCACGATACTTAAATTACATTCATTCAAATCTCGTTATTCTCATTTCTTCTCCCTCTATATTGTAATAATACAAAAACATATGGTATATATATATTTATTTTGCGATGTAGTTATCGAAGTGAGCTCCGTAACTAATTTTTCACATTTTGTAGGCCTATTAATGGGTAGATGTTAGCCATGAGTTTTAAAGTTGATCCATACCCAATGCGATAATTAAACCCTCGACTACTGATTAAGACATGACAAAAACATATGATATATTTTAACCTTCAATAAACATTTTTTTTCTTTCACTTATTAGTTATTTTAATCGTACAAAAATGGACCATCGTACAAATTAATTAACGAAATGAGTCATTTGCTACAATATTTTTTGATACCGCTTGACTGGTTGGCGACATTGAACTACAATATATTTAGTTTTTATATTATAAAATAATTGTTTTAGTTCAGTTGGTAGGGTGTGTAGCACGGTTGTGAGTTTAGTTCCCATTAATAATATTTCTTTTTTCAAAAAAACAATAAAGTAAAAATTAACTTTCGGAGGAGAAAAAATGAAATGATATTTGTGTGATTGACCAAACAATCACCTAATTAAAAACTACACTCTACCACCTAAGCTAATCACTAATTATATTTTAATTCGATATCGTCAATGTGTTTGACAACACTAACAAAAAAACATTTTTCTAAAAAAAACTCATGTGGTGTCGTAATGAATTAGACATCATCGAAAAATATTGTAGCAAACAATCCATTTTGATAATTTATTTGTAAAATGACTTATTTTAATTTTTAATTATTGGGTTAAAAAAACCTACTTTTAACTTCCTATAAAAACAAACCAAAAATATAAAAATTATCCGTCAAACATGGACTGAAGTGTTGTCTGAGAATATAGGATCTTTTACAGTGAAAATGACAATTTGCCCTGAAGTTTGTGCCATGTGCTGCCTTATCTTTGAGAAGATCCAATGATGTAAAAAGAAAAACCAATTCCCATTATTTTTGGAATTAAGAAAAGAATATTATAATTAATTTGAATGACAGAATTTAGTCTGATTTTTATTCAGTTTTTGTTCAAGTTACTAGAACTAAAACCCCGCCGACAGTTTATAATTTTTTAATCAACAAATAATAAAAAAATTTAGGCTAAATTGCAGCATCCATCCCTAGATTTTGATTAAAATTATATTTCAATCACTCACTTTCAAATGTTTTCAATATTGTCACTAACATTATTAAATGATTGCAAAATGATCACCCAATTGTTAAATGTGGTTAATGGAATAATTTTGATCTAATTTGGCATGTTAAAATGCCACATATTTATGAAAAAAAGAAATCTTTTCCTTTTTTATATATCCATTTTTTTTCATTTTTTAGTTGTTTCATTTTCTTTTCTTCTTCTTCTCCTCCTTCCCAAACTAAACCCGAGCGACCGTTGTCATCGATCGTCTCTCCAGCAACTCAGACCGTTTCCCACCGCTGGGATCCCTCAAATACTCTCTGGATGTCTTCAAGTTCGTGGTTTGCCAAATATTAGTGATTTTTATTGTTGTTTTGGTTGTAATCTGGTTTGGTTTGAATAGGAAAGGTTTTTGGGTTTGCAAGTAGTGGTTTCTTTAGGTAATGCTGATGATGGTTGCCATGGTGGAGGAGAAGCTAGGTGGGTTTGCATGAGTTCGAATGTGTGGGGACGAGTAAGTTAGATTAACAAGGAAGTGGATGGAGCTTGGGACAATGAGTAGATGGTGATACAGATGGCAGGAAGGAGTGGAAAAAAAACCCGGTGGAGGTCGGCGATTAGGGCTTCAATTTGGGAAGGAGGAGAAGAAAAGAGAAAGAAAAATAAAGAAAATAAAGAAAAAAGACAAAAGGTGAAGGATTAGTCACTAATTTAATATTAAAAAGAAAAAAATAAATATATTTTAGATACGTTAGATAAACACGATCCATTAACCACACTTAACAGCTAGGTAATCATTTTGTAACAATCGAATAATATTAGTGACAATTTTGTAAAATTTCAAAGTGAGATGACTAAAACATAATTTTAATCAAAGCTTAGGGATAGTTGATGTAGTTCACCCATTTTCTTATTTTATTAAATAATATAAAAATAAATTTATAATATTGTTATTTACTTATTTATATCTAGTGTAATGTTTATATGCATTTTAATAAATATTTTTAAAGTATACAATTTTAGTTATAGAATATATAAATAATAAATAAAAAATAGGGACAAATCTTAAATTTATACAATTTTGATTAATATACAATTTGATACATAAATTTTGATTTAGTACAATTCTACACACAAAACTTTAATTGTGATTCAAATATATATATGAAACTTTAATTTTGATTTAATGATACATATTTAAAGAAATAAATACATTAAATTATTTTTATATTGGATAAATATAATTATTTATCTGTGTAATATATAAACATAAAATGATGTTATATTAATAATCGAGAATTGAATCCAATCAAAATTACATTTATAAAATTGCATAAAATCAAAATTTATATATAAAATTATGTATTAGACCAAAATTTATGTATAATTTTCAGATTTATCCCTATAACATATTCATTAAAAAATAAGGGAGGTTATCCAAACAACATGAAAATAATAATTATTGCTTAAATAATATGCCATCAAAATTATTTATCAAAATATTATGTTAAAAAATTATTTTGGTAAAATTATTTTGATCATATATTATTTGAAAAATACTTATTATTTCCATGTTATTATTAAACGAAAAATTTAAATAATTTGGTGATATTTTGTAATTTTTGAATTTAAATAACTAAAATGTAAATTTATTAATAGTTTAATGACTTTGGGTGGAATTTACCTAAATAAAATAGTTAGAGTAATTTTTAATTACAACATTACACCTAATGACAGCACAGTCCCATCCCGACCGTTTTTAAAATTAATTAATTAAAAATGAGGATGCATTTTATTAATTGGTGACAAGTAAAATGTTCAAATTCTGATCCAACAGACAACAGTTGTGTTGTCTCTTGCTCTTCATAGCTGGCACGACAAATTCCTTATTTTGCAAACCAACATTAAGAAAAATATATATACACAGAGACCGAAAGAATGTCCATTTTTAGGTGGAACTTATTTTAATCAAATACTTAGGAAAATTAAATGTCATCAAATTTACCAAATTGCCATTTTATAACATCTAATTTAATGTCACTGCTTCTAGCATAAATTCATACGTTGTAAAATCTTATCTGATAACCTGATAATTAAGAGTGTTCATCACTCTAAATGTAACTTACGTTCGAGTCGCGTTAATTGTGTTTGTTGTTCGTACTTTGCCATGCTATTGTAATTCAACAACGACAAAAAATTTCATACGTTACAACCGCTGTCCTTGTTTCTAAAAAGAAAAAAGAAGAAGATGTTTTTGTCGAGTTAAGATTGCCTCTGCAGAATGAAATTTGCGAAGTGTGGTTGATTTGAAATTGACAAAATTTTTCAATGAATCGGTATTGTTTTTTTATGAGAATTTATTTTTCAATTTTGTCAAAAGTTTGAGTGTAGGGATGAATTCAGAAATTCTTTTAGTCGGGACTGAGATTGAATTTTAAATTTTTAAGATGTCAAAATATGATTTCATCATTGTTGAAGGGACTAAACATAATTCTTTTTCATTTTTTAAGGAGGTCAAAGTGCAATTTTTCCATATATTAACTTAAATTTTCATTATTCATAAATGGACTAAATTGCATGATTGTTGTCGTAACCATTTTTTTTGGAAACAAAACGGGGTTCGACTTTGGGTTTAAAAAATGAAAAAAAAACGGGAGTCGCCACCAATCCCTTTTTGTTGAGGTGTGATCGGGTCACCTCGTAAAACGATTATTTTTAATAAACAGTTTGATTTATCAAAACAATGATTTTGGTCTACGAAATCTAAAAACGAGTTCGGAAGTCGGTTACGCACGAGGAAACGCCCAAAATTGGCACCAAAATGATTAATTAGTGTCTTAATGTCGGAAGTTTGAAAAGGTTTTAAAATACGGATCCTTTAAAAGGTATTAGGATATTTGAGATTTCTTTGTTCCGAGAGGGTACAAATATCACATCCAGCACGCTAGGACATGATATTCTAAACCTTCGTAATCAAAGCTACCTCATGATTTTCTGAAGTTTATCAAAAGGATGTTTAGTTATTTAGTCAAACGGAAAATCGCAACCCAAAGACGTTAGGGCACTATTCCCAATTCTAAATACAAAACATTGCCTTTATTTTAAAACCTTTAAATGGAGTGTGGCAATTTTACAAAATGCATCGTGTCGGATTAAATCAAAGACAAGGCTCGAGTCAAAACTTGAGATTTCTTTGTCCCGAAAAGATATAAACATCACATCCAGCTCGTTAGGACACAATGTTTTAATCTCTCGTAATCAAAGTCGTCTCATGATTCGCGAAACTTCGTAAAGGGATGTTAAGTAATTTAGTTAAGCGGAAAATCGCAACCCAAAGACGTTAGAGCCTTTGTTTCCTAATTCCTAAATACGAAACATCACCTTTATTCTAAAATCTTAAAATGAAATATGATGATTTTCAAAATATATTTTTGTAGTAATAATATGAAATTAAGAAAGATAAACGTAGCTATAAATATAGTGAATATAAGAGTACTAATAATAATAATATGATAATGATATAAAACAATAATAATACTATACCAATATGAATAATACATATATATAATATTAGTGGTAAAATAGAATAATAAAATTAGCGATGAAAATTAAATAATAAAATAATAAAATATAAGATAATGGTAATAATGTGTAAATAATAATATAAATGATAATCAAGTGAAAATAATGCATTAATACTAACAAATAATAATAAAACAATAATAATAAAATTGATAATAATATTAGTGATAGTAAAAGATATATAATAGTAATAACAATAAACAAACATATAAATAATAATAATAAATAATCAACATTAAATAATAGTAGAAATAATAAAAATTGCAAAATAATTTGAAAAATGGGTCAAATTGAAACTAAAACAGAAATAAAAAGGGTCAAATTAGACATTATAAGCAATAAAGAGACTAAAAACAGCAGCATAAAATGCTAGGGACGAGGAGCGCAATTTTCCCTAAATAGTAAAACGCAGTGTTTTAAAAAGGACCGAATTACAATCGCGTAAAATTTCTGGAACAGAATTGCAATAGCGAAAAACTTAATTTTAAAATCTAAAAATGCGGAAGGATCGAGAGCGCAATAAACCCTTTGTAAAAAAAACACGCGGATCCTAAGGCGGGTCGGGTCGGTCAGATCGGGTCAAGGCCAAAACGATGTCGTTTTGGGGTTAAACACCAGCCCCCAAAACGACGTCGTTTTGAGGGGCTATATAAAGCCCTAAACCCCAAAAAAAATCACTTTGAAATTCATTTTTTAATTTTTTTTTTACTTTCTCTTCTTTTTCTCAGGGAAGTCCCATGATTTCGACCGACCGCCGTCTCTCCGGTGCCGTCGCCGGCCACCGTGGAAGTTCAAAAAAGGGGTAAATTCTGGTATTTTTATTCATTTTTTATTATACTATTATACATGTGCGTGTTCATATGTTTGCGCGCAATAAAAGGGAGGGATTCGAGGATGAAAAAAAATTAGAATTAAAACATGAAATCACCTCTGTTTGGCTTCTGTCCTTGCCTTCTTCTGTGGCATTTTAGTGTTTAAATGCTGCTCTTTATTTCTTTTTTTGTTTGAATCTGTTATGGTGCTTGAAATTTTTGCTTGTATTCGGTAAAAACCAAAAAAAAACCTCTTTTACAAACGTTTCGAATCGGCTTTTATAGCCCTGTATTTTACCACTTGGTCTCTGTTCTGTCCTTTCTTTTTTAATGCTTGCAGGCGCTTGGGCGGTGGCGAGGGCGGTGCTGCAGACGCCGTCAGACTGGTGGCTAGTCAGAAGGCCAGGGGTCAGAAGGCAGATGCCCTAGGTGCGGCGCCACTTGTGCTAGGTTCTTGCTCTGGCGATTTTGGGTTTGTAATGGGCTAATTGGGTACATTGGGTTGGGTAGGTTATTTTTTATTGGGCTGATTGAGTTATAGGTTTTGGGCTTGTGATTGGGCCTCAGGTTTTAATGGGCCCGGGCAGAATTGGGCTTGTACAGCTGCCCCTTTTTGCTCATTGTCGTGCAATGGGAATGGAGCAAAGACTTTCAAAAGACCAATTTTGCCCGGTCTCGCCGAGTCTTGATTTCTTTGGTGCTCTTCTTCTTCAGGTAGCCTTGTTTTAGTCCACCATACCTTGTTGCTTTGATCCACTCCATGCTATTTCAACAAGATGGGATCTGTGGCTTCAATTTGCTCCTGCTGCGACTTCAATAGGATGTGACTTGTTTATTTTAGATTGCTCCACTACATCTCCAGAGAGATGAGGCCTTTGGTCTTCAGGCTATTCCACTGCTAGTTAAGGCAATAGGACTAAAGCTTAACCATGCTCCCTACTAGTTAGGGACAGGAATTACAATTTTTGACCTATTCCACTGCTGGTCAGGGACATAGGACGGTGGCCTAAATCATGTTCCCTACTGGTTAGGGAGCTAAAATTTGCCTTCGATCTTGCCCCACTACTGGTTAGGGCGACAAGATCTACAATTTTTTACCTCTTCCACTGCTGGTTAGTGGCAATAGGACGGTAGCCTAAATCATGTTCCCTCTTCGGTTGGGATCCAAGATTTGCCTTGATCTTGCCCCACTATTGGCTAGGCGACAAGATCTACAATTTTTGACCTATTCTATTGGTTGGTCGTGCAATAGGATTCGGTGGCCTAAATCATGTTCCCTCTTTGGTTGGGAGCCAAGATTTGCCTTCGATCTTGCCCCACCACGGCTAGGGTGACAAGATCTACAATTTTGACCTATTCCTTTGCTGGTCGTGACAATAGGACGGTAGCCTAAATCATGTTCCCCTTGGTTGGGAGCCAAGATTTGCCTTCGATCTTGCCCCACTACTGGCTGAGGCGATAAGATCTACAATTTTGACCTATTTCACTTTGGTCGGTAGTAATAGGCGGTGGCCTAAATCATGTTCCCTCTTTGGTTGTGGAGTCAAGATTTGCCTTCGATCTTGCCCTCTCTGGCTAGAGGCGACAAGATCTACAATTTTGACCTATTCCACCGCTGGTCGGTGGTAATAGGACGGTGGCCTAAATCATGTTCCCTACTGGTTAGAGAGGCAAGATTTGCCTTCGATCTTGCCCCACTACTGGTTAGGGCGGCAAGATCTACAATTTTTGACCCATTCCACTACTGGTCAGTGGCAATAGGATGGTCTTCAACCTATTCCACCGCTGGTCGATGGAAATATGACGGTATTCCACCTATTCCACTGCTGGTCAGTGGCAATAGGGTAATCTTCAACTTATTCGACTGCTGGTCAGTGGCAATAAGATAATCTTCAACCTATTCCACTGCTGATCAATGGCAATAGGATAATCTTCAATCTATTCCACTGCTGGTCAGTAGTAATAGGACAATCTTCAACCTATTCCACTGCTGGTCAGTGGCAATAGGATAATCTTCCACTTGTGTTGCTACATCGTTCTCTGGAGACATATGCTGTAGACTTGATTCATATGCTTGTGTTTATGCCAAATGATTAGGATGCTATGATCGAAATGAATCTAATGCTCCTAACTACATGTATTATGGACTATATTTGCTTGAATGCAGAATGTCATGAGAATGATATCTTTTTACAAGCTTAGGGCCGTAATTACTCGTTCGCTCATCCAGGTCACGGTACAGACGCAACATCTTGTCTGATATCTATGACAGCGAATCTGAAGAAATAGTCATAATTTTATACTCCTCTTCCTTGAACGTTTCCAACCCTTAAGTGTGGTGGTTCCTAAACAACAGTCCTGTTTTAGGTTTCTGTGCAGTTTAAAGGCTTCCAGAGTAATAGGCGGGACTCCTTTTATGGAAGCATTATGGGTTCATGGGTAGTTATTTCAATTGCAAACAGCTTAAAGATTTAAAGTAATAATGGAATTTATGAAGAATGGAATTAGATTAAATCAACAAAAGTAAACATTATTGGAGTACAAAATGGGTAAAAAGAAAAGTAGGTGCCCCAGATATTGCAGCCTGAGCTTCACCACCGAATCCTTTCGAAAATCATTTTGAGCTGAATAGACGCTGGGAGATCTGCAGTACTTTGTAGATATTCTGAGGTGTAACATTCCTCCTTTCTGTTAATTCTGAGAGAATAGAATCGTCACATACTCTTCCTTTTTCGTGCAAATTTGAGCCGCCCTTATCGGGTTTTCGACTCAAAGCCCCTTTGGTCTCAAAGCGCCCTTTATGGGTTTTCGCTTTGGCCTCTCCGATTTTTTTTTTTAGGTCTTAAAGCGTCATTTGCGGGTTTTCACTTTAGCCTTTCCCTTCTTCAAGCATAATACTTCTTAACTGAATCCGAATTTATGGGATTGGATAGATTTTTCCCATCTATTTCGGCCAAAATTAGTGCCCCTCCAGAAAAAGCCTTTTTCACCACATAAGGTCCTTCCCAATTTGGCATCCATTTCCCTCTGAAATCCTTTTGTATGGGGAGGATCGTTTTCAAAACTAAGTCTCCCTCGTGGAATTCTCTTGGACACACCTTTTTGTTGTATGCTCGCATCATTCGCTTTTGGTACATCTGACCATGACGGATAGCTTTCAGTCTATTTTCTTCGATCAAATTCAACTGATCATATCGAACTTGGATCCATTCCGCTTCATCCAATTTTAGTTCAGACAATACTCGAAAGGACAGAATTTCAACTTCGATGGGTAAAACCGCCTCCATTTCGTAAACCAATGAGAAAGGAGTTACCCCGGTAGAAGTTCTGACCGACGTTCGATAGGCGAAAAGGGCAAATGGTAGCTTCTCGTGCCAGTCTTTGTAAGTTTCAGTCATCTTTCCTACTATCTTCTTGATATTCTTATTAGCTGCTTCTACTGCACCGTTCATCTTTGGGCGATATGGTGACAAATTGTGATGTCGATCTTGAATTGCCTCTGAGACTTCTGCGATCATCTTTGTTGTTCAAGTTTAACGATTATCAGATATGATCCTCTCAGGCATTCCATATCGACATATGATTTCCTTTTTTAGGAACTTGCTGACTGCTAATTTTGTCACATTAGCATATGAAGTGGCCTCCACCCATTTAGTGAAGTAATCAATTACCACGAAGATGAACCGATGTCCATTGAAAGCTTTTGGAGAGATTGGTCCAATGACATCCATGCCCCACATGGAAAAAGGCCATGGGGAGGTCATAACATGTAAAGGTGAGGGTGGTACATGAATATTGTCCCCATAAATTTGGCACTTATGACATTTCTTAGCATAATCAATGCAATCTCTTTCTATCGTAGATCAATAATACCCGAATCTCATGATTTGTCTGGCCATTGCGAACCCATTGGCATGTGTTCCACAAACACCCTCATGGACTTCTTTTAGGATCTTCCTAGCCTCGGCGCCATCCACACATCTCAATAGCACTTGATCCTTTCTTCTTTTGTGTAGGATCTCTCCGTCTAAGACATAGTCACAAGCTAGTCTTCTCAACGTCCTTTTATCATTTTCGGTTGCTTGATAGGGGTATTTATGATCTTTCACATATTGTAGTATATCGTGATACCACGAGTGATCATTTTGCTCCTCTTCTTCCACGTTGTAGCAATGGGCTGGGGTCTTATAAATGCTCATTTGTATAGGCCCCATATCCTCCTTGTTGTTTGCTCGTACCATAGAAGCCAATATGGCTAGAGCATCAGCCATCTGATTTTCGTCCCTTGGTAGATAACTGAAAGTGATGTCATCGAACTCTTTGATCAGTTCTTGGACCAATCTTTTGTATTCGACTAATTTGGGATCTCTCGTCTCCCATTCTCCTTTAAGTTGATAAATCACCAATGCAGAGTCTCCGTATACTTTCAGCACCTTAATTTTGCGTTCTATAGCGGCACGGATACCCATGATGCAAGCTTCATACTCTGTCATATTGTTTGTACAATCAAAATCCAATTTACAAGTGAATGGGTAATAATCTCCATTTGGGGACACCAAAACTGCTCCAATTCTATTGCCCATAGCATTCGATGCCCCGTCGAAATTCAGTTTCCAAGGATGACTTTCCGGGGTACCTTCTTCAGTGGTTGCTACGTACATTAGGTCTTCATTAGGGAAATTAAAGTCCAAAGGCTCATAATCTGCCAGAGCTCTACTGGCCAGAAAATTTACTATTGCACTTTCTTTTACCGCCTTTTGGTTTACATAAACTATGTCAAACTCAGAAAGTAAAATTTACCATCGGGCCATCCGTCCGTTCAAAGTAGTTGACTCCATTAGGTATTTCATGGGTCTAGCTTTGAGATGAGCAGTCGTATGATACAACATGTCTCGCCTCAATCTCGGGTTGTCCGGATCAAGGCACAACATAGTTTTTCAATTGGTGAGTACCTTGTTTCACACTCAGTGAACTTCTTACTAAGGTAGTATATTACCTTTTCTTTCTTTCTTGACTCATCGTGTTGACCGAGCACACATCCCATTGAATTACCCAGTACCGTTAAGTAGAGGATTAAAGGCTTATCTGGATTAGGTGGTGTCAATCTGGGAGGATTGGACAGTATTGCTTTACTTTGTCGAAGGTCTTCGACATTCCTCGTCCCACACTTTGGATTGTGTTTTTAAGAAGAAGAAATATGGGGTCACATTTTTCATCGGCCAGAAATGAACCGAGCAATGTAATTTAATCTTCCTAAGAAACCTCGAACTTTTTTTGCGTGCGGCGGAGGCAATTCTTGTATAGCTTTGACTTTTTCTGGGTCAACCTCAATCCCCTTTTCACTGACTATAAATCCTAACAGTTTCCCTGATCTGGCTCCAAAGGTACACTTTGCCGGGTTAAGCTTTAACTGGAATTTCCTCAACCTCAAAAATAATTTCCTTAAGACTTGGACATGCTCCTTTTCAGTTCGAGACTTGGCGATCATATCGTCGACATCAACTTCAATTTCTTTGTGCATCATGTCATGGAATAGGGTTACTATGGCTCTCTGATATGTTGCTCCTGCATTCTTCAGCCAAATGGCATTACCTTATAGCAAAAGGTTCCCCACATGGTTATGAACGTGGTTTTATCCATGTCTTCAGGAAGCATCTTTATCTGGTTGTATCCTGAAAAGCCATCCATGAATGAGAACAATAAATAACCCGTCGTATTATCCACTAAGGTGTCGATATGAGGTAACGAAAAATTATGGGACGGGGACGATATTGGCTACTCATTCTGAGCACTTAACCACTTGCAAGAAACCTGTGTCAAATTACTTCCTGACCTCCTCTTTTATTTTCAGCAAAACGTCTGGCCTCATCCTCCAAAATTTCTGTTGGACTGGCTTGTATTCTTCTTTTATGGGCAAACGGTGTACCACGATATCAGTGCTTAACCCGGGCATGTCTTGATATGACCATGCGAAGACATCCTTAAATTCTTGGAGTAGCTCGATGAGGTCTCGCCTTGTCTCTATGGTGATATCGGCTCCAATCTTCACTTCTTTCTTTTCTTGTCCATCTCCTAGGTTCACTATTTCCACTGACCCTTTGTGAGGTACGATTTTTTTCTCCTCTTATTCTACCATCCTTAACAGTTCAGGAGATAAGTCACAGCCTTGGTCATCTCCAACATCCTGAAAATCTTCCGTACCCATATCTTACTCAAAAGGACACTCTGAGTCATCGGTAGCGTTACTCAAATCATTGATATTTGGGGACCTATTATGGAGATGAATAAAGGCTCATAGAATCACAGAATCTAGGCATGCTTATTGGTATCATAAATGAAGAATAGAAATGTTTAGAAGAATATCTAAAGAAAGAATAATGATAATGAATGAAATGAACATAAAAGAAAATTTGCTCAAAAGATGGCGGAGATGTATTTCATTGAAAATAACGATGCCTTATACAAAATCATGCTTCACAAAGGGACTCTTATTGCTTCTAGACTTAAAGCAACAAGTGTGTTCGAGTATTACTCGAATAAGTTCTAAAAGCTACAGAATCTCCTCCATGATCCGCTTGTTTAGAAACGCTGCCTGCTCATAAGGCGAGATGCCATTTCGATTTTCTTCCTCAATTTTCCCTTAGATATAAGCGTTGACATGCACGATTTCTTCATTTTGCGTTCCTCGTCCCGGATGGATAACCCTTCCTGATATAAAGGTCTCACGAATATGAGGAATTATCATCGGTTCCCATTTAATCTCATCTCTACCCAAACACGCTTTCCTTCTTTCTTGCTTTTTTTCTAACTCTTTCTTCTTTTGTTTGGCGTTGGCTTGAATCCTAAGCCAAAGAGGTCTCTTTTTCTTTCAATCTTGGGACTTGATTCCTCCCGGAGATACATTTCCGATCCTTTTCGCATGCGGCTCGTTTTCGACCATTAATTGCAAACCCATTTTGTGGTTTTGGATAAGCTGAGAACCTTTGGGATTTTGTTTCCTCGATGATAAATGTTTGCTGACGAATTCCAAAGAGCGAAAGAAACATTCAGTTGCTTCATCATTTGCTTCTAAATATGGTGCACCGTTGGTTACGATTGCGATGATGTCTTCTTCAGCATTTATTGTTACCAAACGGCCTTCTGTGACTAATTTTAATTTTTGGTGCAACGATGAGGGATCTGCCTCATTGAGTGTATCAAAGGCCTCCCCAACAAACAGGTTGTATGATGACCGATATCCATTACTATGAAATCCACTTCATATGTACAGACCGATTAAAGAGATACTTCGATCCTTCCCATGACTTTCCTTTCAGTTCCATCGAATGCCCTTACCACATTGTAGCAGGCCTTCATGTGAGAGCTATCAATGGGTAACCGATTCAATGTCGATAATAGTAGGACATTGAGTGCCGATCCGTTATCGACTAATACCCCTGGTAGTGTGTATCTTTTGCACTGTGTAGTAATGTGGAGGGCCTTGATGGAACCCATACCTCCAGGCAGAATCTCGTCATCATTAAAGAAAATAAAGTTATCAGCACTTATATTGCTAATTAGACGATCTAACTTGTTAACGGTGATATCATTAGCAACATAAGTTTCATTCAATACTTTCATCAGTGCGTTGCGGTGTGCTTCTGAGCTCAATAGCAAGTCCAGCACAGATATACGAGACGGTTGTTTATGTAGCTGCTCCACAACGCTGTATTCACTATGTTTTAAAAACTTCAAGAATTCTCTAGCCTCGTCTTCCTTCACTGGCTAATTTATAGGAGCTTTTTATTTGGTCACACTTTCTTTCTTTTGTTTGGCCACCAAGGTTTTCTCTTTTGCAAGCTCGATCCTTGGGTTTGCCGTGTCGTAACTTTTCCCGCTACGCGTATAAGTGCCTACCTCCTGGTTTCCCTTTGCAGTGCTGGACCAGTCTCTTTTCCCAGGAACCGTCACATTGCAGTTGTAGTTCCAGAGAAACTTTTTGTTATCTTCATATGAAAAGGCCGCAGGTCTTCGGATCACAATTTTCGGAGGCTCCTGGTTTCTTTTCGTAGTGCGGGATGAGTCCCCTATTTCAGGAACCGTCAGGTTGCAGTTAGAGCTCTGGGGAACCTCTTTATTGTCTTCACACGAAAAGACTGTCGATTTAAGAATCACAATCTTCTGAGTTGTCTTTTTCCCAGCTCCATCGTTCTTTGGCCGCGAGATGATGACCAAATGATAGCTAGTTTTCGAGGCTTTTATTACTGATTCATCTTTCAACACGCAAATGCTTCTTTCTTTTCGGCCTTCGTTAATTTCAAAAAACTCTAACTCTTTATTGTCCATCAGCCTTTGTATCAGAATTCTGAACTCAATACAGTCCTGGATTTCGTGCCCCTCCATATTATGAAACTCACAGCCTTTTCTTGTTCCTTCATGCTTTCCTACTGGACTTGATACAGCTAATCCCCTCTTCATCATTTCTTTCCATACTCGTTTTATCGGAGTCCTTACTTCGTCAACATCCCTTTTAACTCTCCTTCCCAAGTTCTCACTTATCATATTGACCCCATGATTAGACAGCGGGTGCCCTGTGTTGGGGGTATCGTCCACTTCTATGACGCCCATCTGGATGAGTCTTTCTACCAATTTTTTGAAAGCAAGACAGTGCTCTATTGAATGCCCCACAATTCCTGCGTGGTACTCGCACTGTGTGTTCGCGTCATACCACTTAGGGTATGGGGGTTGCAGGGGTTTTAGGTAATGTGGGGAAACAATATGAGCATCGAATAAGTTTTGGTACATTTCCTTGTACGTGAGTGGAATTGGCGTGAATTAGATTTTCCCCGTGTTCTACTTTGTACTGGGTTCCTGCCTAGAGGAGTTCGATGATCGTGATTCTGACCTTGGGCTGATTCTGATAATAGGCTTCGGATAACCTTTATTTAGGTTATTTACATCGTTCTCTCTTTTCTTTGGGATTGTCTTTCTGGCACTTTCTCCCACTTCTATCTTGCCACATCTGATTGCATTTTCTATCATTTCCCCCGACATCACGATGTCTGAAAAACTTTTAGTGGCGTCTCCCAGTATATAATTGATGAAAGGAGCTTTCAACGTATTAATAAAAAGCATGGTTGTCTCCTTTTCCAAGAGCGGTGGTTGCACTTGTATTGTTACCTCTCTCCATCGCTGGGCATACTGTCTAAAACTTTCGCCCTACTTTTTCTCCATATTTTGGAGTGTGATTCTATCAGGAGCAATATCAGCTACATGGCCATAATGTTTCATGAAGGCCTGTGCCAGGTCTTTCCACGTCTTGATTTGGGCACGACTAAGCTGGTTATACCATTTGGCGGCAGATCCGGCCAAACTGTCTTGAAAACAGTGAATTAGCAACTGGTCATTATTAAGGTACCCCGCCATCCGCTGGCAGAACATTGTGATGTGCGTCTCAGGACAGCTAGTCCCGTTATATTTCTCGAACTTTGGTGTTTTAAACTTTGGCAGAAGGACTAAGTCCGGGACCAGACTTAAGTCTTTAGCGTCCATCCCGTAACGATGGTCAGCCGTTTCTATTTCTTTAAACCTTTCTTCTAGCCACTTGCAATGGTTCTCAAGTTGCTTTGACAAATCTATTTTTGCCTTGTCTATTTCTGCCAGTTCATCGAAATCGGGGACCATAGGGTTAGCCAGACTTTCCACAGGTTAGTACCGAACCGGTCGGGAGGTGAAATTTGTATCGCAGTATCAACCAGATATTGTGGTCTAATAATGTAAAGCGTCCTTTGGGGATGCACCTCCGGTGGCACTTGGGTATTAGGCGGGTAAAACCGGAGGTAAATAGGGTCATCATTATCGTTTCCCAAACTAGTAGCAACGCCCTTTTCTTTCTCACGTTCATTGGCCAACAACTGTGTCAACTGATTCATCATGTTACTCTGAGATTCTTATACCCGTTCTATCATGTCCTGTTGTATCTTGATTAATCGTTCTTGCATCTGCTCTTGTATTTCCTTTTGCATTTATTCTAGTCTCTCCATTCTTTGATCCATGGTTTTTGTTTTGCCTCGTGTATTGTAGCGATGTTCCAGGGTCACTGTCATATTTTAAGGTTCCTTTGTGAGATTTAATGTACATGATGCAATGTAATGCTAATGCATGAAATATGTGCAAAAAAGGCATTAATTCTGATTCAATTTCCTTTTAGAATAACTTTTCTAGAAAATAAGTTTCTTTACATAAAATGGATTACATATAAGGCCTCGCCCTAATACTTAAGGCCTTGACTTTCTCAAGAAGCCCAGCTAACTCTTGACCTTGCTCTGACTTTGATTCGTAAAATAAACTTAATACATCAGCTCGGACTGCTAAGGTTTGTAAATGATCCGCCACCTCTCGCACTTGAGCCACGGCTTCCCCTATAATGTAATCCCGATCTCTGACTTGATTCTGAGAGTGATGAAGTTGCTGCTTCTAACGTTCCTCATTGACTTCAAGAAGCTCCACCCGTAACTCACAACCATGTAAAGTAGATTCTAGCTCTTCGATTCTTACTTTTATTTCTTCAATTTTACTCAGACTAGCCTTTAATTCAACTACAGAGTTACGGCTATGATACCGATACAATGATCTTTCCAGTTCTGCCACCCGAGCCTTTAATTCCTCTTTCTCGTTCTGAGTTTCTACCAAACTTCTTTTCAGAGTAGCTTATCGAACTTGGGTATCTCAGAGTTCCCTTTCCCATTGACTAGCTCTATGTTTTTCCTCTTTAAGTTCTTGATGCCATTGCTCTGACGTTTTTCCTAATCCGGCAATTTTCATTGACCTTGCGACTTCTTATAGTACTGTTTTCAAACCGTCCAAATCTTCCTCACCTTATTTTTCCTTTCCTCGACTTTTCGACTTCCAACTTCGAATGTCAACATCCAATCCTAATCGTATTTTCTTTTCTTCTAATTGTTCTATCCTTTTCCTAATTCCACATTCTTTTCTCAAAATCTTGTTTGATGATTTGAGCTCTCCGACGGATTACACAGGTGCTCTTCCACCGATCGGGGGTTTTCTTGGCCTGATGTGGGGATATTGTCGTTGATTCTCGACTCCACCATCGGTCATATTCGGGGTTGTCATCGGGTTAGTGGCAAACCTTTTCATTCGTGAGTCGACTCTAGCTTTTCGCTATTTCACGAACTCTTTTCTTATAATTGTCTCCTTTGTATTCAAACTCGCTTTGAATTAGGCGTTGTGTTACGGTATAAACTGTCTCGATTTGTCTTGTCTCAACACGAGGAGAGGAGCATATCAAATGACTCCCATACTCCCAAGAGAGGAACCCGGTCAAAATCTCCACACCGGTATAAGATCTCATCAGAATCATTAAAGGAGCTTTCCATTCTACATCTTCTTCTTGCAGGTTTTGCAGAATCATCATCCATTTTTCTTCTGTAAGATCGTCTCGCCTTGGCGTAGCTGCTAATTCTTTTAGTGGGGAATAGTCCTCGGAGAAGATTCGACACGATGCCTTTTCTGTTTTCTAAAAATGACTGTTGAACCATGCTAGTAAGAGTTGTGCACAACCGATGAATCTTCCTTCGCCCGCTCTTCGGCATGCGCTTAGGGACCTGAAAGTTTTGGCCAGAATTGCAGGAACGGGTGTGACTCTTCTATCCAATCTGTCGAATAAATCTGAGACCGCCTCGTCTACATGCCCTAGAGCCTTAGGGAAAATAATCAGTCCATAAATGCTCAAGGCAAAAATGTCAACCCTTTTCTTCACGTCAGGATGCGCTATGATCAAGTCCCTTAAATTTCTCCACGGGATGCACTTATAATCTCCTTTTGTTTTATCCAGAAATTGCGACCCATCTTTCGCTTCATTCGCGTAATATTCATTAGCTTTTTTAAGAAGGTGGGGACATTAACAGGTCTTGCATAAACTTTGTCAGTTTGAAGTTTTGGGCAACGGAGTAAAGCTGTGTATTCTTCTATAGTAGGCACCAGATCCACATTCCCAAAAGTAAAACAACTATAAGCAGGATTCTAAAATTGGGCTATAGCTCGGAATAAATGCTGGTCTACCTTGATGTCGAGCAAATAAGGCAGATCACCGTAATGACAGTAGAATAGTTGCTTGATCTCGTCGTCCCATTGACTCCATATCTCTTTCATCTCTTAAAGATTATTTTGAGTTACACTGATATTGTGAAGTCCCATAATTCTGACATGTACCCTTCCGTAAGACTATCACCTTTTTCTTGTTACACTGTCTCGGCCCATATTCGGACGGCCGCATTGTCCTCCACTCTATCAAGAAACCCCCTTTCTATGACAAGCTATCTATTTAGCAATTGAATATGAATCAACACCTTTTTTTGATGAAGATGCCATGCAAAAATAAAAATGAAGCAAATCAGTATTTCATACATAGCAAGCAAAGAATAAAAATACCTAATCTGGTAACCACTAGGGTTTGGCATGGCTCTACCTAGGGTGGGTTCTTAGGGCTTACTATATGAGGTTCAATTCTAAAGAAGGGTACCCGAACCAGCAGATTCCTCGATCCTCACCCATTATAGGCTCATATAGACCAAGTTCAGTTCAGGGGGATACATTTCCTATGGTCGCATTGCAGATGAAAATCTCACGAAGAAATAGGTACGGATGTATCCCGAAAGCGATCCACTATCCTGCACGGAGGTGAAGACCTCACGAAGGAGTAGTTTCTCACTCCCACTTAAAGGTGCGACCACAACGGTCATGCAATGCAATGCCGAAATTAAAATAACATGCAATGAAAGGGTCGTAATTCTCAAATCTAACTTTCAAATTTCTGAAAAAAGATAAAAAATAATCAATTTATGGCTTGACTTTCTAAATCGTCCCCAGTGGAGTCCCCAAGCTGTCGTAACCATTTTTTTGGAAACAAAACGGGGTTCGACTTTGGGTTTTAAAAATGAAAAAAAAATGGGAGTCGCCACCAATCCCTTTTTGTTGAGGTGTGATCGGTCACCTCGTAAAAGCGATTGTTTTAATAAATAGTTTGATTTATCAAAACAACGATTTTGGTCTACGAAATCCAAAAACGAGTTCGAAGTCGGTTACATACGAGGAAGGTTAGCACCTCGATACGCCCAAAATTGGTACCAAAATGATTAATTAGTGTCTTAATGTCGAAGTTTGAAAAGGTTTTAAAATACGGATCCTTTAAAAGGTATTAGGATATTTGAGATTTCTTTGTTCGAGAGGGTACAAATATCACATCCAAAGACGTTAGGACATGATATTCTAAACCTTCGTAATCAAAGCTATCTCATGATTTTACTGAAGTTTATCAAAAGGATGTTTAGTTATTTAGTCAAACGGAAAATCGCAACCCAGCACGTTAGGGCACTATTCCCCGAATTCCTAAATACAAAACATTGCCTTTATTTTAAAACCTTTAAATGGAGTGTAGCAATTTTACAAAATGCATCGTATCGGATTAAATCAAAGACAAGGTTGAGTCAAAACTTGAGATTTCTTTGTCCCGAAAAGATATAAACATCACATCCAGCTCGTTAGGACACAATGTTTTAATCTCTCGTAATCAAAGTCGTCTCATGATTCGCGAAACTTCGTAAAGGGGATGTTAAGTAATTTAGTTAAACGGAAAATCGCAACTCAAACACATTAGGGCAACCGCTTCCTAATTCCTAAATACGAAACATCACCTTTATTCTAAAACCTTAAAATGAAATATGATGATTTTCAAAATATATTTTACGTAGTAATAATATGAAATTAAGAAAGATAAACATAGCTATAAATATAGTGAATATAAGAGTACTAATAATAATAATATGATAATGATATAAAACAATAATAATACTATACCAATATGAATAATACATATATATAATATTAGTGGTAAAATAGAATAATAAAATTAGTGATGAAAATTAAATAATAAAATAATAAACTATAAGATAATGGTAATAATGTGTAAATAATAATATAAATGATAATCAATTGAAAATAATGCATTAATACTAATAAATAATAATAAAACAATAATAATAAAATTGATAATAATATTAGTGATAGTAAAAGATATATAACAATAATAACAATAAACAAAGATATAAATAATAATAATAAATAATCAATATTAAATAATAGTAGAAATAATAAAATTGCAAATTAATTTGAAAATGGGTCAAATTGAAACTAAAATGTAAATAAAAAGGGCCAAATTAGACATTATAAGCAATAAAGAGACTAAACAGCAACACGCGCAAAATGCTGGGGACGAGGAGCGTAATTTTCCCCAAATAGTAAAACGCAGTGTTTTAAAAAGGACCGAATTACAATCGCGTAAAATTTCTGGGACAAAATTGCAATAGCGGAAAACTTAATTTTAAAATCTAAAATGCGGAAGGATCAAGAGCGTAATAAACCCCTTTGTAAAAAAAACATGCGGATCCTGAGGCGGGTCGGGTCGGTCGGATCGGGTCAAGGCCAAAACGACGTCGTTTTAGGGTTAAAGGCCAGCTCCCAAAACGACGTCGTTTTGAGGGGCTATATAAAGCCCTAAACCCCCAAAAAAATCACTTTGAGCTACTGTTTAAAAAAAAAAAAATTCTTTCTCTTCTTTTTCTCCGCAGGGAAGTCTCATGGGATTTCGAGGACCGTCGTCGCTCAGTCTTGTTGTTGCCGGCCACCGCATTACGGTGGTGGAAGTTCAAAAAGGGTAAAATTCTGGTATTTTTATTCCTTTTTTATTATACTATTATATATGTGCGTGTTCGTATGTTTGCACGCAATAAAAGGGAGGGATTCGAGGATGAAAAAAAAATTAGAATTAAAAAATGAAATCACCTCTGTTTGGCTTCTGTCTTTGCCTTCTTCTGTGGCGTTTTTAGTGTTTAAATGCTGCTCTTTATTTCTTTTTTTGTTTGAAGCTGTTATGGTGCTTGAAATTTTTGCTTGTATTTGGTAAAAACCAAAAAAAAAAACCTCATTTACAAACGTTTCGAATCGGCTTTTATAGCCCTGTATTTTACCACTTGGTCTCTGTTCTGTCCTTTCTTTTTTAATGCTTGCAGGCACTTGGGCGGTGGCGAGGCGATGCAGAGACGCCGCCGACCGGTGGCTAGTCGAAGGCCGAGGTCGAAGGCGATGCCCTAGGTGCGGCGCCACTTGTGCTAGGATTCTTGCTCTGCGATTTTGGGTTTGTAATGGGCTAATTGGAACATTGGGTTGGGTAGGTTCTTTTTATTGGGCTCATTGGGTTATAGGTTTTGGGCTTGTGATTGGGCCTCGGGTTTTAATGGGCCAGGACAGAATTGGGCTTGTACAATTGTCATTGGGGTCGACCCTGCTCAAGTGTCTAGAAAAGCAATAGGTAGTGGTGGATCCAAACATACGATTTAAAGGGGGAAGGGCAAAGTCAAATTTTTTTTGGGGAATTAAATTATATATTTTTATGATAGTAAAAATACAATTTCGTCCTTTTAATACCATATATCTTTATAATTTTTAGATAATTAAATCAAAATTTATCATTTTGGGGTCAAAGGTAATTTTATCATTATTAATTTAAAAATTTATAAATTATAAAAAATCTAAATGAAAAATTTTTCATTTTAGGGAGGTCGGTGTCCCTTTCCAGACCCGTAGATCCGCCCTTGGCAGCAAATTTTACAAAGTAAAAATATTTAACTAGAATAACTTAATTAATACGATATTAAAAAGTACGTATAAAAATTATTTATTAAATATGAAATTGGAGGAGGGTATCAAATAATTTAATATATTATTTGAATATTAGGTCATAGAATATATATACCTAAAAATCTGATTAATATCTCCGACTATAAAATAAAACTAAATGAAATATTTTAATGAAGAAAGCATCTTATGGTTAGTGTGAAGATTATGCTTCCCTGCATTTGTGGAGTTGTATATTTTTTCAATTGTTTGTTATTTTCAAGGTTTCAATTTGGGAATTATGAAAATAATAAATAAAATGCCGATTTTATATTTACAATTGATTCGCACACTATAAATTAAAAAAAATGGCTAAATAAAATTCAAAATTCAAATAAAACATGTATTATCATTTTAATATTATTTGTTAAATGTTTTCCTCCTTTATACAAAATAATATATATGAATTTTATAATTATTTATGTATAAAATTAAATATATGGAGTTCATACAATTTTAAGTTTAAATATTAATTTTATACAAAAATATAAAAAATGATATATTTCACTTTGTTAAAAGATGATTTTTAATAATTATTAATTTTCAACTAAATTAGTGTCCGATTGCTATCAACTTGGTCAAAAGTATAGTATATAGAAAATTATTTCGTATCTCACTTATGGAGAATTTTAAACTCTACGAGCGTTGAGGGTTTGGCACGTGTTTTATAAGGTGTAATAAAAATATATTATATATAAAAGCGATACTTGTCACACTTTCTACCCATTTGTAGAGTTTAGAAAATTGTAATTTCAATATAACGTGCAATTTAGTACATAAATTTTAATTTGATGTAATTGTATAAATGAAAATTTAATTTTCAATTAATTTTCATATTTTGTCTACTTTAATTTCGATACAATTTTGCACAATTTTTCATTTTGTCATACGGAAATTGTTAATATAATATTTTACTAACCTAAAAAACAAATGAATAAATTAATTTTTTCAGATAGATTAAAAATATAATATAATTTAAATTTATTTGTATTATTTTTGATCTGTTTTATTATATAAATTTGACAACTAAAATGGATTCAGTCAAGATTTAATAATATGACATTTTAAGATTACGAGATATTGTCACCTTTTTTAATTTTTAAAGATTCAAGTACATCATTAATTTTTTTTTTTTTGTTAAGTTTATGGATTTAATTGCATAAATGTCAAAGTGAGGGACTAAATCGTAAATCGCATCAACAACAGCAATTTTCACTGTTTATCTGTCCCGCTCTCCCAATTCAACAGATCTGAATTTTCTATTATATCTTATAATAATAATAATAATAATAATAATAATAATAATAATAATAATAATAATAATAAAATACAGAAATATTCATTTTCACACTTTGATTTTTAGCTTTTACACTGCAAAACTTTTTTTTCTGTATATAAACCCTCACTTGTCTCTCATTTTTCCTCACTGGGAAATTTTGTTCTTTACCATCTGTTTGTAGCTTCTCATTTCGTTTAGTTTGAAGGGTGGTTTTATTTGCGTATGGGGGCTTCGATTTTGTCTGATTTCGGAGCCGAGATCCTGATCCCGGTTTGTGCCGTGATTGGGATTGCCTTTTCGCTCGTACAATGGGTTATTGTTTCCAAAGTGAAGCTTTCACCGGGTCGGGAGTCGGTGAACAATGGTTCGGGCGCCAAAAACGGGTACTCCGATTACCTCATTGAAGAAGAAGAAGGTCTTAATGACCATAGTGTTGTTCTTAAATGTGCTGAAATTCAAAGCGCCATTTCTGAAGGTTGTTGCTCTTTTTCACTTATTTTTTGATCTTGGGTTTCTGAAAGATTTATCCTTTTGAGCTTAGTTTGATTCTTTTGGGTGTCTGAAATATTTAACCGACAAGTTTAGAACTTTAGATCTTTGGTTTTCTCATTGTGCTTTCTTTAATGTTTGGTTGATAGAGATTTTGGCTTATCGGCATAAGATTTGGTGGTTTCGTGGATTATTTATATTGCAAGCTGTGAAAAACTAAAGCATGTGCAAGCTATCTTGTATACGTGTGTATGTGCATAGATATGTACATGTACATGTACATGTAATATGTGTATGTGTATGTGAGTGTATATGTATATGTATATGTACGTGGAAAAATGAAAAACTGAAGCATGTGGAAGCTATCTTGATTCTTGAGTATATGTATATGTATATGTATATGTATATGCGTATATGTATGTTTATGTGCATATACATGTAGTGTACATGTATATGTCTATGTGAGTGTGAGTGTATACATATATGTATTTAGATCCAATGCATTGTTCATTTCCTTTCAGGAAATGATTTTGTTACATAGGGTTATTGGTTTACATATGCTTGCTCTGTTTATTGCTTTTCGTCTTGGTGCTAGCTAATTTTCGTATTTATGAGTTTACAGGGGCAACTTCGTTTCTTTTCACCGAGTATCAGTACGTTGGCATTTTCATGGTTGCTTTTGCAATCTTGATTTTCCTTTTCCTTGGCTCGGTAGAGGGTTTCAGTTCAAAAAGCCAGCCTTGCACGTACGACAAATCTAAGATTTGCAAGCCTGCTCTAGCCACAGCTGCATTCAGCACCATATCTTTCTTGCTTGGTGCCATCACTTCAGTTGTTTCTGGATTTCTCGGGATGAAAATCGCTACCTATGCAAACGCTAGAACCACCCTCGAGGCAAGGAAGGGAGTTGGAAAGGCATTTATAACCGCGTTTAGATCTGGTGCTGTCATGGGCTTTCTTCTTGCTGCAAATGGCCTTTTGGTGCTTTACATTGCCATCAACTTATTCAAACTTTATTACGGCGATGACTGGAGTGGTCTTTTCGAGGCAATCACTGGTTATGGGCTTGGAGGTTCATCCATGGCTCTTTTTGGCAGAGTTGGTGGAGGAATCTATACAAAAGCCGCTGATGTGGGTGCTGATCTTGTAGGCAAGGTGGAAAGGAACATTCCTGAGGATGACCCTAGAAACCCAGCTGTAAGTTCAGTACTTAGATTTTGGAAAAGTAAGTTGCAGTTTTTCCTTTCGGATTGTCACCGAGTTGTTTCCTTGTTTTCAGGTGATTGCTGATAATGTCGGAGATAATGTTGGTGATATAGCTGGAATGGGATCTGATCTTTTTGGGTCCTATGCTGAATCATCTTGTGCTGCACTTGTTGTTGCTTCCATCTCTTCTTTTGGCATCAATCATGAATTGACTCCAATGTTATATCCTCTCATCATCAGTTCCATTGGTATCATTGTTTGTTTAATCACAACCTTATTTGCAACTGATTTCTTTGAGATCAAGGCTGTTAAGGAAATCGAGCCATCATTGAAGCGGCAACTCATAATTTCGACTGTTCTCATGACTGTTGGAATCGGGATTGTTAGTTGGATAGCCCTTCCATCTTCCTTTACCATTTTCAATTTCGGAGACCAAAAAGCTGTGAAGAACTGGTAAACTGTTTATTTACCGAAATATATCAAAAGTCATGCTTTACTAGAAGTCTAGAACAAGTGTGTAACATCAAGTTTCTTTGCAGGCAACTATTCTTATGTGTTGCTGTTGGTCTTTGGGCTGGCCTAATTATTGGTTTCGTAACTGAGTACTATACCAGCAATGCATACAGGTAACAGTCTCAATGGCATTATTTTTTTCCTTGGGTTATCCTTAGTCTCATCATTGATTTTAACACTATCTTTGTTTTCTCTTGCAGCCCTGTACAAGATGTTGCTGATTCCTGCAGGACTGGAGCTGCGACTAATGTTATTTTTGGCCTTGCATTGGGTTACAAGTCTTGCATTATTCCTATTTTTGCTATTGCAATCAGTATTTTCGTTAGTTTTAGCTTTGCTGCTATGTATGGCATTGCTGTAGCTGCCCTTGGAATGCTGAGCACCATAGCTACCGGGTTGGCTATTGATGCTTATGGTCCCATCAGCGATAATGCCGGAGGCATTGCTGAGATGGCTGGCATGAGCCATAGAATACGGGAGAGAACCGATGCTCTTGATGCTGCAGGCAACACCACTGCTGCTATTGGAAAGGTTTCATCTTGTTTCCGCTTAAGCTTGACACTTATTTCTTCTTTTATATCAGTTTGGCATAACAAGTTTGTGTTGCTTTTTCAGGGTTTCGCCATTGGTTCAGCAGCACTGGTTTCCCTTGCTCTCTTTGGTGCCTTTGTGAGCCGAGCTGCTATCTCAACTGTCGATGTATTGACCCCTAAAGTTTTTATCGGTTTGCTTGTTGGGGCAATGCTTCCTTATTGGTTCTCTGCTATGACCATGAAGAGTGTGGGAAGTGCAGCTTTGAAGATGGTCGAGGAAGTGCGCAGACAGTTCAACACAATCCCCGGTCTCATGGAGGGCACCACTAAGCCCGACTACGCTACCTGTGTTAAGATCTCTACTGATGCTTCCATCAAAGAAATGATCCCACCGGGTGCTCTTGTCATGCTCACACCCCTCGTTGTTGGGATCTTTTTCGGCGTGGAAACTCTTTCCGGTGTCCTCGCTGGATCCCTCGTCTCAGGTGTTCAGGTAATATTAAAAACAATATGATTTAGAATTGAATGTTAAATTCTTAGGATATCAACAATATGTCTTGGTAATATTTGCAGATCGCTATCTCTGCATCCAACACAGGGGGCGCTTGGGACAATGCGAAGAAGTACATTGAGGTATCTTCGATTTGGCCGATTTAAGATTGAGCTTAACGAAAAGTAATCTTGGAATATTTACACTCTTGATTTTGTTGTAAAATGCAGGCTGGTGCTTCACCACATGCAAAATCTCTTGGCCCCAAAGGTTCAGATCCACACAAGGCAGCTGTTATAGGCGACACCATCGGTGATCCTTTAAAGGATACATCCGGGCCATCGTTGAACATCCTCATCAAGCTAATGGCAGTCGAATCACTCGTCTTCGCTCCCTTCTTCGCTACACATGGTGGACTGCTTTTCAAGTTATTTTGAGTGAAGGTCAACAAAAAGTAAACAGCTAAGACACTCTCAATTGATCCATTTGAATGTGTAGAACATTTTGAGTTACCATATTCTCTTTAAGAAGGTTAAACCGGCATTGAAAAATTTTCCCTTGGTAAAAGGGTTGACAAAATAACTTTGATGATGATGATAATGGTCAACCTAGAAATGAGTTAAGAATGGCCCCTTTTTTTATTGCGGTTATTATTATTTTTTCTCTCTCTTTTCCCTTTCCCTTTCGTTGTTCTAATATCCATGGCTTTGAATTTTGAACAATTATCAAGAATGGACTATTGAACATTGGTGCAAAAAAATGTAAAAAATTTGGCTTTTTTGTATTCAAAATATTGAAAGTTCTATTTTTTTTTATAATTAATGTCTATTAAGAAAAAATCCAATCAAAACATGTCATGTATCCCCGGTTGTTGGTAGATGTGAGTAAAATTCGATTCGATTCAAAAAAATTTAAAAAAAAATTTCAAATTTTGAGTTAATTGAATCGAGTTATTCGAATTATTCGAGTCAACTCGAATAATAAATTTTAGATTTCGAGTTCGAGTCGCGTTGAAGTTTTATAATTCGAATAACTCGAATAATTCGAATAACATATTAATATAAATACCCTTTTGGTCATTATCAATTTTAAAAATTAGTAAATTGGTCTATCTCTTAATAAAATTACAAAATAATCAAAATAATTTTAAAATTGAAAATAATTTTCAAAATTGAAAATATTTATAAAATTCTAAAATTTGTATTTTTAAAAATTATAATTTTTAAAAAATCTAAAAAATATAAAAAATTTGAAAATTTAAATTTTTATAAAATAATAATTCTAAAATCTAAATAAGTGATTAATGATTCTAGTTTATTATATTAAAATATCTTATTATTATTATTATTATTATTATGGTTTAAAAAAAAATTTTATGATTTTAAATTTATGTGCTCTAACATAGAAATAGTTATATTGTAATAAGATTTTAATTTGACATTATTAATTTGTCTAATTTAACTCGAATAATTTCACTCGATTCGACCGAGCGCTCACACTTAATTTGAGTTATTCGAAAATCCAAATAAGAAAAGGCAAAACTACGCTGTTTTGATAAATGTTTACCTAATAATCTTACTTTCCTTCCCGAATTGCCCCACTTTCTCTTTTTCCTTTACTCAAAATTAATCTAAAAGTTTGTACTTCGTCTACTTATGTAAATTAGAGGTGATCATGGGTTGGGCTACCCGGCCCAGCCCGATGGCCCGCCCAAAAAATAGGAGAGTTCGGATAAAAATATAGGCCTAAAATATGGGTTTGGTAAAAACGAGGCCCGTTTAGAAAACGGGTCGGGCCTTGGGTAAAACTTTTTGGCCGTGCTCATCCATCCCGCCCAATTATATATTAAATATATATTTTATTTTTAATCAAATATACTTTTAAATTTACATATTTTTATTTGTTTATTTGTTTTAATATTTGTTTTAAATTTTTTTATTTAATGAAAAAAGCTAAAAGCTAAAACAAATTTTTTATTTAATGAAAAAAGCTCGAGTTTATCAATTTTCTTTCGGGCCGGGCTTAGACAAATTTTTAGGCTCATATTTAGGGCTAGGCCGGGCTCGGGCCTAGAAAATGGGCCTAAAATTTTGTCTGGGCCCGGCCCGAACCCGGCCCATGATCACCTTTAATGTAAATGTAACATTAAGTATAAATAATAAGATTCGCTAACTCGACTTGAAATTTTTTGACTCATTCGACTCGACTAAAAAAAAATTCAAATTGAGTTTTGTTGCTAAAATAGGATTTGTCAACTCGACTAACTCGAAATTTTTTTACTTAATTCTACTCGAACTCGATGGAATAGTCACCCCTAGTTGTTGGCCACATTGACGGACGTTCATCAGGGCAAAAAGTTGTAATTTTTAATTAAAAATCAAAAAAATATATTTAAAAATAGTAAAATTATTTAAACTATTAAAAAAACTAGAAATTGTAAAAAATTAAATATTGAATAAATTTTAAATGTTATAAAAATATTTTAAAATTGTAAAAATTATTACAAATAATAAAATATTATTTAAATTTTAAAAAATATTAAAACTATAAATAATTAACAAATCAAATAATTATTCTTCTTCAATTTTCTCTACAAATTTCAAACGAATACAAGGAGAATTTCTATGTTGTCATCTACTTTCTTTTCTTAATTTATTTTGGCATTATTATTTTCAGATTCACAATCTTGAAATAATAATAATAACATATGATTCGATTAAAAATTATAAAAATATTTAAAAATTATGAAATTGCTAATTAAATGCCATTGGTTCACAATTTTCAAATTTTTTTACAATTTTAATAATTTCCTAAACTTTAAATAATTTTAATAATGTTTTATATTTTTAATAACTTTTTACAATTTTAAATATTTTTAACAATATTTAATAATTATTTAAAATATTTATTTTTTACAATTTTAAATTATTTTGATCAACGGGCTGTTTTGTTATTTAAATTACATTTAAATACAAAACAGATTTCTAAATTTATTGAATCAAACTCGACCTTACAAACTCATATATTTGTAAATGGCTTCAAATTCCAAAATTGATACGGTTGATCATCATAAAAACTTAAATCCAATCCGGATTTGTCGACGGCTACCAAGCACACACCTAAGACCCCGCGCATCTCCATTGAAGGAACTTATTGAGAGAATCAAAATTAAACCTTGGATCATTAAAAATTGAAAATTAAAGCAAAAAAAATTGTTTTTAATTTTTTTAATTGTTGGATTTTGAGAGATGTCGTCGGAGATCAAGGTGGTGGAAAAGGTTCAACCTTTGAAGCAATTGGGTGGTGTCGTAACGAATGGAAATGGAAATGGTGAAGGGTATAATGGGGTTGTTGGTGATTTTGCTTATTATGCCAGCTTAAGGAACGATGTGTATTGCGCTGCTGCTTATGGGGATTTGGGGAGGCTACGTATGTTGGTTGAGTACCTGGGTTTTTCTCTTAAAGAACCTGATGCCCTTGGTTACTATGCCCTCCAATGGGCTGCTTTAAATAATAGAACCGACACTGCCCAGTATATCATAGAGGTTCGTTTTTTTTTTTTTTTAATCTTTTTTCTTTCTTTTCTGGTTGTTTGATGGATTTGCTGAATTGGGTTTTTGGCTAAGTGTTGGAAATTTTTCATTTTGAGAATTCGAGTGTATTGGGTTTATTTTTTTGGTATCTAATATATGGAAAAAGAAATTCTTTAGAAGGTTCTATGAATTTTGTTTTAATGGGAATGCTGGATTTGATATTGGGAATACATGCTTTTGAGCTTTGGCCATGAAATTTAGGGTTGTTTTGGCATTTTTTAAGGTTTAGTTCTGAAATTGTTGGTCTTGAAGTTTTCATTGATATATATATATTACACACGCATATTTCTTTAGAAGGTTTGTTGAATTGAGTTTTAATGGGAATGCTGAATTGGATTTAGGGAATGCATGTTTTTGAGCTTTGGTCATGATTTTTAGGGTTGTTTTGGCATTTTAAGGTTTAGTTGTGACTTGTTACATGTTGGTCTTGAAGTTTTCATTGGATTAAATTTGAATTAGTTGTGTGTGTGTGTGTGTATATATATAATATTTCTCTAGAAGGTTTATTGAATTGTGTTTTAATGAGCCATGATATTTTAGGTTGATTCGGCATTTTAAGGTTTAGTTGTGGCATGTTAGTTTTGAGTTTTTCATTGGATTAAGTTTGACTATATTGAGTAGTTTCTGGGTTGTCTCGATTTGCTAGCATGGTGGAGATGCAAATGCAAAAGATCAAAGCGGGCAGACAGCCTTGCACTGGAGTGCAGTGCGAGGTTCGATACAAGTTGCCGAGGTTTTACTCCAAGGGGGTGCTTGGGTGGATGCTGCTGACGTAAATGGCTATCGGGTTAGATTTTCTTTCAATATGGTCGAATTTAATGCAGTTGTTAGTGTAACACGTGAAACATCACATATATGTCCATTGGATTTAAAGTCTGACCATATTGGACAGCAACATTGTCATCTGCATCATACACAAGACAGTGGGTTTCAACTCCTAATTTAATGCTCGATTTACATTCTGATCGTGGGATGATTATCAAGTGCTCAAATCGATTATATTTCTTTTATTTCAATCTCTGGATGAATACATACTTATTATTTGTTTGTAATTTTCTGCAGATAACACATGTTGCTACACAATATGGTCAGACTGCTTTTCTCTATTATGTTGTTTCAAAATGGAATGCTGACCCTGATGTTCCCGATAACGAGGGGCGGAGCCCTTTGCACTGGTACATGTTCACTTGAACGGTCTAAAGATAAGGCACTTTGGTGCCATTGGTTCTTTTTTATCGATTTTGTTTTGCCTAGAAATTGGTTGATTATGGTAATGAAGTTTTATGATTGTTAAGTCCGTTATTTTTATTCTGACTTCCTTTCATTATGGATAACACTAGGGCTGCTTATAAAGGTTTTATGGATTGCATTCGTCTTCTATTATATCTCGATGCAAATAGAGGATGTCAAGACAGAGAGGGTAATTTTCTGATTCTCAGACTGAAAGTGTGATTTCGCTTGGTTAACCATGATTCATGCATAATTTTACTACCATGATTCATCTTTATTTCAGGTTGTACTCCACTTCATTGGGCAGCTATTAAGGGTAATCTAGAAGCTTGCACGCTCTTACTACAGGGTAGCCAGGAAGGCTTAGCGGTCACTGATAATTCTGGCCTTACACCTGCACAGCTTGCTTCTGAAAAGAACCACAGAAAAATTGCTTTTTTACTTGTAGGTTCCATACGATTTTAACTTGGTTAATGAATTTTCTTTGATGAATAGTTCGTTATGTATTTTATTTGTTTCTATATTCAATCTGTATTGTTTTCCTTAAACACCAAACTCTGCAGGGAAATACTCGAAGGTTGCATGAATATCGATCTAATGGGAACAGCCATCTTGGGAAACTTCCAAAATTAGGACTTGCGCCAGTTCTTTGTTGCGTTATCGTGGTACATCTGACGACCTATATTCATTCCGTCATAATGGGTGCGTCTCTTGATCTCTTCATGACAATGTTGCTCCAAGTACCCTTTACGGCTCATGTTTGGACATGATTATGGGGATATGACACTCATCCTCGAGTCCAAGTAACATATCTTCATGAAAGTTAATTGTGCCATACCATCAAAACCGTACCTATCTCTGTCTCTATATTACCTTTTTATTTGTGGCTTTGGACATTCATTGCAGCATCAAATTTGCCGAAATTGACAGCTGGATTTGGCATTCTTGCGTGGTTGGGTGTTTTCCTATCATCTGCTGGTTTGATTTGGTTTTATAGGTGTAGCAGGTATATTCTTTTACATGGACATTACTTATGAATCTAAAAGAAAATCTGGGACAAATTATCAAAAGTGAAATGCATTTTGTCATTCCTTTTCTTTTCTTTTTCCTTCTGCAGCAAGGATCCGGGTTACATCAAGATGAATGTCTCTGATCATCAAAATTTGAAAGAAGATGTGCGTTCAGTTATAAAATCCGGGATATATTTTGTTTCTTCAAATCCCATACGTAGAACATTTTAAATGATTTTATACAGTTTCTCACTATAGAACATTTATCTTGTATGTTCTGCTAGGAACCCTTACTGAAAATTGAGGCAAATCATCCTGCTTTGCTAGCCGGGAATTGGTCTCAGCTTTGTACAACATGCAAGGTGCATGCTGAATCTAGTCTTTTTGTCTATATATTACTCGTTTGATAATTTCCGCTTTCCCTGATTCATTTTGTTATGTTATTTTATAATATCATCAGATTATCAAGCCTCTTCGTGCAAAACACTGCTCCACTTGTGATCGTTGTGTTGAACAATTTGACCATCATTGCCCTTGGGTATCAAATTGTGTTGGCAAGGTAGGGACTTGAATGCTCATGACATTGCTCTCCAAAAATATAGAAAATACGGGTGAAGTGCGATGCCTGGTTGGTTACAAACTTACGGTTAGGTCGAATTTCCCATTCGGAAAGAGAATAATATTTAATTATTGACGAGTTTCTTTTGGTATCTTGTGATGTAGAAAAACAAATGGGATTTTTTTCTTTTCATTGTTTTAGAAGTTATGGCGATGGTGATTACCGGTGGAGTTGCTATGACACGTATGTCATTTAATCAAATTCCAAGTTCAAACTATTTCCCAATGTTAGCATAGTAAACATTTTCCTCCCTGGATGTTGTCCAAATGTGTTATTGTCATGTATACAGGAATGTTGACGGATCCAATGGCTCCAGCAGGGTTTTCACCGATGTTTAGCCATGCTAGTACTCATCATATTGGTGCACTAACATTTTTGATAATGGATATTTTCTACTTCTTTGGAGCGTCAGCATTAGTTGTTTCACAGGCTACTCAGGTATGACTTGAGGTTTTATGATCCGTAGTTGTCTTTTGCATATCTAACTTCTGTTGGACATGAATAAATTGCAACAGATATCTCGGAACATAACGACGAATGAAATGGCGAATATCATGCGGTATAGCTACCTTAGGGGTGCCAATGGTCAACTTAGAAATCCATATGATCATGGATGCTGGAAAAACTGCTCCGATTTCGTGATCAACGGCTACAATGAAGATGTGCCAATTGCTGAAAATTCAGCAAATTCCGAAGAAACTGGGATGATACAAATACCAAGGGATTCAAACTTGCAAAACAGCAATTCACATGCTCTGACGGACAGAAACGGCCATAGAGCTGTACATGTAAATTCTAGCAACACCAATGCACATCATGACCCTGTTCATTCTTCACTGCAGTCACGTTAACATACCTGAATTAGAAACTGAGAGCCGAGCCTTTGCGATTAGGTCTTGGTCACGGATGGAATTGTACCCATACCGCTGCATCATCATGATGTTCATATCCAGGTAAGTTGAAACTGATGTTACAAACTTCAAGTTGCTCATCCTTTGTGATCCGAGGTTGTGGGTCTAATTCTTCCGATTTGTTCCATTTTTCAATGGTTTTTGCAATCCGGGGCTCAGTTTAGGGTGCTTGAACGTCGAACGTTATCCGAAACGTTTCGGGTCGAATTGATGTTGTAAATAGTTTCATTCGTTTATTTATTACTAATAAAATGATTATCATTCAAATATTGATTAGGTAATGCCTATTACTATCTTCCTAATAATTCTAAAACATATATATTTTGAGATTAGTGTGCAGATATATTTGATTTAAATAACAATAAATTTAGAGTTTTAGTTTAATTAGAGCAGAAACTTAAATAAGCAAACATCAATGTATAAATCATTACAACTAAAGAAGGGATTCACTGTGTATATGTGTGTATATATATATATATATATATATTCTGCTTGTTTGAGGGTTGAAGCTGATGAAGGCAAATGCAGAAACCTACTATCAAATATGAAATCACTGCGGCTGCTTCATGTCATACCCAATCCTGACATGAACATCTATGGATATAATTTCGAACCTATTTCTTGACAAAAGGAATCAATCAAATGCTTCAGCAACTACGAGTCTACGACAGTCTATCTGAATCTGAAAGTTTAAGGCTGATGCTCAATCCGAACGAAAAATCGAAAGAAAAACCTGCAAAGGAATCAACCCAAGGTTATATGGATTACGACAGGTTTTGATTGCATAGTCAATTGCTGTATACTCCAAAAGTATCAATCAGCTTACCTAAAAGACCTTGGGACTATAAATCTCACTTCAAAACAACAAGCAACTCATGCATGATAATTTTTCGAAACTCGCCGTTGAAGTAATGGTTTTAGTCGAAATGAAGGAATTCTGCTCTGCCACTTTTTGGCTTCATACGTCTCATTCCATGCCTGTATTATCTCATCGATTGTAAACCCTAAACCTGCAAAACCGAAAGGATAAGTTATGCCTCTAGGGTTGATGCGGATGTTAGTTGCTAATGTGGAGTTACGAATTTTCCAGCAATTAGTTACCTTCCGGTGCGTTGTTATTTGAGCAATGGTTCTTTACCATAATGGCTATATCCATAGGTGAAGCTCCAGCATGTTCAAATTTCTCAACAGCCACTTCCAAACATTCTTGCCAAAGAGGTAACCCTAGTTTGAATTCCATGATTGATCGTTCGTAAAGAATGGCACCCCATAAAAGGTTTATCTGAGCACTCATTGTGAGAGCCTGTTCTGCAACCTCATCTGCTGATATATCTTTGAATAAACCATCCAATCCCATTATTTGATTTTGTTCCTCATTTGGTTTGGAAAGCTCACGTAGGCGTTGCACTTCTAATTCCTCCCACATCAGCATGCCCTTTTCCATGTTTTCCTCAGCATTGTTATAAAGTTGCAGGACTTTCTTGGAAGGCCAAGTTTCAAGATCAACATTGTTGCTAATTGCATAATACCAAGAAAGCTTTGCCTGTTCAAACTGTTGTTGCCCGAGAGCTAGAATAGCTTCGTAAAAATCAGGTTTGATCCTCAGTGCTTCCTCGTAACTCTTACCTGCTTTGGTATATTCTAGTTGCGCCCAATCATAGGTAGTTTTAATCTGCTTGAGTACAGATTCTCTCGAACCACTGTTCGTGAAGTACACCCTCTTCCTCACCCGGACATATGAACATTTCCCCAGTTGAACAATGCTAATGCAGTCATCTCTCGGAATTTCTCAGCTGCGCTGCGAAATGATCCTGAGCCTCTTCGCTTGTAACCTGTATCCTCCATGGCCTCAGAATATGGCTTCATACCAAGTTCATGAAGATTCAAGTATGCATCTGAATCAAAACCAACATGGTTCTTGAACAGTCGGGCGAACTCGATTATCCAGTCATCGATGCAACATGAATCTTGTCTTGCTTCCCTAACCTTTCCAGCATCCCCATTTTCAAGATTGAGAACTTCCTCACGCTTGAATCTTTCAAAGAATGGATCCTGGTCGGAATTTACTTCTACAACATACAGCCTCATGGAACCCCGTGATGCTGCTGATATTTCAGCCAATCTCAGTTCTTCATCACTCGTGATTGTAACTAAATCGCCTTCTTCGTCTCTGTATTTGACAAGAACTGCTCTCGAGCTAGGAAATCGATCATGAATAATTTCCCTTAGTTGCACAAGGCTGCAATCAAGTGGCAACCGAGTGCATCTTATATCTTCACCGAAAATCAACTTCACATTCTTCTTTGATTCTTCTTCCATTTTACTACTGATTATCTCCTCTACGACCCGTTTATCCTCGGCCTTCTTTTCATTCATATTTTCATCAACCTTCTTCTCCTGAATTTGGTCCACACGAGCTTTATCAATCTTCTTGTTCTTCTTCTTGGTTTCTCTTTAACAACTTTTGAAGCACTAGGATATTCAACGTATTCTGGAGGCAATTCAATCACGGTATCATTCACCTGTAACCCTCTTTTCTCAAGTGTACTTTGTACTCTTTCTGAAATCTCCAACGCCATAACATTATTTGGTTCCATGTTCAAAACCGTATTAACATCTCTAAACGCTAATTCCAACCGATTCAAAGCCTCGTAACACCTTGCCCTCTTTAGTAAAGCTTTACTATAATTCGGTGTTACCTCTAAAGCCAAATTACATTCACGAATCGCCCTAGGGTACTCACTCGATCCCATCTGCATATAACAGGCAGCCATATTGCTCCTTAGATGGCATACATCCATGTGATTCTTCGGAAGCAATTCGAGCGCCTTTTCGTATTTCACCATTGCTCCTTCATGATCCCTCCTCTGAAACAGTTTGTTCCCTTCTTCCTTCAATTCTCGAGATATCGATACGAAGACCGCCAAGTCTGAATCATTCCGTTTAGGATTACTAACATTACTATGAACTGCTTTTCCCATTTGCTTCTTGTTCTTTACACTATGCTTCCCCATTGCAAATCCAAACAATTTCTATATATGGATGTATATAAACCCTATATCCTAAATCTAATTACCCTGAAATCACTAACCCAAAAACTAATTGGCAAACTATAAAGAAAGATTTAAAGGTCTTAGGCACCAAAAACAATAAAAACCCAGAAATTATTTCCAAACAAAACCTTAAAATTAGGGTTTCAATCCACAAAAATAACTCCAAAAACTTAAATTTCTACCTCTACGGTAAAATGGAAATTCTCCCTTACCACAATGCAAAATATAAATCACCCAAAAATGAAAATACTAGAAATAAAAGAAAAATATTATCTTTTATCCCCTCCAAATCAGGAATTGTCACACTTTAAAACAATGAATTAAGAAATCCCAATTCAGAGAGAAACAAAACAATCTCCAAATCCCTCAACTTCAGCAAAAAAAAAGAAGACCTTTATTCAAAACAAAAAGAAAAAGAAAAGAAAATTTCAAGGCGAAAGAGAGAGAAAGACTTATCCGGGGAAATGAAGTGAAGAATGGGGTATGGAAATTTTCCTGGAAAAAAAAAAAAGAATATATCTTTTAATGAGAAAATGGGGTATTACGCAAAGGATAAAAGAATATGGAACCCATATACAGAAACAAACCAACCAAACGTTTCTCTTTTTGTTACTGATTAGAGGCTGGCGAAAAAGTGTTTATCATATTTCTAACTTATCCTTAAATTACAAATTTTAATTTAAAAAATATATAAAAAAAGTATTTGTATTTTTCTTCAACAGAATCATAGGTTTTAATTGAATTTGAATTTTCTCAAGAGAAAAAATGTTGAAAATTGAAAGTAAAAAAAATAATATTTTAGGGATAATAAAATTATAATTTTATACATAATACTTAGTATCATACTTTTCTCCTTAATTTATAATTAGCATGATAATACATTTTAGTATATTCAAACTTATATCCTTTTACATTAACAATAATATACATGTCGATATTTATATTTTTATTTAAATATTAATGAAACTAATGATTTGGCTTTGATTATATCATTTTTAGTGATAAAAAGCATCTTTTCATTAGCATTGTACTTAACAACCACTTAAAATCTATGATTACCATCTTTTTTTTTAATATGAAGATACTTAATGTTGATATAATCATCAAAGTGTTATTACAGTAATAATGTATGTCATGATTTTTTTTTTTTGGTTAAATGTGTAAATATAAAAGAATTCATTAGATATATTTTGTCAATCTTATGTTGCTTTTTATACTTATTAATTAATTATATTATAATTTATAAAGTTTTTATTGAATTGGTGTCACCTATCAATTAGGTTCACTCGATTAATGAAATTACTTTAATGTCCCTTCACATTTAAAATAAATCATATTATTTGAAGTTATTTTAGTATTTTTATTTAAAAATACCAATAAAAATATAATAAGATTTGAACCCGCACCAACTAAATTAATAATACATTTAATTTATCACTCAACCAAATTTTCATTTTGATATGTTTTATATATTTCTATTTTGATTTGTACAATTTATTATTTCCATAATTGTATATATAATTAATTTAATATCGGAACAACAAGTTTAACAAAAAAATTAGTGTTAATAGTTAGACTTAAATTTTATACAAGCACATGGATTAAGTTTCTAATATTATAAAAGTATAGGGCTATAAGCACATTTTAACCTAATAATTAACGAAGAAGGCAATTATGGGGTTTTTTACCCAAATAATATTAAAAATAAAATAAAATACCAAAATAGATTTTTGAAACAATTATGTACCAAAATAGTATATTTAGATGGGTGGAGGGTGTCAAATAGGTGACACTAGTTGTGCCTATCTGATAGGCAGCACTGGTGGTGCTTATCTGATAGGCGGCACACTCAATATATTTTCTCCTCACTCCTCAATTCCAGCTCGTATCAATTTATGTTTTAAATTTTATTTTATATTTTTTATAAATATTAAAAATAAAATTTCTTTTAAACTTTAATAAAAATATTCGTATTTATTATGTATCGTTTATGTTATTTTTTGTTATATATTTTTTATTTATTGGCATGTTATTTTTAGTATTTTAATATAAAATTTTTATTTTTATGTAGGTAAAAGATTAAACATAGGGGAATTGGGTGTAATCAAGATAGGATTACAAAGCTTAAGAAATCCTAAAAATTAGGGCATTGCCACCTTTTGTCAGAAAACTTGTGTTATAGGAGTTTTGATAAATAGGATTCGACAAAAGTATTTAGTCATAACATAAATAATATAAAAATGGAATGTGCAAAAATCCATAGTTTATTATTATTATTTATTCTAGTTATTCTAGTAAAATATAAATTAAATGGAAATAAAAAGAAATAGGAAGAAAGAAAAAAAAATAGAAATAATAATTTGATTTTATATCATAGAAACGGAAGTAGGACTTCTTCTGCTTCTGATTGTTGATTCAATACAATAACAAGTTTTTTTTGTTACAACAAGCTAGATCTCAGAATCATAGAAAAAATGAGTTATTTGAGTGGAAAATAAAAAAAAATGAGTCCGACTGAGTACTGATTAGGTCGGTCCGTGAAAATTAGAAATTAAAAAGTCATTTTGAGCGAAATCAAATCGATATTCTTTCTTTTTTTTGTTATTTGAGATATTTCTTTAGAGCCATTGTTTTATTTAAAAATATAAATGATGAAATTTGTGAATGAGACCATTGAGTTAAAATTTATAATATATATTTATTTTGTTAATGTAGTATAGTAAAAAATATGACGTGGAAAAAACATTTGAGTATTTTTTGTAATTAAAAGTAATATATAAAATTTAGGTATTTTGATTAATATTTAAAATTAATCAAACTTTAAAATTAATAACCGAATGAATAAAAATATAAAATAAAATTTAAAAATATAAATTGATACGAGCCGGATGAGAGAGTGAGAGAAAAATATATTAAATGTGCCGCCTATCAAATAGGTACAACTAATGCTACCTATCTAATACCCTCTACTGGTACAGTCTGTCTGACACCGTCTATCTATCTAAATGTATTATTTTAATACATAATTATTTTAACAACTGATTTTGATATTTTAATTTTAATATTATTTAGGTAAAAAACCCGCAATTCTGGAAGGCGAGTTTGGGCAAGTGGCAAACTGCTTATAAACGGCAAGACAGCTGTTGTCGGCAACTCAGATCAGATCAGATCCAAATCCTTATTTTTTCAGCTTTTGTTCGTTAACATTGGTGTGTGTATCAGTGTCTTAAGATTAACGTGTCATCTTGTCGGGAAAAAAAGTTGTAATAAAAGATTCGAGTAAAACGTGACATTAACTATTCATCTTCAGCCCCCACATTCGCTCCTTTGACCCTCCAATATCTGACCTTCTCCTTTTTTTTTTTTCTTTTACTTTTAAAACTTCAGCCAGGTTGTTTTTCCTTATCAATGTGGGAAAAGGATTATATAAATATGTAAAGGTCAGTAATTTTATATATAAATATGTAGTTTAGGTCAATAATTTTATCTTAATAAAAATTAAATTTAAATAAAAATTCTAAAATTTAAGATAAAATAATTGATATGACATTAAATTATTAAAAATAAATAATATTTCTATTTTCTACCACCCTTCTCATATGTCTCTTTCGTAAATATAAAATAAATTTATAAAATAAATTATGTTGACATGATACTATTTAAAAATAGTTTAAAATTATAAAATTATTTTAAAAATAAAATATTCAAAATTAAAAAATTATATAAAGTTCATAATTTTTTTAAAAAATAGCATGAAATACTCGTGTGAATTATTATATAGATTATCATGTTTAAAGATTTAACATTTTAGTCACTATATTTAAAAATTATATTAAAAAATATGTTATTTTAAAAATTAAAATAAACTATATATTTAATTTGAATAAAAATTTAGAATTTCTTTTTAAAATATGAAAATATGAAAATTTACTTGTTAAAACAAATTCGGCTTAGGGTTTTTAGCACAAATGAACCCATTGGGTCATTATTTCACTTCCAGTCCATTAGCCCACCTGCGTGGTCTCATCGTCATCTTCACCATCCCTGGATACCGACTCATTATGTTCTTTTTCTTCATAATCGAATATTTTTACCTTCATTTCAGAGAAGGAAAAAAAAAAAAAAAAGAATAATTGTGGGGTTAAATTTTGAATTTGGAATTGAAAGTAACATCTTTCCAGAAGGGGAAAATGAGGTTGTTTATTACGTTGGTAGCAGCAGTTTTATGTATCTTATGCATCAATGTCTTCGCCGACCCCGTTTTCCCATCTCATATAGGTATCTCCATTTTTCTTTCTCTCTATTTTTTTATCTGAAAGTTCCGGTTTTTAATGTAAAATTCAGACCTTTTTTTTTGGGTATAATTCATCTGAATGGTGTTTGGGTTCTCGGTTTTCTTTAATTCTCTTTAATTTTGAATTTTCATGTGTGAAAATACAGAAGAGTTTAGCTTATGAGACCTAATTTAAAATAATCATGCTTGATAATTTTTTTGGTTTGCTTTGTTCTAGATTAATGAATGTTTTCTGGATTGTTAGGTATGCTACTTGTTTATTGTTAATGATTGGTAGTGTAATGTATGCTCTTTTTCCAGTCCTTCATAGTTAGAAAATGAGGTTTTTTTTTTTTATTTGGAATTTGATTCAACCTAGTGTTGTAATAGAATGGTGCTAAAATTAGATATCCTTTGTCATTCAGCGGCCTGAGATTGATCCTTGTTTCGGTAACAATGAGCAATGTTTTCTGTTTTCCACACAATTAGAAAGGATTTGCAATTGTATATAGTTTTTTACTTGTAGCAATGGATTTTTTAGAGTTACTAATAGGTGTAGAAGTTGAGTATTTATCCTTTTAAAGAAAATTTAATGCTGAGAGCTGATTGTAAGATAAATCTGGATATTATGGATCATAGATCATGTTCTTATGCCTGTGTAATGTGTATATGTGGACTAATGAAAACCTATTGGTTCTTAGAGTGTACTCTTAACCCAAGGGTGCTAATAATGGTGATAGTCGTAACCAAATCAGTCTTTGTGCTTGATATTATGATGTGCAGAGTTTCCATCCTTCTCTATTGAAGTTGAATTATTGACTGTGTCATAGTATCCCTTTTTTCATATTTAGAATTTTCGTTCAATAGCTTACAAGTTTGCTTGCTTGCTGATACTTCTCTGAACAACAGCTGGCACATCTGGCCATAGCTTCCGTGAACCAAAATACAAGATTGAATTTCATACAAAAGATTCGCCCTACCATCCTGTGAGTGAGCTTAGAGTTTAACATATTTTTGTTCTTTAGTCCTACTTTTGATAAAATCTGGATGAACATATTGAAGTTTTTCTTTATTGCTTATTGCATCTTATTCAATCTTAGCTGAAGATTTCACAATCATGTCCACGAATTTACACTACAAGTAGATCATACAATACCCTTGATAATGAAATTTTTCATCTTGCGTTCCCTTCTCCTAGGTTTTCTTTGTGCACCGTCAATAACAATCTTAACTTGAATAATTTCCATATGATTGTTGTTTTAATCGGCTGGTTTTTCCCTTTCATGTGAACCTGTCAAGTTCTATGTCGATTTATTCATTTGACTGATAATATTTTGCAGGATGATGGTCAGGAGTCTGTTGTTATGCCCAATAAAGATGGAAATAACTTTTTATGTTTCTTGCCGAAGGTGGGGAAAGCCAAAAAATCAGTAACCCATCAAAACACTAGTAGCATGATTGTGGAAACTGAGAAACGGGTTAAACTGAAGACACCTGATGAACTACTGGAAGTACTGAAAAATCAATGCTTTATCAGAGTGAGCATTTGATTCCTACAAACTGTTCGTTTGGTTTTTCCTATTCTATATGTTATTCTTGTCACCTTACAATAAAAGAAAGGGAGGAAGGGACCTTTGTTCTTCCATGGAATTGTTATTGTGTGCTGCTTATTTTCATATCTAGCTTATGTTGTCAACTCTTTCATGCAGCAAGAGGGTTGGTGGTCTTATGAATTTTGCTATCAAAAGCAGTTAAGGCAACTACATTTGGAAGAGGATAAGGTAGCCTTTAATTCAAACTATTTAAGGTACTAGTATTTAAAGGTTAGAGGGTTCTATCTGCGATGTATTTTTTTTTTTTTCCTGAAATGAACCGCAGTTAATTTATGAGCTGAACCTGTTATGGACACTCAAATGGATGATTTTCGGCACTGAATTATTGGCTTGCATCATCTATCTGAGTAGTAATTTGTATAATAGGCGGTAGTTAATAGTAATAATAGTTGTAAAAGCAGCAGTTTTTAACAAATCTTCTTCTGGACTTGTTCTTATAACTTTGGATTTACTTGGGGATTGAAAATCTAGTTGATATGAAGCGTTAAGAATAATTATATTAGTTTTTGTAAGTATTGCAGGTGGTTCAGGAATTTGTGTTGGGTGTATATGATGAGGAGGCCACTGCTGCCTTCAACCAGAATCTCTCTGACATCTTCACATTGAAAGATCCTCGCTCAAAAGATGCTTCACAAAGGTCTGACTTAAGTGTGGCTTGGAAAAATTTAGATTGCACTTAATCTTTGGTGTATTTAATTTTGTTTCTATTATTTAAAGAAAAAGAGGTTTCAAGTGGTGAAAAGTACATGGTTGCATTGAATAAAATGAAGGAAAAGGACTAACAGTTTTACTGGTTCTCACAGGTATCACGCTCATCAATATACGAATGGAACTGCATGTGATCTTACTAATCAGCCTCGAAAAACTGAGGTATGAAGCAATGAAGTACAGAATTTTTGTATGGTTTCTAGTTTTGCTTTTGAGGGGGAGGAAAACATATTTGTAGAGGTTTATAATGTGTGTTTGTAGGTGAGGTTTGTGTGCTCGGAGCCAAGAGCGATGATTAGTTCAATTACAGAGTTATCCACATGCAAGTATGCACTAACTATTCAATGCCCAATGCTCTGCAAACACCCGTGAGTCTCTCTTTCTTTCTCTCTCATCTCAATGCTAAGATTAGATTGATAATCTATGTTGCTCAAACTCTTCATTTTCATGAAGTACCTGTGTCAGACATGATACATAGATACGAAAATATGACCTCCAAAGATTCTCCAAATACATGGAGAAACTTAGAAAAGTCTAACCTTAGAAAAGTCTAACCATACCCATGTCAAATACATGTCTATTCAATACTCACACACAAGTCCGAGCAACATAGTTGTTGATATGTGCCTGTTGAAAAGATCAAAGATCAACCATAGAAGTGAGTTGGGAACTGTATGTAAAACATGACTGAAAACTTCTTATCCTTCCTTCCCAATACTTGGACTTGGGTGTTAACATCGGATAAGGATATATGTATCACATTGGCATGGTTTGATTTTCTAAATTTTATCATGTATCGGAGGATCGTTGAAGGTTATATCCCCATATTCATGTGTCGGGCATGAGTATCAGAAATGAGTATTTTAATAAAAATAAAAAGTCGAAGTGGCATAGGATGATAGTGACCTGAAACAATCATGCATTGGGTCATTAATTGAATGGTGAATGAGCAAGTATCAAGGTGCTGCAAAAGTGATTGATAGGTATAATGTAGGGAGGAAAGAAAAACCATTTTGGGGGTTCTGTTTTGTGTAAGAGAAACCAAGATGACAATGGATGGTTTTAAAAAATGAATATCTGACGCTATCCGTTCTGCTTATAAATTTTTTGTCATTTTGAAAAATAAATTATGATCCACATACTTGATTTTGCAGATTATTCCAAGAAGAGAGACCAGTGTGGCACACCATTAATTGCAATATCCTTCCAAAGGATTTCAAGGATACCAAGGTTGATGACACTCATTTTACTATGATCATGGACTCAGATGATCCATCTACATATTCAACCAAATGACTGCTGTAAATCTTCATTCACCTTTTGCATACATTTACAAATATATATGTCTTGTCTAACTGAAAGTATTACGGTATCAAATTAAATTATTTGTTTTTTTTTTACAAATTATTCTTGTCCTTTACAGATTACGTTCTTTATTAACAAAGATAACAATTCAAGAATTTGAAGATCTGACATGCATCTTTCAAAAAGATTAGAGTTTGGATGAATTGTCTCAAAAAAAAAAAAAAAAAAAGATTGCAAGGATTGCAACTTGTCTCTACCATGTCAAAGATAATATTATAGACAAGTTAAACTTCAAGTGTGTTTTCTTTTGTACAGAATATAAATCATGAGCCACTTCATTGAAACTAGCCAAATAAGAAAGATACATAAAAAACTTTTATTGAGAGCATGACAAACCACTAAATCAAGTACGACATTGACAACAAAAAGGGTGGAGTGATCATGGCTTGGCTAAATGGTTCCTTAACGGAATCGTTTAGGCAGAATATGGTCTAGCGCAAAATAATAGCAGGACATGGTGGCTGCTTCTACGTGATAGAACCATGCTTGTCTCCAGTAAGGATTAATGTACAACACAATGGCAATACACAATGGCATGACAATGTACGAACCAACAAAACTTGCGTAAAAGAATTCCATGTCAATGAAACCCTTGTCAGTTGCATTTTTCGGCATCGATGAAGATGATCCATCTATTGAGCAATTCTTTGGCAATGGTTCACCACAAAGGAAAGGATTCCCCACGTAACTGCTTTCTTCAAATGTTCCAAATTGTCCGGTCATTTGAGGTGTAGTTCCAGATAAATTATTGTATGCCACACTGAAAAAGGACAAAAAATGTAACCCCAGAAGTTGGGAAGGAATATTCCCGCTCAAGTGGTTGTGAGAAAGATCCAGACTCTCAATTTGGGATAAGTCGGCAAGTGCTGGAGGGATTGGTCCTATCAAACTGTTGTGAGAAAAATTCAAAACGATAATGTCTTGAAAGTGTTGGAATTGGTGGGGAATCTCACCAGTCAACTTGTTGCAAGAGAGATCAATTCCTGACAGGTAAGTGAGGACTGTTGCCTTATAAAAGTAGGATATGCTTTTCATGGTGAACTTTATCGGCACATCAACAGAGAACACTCCGGTGAAATCGTTGTAACCACTGCTGTCATAATAAGCACGGTAGCTATCATTCGATATTGTATTCATCAAGCAAGGAGGAATTGTACCAGAAAGATTGTTGTTAGAAACATCAATCAACCTTAACCAATGTAAGTTGCATAATTGAACTGGAATCCCTCCTTCAAAGTAGTTGTTATTTAGGAGAAGGTAACTCAAGTTAGAAAGGCTGCCAATCCAATTTGGAATATTTCCAGTTAAGTGGTTGTTGCTAAGATCCAATGTCACCAAACCATTGCTGTTAATAAAACTGGTGATCGGCCCGTTTAGCTTGTTTCTTGATAAATAAACATGAGTGAGGCTTGAAAAGCTGAAGCAAGATGGCAAACTTCCCGATATGTTGTTGGCCGAAAGGTCCAAAAATTTAAGACTATAGTTGAGTTTGCAAAATTCCACGGGAATTGGACCTTCAAATTGATTATTTGCCATCAGAAGTACTTCCAAGTCTGACATCTTTCCCATCCACTTTGGTATTCTACCGAAAAGTGTGTTATTGCTTAAATCCACTGCAAACGGTGACATATTCTCCATGGAGCTTGGTATATCGCCAAAGAGTTGGTTATTGCTAACATCGAATATTAACAACCTCATGGGCAAGTGCCTCGGTATTCCACCACTCAATTTGTTGTTGGAGAAGTCGAGTATTTGAAGGAAAATCATATCACCAATCGAAATCGGAATACCACCGCCAAAAAAATTATTCGACATGTTGAGAACCAACAATGATGGTAGTTTTGCTCCGATTTCATTTGGGATGTTGCCATAGAGGGAATTACTGGAAACATCCAACAGTGATAAACCCACACGAGAAGTCGATGATAGCTGAAAATGTCCCGATAGAGAGCTATTGACTAGATTTAGTGTCTCTAATTTCTTGTTGTTTTCCAACAACCAGTTTGGGAACTGATCTCCCTTGAAATTGATGTTGGAGAGATCAACATCTCGCTGGTCATGTTGATGATTGAGAGATTGAGGAAATGATCCACTACCTCCGCAACAAGATAAACTGATAGATCTCAATTGGAATGTTGGGGTGTCTACAGAATGCATCTCAGTTTCAGCATTATATATCATGTTGTTGTCTGCATATAATTTTTGGAGTTTTGAAAGGTTGAACAACGGAGCCAATGAACTTGGGATCTCAATGTTATTGTTCGAAAGCCTTAACTCTCGGAGGGATGTTAGACTCATAAAATAAGATATATCTCCAAAAAATTTATTGGAACTGAGATCTAAATACTCGAGCGACTTCAAATTTTTAAGCATAGATATATCTCCAAAAAAACTGTTGGAAGAGATATCTAAATACTCGAGTAATGTTAGATTCTTAAACACAGATATATTTCCAGAAAAATTATTGGAATGGATATCTAAATACTTGAAGGATGTGAGTTCAGAGAAGCACTCAGGCAAACTAGCACTCCAATAACTCTTGAAGATGGCCAGCGTTTGTAGCTTCCTCAATTCACAAAAACCTGCAAGTGTAAAAGTATCATATTAGTCTCTAGATTGTATTTTGATATTTTTATTAAAAAAATAGATAAATTAATCCCGTATATTAAATGAGTGAGCAAAATTGTCCCTTTATTAAAATTGTGATGTTAAATGCTTATTTTGGTGTTATATAGGCATACTAACAAATTTAACCTTCAACTTTTATACCTTTATTCAATTTGGCCTCTACTCTTTTATATAAGTAGGTTGACCTTCAAACGTTTCAGTGTTGATGTGGCATAATTTTAAATTATATACATCAATAAATAATTTAAAAAACATAAATAAAAATTTATAATTTTAATAAATAATAAAAAAGTTCTTCAAAATTAATAAAATGTAAATTACCTATATATATATATATATATAAGTTATAGTATAATGATAGAAGCATCTAATTGTAACAACACTTGAATTTTCAGATTAAATTAAAATGTCTAAAAGTTTAATAATTAATTAAAAATTTAAGTAGGTTTTTTATGTTTTTCATAAATTTTTAAAAAATTAAAAATGTCATTAGATAAATAAATAAAGACCAATATCAAAGATTCAAACAAAACACCGCTGATTGGTGATGGGTATTTTAAGGTCCTCTTTAATTTTCATTTTTTATTAAATACTCATTTTAAATTAGCAAACGACTCAAAATACTTTAATCTTAACGAAAAATGTTAAAATGTAATTTTTAAATAATTAAATCATAATTTTATTATTTTAAGGGAGTTAAAGTATAATTTTACATTTACTAATTTAAAATTTTAAAAATTTAAAAGATTAAAATAAAAATTTTCATTTTAGAAGAGCAAGCTGCTAGCCCCTAGATTCTTCCTGCATATATGTAAAAATTATAACTAATCTTTAATTATCACATTACTCTTATATATTGATTTTTCAAAGTACTTGTAGTGGAATAATTATTTTTCTCTTTTTTAATACTTTAAATTCTTTTGTATTTCTAAATTTTTTTATTGAATATTGTTTGAAAAACTTCAATAATTCTAGATTTTTATTGAATGTTTGAAAAGCTTTTATACATTTAGAATTATTTATGTTTATTTTTTATTTCTTTTTAATTTTGAAGAGATTCAATTCTTAATTTTTGGAATTATAATTTTATTTATACTTTACTGAAATTTTTATAATTTTAAACTTATATGTTGATGTGATATATATAGCAAAATAATGACACATCAATAATGAAAGTTTTGAAGCTCAATTTGCTCTAAATAAAAGAGTAGGGTCAAATTGAAAAATATGTAAAGATTAATGACTAAATTTATTATTATGTTTTATATATAAAACACCAAAATAAGAATTTCATAGCACAATTTTAATGGAAGGGACTATTTTGTTGCTTCATCTAATGTACAAGGATCAATTTACTCATTATCTAATAGAGACCAAAATGCAATCTGGAAAATGATACAGTGATTATTGTGCTGCTATTACAAATTATAAAGGTTATGTAATAGAAACCTAGTGTTATTTAAAGCATATGTACTGCTTAATTGAATGGCATATATTTAGTTAATCCATTAATAAAAAGAAATGAATTGATGAAAAATTATAATGTAAAGAGGATGACTTTAACATGGAAGTTTTGTCAATGGGAAAATTAGATACGATCAAAATTTATTACTGTGATGGTATTTTAAGTTTTGTGTTTCTTTGTGATTTTAGGTTATTGTGCTTTATTATGTTGGTGTTGTAAGTGTAATTTCTTTGGGTTGTTGGTCTTATTTTAATTTTCAAACGTTGAAATCAAGTTTTTTGGTGATTGAGTATTTCATGTACGGCTCTGGGGGTATTTTACTTCTTTATCAATAAATTTATTTTTGGCTAAAATAAAAAAAAAAAACTAAATTTGAAAAAGATGTAATAAATGTACCATGTAAGTTGAGATTATCATCAACATCACAATTATCAATGACCAAGTCTTCAAGAGAAGTGAGGGTTCCAATATCTCGAATAATGTTGGAAGTGCCGGATAAATCCGTTAAGGTCAATTCTTTCAAATTTGTTAAATTTTGCCATCCTATAAAAAAACTTACAAATATGAGTATGTTATGAAATACATAAATGCAAATTCAAATATTTCATGTAAGTTGTACAAATATTCTAATATATATTTTTTAGGTAATCTGGAACATAACTTACTTTGAATAATTATTGTCCCCTTCAAGCTAAAGTTTTCTAAGGAAAGAGTCTTCAGTGACGGGAATATGTCCAATGATTGAAGTTGAAGGTTAACTACCATAGAAGATTTTTTGATGGAGAGCAGAAACGTTGCAGACAAATTAAATGAAATAAAGCAAAGCATATAGCATTAATAAACTTTTTTAGGAGTATTAGGACAAAATTAACAAATTAATTATTGAAACACAATTTTGTTCTAGTAATACGTACCATTTTCATTATCACAAGCTAAATCTAGTATCTCCAAGTTTTTCAAAGCAGGTAACCCTGAGAACAATATTCATAGATAAATTTTTTTTTAAAAGAAAAGCAATGTTGTACTGGGAATAGGAGGAGAGGGAGCAAACTGATTTTACCTATTGGTCCCTCCATCGCGTATGCATCATATAAAGACAAAGACTTGAGATTTGAAAGGCTACCCAGCGATGACAATATGTAACTGTTGAAGACATTCCCCCTCAAATGAAGCTCTTCTAGACTCATCAACTTTAGTTCCCTTTTATTATCTATACAAACGCCATATACAATGTTATAAGACATTTCTTGTCCTGATCTTACTTATGTGATTTGAACCTAATTTGCAAAAAGCTAATGAAATAATAATCTGCTTAGTATTTGCTCGTAAATAGTATTTAAAGATAATTCTTTTCATATATTATAGATTTTTCCAAAAAAAAAAAATATATTAAATTACCTTGAGATGGACCAGAGTTATTCTTTCCCTCATAACTTATGCTCAGTATCTTTAAATTACTCAAAACATTTAAATCTGTAGAGAAAATTACAGACAATTAAAACTTGTAATGAGAAACTAATAGATGTATATGTTTTAAAGCATACTTGCCTTGAATATTGCTCCATTCTGTCAAATTGTTTCTTTCTATATTCAAAGATTTCAAACGCGGGAGGACAGCGAGAGATGAAAATATGCTGCTGTTGAAATAATTAGACATCAAATCCAGCACCTCAAGTTTGGTCAACCTCAATTGTCTTTTCTGTAAAAAGTGAAATTGATAATTGCATAAACAGTATTTTCATTTTACTACTCAAATGTTGTATATGTTAAAGATAATTATGTCCACTTACGCTTTGGAGGCTCTCGATTTTATTGTGGCTTAGATACAACTCCTTTAAGTTCTTTAAATTATGGAGTTCTGTTAAAACACAATAATATATAGCATTTAGTTATTTAACAAAAGTTTTCTCAATATAAGCATGAAACTTTACGAGCATCCATACCTAAGATATTGATGCTTCCTTGTAATCCACAATCCTTGAGAAACAAAATTTTTAGAGATGTAAACTCGGCAAGAATTGATAGGATGTTGTTTCCTAATAAACTGTTGAAGCTTAAATCCAAAATCTCCAACTTGTTCAGTTTTGATAACCTCTTAATGCCTGATAGTCATCCAATAATATTATAAAATTATATATTAATACTTCAGCCTCCGCCCTCCTTCAATGTATAACATAATATTAACTTTATCATTAGTAGGATTTGAGTCTGTGAATTAATTGCTTTCAAGATTTAAAACTTATAACAAAATCCTTTTTAAATAGAAGTTTGTGATTAATAAATAAAGATTGCAGATACTAAGGTGAAGATGAATGAACCTTGATTGTCAATGAAACCAGCAATGAAGTTCTCTCTCAAATTAAGACTCTTCAATTCTTCGAAGGGAAGAAACAAAGAGATGTTGAGATACCATCCCAGATCGATATCCTTCTTGTCTTCATCATAACTATTCTCAAGGAAGAGTCGGGTGACTCGTCCGGTGGAAGTGCTGCACTCAACCCAATTCCATCGGCAACAATTTCCCTTCCCCCAAGAAATCCCTTCACCGTTAGCACGAGGAAAGAAAGGTTTAAGTTGGAAGAGAGCAGCTTTCTCAATCTCCCGGCACCCTTCACTTTGATACCCTCCAAATAAGAAAGCAACCACAACCACCCACACCAATTTCCAGTACTCCATTTCTCTTAAAACAATGCCCACTCACTCTCAGATATTGGCATGCAGCACCACCACACCTTTGTTGTTTATATAATAGTAAATCTAAGCGAGTATGTTTCCTGGAAATTCATTGAATAGGCCCACTGTTGATTAATTATCTTTTCCCCTCTTTTTATTGCTAAATAATTATTTGGATAATAAAACTAAAAATTTATGCCAGTTTGTTAGGCCGGTCCAGCCCAAAAAATGGGCTTAAAATTTTTCCAAACCCGATTCAAATAAAAATGTTAAAATCTGGGTCCGATCTGGCCCGTCCATATTAATTTTTATATAATTTTAAAATATATATTATCGAAACCATTTTTTTTGGAAAAAAGTCTACTTTATGTTTGGAAACGAAAAAATGGGAGTCACCATCAATTTTTTTATGAGGTGTGATCGGATTATCTCGTAATTTTATCATTTTAATAAACAGTTTGATTTATTAAAAAAATGCTTTTCGGTCCACAAAAATCTAGAAAATAGGTTCGGGAGTCGGTTACGCGCAAGGAAGATTAGCACCCCCGTGACACCCAAAACTGGTACCTAGTTGATTACTCGATGTTTTGTGTCGAAAATTAAAAATTTGATGAGATTTTAAAATACGATCTTTTGTTAAAATATTACTTAATTGAATTTTAACAAAAAAAGGGTATATTTCACGTTAACTGAGGAAAAAGATTACGTCCCATAAGTTAGGACACAATGCCTTAAATCCTCGAAACGAGAATAAACACCAAAAAAATTATTAATTTTAAAAGATATTTGATTATCTTAGTTTTTAGAAAGAAATCATATTCTGTAAGTTAGAACACGATTTTTCTAATTCCAAAATAATGAAAATTAATCTCAATTTAAAATCTCTTTTTATATGCATTGTGCGAAAACAAATAACATTTAAAATATCGTGTAATTAATTTATTCGAGTATGGTAAAAAAGGTGAAAGGTTAAAAAAAAATAATGTTTAGCAAATAATAATAATGCAACATAAATTTGTTGTGATAATGACATAATTTGCTTAATAAAATATAAAAGATATGATAGTAATAGTAAATTATGGTACTAATATGCATGATAGAATAATAATAATGAAGATGATAATAATAATAATAATAATAATAATAATAATAATAATAATAATAATAATAATAATAATAATAATTGAAGTTAAATAGACTAATGACTAAATTGAAATCGAAGTGAAGTTAGGGGGTTCAAATTGTAAATAAAAGAAAATAAGGATCAAAATGAAAGGAGCGAAAACGAATGGGGACTGAAAGGGAAAATATCCTTGGTCCTTTATGCAGAGGTTTTGGGCTAAGTCGGGGGATTAAATTGAAAACAAAATAAAACTAACGGGTAAAAATTTAAAAAAAAAAAGGAAAAGGGACTTGATTGGAAACCACTTAAAAAGTGGAAGGACCAAAGGCGCAATAAGACCATTTTTCAAAAACATGCGGATCCCGCTAGACGGGTCGGGTCGGTCGGATCAAGTAGAACAAAACAACGCCATTTTGGTGTCTGGGAAATAGGCCAAAACGACGTTATTTTGAAACCCCTATTTAAATTAATTTTTTTTAAAAAAATTCATTTCAGCCTCCATTTAAAAAAAAAAAAACAAAAGCTTCCCTTTTTTTCTCTCAAGCTCCCCTCTGCCCAAGCCTGAGCTCCGACCGTTGGACCATAGGCGACGGTGGCCGGAAAAAGGAAAAAAATATTTTTTCTCTCTCTCGGCCTCACGAGCATGGATTTGCCGATCACCGGCCGAAAAATGGTAAAAGTTTCGATCTTTTTATATTTTATTTATTTGGTTTAAATACATAAAAAATAAAAGCAAAAAATTGAAAACGATAAAAAAAACCTTTCATTTAGAACTCTTCATTTCCAATTGCCTGTATTTTGTAGTCTCTATTTTTCTTCGAATCATTGTTTTTGTATTCAATATCCATCCAAAAAAATTACATATTGTTTGAGGCTTTTTATAACCTAATTTACAACTTGTTTTGTTAATGATTATTTCTTGCGTATTTGCTCCTCTGCAGTTACAAATGGACTATAAATTTTAGAGTTTTGGGCCTTTGGGCCCTTAGGTTTGGGCTAGGTTTTTTGGGCGTATTGGGCCTTGTAATTGGACTGTAAATGGACTATTTTTTTTTTTTTTTTTGTAATTTGTTTTTTGTTTTGATTTATTTTAGGTCTTATTGGGCCCCAGGCAAAATGGGTCTGCTACATATATAATACATCAAAATACTAAAAATATTAAAATAAATATTTCCTACAAATTGAAAATAAATTTTAAAAAATATGTATACTTAAATAATACTAAGATATATGCAACTTAATAAGCAAATGTCTCTAAAATAATAACAAAATTAACAAATATCTTTAAAATAATAACAAAATTAACAATAAAATAAGTTTTATACAATATCCAAATAATAATAATATAATAGTAAAATGGTAGTAAAATAGAGAAAAAAACAACAATAAAATAATATTTAAAAAAGCATATTTTTTTATTCTTTAGTAAATTCGGGCTAGACCAAGCCCGGGCCAAAATACCTTACTTGAGGCCTGACCCATTTTTTAAACGGGTCTTATTTTTTTATCCAAGCCCATTTTTTGAGCCTATATTTTTATCTAAATCTTTTCACATTTCGAGTAAGCCTTTGAATCGAGACCCATGATAAGGTTTAGATGCAGGCTGGACTCAGATTCTAGAAAGACTTATGCTTTAGTTTCTGTTGAATTAAATTTACTTAACCTTATTTATACTGATATGATAACATTTAGTTGATAGATATTAAATATTTGCATACACTCAAATTTCTTAGTACTTTCCTGCAAATCTTTCTTTGTGGAAAAATACAGTCAAATTTCTTAGTACTTTCCTGCAAATTTTTCTTTGTGGAAAAGTAAGCAAACTCAGGCCGTGAAGAACGCTCTCACCTCAATTATACAGTAGCTTTGACCACAAAACGCGTCATTATTTTATTTAATTAATTCTATATACTTTTGTTATATTTAAACAAATTCTTAAATTATAACATAAATTTAATATTTCCTTAAATTTTTTTTCTTAAATACAAATACAAATAAAATAAAAAGAATTTTTTTAAAAAACGTAAAGTAGTTGAAATATTATTTTAGGATTTTAATCTTGATAAATGTATTGATACGATACGAATAATAGAACGTATGCTCCACTAAAATGAATGTCGTTGAGGATTATTGATTTCTTGATTGCATTATTGATGAGCTGTTAATAATTTATTTTAATTTTTATCCGTGTGATGTACAAATTGATTGTGTATATCAATTAAATATATTAAATCTTTTTTATTTTTTATAATTTTCATAAATGGAATGAAGTAAAATACAAATTGATTATTAAAAAAATTCATGAATTCATCAAATCCATGAATACTGCAGGGGCGTTAGTGAGTCCAAACGGCATCACCAAAAATTCATAATGACCGTATCTAGTCCGAAAGGTAGTCTTCGGCACATCTGCTTCTCTAACTCGTAATTGATAATACCCCGACCTCAAGTCAATTTTTGAAAATACCGAGGCTCTCTTAAGCTGATCAAATAAATCATCGATGCGTGGTAGAGAGTATTTATTCTTAGTGGTTACTTTGTTAAGCTGCCGATAATCAATACACATTCTCAACGTTCCATCCTTCTTTTTCACAAATAGAACGGGCGCACCCCATGGAGAAAAACTCGGTCGGGCAAAACCCCTATCTGTCAGTTCTTACAACTGAGCCTTCAATTCTTTTAATTCGGTCGGTGCCATCCTATAAGGAGCTATCGAAATCGGAGTGGTCCCGGTACTAACTCGATGCCAAACTCTACTTCCCGAACAGGTGGCAATCCGGTAATTCTTCCGGAAACACATCTGAGTGTTCATTAACAACCGGTACAAATTCAATATTCCTCTCGAGTCATCTTGTTATCAATCACATAAGCAAGATAAGCTTTACACCCTTTTCTCAAATACTGCTGAGCCAACATCGAAGTTATCACGGCCGGCAGTCCTTTCAAATCTGCAGACTCAACTTTAATTATCTCATTATTCTGACATCTCAAATCAATAGTCTTTCGCTTACAATTTACGACCGCATCATGAACTATCAACCAATCCATACCGAGAATGATGTCAAACTCATTAAAGGGTAATAGCATCAAATCGGCCAGAAAGCACATGTCTCTAATCTTCAATGGGCAGCTATTGCACACTTTATCGACTAATACCCACCGACCCAAAGGGTTTGAAACACGAATTACAAACTCGATAGACTCAACAGATAAAGTCTTACTGGATGCTAATGCTTCACACATATACGAGTGAGTCGAGCCGGGATCAATCAGAGCAGTTACATTAATATCAAAAAGAGAAAATATACCAGTAATGACATCGGGGGATGAAGCCTCCTCTCTAGCACGGATGGCGTAAGCTCTAGCTGGTACTCGAGCATCTGATCGAACAAACGCATCGGAAGCCCCTCTTTGTGCACCGCTCTTACCTCCCCCAAAACGAGATGACCTGCCTCGAGCTATAGTGCCGCTCGGTCTCGCACTTTGAACAGTATCCCTTTCCGCAATCTCCGAGCAATCTCAAATAAAGTGATCCTGAGAACTACACTTATAGCATGTGCGAGAAATAGATTTGCCCCAACATTCCCCATTATGTCGTCTTCCACATTGCTTGCACTCCGGTTTGTTCAATTTCTCATTATCCACACTTGCAACTGATGTAGCCCGCGAATTCACTGGCGGCCGTTCTCGGATAGAAATCCCGCTATTAGGCTTAAATCGACCACTATCATTCTTAAACTTCTTCGGAGGCATCTGAGAAAATTTGCTTGCGGATCTCTTCCGAATGTCTTTAGATTCAAACTCAGCTTTTTGTTTTTCTTTTCTCAACTCTTCGGCTTTACAAGCTCATTCGACCAGCACAACGAACTCGTTAATCCCCAAAATATCGACCAAAAGCTTTATATCCTCATTTAAGCCATCCTCAAACCTCCGACACATAGCAGCTTCTGATGAAACACACTCGCGAGCATAGCGACTGAGTCGTACAAATTTGCGTTTGTATTCGGATACAGTCATGCGGCCCTGTTTGAGCTCGAAAAACTCCTTGCGCTTGGAACCAATAAAGCGCTGGCTTATATATTTCTTACAGAATTCTGTTTGAAAGAACTCCTATGTGACCTTCTCTTTCGGGACAACCGACATGAGCGTATTCCACCAGTAGTAAGCAGAGTCTCGTAATAGAGATATAACACACCTTAAACACTCGTCTGGTGTACACGACAGTTCGTCGAATACTCAAATGGTTTTATTGAGCCAAAATTTACCTCGTTTCGCGTCATCACTATCTTTGGCTCAGAATTCCTAAGCCCCATGGTTCCTAATACGATCAATTGGGGGTCTAGTTGTTCGGTCGAGGTTAACCACTGGTGTTACTGGGGGTACAATAGGATCTTGATGTAATTGAGTAGCCAGAGTGGTTCGCAAATAGTGGCTGAACCAATCGTTCATCATATTATGAAAGGCCTGCTTTACCCTCTCATCAGGGCCACTCACAGCAGGTCGAGATTCTTCCGACGCGGTCCCTTGCGTGGGAGCAGGCGCCACACTCTCAACATTATCAGCTAATGCTTGCTCGGGATCCGGATCCATTACTAAAAGAAGGAAACAATTACATTTCGTCGTCAGAAGTCATCACATTATCTTAACACAAAACATGGCATGTATAGCTAGACTCTCACGCGCTACGTAAGTCCGAGAACCAACTAAACCGTAGCTCTGATACCAATTAAAATGTAACACCCACAAACAGATTCATTCCAAGATAAGACTAATTTACAACAAATTTTTTTTTTGAAAGACTTGTCTAATTATAAACATCTAATCTCCAATCATTATCCTACATATCAAGGAATAGTTATCATGAACATCAAATAGGAATTACTTACGATTTAAAAGGCGAAACAATATTCCCTTAATCGCTTATAAGCATGAGCAAAAAATTTTTCTTTTTTTTTTTCCTTTCATGCCATTCGGTTGTATTTCTATCATATATACATACAACTTTCATAATATGCAATTGATCTATTCATCATTCATTACTCAAATTCAAAATCATCAAATTATGCTCATATTAACCTGCCGAATCTAACTTTTACCATTCACAATTATGCAAATTATTAGACCTCATCAAACTTCATTCATATTGAATACCACTATCAAAACTTGCATATATGCATGACACTTTTATTATGGCTAATTTGCATAAAACAAAATGACATACTTTAGCCATTCCCAAGCAACTTATATGTACTTATATACATACATTCAACCCCAAAACAAACTCAAAAGAGAGGTCAAGCTTATACATGCCAAAATTTCAAGAAATTCTTGACTAATAATGATACCAAAAGAGGGCGATAATGCGATTGATTCGACGGGATCCTCGAGTGTGAGCTTCTAGTGAAGGTGAAATCTCTGATTTAGAACAACATAAACAAAGTAAGCTCTCCAAGCTTAGTAAGATTTAAGCAATTATAATCCAAATCTATCTATAATGTCACAACAAGTATTCAAATAAATTAAAAGTTATATTCCTACCTCATCACGAATTCAACCAACTACTAAATTCCATGATTATAATATGATTAATTGGTAAAGGTGTCGATACTTACTAAAACATTTATGTATGTCACCAACTTAGATATAAAAATTTAAGTTAATAAATATATATTACATATCTCAATTCTACTTACCTCTCTTAATGCTTACCATTTTGTCTAATCTAATGATAATATGCTTGTACATTTCCGTATACTAGGTAATTCGATAACGTATCGCTCACGTAAAGTCAGTTACTTACCTTTATTGTAACGCATCGCCACATAGAGCCGTTACTCCATATTTCCGTAACGTATCGCTCACACGAGCCGTTACTTGATAATCCTCATAACGTATTGCTCACATAGAGCCGTTACTCGATATTCCTCAGTAACGTATCGCTCACACAGAGCCGCATTTGATAATCCTCGTAACGTATCGCTCACATAGAGTTACTTACCTTTATTGTAACGCATCGCCACATAGAGCCGTTACTCCATATTTCCGTAACGTATCGCCGACACGAGCCGTTATTTGATAATCCTCGTAACGTATCGCTCATATAGCCGTTACATCGATATTCCCGTAACGTATCGCTCACACAGTAGTTACTTGATAATCCTCGTAACGTATCGCTCACATAGAGCCGTTACTCGATATTTCTGTACACCTCGAATGATCACAACGTTTTCACATATGATAATTAAGATTGAACCTAAGTATACAAGCTTAATCACAACCATTATCGATTTCATAGAACTCACCCATGCATTCAGCCTCCACCCTTAAATATATCCAAAAATCCTGTTGCATTGATATTATTTAACCATTTTATGCATGTCCCAACCATCTAATGTACAGCCATATATATCCATTCTTTACTACACTTGCATGCTAAATTAACTCATTCATTTACCAATTATACCAACACATATGCGTTCACCAACCAAGTTTATTTATCAGCTATGGAAATCCCCATGCCTTATTCAACAGATTTAAAATAAATACATGATAATTTTCACTCAAACAATCACATTGTGATGTAAAGATAATTGAATTTAATCCAAATACTTAAATCTTACCTCGGAAGTCGATAGATTTGAGGTTTTCGATTATTCAATTAGCTTAGCTTTGCCTCGATTTGCTCCCACCTCTTTCCTCCCTTGATCTAAACAAAATTTATAAAAGAGTCCATTCAAACCAATTTCGTTCATATCGGTCATAAACACATAATTATGCTTTTCTTCCAATTTATCATTCTTAGTTTTAATTTTATACAATTTAATCCTATTTCTATTCCCTATTCAAAAATATAAAATTTCACACCCCTAAAGCTATAGCCGAATACTCCTCAACTTTTCTAAAATCCTCCCCTTGCTATACTAAAATCTATCAATTTGTATAATTTACATCTTATAAATTCACCCCTCAATTTTTACAACATTTTCCATTAAATCCCCAAATGTAAAATTCACAAGCACTCAATATTCTACTTAAACACCTAATGGCCGAATATCATATACTCTTATACCATGCCATACGATTCATATTTTGTACATTTCTATCATTCCACTAATTATTTTTCCATCAAACAAAACATTTCAAGAACCTTCAAAAATGGCCGAATTATAGCATGCTCAAAACTAAAATTTCAACATGGATTCAAACATGCTCAAGAAAGTGATCTCATTAATGTAAGTATTTCCAAAATCATGCTTAATTACTTACCTTGTGAAGACATGCAAGAGCTGAAATTTAAAGTTGAAGCTTTCTCCTCCCCTTTCAATTTTCGCAAAGAGAACCAAGAAAGAAGATGAACACCCACTATTTGTTATTTTATTTCATTTCCCTTTATTTTAATCCCAATTATAATATAATAAAATGTCACTAATTGGCACAAACCAAATTTAATAATTTTTTTCCATCATTATGCCGTCCACTATAAATAAAATGGACTATTTGACATGCAAGTCCCTTAAGATAAGAAGCAATCCAATCAAGTCATCCTACATAATAAAGGCTACTTTTATACTTTACCTATTTGATCCTTTTTCCTTAATTCAATCATATAAATAAACAAATTCACACAATTCAACACGCATAGCACATCACATAAATAAATTTATAAAAATTTTTGACTCGGATTCGGGGTTCCGAAACCATCGTTCCGGTTAGGGTCATATTTGGGCTGTTACAGGTTACTAGTATTGATTTGTTATTTTTTTGAAAGTTGAGTAATTGTTTTGACATTAACATCAAAGTTGAGTTATTGTTAGTATAATTTACTCTAAATTGAATCAATAGATGAAAATTTTATAACGATCTTGTGGCATCTTGAACTCAAGGCCATTGCTAACGAGGATGATTTTGACATGGATGTTTTGTCAATGGGAAAATTAGATGCGAGGAAAACTTATTACTCATCGCGTGATGGTATTTTAGGTTTTGAGTTTCTTGGTGTTTTTATGTTATTGTGCTTTATCACATTGGTGTTGTAAGTGTAAGGTCTTTGGATTGTTGGTTTTATTTTAATTTTCAAGCGTTGAAGTGAGGGATTTTATTGTTTTGAGAGTGATTGAGTACTTCATGTTCGGGTTTTGGGAGTATTTTATTTCTTTATCAATAAATTTGTTTTTGGCTAAAATAAAATTAAAAAAAATTGAAAAAGATACGATTAATGTACCATGTAAGTTGAGACTAGCATCAATATCACAACCATCAATGACCAAGTCCTCAAGAGAAGTGAGGGTTCCAATATCTTGAATAATGCTGGAAGTGTGGGATAAACCTCTTAAGGTCAATTCTTTCAAATTTGTCAAATTTTGCCATCCTATAAAAAAAATTACAAATGTGAGTATGTTTTGAAATACATAATTGCAAAATCAAATGTTTCAGCTAAGTTGTGCAAATATTCTAATAAAGATATATATTATTTATTTGTTATGTAGAAGCAAACGATATTTTTGATGTAATTTAGAAAATAATTTACTTTGAATAATTATTGTCCCCTTCAAGCTAAACATTTTGAAGGAAAGAGTTTTTAATGACGGGAATATGTCCAATGATTGAAGTTGAAGTTTAGCTACTAATGGAAATGATTTTTTTATGGAAAGAAGAAGCGTTACAAACAAATTAAATGAAACAAATAATATACCATTATTAAACCCTTTTATTTTAGGAGTATTAGGACCAAATTAACAAATTAATTGTAGAAACACAATTTTGTTCTAGCAATACGTACCATATTCAGATTGACACCTCACATATAGTTTCTCCAAGCTTTTCAAAGCAGGTAACCCTAAGGAGAATATTCATAGATAAATAAAATAAAATAAAAACAATGTTCTACTATTTAAAGCATATTGAAGATGATATATTTCAATAGGGAAGAGGAGGGAGCAAACCGATTTTACCTCTAACATCTATTGATCCCTCCATCGAGAATATATGAAAGGCTACCCAATGATGATAATATGCTACTGTTGAAGACATTCCCCCTCAAATTAAGCTCTTCTAGATTTATCAACTATAGTTCTTTTTTATTATCTATACAAACACCATATAAAATGTTATAAGACATTTCTTGTCTTGATCTTACTTATGTGATTTGAAATTAATTTGCAAAAAGACTATGGTTGAGTTTGCAAAATTCCATGGGAATTGAACCTTCAAAATGATTATTTGCCATTACAAGGGCTTCCAAATTTGACATCTTTCCCATCCACCTTGGTATCCCATCGGAAAGCGTGTTACTGCTTATATCCAATATTGACAAAAGTGACATATTCTCCATGGAGCTTTGTATATCACCAAAGAGTTGGTTATTGCTAACATCGAATAATACCAACCCCATGGGCAAGTGCTTCGATATTCCACCACTCAATTTATTGTTGGACAAGTCCAATACTGCAAGGGAAATCATATCACCAATCGAATTCGGAATACCACCGCCAAAAAAATTATTCGACATATTGAGAAGCTTCAATGATGGTAGTTTTACTCCGATTTCATTTGGGATGTTGCCGTCGAGGGAATTATTGGAAACATCCAACTTTGATAAACCCCTACGAAAAGTCGATGGTAGCTGAAAATGTCCCAATAGAGACCTATTGACGAGAATTGGGATCTTTAATTTCTTGTTGTTTTCCAACAACTAGTTTGGGAACTGATCTCCCTTGAAATTGATGTTGGAGAGATCAACATCTCGCAGGTCATGTTGATGGTTGAGAGATTGAGGAAATGATCCACTACCTCCGCAATAAGATAAACTGATAGATCTCAATTGGAATGTTGGGGTGTCTACAGAATGCATCTCAGTTTCAGCATTATATATCATGTTGTTGTCTGCATGTTGTTTTTGGAGTTTTGAAAGGTTGAACAACGGAGCCAATGAACTTGGGATCTCAATGTTATTGTTCGAAAGACTTAACTCTCGGAGGATGTTAGACTCATAAAATAAGATATATCTCAAAAAATTTATTGGAACTGAGATCTAAATACTCGAGCGACTTCAAATTTTAAGCATAGATGTATCTCCAAAAAACTGTTGGAAGAGATATCTAAATACTGAGTAATGTTAGATTCTTAAACACAGATATATTTCCAGAAAAATTATTGGAAGGATATCTAGATACTTGAAGGATGTGAGTTCAGAGAAGCACTCAGGCAAACTAGCACTCCAATAACTCTTGAAGATGGCCAGCGTTTGTAGCTTCCTCAATTCACAAAAACCTGCAAAAGTGTAAAAGTATCATATTAGTCTTTATATTATATTCTAGATTGTATTTTGATATTTTTATTAAAAAATAGATAAATTAATCCGCATGTTAAATGAGTGAGTAAAATAGTCCCTTTATTAAAATTGTGATGTTAAATGTTTATTTTGGTGTTATATAAGCATACTAACAAATTTAACCTTCAACTTTTATACATTTATTCAATTTGGCCTCTACTCTTTTATATAAGTAAGTTGACCTTCAAACGTTTCAGTGTTGATGTGGCATAATTTTATATTATATACATCAATAAATAATTTAAAAAACATAAATAAAAATTTATAATTTTAAAAATAATAAAAAAGTTCTTCAAAATTAATAAAATGTAAATTACCTCTATATATATATATATAAGTTATAGTATAATGATAGAAGCATCTAATTATAACAACACTTGAATTTTCAGATTAAATTAAAATGTCTAAAAGTTTAATAATTAATTAAAATTTAAGTCCTAACATCCAATACTTACACACAAGTCCAAGTAGCATAGTTGTTGATACGTGCCTGTTGAAAAGATCAAAGATCAACCATAGAAGTGAGTTGGGAACTGTATGCAAAACATGACTGAAAACTTCTTACCCTTTTATTCCCCAATACTTGGACTTGGGTGTTAGCATCGGATAAGGATATATGTATCACATTGGCATGGTTTGATTTTTCTAAATTTTATCATGTATCGGAGGATCGTTGAAGGTTATATCCCCATATTCATGTGTCGGGCATGAGTGTCAGAAATGAGTATTTTAATAAAAATAAAAAATCGAAGTGGCATAGGATGATAGTGACCTGAAACAATCATGCATTGGGTCATTAATTGAATGGTGAATGAGCAAGTATTAAGGTGCTGCAAAAGTGATTGATAGGTATAATGTAGGGAGGAAAGAAAAACCATTTTGGGGGTTCTGTTTTGTGTAAGAGAAACCAAGATGACAGTGGATGGTTTTAAAAAATGAATATCTGACGCTATCCGTTCTGCTTATTAATTTTTTGTCATTTTGAAAAATAAATTATGATCCACAAACTTGATTTTGCAGATTATTCCAAGAAGAGAGACCAGTGTGGCACACCATTAATTGCAATATCCTTCCAAAGGATTACAAGGGTACCAAGGTTGATGACACTCATTTTACTATGATCGTAGACTCGATGATCCATCTACATATTCAACCAAATGACTGCTGTAAATCTTCATTCACCTATTGCATACATTTACAAATATATATGTCTTGTCTAACTGAAAGTATTAATACGGTATCAAATTAAATTATTTGATATTTTTCTTTTTACAAATTATTCTTGTCCTTTGCAGATTACGTTCTTAATTAACAAAGATAACAGTTCAAGAATTTGAAGATCTGACATGCATGTGTCAAAAAGATTAGAGTTTGGATGAATTGTCTCAAAAAAAAAAAAAAAAAAAGATTGCAAAGACTGCAACTTTACTTTACCATGTTAAAGATAATATTATAGAATAGTTAAACTTCAAGTGTGTTTTCTTTTGTACAGAATGGAAATCATGAGCCACTTCATTGAAACTAGCCAAATAAGAAAGATACATAAAAAGCTTTTATTGAGAGCATGACAAACCACTAAATCAAGTACGTCACTGACAAAAAAAAGGTGAAGGAGTGAGCATGGCTTGGCTAAATGGTTCCTTAACGGAATCGTTTAGGCAGAATATGGTCTAGCACAAAATAATAGCAGGACATGGTGGCTGCTTCTACGTGATAGAACCATGCTTGTCTCCAGTAAGGATTAATGTACAACACAATGGCAATACACAATGGCATCACAATGTACGACCCAACAAAACTTGCGTAAAAGAATTCCATGTCAATGAAACCCTTGTCAGTTGCATTTTTCGGCATCGATGAAGATGATCCATGTATTGAGCAATTCTTTGGCAATGGTTCACCACAAAGGGAAGGATTCCCCACGTAACTGCTTTCTTCAAATGTACCAAATTGTCCGGTCATTTGGGGTGTAGTTCCAGATAAATTGTTGTATGCCACACTGAAAAAGGACAAAAAATGTAACCCCAGAAGTTGGGAAGGGATATTCCCGCTCAAGTGGTTGTGAGAAAGATCCAGACTCTCAATTTGGGATAAGTCGGCAAGTGCTGCAGGGATTGGTCCTATCAAACTCTTGTGAGAAAAATTCAAAACGATGATGTCTCGAAAGTATTCGAATTGGCGGGGAATCTCACCAGTCAACTTATTGCAAGAGAGATCAATTCCAGATAGGTAAGTGAGGACTCTTCCCTTATAAAAGTAGGATATGCTTTTCATGGTGAACTTTATCGACACATCAACAGAGAAATATCCGATGTAGCCGTCATAACCACTGTCGTCATAATTAGCACGGGAGCTATCATTCGATATTGTATTCATCAATCAAGGAGGAATTGTACCAGAAAGATTGTTGTTAGAAACATCAATCAACCTTAACCTATGTAAGTCGCATAATTGAACCGGAATCCCTCCTTCAAAGTAGTTGTTATTTAGGAGAAGGTAACTCAAGTTAGAAAGGCTGCCAATCCAATTTGGAATATTTCCAATTAAGTGGTTGTTGCTAAGATCCAATGTCACCAAACCACTGCTGTTAAAAAAACTGGTGATCGGCCCTTTTAGCTTGTTTCTTGATAAATAAACATGAGTGAGGCTTGAAAAGCTGAAGCAAGATGGCGAACTTCCCGATATGTTGTTGGCCGAAAGGTCCAAAAATTTAAGACTATAGTTGAGTTTGCAAAATTCCACGGAAATTGGACCGTCAAAATGATTATTTGCCATCAGAAGTACTTCCAAGGACATCTTTCCCATCCATCTTGGTATCCCACCGAAAAGTGTGTTATTGCTTAAATCCAATGCTAACAGTGACATATTCTCCATGAAGCTTGGTATATCGCCAAAAAGTTGGTTATTGCTAACATCGAATATTAACAACCTCACGGGCAAGTGCCTCGGTATTCCACCACTCAATTTGTTGTTGGAGAAGTCCAATACTGCAAGGAAAATCATATCACCAATCGAAATCGGAATATCACCGTCAAAAAAATTATTCGACATGTTGAGAACCAACAATGATGGTAGTTTTGCTCCGATTTCATTTGGGATGTATCCCTCGAGGGAATTACTGGAAACATCCAACCATAATAAACCCCTAAGAGAAGTCTTGGTAGCTGAAAATGTCCCGATAGAGAGCTATTGACTAGATATAGTTTCTTTAATTTCTTGTTGTTTTCCAACAACCAGTTTGGGAACTGATCTCCCTTGAAATTGATGTTAGAGAGATCAACATCTCGCAAGTCATGTTGATGATTGAGAGATTGAGGAAATGATCCACCATCTCCGCAATAAGATAAACTGATAGATCTCAATTGGAATGTTGGGGTGTCTACAAAATGCATCTCAGTTTCAGCATTATATATCATGTTGTTGTCTGCATATAATATTTGGAGTTTTGAAAGGTTGAACAACGGAGCCAATGAACTTGGGATCTCAATGTTATTGTTCGAAAGCCTTAACTCTCGGAGGAATGTTAGACTCATAAAATAAGATATATCTCCAAAAAAATTATTGAAACTAAGATCTAAATACTCGAGCGACTTTAAATTTTTAAGCATAGATATATTTCCAAAAAAACTATCTAAATACTCGAGTAATGTTAGATTCTTAAACACAGATATATTTCCAGAAAAATTATTGGAAAAATATTTAAATACTTGAGGGATGTGAGTTCAGAGAAGCACTCAGGCAAACTAGCATCCCTATAACTGTCGATGATGGCTAGTGTTTGTAGCTGCCTCAATTCACAAAAACCTGCAAACTTAATAAAATGTAAATTACCTATATATATATATATATATATATATAAGATATAGTAAAATGATAGAAGCATCTAATTTTAACAACACTCGAATTTTCAGATTAAATTAAAATGTCTAAAAGTTTAATGATTAATTAAAATTTAAGTAATCTTTTTTATTTTGTTCATAATTTTTTAAAAAATTAAAAATATCATTAGATAAATAAATAAAGACCAATATCAAAGATTGAAACAAAACACTGCTGATTGGTGATGGGTATTTTGAGGTCCTCTTTAATTTTTAATTTTTATTAAATATTCAATTTAAAATAGCAATGGACTCAAATACTTTATTCTTAACGAAAAATGCTAAAATGTAATTTTAAATGATTAAATCAAAATTTTATCATTTTAGGGGTCAAAGTGTAATTTTACCTTTACTAATTTAAAATTTTAAAAATTTAAAAGATCAAAATATAAAATTTTCCATTTTAGAATAGCAAGCGCTATTAGCCCCTAGATTCTTCCCTGCATACATGTAAAATTTATTGCTAATCTTTAATTATCACATTACTCTTATATATTGATTTTCAAAGTACTTGTAGTAGAATAATTATTTTTGCACTTTTTTAATACTTTAAATTCTTTTGTATTTCTAAAAATTATTATTTTTATTGAATATTGTTTGAAAAACTTCAATAATTCTAGATTTTTATTGAATGTTTGAAAAGCTTTTATACATTTAGAATTATTTATGTTTACTTTTTTTATTTCTTTTTAATTTTGAAGAGATTCAATTCATAATTTTTGGAATTATAATTTTATTTATACTTTACTGAAATTTTTATAATTTTAAACTTATATGTTGATGTGATATATATAGCAAAATAATGACACATCAATAATGAAAGGTTTGAAGCTCAATTTGCTCTAAATAAAAGAGTAGGGTCAAATTAAAAAATGTAAAGATTAATGGCTAAATTTATTATTATACTTTATATATAAAACACCAAAATAAGAATTTAATAGCACAATTTTAATGGAAGGGACTATTTTGTTATTTCATCTAATGTACAAGGATTAATTTGCACATTATTTAATAGAGAGACCAAAATGTAATCAAAACTGATACAGTGATTGTTGTGCTGCTTTTACAAATTATAAAGGTTATGTAATAGAAACCTAGTGTTATTTAAAGCATATGTACTGTTTAATTGAATGGCATATATTTAGTTAATCCATTAATAAAAAGAAATAAATTGATGAAAAAATTATAATGTAAAGAGGATGACTTTAACATGGATGTTTTGTTAATAGGAAAATCAGATGAGATCAAAATTTATTACTGTGATGGTATTTTAAGCTTTGTGTTTCTTTGTGAGTTTAAGTTATTGTGCTTTATTATGTTGGTGTTATAAGTGTAATTTCTTTGGGTTGTTGGCCTTATTTTAATTTTCAAACGTTGAAATCAAGTTTTTTGGTGATCGAGTATTTCATGTACAGCTTTGGGGTATTCTACTTCTTTATCAATAAATTTATTTTGAATAAAAAATTAAAATTGAAAAAGATGTAATAAATGTACCATGTAAGTTGAGATTATCATCAACATCACAACCATAAATGACCAAGTCTTCAAGAGAAGTGAGGGTTTTAGTATCTCGAATAACGTTGGTAGTGCCGGATAAATACGTTAAGGTCAATTCTTTCAAATTTGTTAAATTTTGCCATCCTATAAAAAAAACTTACAAATATGAGAATGTTATGAAATACATAAATGTAAATTCAAATATTTCAGGTAAGTTGTACAAATATTCTAATATTTTTTTTAGGTAATTTAGAAAATAATTTACTTTGGATAATTATTGTCCCCTTCAAGCTAAAGTATTCTAACGAAAGAGTGTTCAGTAATGGGAATATATCTGACGATTGAAGTTGAAGGTTAACTACCATAGAAAATTTTTGTTGGAGAGCAGAACGCTGTTAACAAATTAAATGAAATAAAGTATATAGCATTAATAAACTTTTTTTAAGAGTATTAGGACAAAATTAACAAATTAATTATTGAAACACAATTTTGTTCTAGTAATACGTGCCATTTTCATTAAAACACCCTAAATATAGTTTCTCCAAGTTTTTCAAAGCAGGTAATCCTGAGAATAATATTCATAGATATTTTTTTTAAAAAAAGAAAAAAAGAAAAGCAATGTTGTAGTGGAGAGGGAGCAAACTGATTTTACCTATTGGTCCCTCCATCGCGTATGCATCATATAAAGATAAAGACTTGAGATTTGAAAGGCTACCCAGCGATGACAATATGTAACTGTTGAAGACATTCCCCCTCAAATGAAGCTCTTCTAGACTCATCAACTTTAGTTCCATTTTATTATCTATACAAACACCATATAAAATGTTATAAGACATTTCTTGTCCTGATCTTACTTATGTGATTTGAACCTAATTTGCAAAAAGCTAATGAAATAATAATCTGCTTAGTATTTGCTCGTAAATAGTATTTAAAGATAATTCTTTTTCATATATTATAGATTTTTCCAAAAAAAATAAAATTAAATTACCTTGAGATGGAGCAGAGTTATTTTTTCCTCATAACTTATGTTCAGTATCTTTAAATTACTCAAAACATTTAAATCTGTAGAGAAAATTAGAAACAATTGAAACTTGTAATGAGAAACTAATAGATGTATATGTTTTAAAGCATACTTGCCTTGAATATTGCTCCATTCTGTCAAATTGTTTCTTTCTATATTCAAAGATTTTAAATGTGGGAGGACAGCGAGAGATGAAAATTTGCTGCTGTTGAAACAATTATAACTTAAATCCAGCACCTCAAGTTTGGTCAACCTCAATTGTCTTTTCTGTAAAAGTGAAATTGATAATTGCATAAACAGTATTTTCATTTTACTACTCAAATGTTTGTCCACTTACGCTTTGGAGGCTTTCGATTTTATTGCCGTCTGGATACAACTCCTTTAAGTTCTTCAAATTATCGAGTTCTGTTAAATTAAGCACAATAATATATATCATCTAGTTATTTAAAAAAATAAATTTTCTCAATATAAACATGAAGTTTTACGAGCAACCTTACTTAAGATATCGATGCTTCCTTGTAATCCACAATTACGGAGAAACAATGTTTTTAGAGATATAAACTTGACAAGATGTGATAAGATGTTGTCGCTTAAATCCAAAATCTCCAACTTGTTCAGTTTTGACAGCCTCTTAATGCCTGATAGTCATCCAATAATATTATAAAATTAAATATTAATATAGTCACTACTTATTCACTTCAGCCTCCTTCATGTATAACAAAATATTAACTTTAGATTTGAGTCTGTGAATTAATTGCTTTGAAGATTTAAAACTTCAGTGATAAAACTTATAAGAAAATCCTTTTTAAATAGAAGTTTGTGATTGTTATAGTATAAGTCACATGTGTTAATATTCGTTAGCATTCTATTATCGTGTAACAAATTGTGGTTAGGCATGTTTTCTATATAGTCTTTGTATCAAGGCATGATTAAGGATGGATCGATTGTTAATAATATTCATTCTAAATTCAAGAAATATAGAATAGCTTGTTTCTCCTTGACCGATTCTCTCTTTTAGCATGGTATCATCGCTTCGGTGACTAGTCCCGTGTGCACGCCATGTCAACGACACCGTTGATCCTACTCCACGCTCTGCGATCCCGCTCTTGTTGATTCATCCGATTCCTCCTTTTCGGGTGATCGATTAGTAAGCTCGCTCCTCGCCATGAGATCGTCAAACCGACGCAAAGACGTTTCTTCAATGGCAAAAGCGAGTTCGTGTGATTCTCACCGGTTATGGTTTGGAAGGTTTTCTTGATGGATCGGTGGCGGCTCCTCGCCAAATATGTTCACACAACCGATGGCTCTCGACTAATCAATCCAAAGAATTATAGCTTTCAATCAAGAAAACGGTTTGCTTACCTCGTGGTTGCTATCTACCATTAGTACCTCACGCCTTCCACCTTCAATCATGTTGAGACGGCCGCAGATGTTTGGACAATGACCACGAAGCTCTTTTCGCCGATATCGCGTAAAAATACTACTAAGTTACGCCTTGAACTCCACTCGCCCGGAAGGTAATCATTCATCTCGATCTTGTTTCTAAGATGGGGTTTATGTGCTCTCTTGGAGGCATCGGATACTCTATTTCAGATGATGACCGGACCGATATTCTCCATGGCGAGCCTTCCTCCTGAGTTTGACGCCATAGTCTCGTCGGTTTCCCTGTCTCCAATCCCCTTGCCTCTTGAGCGTGTGGTGGACGCTTTACTTGAGTTTGAACAGCGTCAAGCCCGTGCTGTTCACGACGTTCTTCTTGCGGCGAACATGGTTGAGCGTCCATCTTCTGCCACGGCGGATGCTCTTGGTCGTGGCGGTCGCTCCTTTGTTCGTGGTCGGGGTCGCGGGTTTCGTCCTCGTGTCCAGTGCCAGATCTGCAGTCGTTATGGCCACTTCGCATAACGGTGCTTCTACCATTACCGTCGGGACGATTCCTCTCCTGTCGATCCAAACTCTTGGCGTGGTGATGATGTGAGTTCTAGAATAGGACAGTTTCAAGATGGCCACTGGAACGGTCAAAATTGGGGAACGAATGGTCAAAATACAAGAGAAGGGTTTGGTTCCCAAGGATTTTGGCCGGTGATGGATAATATAACTCCATGTGGGCCCCCTATCCCTTCACATGCACCGTTTGGTGCTAGATCACCTTCACGTGGGTTTCCACCTTATCAACAAGCAGCTCATGACTATGGTGGGCCCTATGGTGACGCAAGGCGTGAGCATGGAAAATCTAGTGGGCCCGCTCCTACGCATGTTAATGCCCAATTTCATGGCCAATCTGGTGGGCCCTCTCCTGCGCATATTAATGCCCAATTTTATGGGCAATTTGGGCCGCATGGTTCTAATTTTCATGGACCGTATGCCTTTGAGAATAAATCGGTGCCTTGTAGACCGGTTCAACCACGGCCCTCGACTGAACAAAACTATTCTACACCTAATGCCTACTGTGCTACTATTCAACCGTCTCGGGATGCTGGTGACTCTGATCAACCGTGGCGCACAAAACCAAGAGCTCGTGTTTTTCCTGTTGATTCTTCCCCGTACGACTCGTCTCAATTTGTTGGGCTGCCTCCGCGGGTGTCTGATTTACGTGCCTCTGATTATTCTAATGCCACAGCTTATGATTCGAATTTCAACCATACCAGTTCTTATGATCCGCTGGCTGTAGGAAATGCGATCTGTTGCCCAGACTCAGGTGCTACTCATCATGTGTGTCAGAATACTTCTGCTCTCAATTCCTCCAACCCGTATACAGGTATCTCTTCACTTCGAATGGGTAATGGTGCTGCTACTAAAATTGCCTCTATTGGGAATTCGATGCTTGCTACAGAAAAGAAAGTTTTACACTTATCAAATGTCTTGTGTGTCCCTAGCATCCGTAAGAACTTGCTTTCTATGTCTAAATTTGCTGCTGATAACAAAGTATTTTTTGAATTTCACCCTTTGTATTGTGTGGTTAAGAATATCCAGACGCAGGAAATATTGATGCGGGGCCGAGTTCGTGATGGACTTTACTATTTTTCGACCAGTTTGCCAGATGAATTTCCAGTGGTACATAATGCCTCCATTCGAGACACTAGTTTGAATAATAATGTGTTTACGTTGTGGCATAGGAGACTAGGTCATCCTTCTTCTACTGTAGTGCGAAATGTTCTTAGTCAATGTCACATTTCGTTAAATAAAAATTGTTCGATGAAGTGTGTAGCGTGTCGCTAAGGGAAATCGCATAAACTACTGCTTTCACAATCACTCACTAAGTATGATGAGTTGTTTGAGCTTGTTGTTTCTGATCTCTGGGGACCAGCTTCTGTTTCTTCTGATGGCAATCTTTACTATATCTCTTTCATTGATATGTGTAGTCGTTTCACATGGATTTATTTCATTAAACGTAAATCACAGGCTCTTGATTGTTTTATACAATTTAGACAGATGGTTCAGACTCAATTTGGGAAGTGTATTAAGAAATTTCAGAGCGATTGGGGTGGTGAGTTTCGGACGTTTGCCTCTGTTTTAGCTAGTCATGGTATTATTCACCAGTTATCGTGCCCTTATACATCGGAACAAAATGGGGTCGCTGAACGTAAACATCGTCACACTGTGGAAACTAGCATTACTCTGTTAGCTCAGGCTCATGTTTCGATGAACTATTGGGGTTATGCTTTTCGCAGTGCTGTGCATATCATTAATCGACTTCCCACATCTGTCTTAGGTGATCAGTCTCCGTATCAACGTTTGTATGGTCACCCACCAGAGTATGATCATCTTCGAGTTTTTGGATGCTGTTGCTTTCCCTGCTTACGACCGTTTGTTCAACATAAGCTTGATTATCGCTCTCAGCCTTCTACTTTTCTTGGGTACATTTCTCAACATAAAGGTTATTTCTGCTTACTACCAGATGGGAAGGTCATTATTTCTCGTCATGTAATTTTTGATGAACAAAAATTCTTGTTCTTGTCTTCGGGCTCTCTTTCGGTTCTCGGTCTCCACCCGCATCATCCTACATATGTTTTCGTTCTCGATCATTGGATCCTTCACAGAGTGTAGCATGTTCGACGATAGAGGAACCCCATCCGTTGATCCTGTACATGCCCGAACACCTACAAACACTACTAGTGCTTCATCACCTTCTCCTCAATTTGGTCGTCAATCATACCAATGTGTTACACACGCCTCCAGCTCTTCCGCAGATGACTTTTCGGCAGACTTATCAACTCTTACAGGCTTTCCTCTTGTACGAGAACGTGAGGCTGTTAACACTCATTCAATGGTCACTAGGGCTAAAGCGGAATATTTAAGCCAAAAGTGTTATCTGTTGATCTGATCAATTTTGAGCCTAACTCGGTTGAAGAGGCTCTTGCTCATCCTGACTGGTGTCGGGCAGTTCACACTGAATTTGATTCTTTGTTAGCCAACTCCACCTGGGCACTTGTCCCTCTTCCGTCTGGTCGCAAAGCAATTGGTTGCAAATGGTTGTTTAAAGTAAAAAAGAATCCCAATGGATCCGTTGATCGGCGGAAGGTAAGATTAGTTGCCAAAGGCTGTTCTCAAGTACCGGGGTGTGATTTCATAGAAACATTCAGTCCCGTGGTCAAACCAGCGACTATACCAGTTATTATTTCTGTTGCTGTGTCTCGTGGGTGGCAACTCAGGCAAGTTGATGTGAATAATGCATTCTTGAAAGGCGATTTAACTGATGAAGTTTTCATGCAGCAACCCCCGGGGTTTGTTCAATTTGGTTCGCATGGTGAACAACTAGTGTGTCGTTTGAATAAAGCTCTATATGGCTTACGACAAGCACCCCGTGCCTGGTTTGACAAGCTGAAGACATATCTTGTTGGTACTGAATTTACGGTTTCTAGGTCTGATGCTTCGTTATTTGTGAAGGTTCTTGACAAGGTTACATTGTATGTCCTTGTTTATGTGGATGACACATTGTCACTGGAAATTCATCTGCTGAAATTGCCAGCTTTATTCAACAACTTAACGATAAGTTTGCTCTTAAAGATTTAGGTGAACTTCATTATTTTCTGGGGTTGAGGTGAGCAAATCTACTTCTAGTAGTCTTCATTTGTGTCAACAAAAATACATTAAGGAGCTTCTTACTCGCTGTTCTATGCATAATGCAAAACCTGTCTCTACACCGATGGTTAGTTCGCCGGTGATGTCTAAGGATGAAGGAGAACGACTTGCTGATCCCACTGAGTATCTAAGTTTAGCTGGTGCTCTTCAATATGTTGTCTTCACTCGACCAGATATTTCATATGCGGTGAATCGGGTCTGTCAGTTTATGCATGCTCCCACTACAGTGCATATGATAGCTCTAAAGCGTATTTTGCGATATCTCTGTGGCACACTATCTCATGGTTTGATTTTTAGTCCATCTGATAAACTTTCTTTGGTCGGCTATGCGGATGCAAATTGGGGGCTTGATTTTGATGATCGTCGATCTACAACAGGGTATTGTGTATATTTTGGGACTGCTCTTATCTCGTGGTGTTCCAAGAAACAGCAAGTGGTCTCGCGGTCCACTGCTGAGGCTGAGTATCGGAGTTTAGCTGCAACTACTTGTGATATTGCATGGCTCATGTCTCTTTTGTCTGAGTTAAAACTCACCTCTGATGATGTTCCTACTGTATGGTGTGAAAACACAAAGGTCTTTATTCTTCTGCTGACAAATCCGGTTCTACATTCCAAGTTTAAGCATGTCAAGCTTGACTTGTTTTTTGTTCGTGAAAAGGTGGCTACTGGCGAGTTAATTGTTGGTGAGGTTCCGCCAGTGATCGTGGCGTACATTCTTACTAAGCCGTTATCGTAACCTTGTTCACTTTTTTTCGTCTTCTTGATTGTCTTTGTTAGGAGAAGCTAGGTGAATGTTATAGTATAAGTCACATGTGTTAATATTCGTTAGCATTCATTATCGTAACAAATTGTGGTTAGGCATGTTTTCTATATAGTCTTTGTATCAAGGCATGATTAAAGATGGATTCAGTTGTTAATAATATTCATTCTAAATTCAAGAAATATAGAATAGCTTGTTTCTCCTTGACCGATTCTCTCTTCTAGCAGTGATTAATAAATAAAGATTATTGCAGATAATAAGGTGAAGATGGGTGAACCTTGATTGTCAATGAAACCAACAATGTTGTTGCCTACTAAATCAAGAGTCTTCAATTCTTCCAAGGGAAGAAACAAAGAGATGTTGAGATACCATCCCACATCGATATCCTTCATGTCCTCATCATAACTACTCTGAAGGAAGAGTCCGGTGACTCGTCCAGTGGAAGTGCTGCACTCAACCCAATTCCATCGGCAACAATTTCCCTTCCCCCAAGAAATCCCTTCACCGTTAACACGGGGAAAGAAAGGTTTAAGTTGGAAGAGAGCAGCTTTCTCAATCTCCCGGCACCCTTCACTTTGATACCCTCCAAATAAGAAAGCAACCACAAACACCCACACTAATTTCCAGTACTCCATCTCTCTTAAAACAATGCCCACTCACTCTCAGATATTGGCATGCAGCACCACCACATCTTTGGGGTTCATATAATAGTAAATCTAAGTAAGTATGTTTCCTGGAAATTCATTGAATAGGCCCACTGTTGGATTAATTATCTTTTCCCCTCTTTTTATTGCTAAATAATTATTTGGATAATAAAACCAGAGCATTTGGATGTAGGTAGCTGAACTCAGATTTCAACCATTGCTACGTTAATTTCACGCTTTAAAGTCTTTAAATCAATGGACTTCCAATGATTAAGTTTTTGTTTATTCTATACCATTTTCATGTTCCACGCTTTAAAATATAGATTAAGTTGGCTAAGACTTGAGTTGTTAAATATTTAGATTTTCATCCTTATATATAAATTGTCTTATATATTTGAACCGATGTTATTGGAATTATTGTATATAAACTACCCTATATATTTGAACCGATGTCATTGGAATTGTTATTTATATAAATTGTCTTATATATTTGAATTAATGTTATTAAAATTGTTATATATAAATTGCCTTATATATTCGAACTAATGTTATTGGAATTGCTGTATATATATACATTGTCTTATATATTCGAACTGATGTTTTTAGAATTGTTGTATATAAATTGTCTTAAATATTTGAGGAATTTATATTAAGTGACAAATAATTTTATACATCTAAGAGTAATAATGGGAGAATTTATCAAATTTCTCGAGAAAGTGTTAAAATTTTTGATAAATTTTGATGTGAGCTTGGAGTTTAGAGTTACATTCTTATACTTTACAGATTACATTCTTTATTAACAAAGATAACAATTCAAGAACTGCATCTTTCAAAAAGATTAGACTTCGGATGAATTGTCTCAAAAAAATTGCAACTTGTGCTTACCATGTCAAAGCATAATAATATCTTTTATAAGTGAGACAATTCAAGCAAAGAAGGCAGTGAATTGGAACAGTTGAAAGTGATTTTTCTTTTGTATAGAATAGAAACCAGGAGCCACTTCATTGAAACTAGCCAAATAAGAAAGATACATAAAAAGCTTTTATTGAGAGCGTGACAAACCACTAAATCAAGTACGACATTGACAAAGAAAAGGTGAAGGAGTGAGCATGGCTTGGCTAAATGGTTCCTTAACAGAATCGTTTAGGCAGAATATGGTCGAGCACAAAATAATAGCAGGACATGGTGGCTGCTTCTACGTGATAGAACCATGCTTGTCTCCAGTAAGGATTAATGTACAACACAATGGCAATACACACTGGCATCACAATGTACGACCCAACAAAACTTGCGTAAAAGACTTTCATATCAATGAAACCATCGTCAGTTGCATTTTTCGGCATCGATCAAGATGATCCATCAGTTGAGCAATTCTTTGGCAATGGTTCACCACAAAGGAAAGGATTCCCCTCGTAACTGCTCTCTTCAAATGTTGCAAATTGTCCGGTCCTTTGAGGTGTAGTTCCAGATAAATTATTGTATGCCACACTGAAAAAGGACAAAAAATGTAACCCCAGAAGTTGGGAAGGGATATTCCCGCTCAAGTAGTTGTAAGAAAGATCCAGACTCTCAATTTGGGATAAGTCAGAAAGTGCTGGAGGGATTGGTCCTATCAAACTGTTGTGAGAAAAATTCAAAACGATGATGTCTCGAAGGTATTGGAATTGGTGGGGAATCTCACCAGTCAACTTGTTACAAGAGAGATCAATTCCAGACAGGTAAGTGAGGACTCTTCCCTTATAAAAGTAGGATATGCTTTTCATGGTGACCTCTATCGGCACATCAGCAGAGAAAGATCTGTAGTTACCGTATTGATAAGGTATGCCAAAATAAGCATGGGAGCTATCATTTAATGTTGTAATCATCAAGCAAGGAGGAATTGTACCAGAAAGATGGTTGTTAGAAACGTCAATCAAGCTTAACCCATTTAACTTGCATAATTGAACCGGAATCCCACCTTCAAAGTGGTTGTTATTTAGAGAAGATAACTCAACGTTAAAAGGGTGCCAATCCAATTTGGAATACTTCCTGTTAAGTGGTTTTTGCTAAGATCCAATGTCACCAAACCACTGCTGTTAAAAAAACTGGTGATGGGCCCTTTTAGCTTATTTCTTGATAAATAAACATGAGAGGGATTGAAGAGCTGAAGCAAGATGGCAAACTTCCCGATATATTGTTGGCCGAAAGGTCCAAAAATTGAAGACTATGGTTAAGTTTGCAAAATTCCATGGGGATTGGACCTTCAAAATGATTATTTGCCATCACAAGTTCTTCCAAATCTGACATCTTTCCCATCCACCTTGGTATCCCACCGGAAAGTATGTTATTGCTCAAATCCAATGTTACCAAATGTGACATGTTCTCCATGGAGCTTTTTATATCACCAAAGAGTTGGTTATTGCTAACATCGAATATTAACAACCCCATAGGCATGTGCGTCGGTATTCCCCCACTCAATATATTGTTGGACAAATCCAATACTTCAAGGGAAATCATATCACCAATCGAAATCGGAATACCACCGCTAAAAAAATTATTCGACATGTTGAGTTGCTCCAATGATGGTAGTTTTGCTCCGATTTCACTGGGGATGTTGCCATCGAGGGAATTATTGGAAACATCCAAATATAATAAACCCCTACGAGAAGTCGATGGTAGCTGAAAATGTCCCGATAAAGAGCTATTGGCGAGATTTAATTTCTCTAATTTCCTGTTGTTTTCCAACAACCAGTTTGGGAACTGGTCTCCCATGAAATTGATGTTAGAGAGATCTACATATTGCAAGTCATGTTGATGATTGAGAGATTGAGGAAATGACCCACCATCTCCGCAACAAGATAAACTAATAGATCTCAATTGGAATGTTGGGGTGTCTAAAGAATGCATCTCAGTTTCAGCATTATATATCATGTTGTTGTCTGCATATATATTTTGGAGTTTTGAAAGGTTGAACAACGGAGCCAATGAACTTGGGATCTAACCCTTTTATTTCAGGAGTATTAGGACCAAATTAATTGTTGAAAGGCAATTTTGTTCCAGCAATACGTACCTTTTTCGATATAACCCGACAAATATAATTTTTTCAAGTTTTTCAAAGCAGGTAATCCTGAGGAGAATATTCATAGGTAAATTTAAGAAGAAAATATGGAAGATGATATCATTCAATAGGGAACAGGAGGGAGCAAACCCATTTTACCCCTAACATCTATTGATTCCTCCATCGTGTATGTATGTGATAAAGACAAAGACTTGAGATTTGAAAGGCTACCAAGGGATGACAATATGCTACTGTTGAAGACATTCCCCCACAAATTAAGCTCTTCTAGATTCATCAACTTTAGTTCCCTTTCATTACCTATACAAACACCATATAAAATGTTTCTTTTTCATATATTATAGATTTTTCCAATAAATTAAAAAAACAAGTTAAATTACCTTGAGATGGAACAGAGTCATCCATTCTGTCATAGCTTATGGTCAGTTTCTCTAAATTACTCAAAACATCACAAACTAATAGATGTATATATTTTAGAGAAGGGATTGTATGAAATTGTAATTCCACGTCATACTTAAGCCTTTTTCTAATAGGAGGAAGACAAATCAAATTTTTACTCTTGATTTTCAACTTTTTCCATCCGAGTCATCCTCCTGTTGGAAAATGGATAAAAATGACATAAAATCACATTTTCATACAATCCATTCTCTTTCTCTATATTTTAAAGCATGCTTACCTTGAATATAGGTGGATTGTATCAAAAGGTTACTTTCTATATTCAAAGATGTCAAATGTGGGAGGGCAGCGAGAGATGAAAAGATGCTGTTGTTGAAATAATTAAAACTTAAATCCAGCACCTCAAGTTTGGTCAACCTCAATTCTCTTTTCTGCAATTGATAATTGCATAAACAGTATTTTGATTTAACTACTCAAATGTTGTATATGTTAAAGATAATTATGTTGACTTACTCTTTGGAATAAAGATCCGAGGCTCTCGATTTGATTGCCGCTTAGATGCAACTCCTTTAAATTCTTCAAACTATTGAGTTCTGTTAAAACACAGTAATATATATCATCTAGTTATTAAAGAATAAGCTTTCTCAATATAAGCATAAGACTTTACCAGTAACCTTACCTGATATATCAATGCTTCCTTGTAATCCACAATCATCCAGAAGCAAAGTTTTTAGAGATGTAAACTCAGCAAGATATGATAGGATGTTGTTTCCTAATAATGTGTTGTGGCTTAAATCCAAAATCTCCAACTTGTTCATGAATGAACCTTGATTGTCAATGAAACCAGCAATGTAGTTGTTTCCCAAATCAAGACTCTTCAATTCGTGGAAGGGAAGAAACAAAGAGATGTTGAGATACCAACCCTGACTGATATTGTTGTAGACTTCAACAGAACTATACTCAAGGAACAGTCGGGTGATTCGTCCAGTGGAAGTGCTGCACTCAACCCCATTCCATCGGCAACAATTTCCCTTCCCCCAGGAAATCCCTTCATCATTAATATGAGGAAAGAAAGTTTTGAGTTGTAGGAGAGCAGCTTTCTCAATCTCCCAGCACCCTTCACTTTGATACCCTCCAAATAAGAAAGCAAGCACAAACACCCACACCAATTTCCAGTACTCCATCTCTCTTAAATCAATACTCACTAAGTCTCAGATATTGGCATGCAGCAGCACTACACCTTCGGGGTTTATATAATGGTAAATCTAATTGAGTATGTTTCCTGGAAATTCATTGAATAGGCCAACTGTTCATTCTTTAAAGTCTTGAAATCAATGGACTTTCAATGAATAAGTTTTTGTTTATTCTTTACCATTTTCATGTTCACGCTTTAGTGTTTGTAGAATTAAATTTACTTAACCTTTCTTAGTACTTTCCTGCAAATCTTTCTTTGTGGAAAATTACAGTCAAATTTCTTATTACTTTCCTGCAATTTTTCTTTGCGGAAAGTAACCAAACTCAGGCGTGAAAAACACACTCACCTCAATTACACACCAACTTTGACCACAAAAAGCTAAATTAATAAAAATATATATATTTAAAGTTTATTGTTTTATTCAAAAAAATTCTACATACTTTTGTTATGTTCAAACAAATTCTTAAATTATAACATAAATTTAATATTTCCTAAAAAATTTAATTACAAATAAAAATAAAAGAAAAAACATTTTAAAAAAGTAAATAGTTTAAATATTATTTTAATGTTTTAACCTTAATAATTGGTACTATACCAATAGGACGTATACTCCGTTGGAAATGAATGCTATTGAGAACGGTTGATTTCTTGATTGCATTATTGGTAAGAGGTCCTTGATTTATCTTAATTTTTACTCATGTGATGTATAGATCAATTTGTATATCAGCTAAAATGTATTAAATTTTTTCTTATTTTTTATAATTTTCATGAATGAAATGAGAAAAAATATAAATTGATTATTAAATGAAAATTGTTAAAACTAATAAGTGAAACAACAATTAAAATGAATAAATCATAAATTATACATTAACTTTGGTTTAATGTGCAATTTTTACATGAAATTTTAATTTGATCCAATTTTCACAAATTATTAATAGAATTATTGATATAACATAATTTTAAATTTATATATTACATACATAAATAATTTATATTTATCCAATATATAATAAAATTAATGTATTTATATCTTTAAATGTGTATGATTGAACTAAAACTAAAGTTTCACATATACATTTAAACCACAATAAAAGTTTCATGTGTATAATTGCAATAATCAAAGTTCATATGTAATTATTAATTGAACCAAAGTCCATGTATAATTTTAAGATTTGTCCCTAATTAAAATACAAAACTATATATTCAATACTTTTAAGAATTATAAAACATTATCTGAACATTATTTAACAAAAAAATTTAATTTAATGATTTTTGAAGAAAAAATTAAGCTCTAATGTGTGAACTATTGTCAAGTACAGGGCCTGAATTAGATAACAAAAATTTTAAGCCTCAATGAAAGTAAAGTTACCAAATTTAGGCTTCAAAATGTGATTGAACCCAATAAAAAACATGTTGTAAGACTCAATTTTACAAATAATAACAGTGCAAGGGATTAAATTATAACAAAAATAAAACTTTGAGAGATTTGAAATAAAATTATCTTGCCTTTCCATCTTTCACAGCTCATAAAATTATAAATACATCTTTTTTATAGTCTTCTAAACCCGTATTTCACATCCCATTCCATCATCAATTCATTAATAAATTTTATTCCATGTGATAGCATTTAAGATTAAATATTTGCACACCAAATTTCACACTACTTTTCACACTACTTTCCTACTTTCCTAGGTAAAAGTATCGTTAAAGTCTCTGAACAAGGTGTCAAATTACATTTTGCCCTTTCTAATTAAAGATGACAAATTAATTCTTGTATATTAGATCAAAGGGCCTAATATTATCAGACATTTCTAGTTCAGCCCCTAACGCTACAAGACCTTCCTAGTTCAGTCCTTTAGACGTTAAAAAAAAATAGACTAGAGCATCCAACCAATCATAAATTATCACATGACATATACTAACGTCACAATTTCATCATCAACCAGGAAAAAAACACTTAAAAAGTCTTAAATTATAAAAAATTATAAAAATTATAAAATATATATATAAACGGAACCAACCAGCTTCAGCATTGATCTACAGAAATGTTCATATAAAAATGTTAGATCAATATAGTAAAACTACTACTAAACTAATGAAAATTACATGCCAAAATGTAGCCTCTCGCAAAAGCGTTCCACTGCTTCAGCATTGAACCAGTCATTTTTCATCTGCAATGTAAAATAGACACATCTAGTACCTCATCATCATATTTATAATCCCGAATTCAATAAATATACCTTTTAAAAATGGAGGAGAAACATACAAAGTAAGGGTAGTCATCGATGTTGAAGTTCTCCGGGGCACTTTTGACGAACAAATTTATGAAATAGAGAACAAAATTCCCACATTCTTTGCCATTCCTTTGTTGTGGCACCTGAAAGATATCAAGGGTCAAATTGATTAAAAAAGAAAGGATGATCAAGAACATCAGCAAAGTGCACTATAATCACCTTAGGGACCAAAAGAGGAACTTGATAAATCATCTGCTTATTCTCGGGCCTGCCTTCGGCTTTATAAATGTCGAACATGAACCTGCTAGTGAGAAATATGTATTGAGCATTAGAGACCGTGCCTCTTTTACTCTACTAGTAATGCAAGTTATGCAAATGTGTAAATATACCTTCGTACATCTGCTTCGAGACGCAACGGGTCGGACATCTGTAATGAATCCAACAGCAACATACAAGGTGTTCTGGTTTTTGATTGCAAACTTTCACCAAAATGACAGAAGATTAAGAGGCTCCAATGACCCCTAAAGAAAATACAGTTTTCAAATGATGAAATCAAATTTACTGAAAAATCGAACACCACCGTGATATTTGACAATACTAACCAGCAAACTATCGGAACGAGAACATATTTCGTCGAAAATATCTCTTTCCTCTTAACCCAAGATAGAACCTTTTCTCTATAAGATGCTTTCCTATACCATGCAAACCACTGACAATCTAAGCGCGTAAATAAACCCCGCTTATCTGCTGGCAACCTGCTCCACAGGATCCTGAAAATCTCCCAAAACCCATTCAGGAAAACACACGCACACATGCACACACACACGCACCAGAACAACACTACTGAAAATTACTAGAATAGAATATAGCTTACTCCAAGTAACACTCAAATGATCCAGAGTCTAGCTTGTTTTTTAGTGTAGATGTTGATTTCTTTCTCGTAACTCGTCGCTTTGATCGTGCACGACATGGAATATTATCTAAAAAACATGGAGAAGTTAATTTAAGGCTTCTTAGTCTTTGAGCTTCCTGTTTTGTTATCTTCTTCCTGGAGGCCCTCAGATACCCTACAACATGAATCCAACATGAACGGTGTTTTGAAACCGGATACCGATTATAGTCTGCCAGAACATAGTGAACTTAGGATCAAATTTCTATTTATCAGTCAGCTCAGCCTTTTATGAATTCATACTAAAAATTTAAAAAAAAAAATTAGTGAAATGCTGGCAAAAGGGTAATTTGATCTTCTACATTGCCATGGAAGTAAGAGCTGAAGAAATCAAATTACTTCATTCTCTTTCTTGCATTTCTTAAGATCATAATAATATATAAACTATAGAGTAAAGTAAACATCTCAGCAAAATGCAAAACCAATTTTAATAAAATTGTTTTATATAAAACTCATATCATAAATTTTGTCCTAAAAAAACATTCCTACTATATTTTAGTCATTAATTCTTTAAATAATCCAGTTTTATCCTAATTCAACTTTAGAAATTAAAAAGAAAAAGCAAAATAACAGATTCAACAATATACATAAGGTCTAATAATGAATTTAATATTTATATATATAAAAGGTTTAATTTGCTAGAATTTGGTCCTTGTACTTTATGAAAACATAAAACCTAATCCAATTAGATAACATTGTTAAACCTTACGATTAAACAATTTGTACGCAATGAATTAACAAAACAAAACAAAAAACCAGCAGTTAAGCAATTTATATGCAACTAATTAACAAAAATTAAAAGCTAACTAGAAGGATATATTTGAAGAATTGCTACAAATGAAAAGGGGAAAATGCAGAATTGCAATGTAATTAAATTAATATAATCATATTTTCATCTAAAAAATGCATATTTAGTGCATAATTTTTCCAATCTTTATCTTTAGTTTCATAACCACATGCATTGTTCATTTTTCAAAATTCAAAAGAAAATACTCCAATTAAACAGATCTCTAATTGATAAACCTATAAACAAAAGGAAACAAAAAGTGGGAAAAAAGAAGCAAAGATTTGAATACCAGGATCTGAAGGGGCAATGTCGATTGGTATTATAGAATCATCAACCTGTTTTTTCTTTCCCATTAACTGATTTTTCTATCAAACACAACTTGGGGAAAAAAATTAAAATCTTCTGAAAAAACAAAACGGAAGGATATGCAGAGTCTGAAAGAGACGGAATTGAGCAGACTAGAACACAGTAGCAGAAGACAGTGATAGAGACCGCAAATTTTGGGAATTTGTATATATATTTTAATATTAAGTTTGTATTATTTTGAAGTTATTGCTAATTACGAAATAGTAAAGTTGACTTTTACTGAGCATTTGACCGAGTTAGAATGGTGCTCCTGTACTGGATTTCAGTCCGCTCTAAAAATGATATTAAAATATTTTATATTTGTTTAAGTTCGCCTAATTTGAAATATAAATTTAAAATTTTGTTAAAATCTGTTCATATTTATAAAAATTAACTTAAATCAATTTTAGGTTTGCCATTATTATTTTTAAAATTTTTTTAAAATATTTATATTATATTATTTTAATATTTTATAATTTTATAATTTTTATTTATTGAATTTTTATAAATTCTTCTTAACATTATTTTAATGTTAATATTAGAGTAGTATTATATATTTAGAATATGTTTATTTTTTTAATGTGTTTTAAATTACATAATATTATTATAAACTTAAAAATAGGTCGGATCAAATCCGAACTCGACTCATATTTTAAACAGGCTTAATATCTTTGCCCATGCCCATTTTTTTGGCCTAATATTTTTATCCAGACCCTCTCAAATTTCAAGGGACCTTCGGGCCTAGGCCAGTAACCCAACCCATGAACAAGTCTATTTGTGACTTATTGAAATATCATATTGGCCCAATTTGTTTTTAACAATTTCATTAAAAATTTAGATTATATTTACTCTTTTTTGACACAATATCTAGAATTAGGTATAGCCCTTTCTCAACCCATAAATAGGAGAATAATGCACTTCAATACACTCAAAACCACATCTTCCTGCATTGATAACAATGCCAATGAGAGTCGAGTTAAGACACAATCACCAATATGATGGTTTTAAATAAAAATATTTGTGTTTAAATAAAAAAATTTATTGGTGGTTTAATTGTTGTTGTTTTTTTATATAATGTTTAGAACTCTTAACCCTTAAATAGGAGGTAAACTCACGTCTTACTACATTAGTAATGATGTCGATGTCATTCGAATTAAGACCCAGTCAACTTAATTGTTGATTTTTAAAATAATATGTTACTTTATAAATATATATATATATATATATATACTTATTTTATATGTTTATTAAGTTGATATCATGAGTCAATCGACATCAATTCAATTATGAAATTATTAAAATATTTTTATGTAAAAATTAAATTATATTTTTATGAGTTATTTTTGTTTTTATATTTCTAAGTGCGACGTTGATAACTAAAACTAATTTATCTAAAAATTATTGAAGTTAACTTTACATTGATGATCAAGCTTGCAAATCAAAATCGATATTTTATCTTCGACTAATAATTGTATTGATTTCTTAAATCTTTTATTTATGATTTTTATTTTTAGTAATTTTAATTTATAAATTCAAATCATTTCTTTTATTTTTAATCACTTGTTCTATTAAAGAAAGAGAATCATCAACAAGTTTTATAAATACTATCATGCTCATCACTAAAGTTATACACGGGTTAGATTGCGATTCGATTCCAAAAAAATTTAAGCTCAAGCCCATTTTCAAGTGGGCTTGGCCCAACTCGTTAACTTATTTCAATATTCAAAATCCAATAAAATATTAAAAATGTAAATTAATATTATTTAATTTTATAATTAATTTTAAATCAATAGTATACCTATACTGACGCATATTACTGCCAGCATAGGTATTAGCAAATCAAATTCTACAAATGATACTACCGACAGATACTACTTTAGTGACACCCAATAAGTTGGTATAAGCCTTTGGAACTATTTCAACGGTCTTGTTTTTCGTTGATAAAAGGCTATGTAGATTACAGGTGAGTTTGGATGGAGGGCGCTATTACTTGCGATTAGTGTAAAAACAGTAGTAGCGATGAGATTAAATACTGTAGCATGAGACAAAAAGTAAACTAAACGCATCGTATCATACTCAATCGCCCATCCAAACCCACCTTACATTTACCAACTATTGTTTTTCTATCGAAGTAGTGATTTTGATCATTTGTATAGGATTTTTAGACTCATGACAAAAATTTTGAGCTAGCGACGATTTTTGAATCGTCAATATATGATAGTTTGTTTCTTTTAATAGACAGTTTATATGATCAACTTGAATAGTTTCTGTAATAACCCATTTTGCTACCAATTACAAAAATAAAATTACAACCCAACAAAACACAAAGCCCAAATTAGCCTTAACCCAATAAAATAACCTAATCGGTGGGGCCCAACAGCCCATTTTCCTTTTCAAAGAAGCTAGGGTTTCGAGAACCCAGCACTGTAACCCTAGCCATGAACCTAGCGCCGCAACCCTAGCGCCAAGAACCTACCTCCGCCCAACACCGACCCTTCACCGCCCTCTCTCAAGGCCAGACGCCTCCTCCACCGCCTCTAACCCAGCCCCGCCCCGACTGCTCCACCGCCCGAGTGTACTGCAAAAGGACAAGACCAAATGAATAAAAATGTATTTTTCTCGTTCTTTTGGCTATAAAAAGCGAGAGAGACACTCAGAAAGAGGGGTTTTTGGATTTTCTTTGAAAATAGATAAAAGAAAGCAGATTCAAGCAAAAAGGTTTTTTCTTTCAATCGAAAAAAACAGAGGTTCAAACATTCAAAATCGATGAAATAACGAGCAAAAATCAACACAAATTCCATCAAAGATTAAACGAGAAAAGAATCAAAATGTAAAACAGTAAAGCCTTTGCATTTTCGACTGCTTTTTTTTTTTTGCCTTCTTTTTTATATACATATATATGTATAAAAATAATATATAAAAGAGGAAAGTCATAAAAATAATAAAAATATAAATTTTACCTTTCCTACATCATGAGCAGTGGGTCGAGTTCGAAAGGCCGTACGGCTGACGGCCACGGCCCCTCTCTTGATTTCTCCCCACTGCAGAGAGAAAAAGAAAACAAATCAGGTTTTTTTTTAAAAGAGATGAGAAATGAATTTTTTTGGCAAAAAAATGGGTTATATAGTGGGATCAAAACGACGTCGCTTTTGGTGGTACGCCATAAGCCCCAAAACGACGTCGTTTCATCCTGGACCAACCCGACCCGATCCAACCCGCCTAGGATCCGCGTGTTTTGTCAGAAAAATGGGATATTTACGCGCGCAGTCCTTCCGTATTTTTTACCTTTCCAATCCAGTTCTTATTATTCTCAAATTTGCCCCAAAATTTACTCGGATTTGCAATTAGGTCCCTTCTACTGCTGTGCGTTTTGGCCAAAGGGATTTATTGCCTCTTTGGTCCCTCCAGTCTTTTTGCGCGTGTAAATAGCCCCCCTTTTCTTTTATTTTATTTCAAATTAACCCCAAGTACTTTTATTTTTAATGCAATTTAATCCCGTTTTAATTATTTTGTAATATTTTTAATCTTTTGTTATTGCATTATTGTTATTACCATTATTATATTTTTATGCACATGCTTTATTGATATTTTGTCTCATTATTTTTATTATTATTATTATTATTTGATATTTTGATTATATTTTTACTCCTACTTGTTTATTTACTATTGTCTCATTATTATTATTTTCATTATTACAATTGTTGTTTCATTTTTTATTAATACCATTATTATTATTATTTTCATTTTACTCTTATTTATTTATTTATTACTTTTATTTATTTATTTATTTTTATTATTATTCGCTCATTAATGTATCATTCTTTTATTAATGTATCATTATTTTTTTATTTATTATAATTATTTAATTTAAATTTGATCTTCATCCTTTTAATTTTCACCATTTATGATTTTTATATATTATTTTATTCATTATTTATTTATTATTTTATTTATTTATTTATCATTTCTTTTACTTATTATTTATTCGTTTATTGTTCTTTACTCTTTTAGTACTTAAAGGCAATTTATTTATTTATCATATTCTTTATTTTATTATTATTGTTATCATCATTATATTTGTTTCTATAGCTTTATTATCGTCAAACTTTATTTCATTATTTATTTGTTCGCTCATTTATTTATAAGAATTAGATTTATTCACATGTTTGATTATTTGTTATTATCATTACTATTGTCTAATATTAATCCAATAAATTTTCAAAATAAAGATAATGTTCGTGTTTGAAAATTCGAAAGATCGCTACTCTAAGGTATTGGATTTGATTTTTTCGTTTAATCTAAACAATCGGATATCCTTTTAAAATAAATATATTTTTAAACAAAAGCTTATTCTCGAACTCGAAATGTCGTGTCCTAAAGCATTGGAAATAATGTTTTGTACCCGAGATAAGATTTTCTAAACTAAGGCAATGTTTTGTATTTAGAAACTCGGAAAATGGTGCCCTAACGCTACTGGGTTGCGATTTTCCGCTTAACTAAATAACTTAACACCCTTTTACGAAGTTTCGTGAATCACGAGATGACTTTGACTATGAAAGATTAAAACATCGTGTCCTAACGTCTTTGGATGTGATGTTTATATCTTTCGTAACAAAGAAATCTCAAGTTTTGACTCAAGCCCTTTCTTAAATTCAATCCGATACAATGCATTTTGTAAGATTACTATACTCCATTCAAAGGTTTTGAAATAAAGGCAATGTTTTGTATTTAGGAACTCGGGGAATAGTGCCCTAACGTGCTGGGTTGCGATTTTCCGTTTGACTAAATAACTAAACATCATTTTGGTAAACTTCGTAAAATCATGAGGTAGCTTTGATTACGAAGGTTTAGAATATCATGTCCTAATGTGCTGGATGTGATGTTCGTACCCTCTCGGAACAAAGATATCTCAAAAATCCTAATACCTTTTAAAAGACTCGTATTTTGAAACCTTTTCAAACTTCCGACATTAAGACATTAATTAATCACTTTGGTACCAATTTTGGGCGTATCGAGGGTGCTAACCCTTCCTCGTGCGTAACCGACTCCCGAACCCGATTTTCAAAACTCCGCAGACCAAAAACACGGTTTTAGTAAAACAAAATGTTTTATTAAAATAAAGGTGATCCGATCACACCAAATAAAGGTCGGTGGCGACTCCCATTTTATTCCTATTTTCAAAACCAAAGTCGAACCTCCTTTTTTGTTGTTTTCCAAAAAAACGGTTACAACAGTTTCGAGCAAGCTTTTAACAATGTTCTCCACAATGAACATTTGTCTCAATTTGTCAAAGAATGTTGCACAACAATTACTCTAGATAGGCGTAAATGATATATTTATTGTTGTTGACCTATCACAACTTTAATAGTTAAAATAGAGTAATGGAGATTAAGTTGCATAGTAGATCACTCTCTTGAAATGATATGTGTATTGAAAAAAAAAATGCAAGTATATAATCCCATTTTATTTTAAAAAAATTTTAAAGTTTATTTGAATTTTTATTATTATTCTAATAATGAGTCAATTGTATTAATTCAATGGAAAAATAATTAATTTTTTATAAAATAATAAATATTACTATATGTAAGGCCCAATTTTAAGACTAGAAGCCCATTAAACCAAGACCAGAAAGATAAACAATAACAAATTTAAAACTGGTCCATGGCCCAAAACTCAACCTAATGTATTACAGGGCCCAAACGACCCAAATCTCTTTAGCAAACGGGAAGCCCTAAAGGCTTCTAGGGTCTTCATGAGCCGTCAGCAGCCACGACGACTCCTCAAGCTGCACGTCTCCAAAGAACTCAAGATCGTGAGCCCCCACGCCACACACTGCGAAAAGGGGACAAAGCAAAGACAAACATAACAGATTTATTTGTAAAATCCGGCTATAAATGCCGAAATCATACATTGTAAAAGGGGATTTTTTTTACACGATTTACACAAGGAATACAGAGGCAATACAGAGTACGTTTTGTAAAATATATACAAATTAATCCAAAGCAAATACCGAATCAGTCAAGGTTTATTCTTTTTTTTTCCTTATTTTTTCATTTTCGAATATCGTCGTTTTTTTCTATTTTTATTATATTCTTTTTTTAAAAAATAAAACCATAATATACATAGATTAGATTTTATAAAAAAAAAGAAAGAAAAACTTATCTTTTTCCAGATTCCTACCACCGCAAGGACGACGCGGAGTTTGGAGGATTGGCGGAGATTGCTTGGAGGGTGAGGAGAGAGCTCCCTCGGTTTGTGTTTTAAATGAAGGAAATGAAGTGTTTTAAAAATTCCAACTTTTATACCCCCATAAACGGCGCCTGCTTTTGCAATTGGGTGTTAGATGCCAAACGACGTCATTTTGGGCCTCTGACCCGTGACCCGACCCGCACAGGGGTAAGGATCCGTGTGTTTTTATAGGGAGGGAAAATTTTGCATTTAGCCCCTTCGTTTTTTCATGTTTTTTAATCAGGTTTATTATTCCCTATTTGGCCCAAAATTTCGCTCTTCGTTTCAATTGAGTCCTCAGTGAAACGCATCGTTTCGGTGGGTGGGATTATTTTCCAGTTTAGTCCCTCCAGGTTGCACGCGCCTCACGATTTGGCCTATCCACTTACACTTGTTTTTAAATTTGGCCCTGAACTCCTGTTTTTTATTCAATTTGGTTTTTTTTTTTATTAATGTTTTTTTGTTATTAGTTTTGTTATTACCACCATAGTTTGTGTATATATTACTATATTTATCTTTATTATTATCACATATTAACTAAATATTAGACTAATAATTCGACTAATAAATGTAATTTATCATATATAATTTATGTTAGATTATATTTGAAATATTAATTATATCAAATACTAATTATAATTGTTTGAAATAACATATTATAAAAATTAAGTAATTATTTTAAATTTATAAATATTGGAAATATCTATTAAGTCTTATATTTAATTACTTAATTATATCTTGTTAAATTTGAATTTAATTGATTATCAATTTAAATTAATATACTTACAAATTAAAATTAATTATAATTTTAAATAATTATATATATAATTTAGAATTTACTTTAATATATTAATTTTAAAAATCTAATTAATATCTATTTAACAAATAATTAATCGATTAACTAATTAGTTAAATTTTTTATTTAATTTAATTTATTTAAAATAATATTTAGGCTTTAACTTAATATATATAATTGATATATATAATATTTTAATATTTAAATTTAAAATTGTTGAAATGTTAAATAATTATTATATATTTATTAAAATTAATATTATTATATAATTGAAAATCACTATATTAAATTTTAAATTAATTATATAATAATCTTTAAAATTAAATTTGAAAATTTACAATCTATTAAAATAAAATTAATTAAATAATTAAATCCAAATTTTAAAATATATATTATTATATAATAATTGAATTTAATAATTTAATAACATAGTTAAAATAAAATATTTGTTAAATATTGAAACTATAAGTTTAATTAATGTTTAAAATTTTATCTAATTATATAAAACTTAATTAATAATATATAATTGTAATATATAATGAATTTTTGAATTTTAATTTAAAGATGAATATTAGGAAAATGGTATTTTATTTTGTAAATTGTCAAATATCAAATGAATAAAGTAATTTATTTAAACCTTTATGAAATTACTTAATTAACAAAAATGTTGATAACTCATTTTAAATTTGAATATAAATTCTAAATCTATTCAAATTTTATAATCAAAATAGTCATTCATACCTTAAATACATTAATCAATTTAACTTTAAATTGTATCATTGAACTTTTATATTATAGTAATTTATTAGTTAAATTAAATATTATTTAATTAATTCTTTAAAAATTAATTTTAATGATCAATTTAATAGTTAATGAAGCATTAGTTAATTTAATATATCTTACAGTAAATGAATTATTAATATTTATTAATTAACTTTAATAATATACTCATATAAATGACATTATAATTAATTATTAATGAATTATTGCATTACAATTTAAATAAATACTAAATCATATGTTAAATTGAACATTTATAATGTCTTAATAAAATTTGAATCATTTAAGAATTTTATTTTAAATGTTTAATTGTTACTATCTATATTTAATAATTTGTTAATCATTTATTAAATTGAATTAAGCAACTATATTAATATCCTGATTTCACAATTTAATAATTGTTAATAGTTGTAATTTAATTGTAATTTTACTAATTAATTAATTATTCTAAGTTAATTTAATTATATTAGTCTATACAATTTAATTTTGAAATTTAGATTGTTAATTAATAGTTAACTTATATTAAATTGATAACATTATCTATTGAAAATACTATTCAATGTTTAATCATTAATGTGAACAATTTTGAAATTTAATAAGACTAAATATAATTTAATACAGATTCCAAATTTAAAGCTTAAAACAAGGATAATAAATTTATTATTCAATTTTAAATTTCAAATTGACAAAATGTATAAATATCATTAAATTCATAACTTAAACAACTAATACAACAATATTTATTAAATGGTAAAACTAAATTATTGGAAAACAATAATCTGTAACATTATCCAATAAACAAATTTAATCAACAAAAATATTATAGTCAAAGGACCAATAATTCAACCTAGATCAATCCCACTTTCAACTAGTCTGGGACCATGATGCATTACTTCTAGAAATGGAACCATTGCACAGGGTGAACCAAGTGTCTCACTCTTAGTCTCATAGCAATACCAACTCAATTACCCACACCAATCTCGAACTCCTCTATCCAAACACTTCTGCATTTAATCAAACATTCACTATGTTCATGATTAATTCATATTGCCTTTTCAAAGGTAAAAGGCTAAAATTAATGCATTTAAAGCCAATTAGTTAATAAATTGACTATTGTTAAATATAGAATTAATTAGTTTAATTAAGTATAAACCAATCTGTAATTATAACATTTTATCAATGAACATCATATTATTAATATTAAATATTCATTTAGGTTGATATTAATTAGTATTTATGTTCAAATTAGTAAATAAATTTCAAAAATTCAATGCTTAATAAAAATATATTTAATTTAATAAATTTGTAAAAGTTTAATAAATTAAAATTTACGATATTTAATAAAATAATTAAATCAAGATTTAAAAATAATATAACGTTTAATCATAGTTGATTACAGTAGTAAATTTTAAAGTTTGTGATCATTTCGAAATTTAAAATTTTAATAGATTAGTATTAGACATGGCTATGGTTAGATTTTTCAAAGCTTTTTAATATATTTGGAGGATTGTTGGAGGTGATATCTTCATATCCATGCGTTGGATACGAGTGTTAGATATAGGTACTTCAAGAAGAATGAAGAATCTGAGCCAGCATAGCTTTTAACAATACATTGGTCTATGTTTTGTATCAATGCTCTTTCAGGTTAAAAGGGGGGCTTTAGTTCTTTTATCTGCAAATGGATTTTGGTTATATGAGCTACAAATAGCTTGGACGTGTGTCTGTGTGTGTGTTTATAAATTTTGTTTGAATTTATTACATTCAAGGTGTTTATAATTACTGTTGGATGTGCTTTTAAATTTTTTAGGATAGGAACATTATAGTGGGATGTGAACAGGTTTGTTAGTGTTTGGCGAGACAGAGAGAATTTCTAACTGTTCATGGTTGTTTTCTTTAAGGAGTTCAAAATTCTTTTCATGTTTGCATGCTATTGTTAATGTGAACTGCTTTATTAATGATTGAAATGACATCAAATCGATCTCAAGATGCTGAATCTGAGACACTTGTAAAGAGGTGAGAGAGATTAGAGCTGGAACTGATCGTAACGGATATTGGCAACTATATCCAAGCATTCCACTCGGTCAGTATTTTTGTAATAAGTTTGTTTGTTTTTGGTTTTAGCACTAACGACAACGGCTATGAAGTTTCATGTTTTCCTTCTTATAGGTGGTTTAGTTTTCAATTTCTTTGGGCTGCTTTTTTTTAACATATTTATGGTAGATCGGTATGTATTATGCAAGGTTTCCTGTCTTAACAAATATAACCTTTCCTCATTCTAGCCGTCAACTTGATTAATCTTCGGTTCTCAGTCCACTTAAGTTCCTTCGGTATGATCTGATGAAGACTGCTCTTTAGAAACATTTGCAGATTCTCTCTCGCAATTTCTTTTATATTTTAATTGGTGCTTTTTTATAAGGTGATAGGCACAAAAAAGCTCTCCTTATTAAAGTTATATGTATTTTTTTAGACCTTTTCCATCAGTTGTACCTTTACTAGTAAGAGGATAATATACTTCTCTATGTTAAGTGTGCGACAGCAGACATGAGATTATGAGGAAATAATGCGTATTGGCCAATAAAAAAGAAATAAAATTTTGATTGCTTAGTAGATAAACTGGTTCAATCTTTTAGAGTTTATTGCTATAAGCATATATAAAACCTGATTTCATATATATACACAGATGCATATGAAAAACATATACATATTGCGCCTTCACTCAGGTGAGTGCTCATTTTGCCTATAGTGTGCCTAGGGCAATATTGAGCTTTAGATGTTTTCTCATTTTCAAATTATGCATTATTCATCTCTTTAAGTTCTTGCTTGCTCTTTATGGTAATGGGAACCAAATGGATCATAAAATTAATTATATTGCCTTTTTTATGCACCTGGGCAGATTGCATTGTATCTAAGTTTGCATTCCATGACAAATAACATCAAAATTTTCATAACAGTAGCCCTCTTGTTTGTACATTTCATGTGTAAGAGCTGTTAGTTTGGTTAATGAGTAGAAAATAAAAAGATTGCTTACATGTTCTTAATAGTGTTTATATTAGATTGCTAATTTGTTTGTACAAAATGGAACTTTTATTGAAGAATCCATTACGTTCCATTAAAATGTCTCTCTAACAAGGGAGCGGATACCGTTCCCCTATGCTCCTTCCTTTATTACAATCCTAACAAACCTTAACGTTCGTGCACTGAAAACCCTTTGTCTTTTGGAGGTGAGGGTGGGATGTAGAAGAAATAAAAAAGAGATGGAAATTTTCGTTGATGGCTACATTCTTCAGTTTTGATGATTCCTTAATTATGCTTTTTTTTTCGAATGGCGAAGAGAATTCAAAACTTTGGTGCTTTCGTTTAGTGAAGCAGGATTGGCTATCTGTTTTGTTTATGTTATTTCTAGTGAATACTTGCATAGTAATGATGAAACTTAGTCTTACAAAAATAGAATAATTACTTTTGCCTATTATAAAAAGTTTCATAGTGTTTTTGTATTACAGGTGTCTGTCAGGATAGAGGAAAATGGGCGGGACTGGTGATGATAAAATTCCAATACATACTGAACCTGAAGGTTCCGAGACTACAATAGAAATAAAGATAAAAACATTGGCCGAGACTTACACTATGAGAGTGGATAAACAGGTAAATTACTGTTACTGTTGTTATTATCCAACTCAAGTTCTGATGGGGTGTTTATATTATTTGTGCCATGGTTCAGTTCACCATTTACATTTGGTTAATGCTTATACTACTGTATTTGTTCTTGATTTCGTGCGATGAATTGTCTAATATTCTTGCTTGACTGTGTTGTTTCTTTTCTCTGAATATCTAACAGATGCCAGTGCCTGCACTAAAAGAACAGATTGCTTCTGTAACTGGTGTGTTATCAGAGCAACAGCGATTAATCTGTCGGGGAAAAGTTCTAAAAGATGACCAACTACTTTCTGCGTACCGTATCCTTTTTTTCTTAATACTTGTATTTATTTGTGAACTATTAGATTTTATTGATTTTGTTAGGTAAGAATTGTTCCATTCTATCATTATCTATTCACATTTGGAATTTGAGCTGAGTTTCTTAATTGGAGGTAGATGTCGAGGATGGTCACACCTTGCACATGGTGGTCAGGCAGCCAGTTCCACCATCTGACGGCGCACCTAATCATTCAGGTTTTGCTTACTTGAGGATCTAGTATTGTCATTTTTAATTTGTTCCTTTTTGGTACAAACATTGCATGAGCTCATGGCTTTTACCCCCCAAAAAAATGCATGAGCTTTATCCAGTTTTATTTAAAGTAAAGGCCTTTTTGTCCTTTGCTAGCTATTTTTATCGACATGTATGAAGTATCAGCCAAAAGGCAATGCCTTACCATCTCTCCAAATATTGCTTCTCTAAGGGTACTGATACTTACGAATGATAATATTGAAAGTTATGACAAATATCAAACAAGTAGAATCATAATAATATTATCATTTTCTTTGCTGCTTTTTGAAACCTGAAGGCACGGAGATGCTATATCAACCTCTTTTTTGCACTTAAAAACAAAGAATTCTGCGCCACACTTTTTGTTCTTATGTATATACATGGTAGAGCATTAAATAATGAATAATTTGCAATACTATATTCGACAATTAACAGCTTTTGGCCATTGGAATAAGATTTTTTTCAATAATATTAACCATAAAGTCCATTTGTAAATCAAATATAGTGGGACAATGCGTCATTACATTTGCAGCAAGAATGTGTTCAACAAAGAATTTCTTTCATTAGCATTTTTGTCTTGTATGCCTCTCTCCTTTTCTCCAGTATAAACTGTGATCAGTTCATAATATGTACACCTTTTGTTAATATATGTTTTTAATATTAATTTATTGTGCATTGCTTATGTCGCTAACATGGGAGGAAAAAGCTAGTTAAGATTTAGTTAGTAACATTTAGCACTATTCGCTGCAGATGATCCGGGATCAGGTACAAGCCACAGTAATGGTAACCATGTCCCAAGTTTTGTGATAGAAACTTCTAATATGCCTGAACAAGGAGATGGAGTTCCTCCTGAAATTGGTCGGGTAAGCTTTTAACTGGATGTGAAATGAAGAACATTTCTAGTGTAGAGGGAAAGTATATCTGGCTTTACAATGAGTTTTTAGTTTTAATTTTGTTCTTTCCTTCTAAGCAGATTGTCTCTGCTGTTCTGGGCATGTTCGGATTTGCAAATATGGCAAGTGATGTCCGGGTAAGTCTTAATAAAACAAGAGAAACTAATTAAACCCTCAAATTGAGGTACAATCAAATTAAATCCTGAAATAAAAGAAAAAATGAAACAAGAGAGGTTCTAGGAAAACCTTCGTAATCTCTTACTTCAAGCAAGGAAACTAAAGAAACTAATCCCAAAAGTGTAGGGAATAACTTTGAAATTCTACTGTTTAAAATATCTTCAACTGCATTAGCATGAAATAAACAACTCGAAAAAGTGATCCACTAACCAATTAGGCCTTTGCTTGCTGGTTAAGGCAGAGGCCCTGGGTCCTTGAGTACCCAAGTTCATGTCCCACCATGTACCATTGCGATGTGTGGGTCTTTGTCCCATCATGTGCGATTTTTGTCCGGTTCTTCGTTTGTTGTGCTTTTGTTTTCAAAGGTCCTTTTAGGGCCATGGCTTAACAGTATCAATGTTGACTAGTGTTCATCTTTATGTGTGCCTAAGTTGATATGAACTTACTTCTTCGGGGTTTTTGGATACCAAAGGAACAGGGCTCACAAAGGCATGAAAGAACATCTGGTAGTGGCATACCAGAATCATCACAGGGTCAAACTGAACAAACTAGCATGAGGAATCAATCCGATAGAGAACACACTGCTTTTGGCCTTCCAGCAGCTGTTTCCTTGGGGCCTATGCAACCTCCTGTCAGTTTGGAATTCCTTACATTCGTAACAATTTATTTGTTTCTTTGTATGTGCCTAGTGGATTTGTTATATGCAATGTATTTTATGGCAAACCTATTTTTGTAGGTAATTCCTGATTCTTTGGTTACTTTGTCTCAATATCTTAGCCAAATGAAGCATGAATTTGATGGCATTGGTTAGTTTTCCTTGAAAATTGTAATTATATTTTCTGTCGGTTGCTTGAAAGAATACTGGTTCATTGATGATTGGCAATGCATTTGACCGCCAGCGAGTAGGAGTGGAGATAGAGATTCTATTCCTGCATCAAATTCAGGAACTATACGGGAAGGTCTTCCAACACCTGCATCTTTGGCCGAAGTGTTACAATCTACCAGGCAAATGCTCATTGATCAAGCTGGAGAATGTCTACAAGTCTGTCCGCCTTTTTTCACTGTCTTTCGTAAAATTTACCTGTGTAAACAGTCAGCCTGGAAGGGAATATTACAGTCATCGCCTTGAGTTCTCATTTTCTGTTTTGTTTTGCCTATTGTCAGCAACTTGCAAGGCAACTAGAGGATCAAATGAATGTGACCGACACCTCAGCACGAATGATCGCTCAGTCGAATGCATGGAGAATTGGCGTTCTGCTACATAACCTAGGCTCACTTTTACTTGAGCTTGGTCGTACAACCATGACGCTACGCTTAGGTCAAACACCTGTAAGATAATTTCATTCTAAATTCACAACATTTAACTCTTTTTTACACCATTTGTGCTCTATTGTTGCTGTAACCTTTTTGTTTTTGCAGTCTGAAGCTGTTGTTAATGCCGGACCTGCAGTTTTCATATCCCCTTCTGGTCCAAACCCTCTCATGGTTCAGGCAATGTTTCAACAGCTTAGCCAAACATTCTTATTCGATGTAAATTATTTTAATTTAAGCTGATTATCCGTATCTGTTTAGGCTCTGCCTTTTCAACCAGGAACTAGCTTAGGCACCATTCCCATGGGAACTGTACAGCCTGGATCTGGTTTGGTTAATGGACTTGGGGCAGCACTTTATCCTAGACGTATTGATATACAAATACGAAGAGGTATGGTATACCTGGCTATTTTTGGTATTTATTTTTTTTAATATATATATATATATAGTACTTTCTTGGCCAAGACTGAAGTGTATTCACTGTAAAGGTTCAACGACAGCAACACCCAATATAATTCGACATGAACATAATGATACCACCACACAACAATCAGACCAAAGGAACCCGTCGGCGGGTTCTGGTAATGAGAACCATAGCACTCAAACAACTTCAAGGGTTTCAGATGCTCCATCTTTTGCTGGAGAATCAGGAGTTAGGGTAGTGCCTATTAGGACTATGGTTGCGGCTGTACCTGCTCCTTTGGGTCATGTACCTTCTGATTCTTCCAGTAATACCATGGGATTTTATTCCCCATTGGTTGGAAGGTTCCAGCACATCACTCCTGGACATTTGAATGGTGAACGGGGATCTCAACCATCTGCTGAACATCTGTCCACTGGTGGTCAATCTGAGCAGCCACCTGTTCCTGAATCTGCAGCGCAACACCAAAGTTTGGACGAGTCTACAAGAGATGGTAATATGTGAATCCTGTACTTAAACATACTAAAGATACTGGAGGGTGACTGATTATTGAATGCAGCTGACTATTAAATGCTTCTTGTTTTTGTAGGTTCATTACCAAATGCTAATTCAAGACAACAGGAGCGATCAAATACACGCAGTGTCAATATCAGCGATTCATCAGTTGGAAGGACTCAAAACAACCAAGACTCCGAGAGGCAAATCCCCAGTAGCATTCTTCAGTTTCTAAGGTCATTTTTCCCAAGTGGTGAATTCCGTGTCGAAGAATCCAGTTTACAAGGAACAGCTGCTGGTTCTGTACCGGTGCAAGCAGGAACATCCAGAAGTGGTCCAGCAGCTGAGCCAAGTATTACTGATGAAGGGTTGTTTTTATCTAATTTGCTTCATCAGATCATGCCATACATATCTCAGCATGCAGGATCACAACAAAGTACTGTGCCTACTACAGGAGGAAATACTTCTTCCCAGGTAATTGGGATCAAATATAGATGAAGGGAACGTGTAGTTATTGGGATAAATTTTAATGTTAAGATCAATGGATAATGATGCTAAACACTGCTTTGTTTGCAGGTTGAGAACTCTAGGACTAGACCTAGCGACTCTGAACCAAACCCATTGAACTCAAAACGTCAGAAGGTACTGGTTCTGAATCTATTTATTCTTTTGCCTTTTATCATATTCCATGTTAACTCTTTCCTATGTCTCACTTAAATGTTTGACAAAACCTTTTAGATTAGCCCCTCTAGTAACTCGATGAACAATGTTCTCTTGATTGTTTCTATAGTGTGTATTGCTTCAACATAAATTCGTCCACTTTTTTATTGTTAACATTGGAGATTGTCATCCTTGAATTTATATACATAGTTGCATGTTAATACGTTAGATGGCTTCGTTAATGTGGGGTTTCAATCTGTTGCTGGTTTGAAACAGCATGGTGACACATTTACTTCGATATTTAAAGTGTATTTGTCGAGTTTGATCATTTGAGTAGTCAAAATATGTACTTAAATTGTGTACATAAGATGTGATCTTAGTCTAAAATTATGGTACTAAACAATTTGGTGTAAAACATAGGATGTCGAGTTGGACTTCCATGTTCAATGTAATGATGAGTCTCCAAACCTATTTCATTGCAATACCAGATGTTTAGTGCTTCTTGATCACACACCAATGAATGGTTTCTTGTTGCAGACTGAGTAACATATCAAAGGGTGGAGTTTAATGAATCTTCTCATGGTTGTGGAGTTCGTGATTGAGAATTTGAGTGCTTGTGGACAGCGGCATGACTTTTATGTTGAATGTGGTATATCCTTCCTTTTTTTTGTTCTTCTTTTACTGCAAATGAGAAGTGAAAATTTCATAATTGCCATAGGGAATTTGAATTGGATTTTACCTTCTAAAGCTTCATTTAAGCATCAATGGCTTTCGAGTTCCGATTCCATACTCTTATATTTGTACATCTGAAATTTATTCTAGTAGTTTTATTTCAGTTTCATATCTAAGGTCATTGAAGGTAGAAATTGTGAAAAAGACAGGCATTGGTTGGTATGGGGAGATTCTTGATTTTAACCATTGTACATCACCATATGTAATCATGAAGCAAATTTCTTGGCTGTTGTAGTGAAAACCCCAAAATATGGCCTTTCCTTAAGCTCTAATATTAAACATTATAAAAATTGTAATAATTTGTGTAATTGGATAATTTGTCTTACACAACATTATAAGTGTGTATAGCCATTTTATAAGAAATTGTAATTACTTAACACCAGCTTGTAGTTATAAGAAATTATAACTTCATAAATAGGTTCGTCTAATAATGCTTAATTTGGCCTTTGAACTATGCTTCTTATCCTATTTTGGTATGGTACATAAACTATTGGAGTAGTGCTAAGAAAATTGGTTATGTGGTGCGAATAAGAATGTGCTACATTATGTCACTTGGTATGTAGTTTTATTTAAAATAAAACATCGATCTTCTATCGGTTGTTGACCTTTTGTTTTTAATATTACATATAATATATCGTTTAAAAAATCATATACAGGATATAAATATTTCGAAAAAATTTAAAAAATTTGAAAATAAAAAAATCTAAAATATATAAATATAAAAAATCAAATATTATATAAAATTTGAAATTTTGTCATGAATTTTATTTTTTCAAAACTCTAAATTCTACAAATTCAAAAATATATATCTAAATTTCTAAAAATTCAAAACTTTTGTATTCTTTCTTTTTATGAATTTTGTATATTTTGAAAATTTAGATATATTGATTTGAATTTTAGAATTTAGAGTTTTGAAAAACAAAATTAATGAAAAATTTTCTAGAATATATATTTTGAAAAATTAAATTTTTTTCCAATTTTTAAAAGTTAAATACTTTTTCAAAATTTTAATAAAATTTTAATTTCTATACAATTTTTATATTTAAATTTATATTTATATTTTAGAAAAAATTAAACTCTTTATAATTTTTGAATTATTTATATATTTTATATTTTAAAACAATATACTCTATATAATATTAAAAACAGAAAAGAAGGGTGACATGGCATGTTCTAATAGTGTCACATGGATAGTTAAAGCTGGTCGACGTTGGTCAACATCTTGTCAACTAGTGGGTCAGTTTTTATTTTAAATAAACCTAAGTGTCACATGACACATTGTGATTGGTCAAAAGGTATATGTGGCATATTTTCATTAGCGTCACGTGGTAACTGGAGATTTTTTTTTAACACTGTTACAAAAATGGACTGAACAGGGGATAAAAAAGGTTCTAGGTACCAAAATAAAAAAATAGGCATAGTTCGAGAGTCAAATTCAGCATTAAACCTTTTTATAAAAATAAATTTACAAATTAAAAGTTATGATTGTTAATTACTCGTGCAATTCTTTTAATTCTCAATCCTCTTATAATAATTGGAGAATACAATTACGGAGTTTTTATTACTAAAGTATGTATTAAATTACTAATGTTAGCACATAAACTTACGATCAATTACACCAATTTAATTGGGTGGTTTTCATATATACTTTACCAGATTTATAATAATCGTATAATTAGATAATATTTTACATTTACAAAATAATGGATGGGTGATTTCATCGGTGTTCAAGTTATTTCTGGGGCTTTTCAATCTATGGGTTTGCCTTGTGTGGTTGCTATTGCGGGGAATTGGTTCGGGAAAGAGAAGAGAGGGTTGATTATAGAGGTTTTGGCCTCACATACATCTGTTGGGAACATTATTGGCTCTGTTGGAATTTGATTGGGGTTGGTGCTTTTTGGTGCCTGGAACTTGGGTTCTTGTGGTTGGGATTTTGGTTTTGGCTTTCCTAGTTGTGGATCCTAATGGTTTGGGGATTAAGATGACAGCTCCTCGACCAGAGATTGAGATGAATGCAGAATTTGAGGAAGCAAGGCTGCTCGAGTCTTTGAGGTTTCGGTTGTTCTTTGGATCCTTCGACAGCCATCAGGTTCTTGGAGGCTCGAAGGTTACTAGGTGTAGCACCATATGCTTTATGCCTCTGTTTCTCCAAGCCGGTGGCTTATACATTGGGTTGCCATTCTACGTAAAGCAGAGAGGTACTTGTTTATCACTTGATGTAATTACATGGCCGAGAATGTTTTAGATGTTTGAATAATTAGCTAAAATGATATATTTATTGATTAAATTGCAAATCCTTGTTGGACATGTAGCTGTTGGGGGAATTCATTTGTCCCGAAAAACTGCTGGGATCATCTCTACAATATCCGACATCAGAGGAGTCTTCAGTGGGGTCATGGCTGGTTTCTATTCAGATATCATCAAAGCTCGTGCTCGTTACTTTGGTTACTTTCGATTCCTGCACTCGTCTTGTACCAGGAATCTGGAAGTGCATCTGTAGTTAGAAACATCACGTTGATATTCCTCTCCTGGTTGCTAGTGAACAGTCCTTACTAATTATAACAGCCGTTGCCGCCAATCTTGGTACCCAAGACATGATCAAAGGAAACTCTCGTGCATTAGCCACAATAACTGCGATCATAGATGGCACGGGCTCTGTAGGTAGAGCCCTTGGACCCCTTTTGGCCGGGAATATATCCACCAGGGGGTGGAACAATGTGCTCCTTGTGCTCATTGTTGCTATATTCTTAGCTCGTTTGTTCTTGATCCATGTTGCAAAAACCAAGGTCGAAAGGAAGGTAAATAAGAGAAAAGGGCGTTGCAGCAGTGTGAGAGCCAATTGATGAAGCTTCTCAAGGTATCAACTGTTGGTGTAAAAGTGTTTATATACACAATCTTCAATTCTTTTATTCATGTACAAGAAATTATTTAATACAAAAACTATCATTTCCAAACATTGTTGGTATCCAATGCTAGAGTTAGATGCATCAAGTAGTTTAGCCTGCAATGTATACATCTTAGTCCTATTTAAGAAAGATTGAACCCTAAACCTTAAACCCAAATATAAGGAAAGGGAGAGAAAGTTAACATGCAAAAAGTATCCAGCCATTAGGTGAAAGATCATTGCATTGCATGCCGTGTATTCATGTATATTGCAAACAAGAAACCTTATGTACTGCAAATAGTAGCTGTTTCAAATCACTGCCATTATAGCTTTCAAAGCAGATAACTGTAATGACTTGGCTTAAAGAAACCAGATATTTCATCCATAATATCATAATTAAATAATAGATTTATTATCTGAAAATGGGATTATACTAGTAATGCAAAAATTCAAGCATATTCAAGTGATATCTTCAAAATTCCAGATGTCAGCATCCAAACATAAATAGTAAATGGAAAGAAAAACAATAACAAAAGAAATCTAAAGTGAAACATAGGCTCCTACGACCCCAGACAAAAATACAGAATAACACTCGCAGCTTACATTCCAGTGAAGGCTTTCTTCCCACCGCCGGAAGATCCAGCGGGAATCACTTTCAAAACATTGAACCTCACAGTTTTTGACAATGGCCTGTAATTAGAAAACAATACACAAAAATTACAAACAGCCAAAAAATGGCTACACCTAACAGTAAAAGATTAGATTCAGAGACAGATAATATAATCTCTGTTTAGAAATTTAACCTGCATTGCCCGATAATGACATGATCCCCTTCCTTCACACGGAAGCACGGAGAAATATGTGCAGGTATGTTTGAATGCCTCTTCTCATACCTGGGGAAGAAAAGAAGAAATTTCTTCAAAAGAGATTTTAAAAACTACAATTCACTTAAGAAAGTACAGGAAAATGGAGCTGCATCATGCCTTTGGTATTTCTTGATATAATGAAGGTAATTCCGTCGAACAATGATTGTCCTAATCATCTTAGCACTATGGCAAGTACCAGCTAAGATACGACCCCTGATCGAAACAGTGCCGGTAAACGGGCATTTCTTGTCGATGTAGGTTCCTTTATTAAACAAATATACAAAAATCATCATCAAAAAATAACCATCAATGCCATAATTTGGATATCAACTGAATTCTAAAAGCATAGAAACATATTATATACAATATATTCCCTCCCAATTTCATATTCTTGGTGTCAATCAAGTAAAGCACCTGTTCTTTACTTGCAAATTATAGAGGATCCATTACAACAAGTATTAACTAGCATGACCTTAAAGCAATCTTTACTAAGCTTAAGCCACTAAATGCAAGAAAAAAGCAATAAATTTCTTTTACACAAACTGAACATCCATAGTTCCACAATATCTAAATACATACATAAATAGACATACAAAAAAAACGAACCTTCAATAGCTTCACGAGGAGTCTTGAAGCCCAAACCAATGCTCTTCCAGAAGCGGTTCCCTCCCTTTCCAGGTCTCTTCCCTTTCGAAGATTTCTTTGAGCTGAAAAAAACGACATACAATCAATAAAACCCAAATCGGAAAATGCTAAAAAAAAAAAAAGAGATGAAAATCATTCAGGTCTTTCAGTTTTGAGATTACCTTAAAAACACTTTTGGTTGCTTCAAAAAGGCTTTCTCGGTCTGCAAAAAAGAAGAGAAAAAAAACCCCAGAAAATGAGAAGCGAATAGAAGAGAGTAAGAGCGTGGAGAGAATGGATCTGAGAACGAACCTGTTCGGCCATGGTTGACGAGCTCTCTCACGAGTGTGGCGCGGCTGCTGGCAAGGGGCAGTGATAAAATGAGAGAGTTTTTGGTATGAGAAACCCTAGCTAATATTTAATAGCTTGGCTTTTATGTGGGATCAGCTTATAGAATTGGACCTTCAAAATATTAGGTCCAAAACTAAACCCACAATAGGAAAGGGTAGGAATAAGAATCACACCATGTAAGATATATTTATTTTTGAAGATTCCGTTATAGTGGAGTCTCGTGGATCTTTTTAAATCAATATTTTTTAAAAAGGAAATACAAATTCGTCATTGATCATGTCAAGTAGGATTTGCATTGAAAAATGTAACTAATTTCAACACTAGAGAATGAGAGAAACGGATTTTTAGAGAAAAGTAACATATTTAGTAATTGGTTTAGCAGGTTCTAGGTCTTGAAATTTTCACATTTTTTTAAAAATAATCTCATTTTAGGTTTTGGTCATAGATGCTATTTTTAACACAATGCTTAGAACTACTTATAGCCCCTACCCAACCCATAAATAGGAGGAATGCGTTTTAGCATACTTAAACTCGCGTCTTCCTGCATTGACAACAATATCCATGTCAATCGAGCTAAGACTCAATTGGTAATTTGTATAATATTTTAGATGGTTTGAATAAAATATTGAATTTATAATATGGCTTGAGAAAAAGTAAGGTCATATTAAAAAATGAGTGTTTGCTCTAATATTCAAAGTTCAAATTTGACAAGTACACGGCACTGGTCATTTCTTAATTTCTCTATCAGTTTCATAAAAGATAACCTTCAAAATTTACAAATATTTTTATTTTTATCCTAATTCTAAAATTTCAAATATACATATACATAAATATATATAAAATAAGTAAAATTTGTCAAAAGTATAATAATAAATTTAAAATTTATATTAATTTTTATTATACTAATTTTTAACTATTACATTAACTTGTCGTTTGTTTATGCAACGTAGGTGCTTAAATTCTAATTTTTTTATTTTGGATGGTTAAAGTAATTTTTATAGCTGGGAGACTATATGTGTAGGTTTCCTTTTTTATAATTATTTAGAAATGTTAAAAAAATATAATAAGTCTATGTTTAAACACTTAATAATAGATAAATTTTTGTTAAATTTTTATAAAATTACATTTTCTTGTAAATTTTAGAAATTAAGAATGAATTTAAACAAATTTGAGTTATTTTATTCATTTTAAATATGGAAAGATTCGGATAAAATTTAATATTTTGTTTTGGACAAGTACATGTAATGCTAATATCATTTAATTAATAGTAAAAGATAAAATCTAAGCAAAACACCATATTAAAAAATAAAATTTAAATCGTTAAACAATAAATTTAATATCCTATTTTGAGAAAAAAATTATGTACTAAATTGAATATCAAATCAAACTTAAGTAACACCATATTAAAATAAAATAAAATTTAAATCGTTAAACAATAAATTTAATATCATGTTTTGAGAAAAACAATTATGTACTAAATTGAATATCAAAGTCAAACTTAAGTAACAAATTAAATATCAATAGAAGCTTTTTAATTTTGATTTAATAAAATATTTTAATGTGATTTTATTTATGGACGTATCTGGAAATATAGTAAAATAAGAAGGGTCAAATGGTTATGGTATAACTTCTTTATTTTGTCTTATTTCACACAATGGAAAAATGGGTCAAATTATCATCCATTATTTATTAAAACCTTTTGAAATCGTTACTTCAACTCTGAACTCAAAATAGCTGACTTCATCAAATCTCTTCATTTTCTACATATATATAGGGTTAATTGCAATAATCTTATTCAAACTATGCGTCAAATTTTAAATTAGTCCCTAAAACTCAAAGCATTCTAATTGAATCCTTAAATTAATGTATCGTTTCAATTAAATCTTTTTATCAACCTACCGATCAGTTTTAGTGTTAGTGTGTTACATTATAGTTTGGATTTGACATAGTTCCTTTTTAAGCATATATTTTTTAAACACGTAAAATCTAAATTGACATTTAATGCGAAAACCCAAATGAAATGATACATTAATTTTAACAGTCATTTGGAGCAGTCTCAATTTAGAAATTGGTGCATAGTTTGAAAACGTTTAATGTAATTAACCCGTATATATACACTTATGTAATTAAAATGGTTAATTTTTGCTATTAGTCCCATAAAACCAACTATTATAATCACGGGAAATTCACACATTTTAAAATGGTTAATTTTTGTTATTAGTCCCTATACTTTGCAAAATTTTTGGATTTAGTCATTGTACTTTAAATTGATAAATTTTAGTTCATACACTGTTCGAAATGTTTAATTTTAGTCTCTATACTTTGCAAAATTTGAAATTTTAGTTTTGACTCAAATAGTAATAGTTAACTACGCTTGGTTAAATTTAATTAATAGCCCTATACTATGTGTACAACTGTAGATTTAGTTCTTATTCTTTATTTTGAAATTTCTGTATTGACGCGAATGACAGTCGTTAATTCATTAATTAAATTTTAGAGAGTAATATGTGAAAATAGCAAGCTAATATAATATTACACATATGATAATATGCTTGGCACAGCAAATTTTGGAAAATAGCATAACTTAACGAGTTTAATGTGAGAACCAAAATTTTAAATTTGAAAAATACAAGGACTAAAAATGACCAATTTAAAGTACAAAAACCAAATCCACAACCTTTACAAAACACAGGAACTAATAGCAAAATTTAACCTTTTTAAATTGGAAATTTTAATTTCACACGTATGTGAAACAAACCATTTCTTGATTCATGGGTAAGCTACATTACCAACCCTAAAACCACACCAATTTCTTGGTAATGTACCCAAATAAAACAAGAAAATTGATATGAAATAAAGAGGAAAAAGGACCCAATAATTTAAGTCTAGGATAAAATTCCCAACCTACAACAAGGGCAATGTCCATTATGCTCTAGCCATGGGACCAAGCACCTAGAATGGAACCGATGGGCACATGGGGGTCGAACCAGGGTCTCACCAGCCTTGAAGCTTTCCAAGCAAATCACACACTCATCATGCTCCAATGCCTTGCGGCTCAACTTCACCCAACCCAACCTCCTCTTTGATCCAAACACTTCTCTCTGTAACTCCCCTTGAATCAAACATTTTCCATGCATGTGGTTCATAGTTACTTTGCTATTTGCCCTGTTTTTCAATCCCAAAACAGGGTAATAAGTGCCTAAAAACTAATGATTGTTAAATAAAAAAAATCGAACTAATTAGTTGAATTGAGAATTGATAATTAGTTTAATTTAAGGGTATAAAAAAACTAAATAAAAATTAAATCGATCGAAAACCAATTCAATGTTGAAAAATCATTTATTTGATTTAAAATTAAGGTATTCTCTAGGTTCACTTGATCGTAGAGATTAATATTTTCAAGTTTGTGGCTGTCATATTATTTTGGTTTTTTTTTTTTTTATATTAGAATTTGAAAAGAGTGTTTTAAGTAAAAATAATATTAACATTTCAATCAAACTAATGCAAATCAATAACAATATATTATAAAATTTTAAATTTAAATTATTTGAATTAAAGTATAAAATAAATCTTAAAATTTAACGTTGGATCTATTGATCAAAAGTATTCATCTATCCCTAAGATGTGAGATCCATCGATGGGTTTAACCGGTGTGGTAGTGTAGTTGTATCTTGTATGCATGTGTGTGAGGGTGTGAATTCTACTCGAATATATAAAAAATATTTTAGCATAGTATAAGGACCAAAACCATAATTTCACCTATTAAGAAAATCAACAAAACATCAAGCGGCTCTATTCAATATTCCAATCAGGTCTTTGCCATTTTAGTACCTTTTGGGTTCTGATTTTCTTTCAGATCTCAACCTTTCATCTAATCTTTCCTTAGCTTCTCTTGCTACTTCACCAAGCTTCGCATCATCATCTTCACACCCTTCAATTATTACCCTCCTCTGCTTCAATTAATTTCCCCAAATAAACCCAAAGTTTAAAATCACTATAAAAATCTGGGAAATAAAACAAAAAAAAAAAAGAATCCGAATTACCTGAGAAAAAACAGAGCTATGAAGGGATTCATGGTTGCTTGTATACAAACAAAAAGAAGGTCTCCTCGTGAACCCAAGAACCGAATCAGATGAACCACCGCTTTGATGGAACCGTCTTCTTCGAGCACATTCAACACCAGCTAGCATACCCGCCATTGAAAATCAAAAGGAAATTAAGATCGGTATCTTTTAAAACTGTAAAAAGGATTGTAGAGAAGAAAGGGGGATCAAGTTGAATGTATAAAAACACTAGAGAAATTTGGGTTTGGTACATGATAGGAGGATAGTGGGAAGCGGGTCCCTGACATTGATTTTTGAAGAAACAAAAATCTTTTACTCAATCATGGAAGAAAAAAAAGAAGAATTTTGTGAGACGTTACTGTGAAAGTGGAAGAAGTCCAATATTATGCATTATAATGTATAATAATTAAATAAGCAAAAAGGTTGAAGAACAAAACAAAAATGGCAAAGTACATAGTGGGGAAAAAGGTGAAAGGAAATTAAGGAGGGAAAAGGAAATTTCATGGCAACTTCCCAATGGAATTTTGCTGATCATGCCTATAAAATTTTAACGCATTCATGGCTGAAAAGTTTTTAATTGAATAAATAGGTAAGTAATGGCAAAAAAAAAAAAAAAGATTGTTAAATATTTTTAATTTTATAAATTATTATTGTTTTTACTATAAAAGTCAATTTATAGGCTTAAACACATAACACGTCATTCCAAAATAAATTGGAATATTTTACACTAGTTTTCCTTTCTGTGTAAATTTTAGTTATTCCCGTATTCTCTCCAATTCATAAATAAAAGGATAATACGTTTTAACGCACTCAAATTCACGTTCTATTACATTGATAACAATAACCATGCTAACCGAGCTAAGTCTTAATCAATTAGTTTGTATTAGCTGAATATATACATCTTAGTAAATTGTATCGATACCACCCAAAAATAAAATATATATAATTAAAATACTTCAAGCCCTTGATAGAAGAAAAATACATGTTTAAAATAAAATATGAATGCCTCGAACCCATACTCTCTTGTCAGCATTATAATACTTTTAATATAAAATAATAAGCTAAATCTAGATAGCTATATATAAAGGAAAGGTTTAAAGTGTATTCCTCGTGCTAACACACGATTAGAGGTGTTCATAGGCTGGGTTCGGGTCGGGTTCAACTAAAAATTTAGGCCTATTCATTGGGCTTGAGTCGGGCCGGGCCTAAAAATGGGCTTAAATTTTTTCTCAAGCCCGGCCCATTAAAAATGCTAAAACTCGAGCCCGACCCGCATTAAATTTTTATATTATTTTATATAATTTTTAAATATATATAATACATCAAAAATACTAAAAAATCAAAATAAATATTTCCCAACAAATTGAAAATAAATTTTAAAAAAATATGTATGTAAGGCCCAATTTTTTAAAAGAAATTCGGAGCCCAATAACAACAAAAAAAGAGGCCCAAAACACAAAGTGGCCCAAACCCAAGGGTTTGCAAAAGCAGAAAACCCTAGGTGGGCAGAATCCTCGCACAAGACGCCGCTAGCACGCCCACGCCCAGACGGCTCTTCTCCGCGTTGTCTTGCGACCACGTTGTACCTGCGAAAGAAAAGGAAAACAATAGCAACTAATAGGGGTTCTAATCTTTGAGGGTTTTTGGGGTTAAGGCTATAAAAGCCTTGAGAATCAGAAGAAGGGGTTTTTTAGGGTTTTTGAGTGAGAAAATACTTGTAAAATGAAAAACAATTCCGAGAAATACAGAGAAACAGAAAGGTCTATTGTTTTCTTTTCGTTTTGTTTATTTCTTTTTTGTTTTCTTTAAAATCTGCGAATCTTTTTTTTCCTTCTTTTTCCCGCACTTACCTGTTGTATCTTTTGTTTTTAAGCACTAAAATCCCAAATATTTTTAAAAAAAAGAAGAAAAACACACCTTTTTTCAGATTCCTACCAAGTGAGTATTGGCCGTAATAACAGCGTTATGGCGGTCCGACGACCGGACGTTGGCGCGTCTCCTTTGAAAGGAGAGCTTTGAGAGGTTTTTTGGTTTTTTAGAGAAGGGATAAATGAAGTTTTTGACTTTGGGTCGAGGCCAAAACGACGTCGTTTGGGCCTCGACCATGACCCACCCGCACAGGGCGGGATCCGTGTTTTCTATTGGAGGGGCTAATTGCGCGTTTAGCCCCTCCGCTTTTTACTAGTTTTAAAATCAGCCTTTTTTTCTTTCCGATTTGACCCCAAAAGTTTCTTTCGATTTCAATTAAGCCCCGGTTAAGTCTTGCGTTTTATGCTGTGGGATTTATTTCCTTTTGGTCCCTCCAAGTTGCGCGCATTTTTCAATTTCATCCTTTATCATTATTCGTTTTTAAATTTGGCCCCAGATATTCTGTTTTTATCCCAATTTAGTCCCTTTTTCGTTTATTTTAGCTATTTTACCATTAAATTAGTTTTTTTAAATTCTTTTTACTTTATTTTATATCTATTATTATTATTATAATCATATTATTTTTGTTATTATATTATTATTATATATGGTTATTATATATATATATATATATACTATTGCTTTACTACTACTAGTTTATTATTATTACTATCAATTTTATTGTTGTTTTATTATTTTATTATTAAATCTTCCTTTTATTTTATGTTCTGTTTCTACTATCTTTTATTATTATTATCCCTATTATTTTACATCTATATATATCATTATTACTATACTATATTTATTATTATTATAGTTATCATCATATTATTTTATTCCACACTATTATATCTATTATTTTATATATCATGGTTTATTTCAGGTTGCTTTACTATATATTATTACTTTTGCATCTATTATTTTATTGTCATCGGTTTACCTTTATTTCTTTAATTACTTTTTATTACTATTAATATCATTACTTTTTCATGTATCCATTATTAGTATTAATGTCTTATTTATCACATATTTTCTTCACCATAATATTATCGTTTGTTCGTTTTTTGCATATCTTGTTCCCCATTATTATCATCGTGTCCATATTTCAAGATTTTTGCCTTTGTTTTTTAAAAAATTTATAAATGGGCTTTGATGAAGGTAATATTCAGATTTAGAAGTCAGAAATCGCACCCAATCGTCTTTGGTTTCGATTTTTCGTTCATCTAGATCACTAAATATCCTTTAAAGATTTTGACCATGTTTCATAAAGGTAATTTTGTGTGTTTGGAAGTTCGAAAATCGTGCCCAATCGTCTTTGGGCTTCGACTTTTCGCTCGTCCGGATCACTAAATGTCCTTTGAAGATCTTGATCATATTTTTGAAAATAAGGCAATGTCTCGTGTTTGGAGGTTCAAGAAATTCGTGCCCAATCGGGCTGGGTCTCGATTTTCTGTTCATCTAAACAACTAGATATCCTTCACAAAATTTATTTTTCCCTCCTCGTATTTCTTGAATAAGGGCAATATTTCGTGTTTGGAAATCCAAAGAATCGTACCCAATCGTCTTTGGGTTTTGGTTTTAGTTTAGCCAAATAGTGAAATACCCTTTTCGCTTGCACTCCACGTATTTTGGAAATCATAAAATGATCTTGGGATCGAGAGTTTGAAGCATCGTGTCCTATCGTGCTGGACATGATATTTCAGCTTTTCGGAACAAGAAAGTTTTGATATCCACTACGAGTCATTCGAATATTTTTTTCCTACTCCAAAATATTTTTTTTTAACTTTCGATATTAAAGACATTAATCAATCAATACGGTACCAATTTTGGGCGTTGCGAGGGTGCTAACCCTTCCTCGTCATGTGAATCGACTCGAGCCCATTTTCTTAAAACTCGTAGACCAAAATGTTTTATAAGTGGCCCAATCACACTTCAAAAAAGATTGGTGGCGACTCCCTTTTTTCTTTTTAAAGTCGGCCCGTTTTCAACAAAAAAATGGTTTCGACAGCTTGGCGACTCCACTGGGGACCCGTTAAGAGAGTCAAGCCGTAAAATTGGTTGATTAATGTCCTTTTTATCAAAATTTTTTCGTTTGTCAGTTGCATGAGTCTGTGTCGCGTCATATGTCTGCTTTGGTTTGTGAGACATGGAATATTTTTGGCATTCATATTGCATGACCGTTGTGGTCACACCCTTAAGTGGGAGCGAGAAACTATGCCTTCGTGAGGTTTTCACCTCCGCATGGGCTAGGGGACCGCTTCCGGAATACATCCGTACTTATGGTTCCGTGAGGTTTTCACCTCCGCATGGCCATAGGGAAATGTATTCCCCTGAACCGAACTCGATCTATATGAGCCTATAATGGGTGAGGATTGAGGAATCTGCTGGTTCAGGTACCCTTTTCTTTCTCTAGAACTGAACCACATATAGTGAACCTTAGGAGCCCACCCTAGGTAGAGCCATGCTAAACCTTAGTAGCTACCGATGTAATGGTTAGACATTTTTGTTTACTTGCTTTGGTTACTTTTATGTGATACTGACTCGCTTTATTTTGGTCATATTTGCATGTCATTTCATACTTAAAAGGCGTCGATTCCTGTTTTAATTACTAAGTTAGAATACTTGTTATGGGGGACGGATTCCTTGATAAAGTAGAGGATAATGCGGTAGATGCGTATATGGTCGAGAAGACATGACTTGAGAAGGGGATAGCCTAATGAAGGCTACACATCGTAATTATTGGACTTCACTCGTATTAGCGTGACACAAAATGAGCTACAAGAACTAAGAGATATATGGGCTGGTTGGGATGAAGCAACTAGGCAACCGTTTCTACACTAATTATGGTGATCTACCTTACTTACTCGACATCGAGTAGACAAGCACTTGTTTTGCTATGACTCAATATTGGAATCCCGCTTATATTGCTTTTACGTTTGGGGAAGTAGACTTGGTACCTACCGTGGAGGAATATCTGACTTTGCTTCGATCAAAGGGCTCAGTCGACAAAATTTACTTGTGGTACGCTAATACACCTTCTTTTGTAAAGAAGTGATGAGCATCACCGGGATGAGCGAACGATGGGTCATGGCACGAATTCATGAAGAAGGAGAAGGAAATGCATCCCTTGGGTAAGCTTGAGGGACCTGATGACGGCACACCCGGATATGAAGAGGAAAGTCGACATTTTGGCCTTAGGTATCTATGGTTTGGTGATTTTTCCCAAGGCTTTGAGGCATGTAGACGAGGCAGTTATTGATTTGTTCGACCGTCTTGACAAAGGGGTTACGCCGGTACCAGCAATTCTCGCCGAAACATTTAGATCTTTAAGCTCGTGCCGAAGAGCCGGTGAGGGAAGATTCATGGGATGCGCACAACTGTTGCTGGGGTGGTTCCATAGTCATTTCTGGAAGGTAGATAGAAACCCTTGTCGGGTCTTTTTTGCGAATTATTCCCCATTAAAGGAGTTGGCCGCGCAGGAGGGATGACATATCGAAGAGAAGCGGATCGCGCTTCTTCGAATCTTCGGGAAAAAGATGTGGAATGGAAAGCTCTTGGTTTGCTCCGACGAAATCCTCTACCGGTGTGGGACTTATGATTGGGTTCCTCTGTTAGGGATCTGGGGAGCTGTTGGGTATGCTCCTTTGCTCGTACTAAGGCAATACCAATCGAGACAGTTCATACCGGTAACGCATGGGTTAGCTCAATTCGAATTCTCGTATAGTGGGAATAATTATAAGAAAAGAGTTCGAGAAGTTTCTGATGCGTGGAAACAGATTCACCGAATGAAAAGAGTTGCGATAAATCCAATGGTGACCCTTGAATATAGCACATGGCGGGGCAGGAGAGTGAACGACAATATCCTCATGCCGGCTACAGGATGCCGCCGATCGATAGAAGAATACTTGCAAGTAGTCCCTTCCGAGTTGGAGATCATAAAGCAAGACTTTGAAAGTAAAAATTCGAGTTAGGGAAAAGATAGAACAACTGGAAGGGGAGAAAATGGATCTGATGTTAGATATTGATATCCAGAAATCAGAGGCTGAGAAGTTGAGGAAAGGAAAACGGAAGGCCGAAGAAGATTTGGATAGCTTGAAAACTGACTACAAGAAGTTGCATCTATCGATGAGATCACTGGTGGGTAAAACCTCGAACAATGGCGTCAAGAACTTGAAGAGAAGACCAAAGTTGACCGATGGAAGAAGAGAGTTCATGGGGTTCAAGCACAAAGGATGCCACGAAAAAAGGCAGGGGAGAGCCAAAGCGAAAATAAGATGCTAAGGGCTCGAGTAGCGAATTGGAGAAGGCATTGAGTCAAAGTCACAACCCTACAGTGAAGTTGGAATCAAGCTGAGCAGATTGAAGAATTGAAAGGAAAGGTGGTGCAACTCAAAACAATGCCGCAAAGCAGTGAGCTCCGGATCCAAGCTGTTAGAGGCGATAACCATGAGGAAAGAACAACTTCAACAATCTCGTAATCAGTCGAGAAAGGGATTACCTTATGGGTAAGCCGTGGTTCGAGATCGAGAAGTGGCCGATCATCTACGAACCCTAGGAGTTCAGTCGATCGTTAAGTATATTTTATGAGTCAAAGTCGGATCGTGGTCGAGAGCTAGCCTCTCTTCTTGAAAGTCAAAACTTTGGGCATAAGGGCTAGGTCGTATATGTGACTGCTTTTATGTAAAGGATTTTGTCTTTTCAATGAGTATTCTAAGAGAAATTGAATCGAATCGACTCTTTTTATTTTGCATTCATTCATTTGCATTACATTTCATGCATTGGCACCGCATCACTACATTTGCATTAAATATTATAAGACACCCTTATTAATTAAAGGTCATACTATAGTTATCCCGAACACCGCTATCACACTCAAAAAAGACGAGGCAATGGATCAAAGGATAGAAAAGTTAGAACAGATGCAAAAGGAGATGCAAGACCAACTGCAGGCTCAGATGCAAGAACAGTTAGCCAAGATCCAGCAGGATATGAGGGATCAAATGCTGGAATCCCAAAGAAGCATGATGAGCCAACTAACACAGTTGTTGACTGGGGGGCCTGGAAATGGAAAAAGGCCTATGGTCGATACTGGAGAGGATAATGAAGATTTCGTTTGCCCTCCGGGCCTGGCCCCGACAAGTTCTCAGGTGCAACCGCCAAGAGTGTCGGTCAATATCAAGCCTCAGCACCAATCCGGTGCTCCGGCACTGGTAAATTTCCCCGCGGGCTCGAGCTCCAACCCCGAGGTCAATCTGGTAAAACCAATGGTCCCAGACTTCGATGAGGCGGCAGAAGGGGAGAAAGTAAAAGCAGAACTTCCAAAAGAGTTCGAGGATCGATGCAAGTGGCTGGAAGAGAAGTTTCGAGCATTGGAAAGTGCTGATCACCAATGCGAAGTGGATGCTAAGAAAGTGAGTCTAGTCCGGATTTAGTACTTCCTCCAAAGTTCAAGAGGCCGAGTTCGAAAAGTACAACGGGACGCGCTACGAGGCCCATATTACGATGTTCATCGGAGAATGACAGGATATGTCAACAATGATCGATTGTTGATCCATTGCTTTCGAGATAGTCGATTGGGGCTGCAGCAAAATGGTACAACCAGTTGAGTCGTACCCAAATCAAATCGTGGAGAGATTTGGCTCAGGCTTTCATCAAGCATTACGGCCATGTGACCGATATCGCTTTTGATAGGATCACATTGCAAAACATGGAGAAAAAGCCAAGTGAAAGCTTGGAAGCACGCCAAAGATGGAGGGAGGTCGCCACGCAGTCCAATACCGTTGCTAAAAAGGAAATGACCATGCTCTTCATCAATACCACAAGGCACCATTCATTAACCACATGTTGGGAAGCACGACTAAGAGTTTCGCGGACATGGTGATGTCAGCGAGATGATAGAGAAGCATGATCGAATCGTGTGGGAAGATAGAGGCCGGAGAGAGCACAAGAAGAGCCGCGCCGAAGAAAAGGGAAGCTGAAGTGGGGAATATAAGCTCGGGTTATCCTAAACCCGTTACTATCACCCAACCGAAAGCTGTAGCTGTGGGCCAGCAGGCCCGACCAAGACAAGAGCCCAACACGAGACAAAGGGCTGAGAGATTCCAATTTACTCCTATACCGGTGACGTATAAGGAGTTGTACAAGACTTTATTCGATGCGCATGTCGTGTCCCCATTTTACTTGAAGCCGCTGCAACCCCCATATCCTAAGTGGTACGACACAAACGCTCAGTGTGAGTACCATGCGGATGTAGTAGGTCACTCGATAGAGAATTGCACTTCATTCAAGAGACTAGTCGAGCGACTTATCAAGGCGGGGGTCGTAGACTTCAAAGACCCACCTGGTGGAGGAAATCCGTTACCCAGTCATGCTGATAATGGGGTAAACGCGATAGTTGAAAACAGGGGGAGGAGATTCAAACAGGAGATTGCTGAGGTCAGAACCCCGTTGAGAAGGGTTTGGAAAGAAATGCAGAAGATGGGACTAGTTCTGCAAGAGAATGTGAGCAAGTCTTCAGATACAAGGAACTACTGTGAGTTCCATGACAAGGAAGGTCATGAAATCCAGCAATGTAACGAATTTAGAGCCCTAGTACAAGGGCTAATGGATAATAAAGAATTGGAGTTCTTTGACTTGGTGGAAGGAGAATGTATGTTCCACGTAAGAAGGGTCGTGAGAAGGATCCTTGAAGTCAATCACCCACGTGTGATTATCACGCGGCCGAGGGTCGACGAGGTAAAGTGAAGGTGGCACCGAGGGTCATAATCGAAAACCCGTAATCTTGCTCCTAAGAATGCACCAAAGATCGTAATTGAACCCGAGACTTTTCCTTATAAAGATGACAAGAGGTACCTTGGAATTACGATTGTACTTATGACGATTTTGAGAAAAAGAATTTACCAACATACGAGCCGTAAGTTTGAGTCTTCTATGACGAGAAGGGAGACGAGAAGCAGGATCTTGGTTAATAAACCGAGAATAAGAGGATGAGGTGGGGAGTTCTTGAAGTTCACGAAGCACGGTGAAGTGCAGTGTGGTGGAGCAGTTACACAAACAACCAACACATACATCGGTATTGACTTTCATCGCTAAACTCGGAAGGGCAGTCAGTGCGTTAATGAAAGCATTAAACCATATTTATGTTGCTGATGATATTTGATAAATAAGTTGGACCGTCTTGTAAATAACATGGAGCGAGATAATTTTATCTCGTTCGATGATGATGAAATACACCAAAGGCGGGGATCTACCAAGGCCTTGCACATCACTACCGATGCAAAGGGTATACACTTGCCAGGGGTATTAATTGACAATGGCTCGGATCGAATGTTTTACCCGCTCTACACTAGACAGTTACGATGAGACGACTCTCACATGAAAACGTGCCAAAATATAGTGAGAGCATTCGATGGCACCGAGAGAGAGGTAATGGGGAGGATTGAGATACCTCTCCTAATTGGGCCAAATACGTACGAGGTAGATTTCCTTGTGATGAGCATCAAGCCCTCTTATAATTACTTATTGGGGAGGCCGTGGATCCACTCAGCGGGAGCTGTACCATCGTCATTACACCAGAAGCTGAAATTAGTAACAGAGGGCCGATTGATAACTATAAATGCAGAGGAGGATATCATCGCGTCTGTTACTAGTGATGCACCGTACATAGAGAACGATGCGGTGGCCATAGAGTGCTCCTTCAGGTCGTTAGAATTTGTAAATGCGACTTTTATAAGTGAAGGAAGCAGGATCCCGGTGCCCAAACTCTCTGAAGCAACGAAGATGGGCCTACAGTTGACAATGGGGAAAGGAGCAATGCAGGAGGGACTTGGAAAATATCTTGAGGTCCGGTCAGTGTTGGGTGGTTGAAAAGCAGGATCGCTTTGGTCTAGGTATAGACGGATACGAACAGAGGAAAGAGGAGTTAGAGAGAAGCGTGAAAGGCGTAGGGCACGATTGAATGGTCTTTGAGATTGAGTGGGGTTCAATGACCTTTCCCCATATATCTAATTCATTCGTGTCAGGAGGGATTATTCATTCAGGACAGGAGGTCATGAATGAGGAGACAGTTGAAGACATGATGCGAAGTTTGAACATCAACGCTGTGTCTGAAGAAAGTTCGAGGAGAAGGAACTTGGCGTAGTATTCGCCTTACAAGCCCTGGAAGTGTTCTGGACAACTGGATGCGGAAGAAATTCCTGTAGTTTTTAGGAATAAAACAGAGTAATGTTCAAAACACACTTATTGTTTCAAGCCTAGGAACAATAAGAATTTTTTGTGAAATAGGCATGTTCACGCATCATTATTTTCAATAAGAAGTGCATTTTTCTTTCCATTTCGTGCAATAATTCTTCTACTTTTGTTCTACTCCATTCATAATCATAACGCATAAATAAGTCGTCCTTAAATTCATTTTCATTGAATATTCTTTTATACCTACCATAGGTCCCCAGATATCGACGTCATGAGTGATACTGCTATGAACTCAGAATTCCCTTATGAGCAAGACACGTGCCCAGAGGGATCTCAGGACTTTGCAGATGACGAAGATTATGATTTATCTCCGGATTTGTTAAGGATGGTAGGCGGAAGGAGAAGCCGATTCTACCTCACGAAGAGACGATTGAAAGTGTACTTCAGAGGATGGGAAAGAAGTGAAAATCGGTACTGATAACCCATGAAACAAGGCGGACCTCATTAGACTTCGCTAGAGTTCAAAGATGTCTTCGCGTGGTCATATCAAGACATGCCGAGGTTGAGTGCTGATATTGCGGTACATCGTATCCCCATAAAAAGAGAATGCAAGCCGGTCAATGAAGCTTGAAGAATGAGACCGATGTCACAGTAAAGATAAGGGAAGAAGTCGAAGCAATTTGATCTTTGGGTTCTTACGAGTAGTAAATTACTCGAATGGGTAGCCAACGTGGTTCCTTTCCCAAAAGGATTGAAAAGTCCGGATGTGTGTCGATTACAGGGACCTAAATAAGGCCAGCCCGAAAGACAACTTCCCGCTACCTCACATTGACACTTTGGTGGATAACACGGCGGGATTTTCATTTTTCTCCTTCATGGAAGGTTTCTCGGGATACAATCAAATAAAGATGCATCCTGAAGACATGGTGAAGACTACCTTCATAACCTTATGGGGGACTTTTTGTTACCAAGTGATGCCATTTGGGTTAAAGAATGCGGGAGCCACATACCAAAGGGCTATGGTAACCTTGTTCCACGACATGATGCATAAGGAGATCGAGGTCTACGTCGACGACATGATCGCAAAGTCTCGAACGGAAGGGAGCATGTGCAAGTATTGAGGAAGTTGTTCCTGAGATTGAGGAAATTTCAGCTGAAGCTCAATCCAGCCAAATGTACCTTCGGGGCTCGATCAGGGAAGCTATTGGGTTTCGTGGTCAGTGCAAAAGGAATCGAAGTAGATCCGGATAAAGTCAAGGCCGTACAAAAATTGCCTCCGCCGCGCACTCAGAAGGAAGTCCGAGGTTTTCTAGGGAGATTGAATTACATCGCTCGGTTTATTTCACAATTGACTGAGAAATGTGATCCAATATTTCGTCTTCTTAAGAAGCACAATCCAGGCATTTGGGATGATGAATGCCAGAGGGCATTTGACAAGATTAAACAATATTTGTCCAATACCCCAGTGTTAATGCCTCCCAGTCCTGATAGACCCTTGATTTTATATCTGACGGTGTTCGATAACTCAATGGGATGTGTGCTAGGCCAACACGATGAGACAGGGAGGAAAGAAAGGGCGATATATTACCTCAGTAAGAAATTCACCGAGTGTGAAATGAGATACTCGCCAATTGAGAAATTGTGTTGTGCATTGGTCCGGACAACTCGGAGGTTGAGAAGCGTACATGTTGTACCACACGACTTAGTTAATCTCAAAATTGGACCCATTGAAGTACATGATGGAGTCGATGGCCCTAAATGGAAGAATGGCTGATGGCAAATTTTGCTCTCGAGTTCGGCATTATCTACGTGAACCGGAAGGCGGTGAAGGGAGTGCAATAGCGATTTCTTAGCGGTGAGGCGCTAGATGATTATGAGCCCCTTAATTTCGATTTTCCTAATGAAGATCTGATGTTTGTAGCTACAATTGAAGAAGATATCTTAGAAGATCGTCCCTGGAAGATGAACTTTGACGGAGCATCAAATGCCGTTGGTAATGGAATTGGGGCAGTCCTGGTATCCCCAAATGGAGAACACTATCCATTCACTTGCAAGTTGGACTTCGATTGCACAAACAACATGGCAGAATACGAAGCGTGTATCATGGGGATCCGAGCGGCCATAGACCACAAAGTTAAGGTGCTAGAGGTATACGGAGACTCTGCTCTTGTCATATATCAGCTCAAAGGAGAATGGGAAACAAGAGATCCCAAACTGATCAGCTATCGAAAGTTAGTCTTGGAACTAATTGAGGAGTTTGATGATATTACATTCTTCTACCTCCCGCGGGATGAAAACCAGATGGCTGATGCTTTGGCCACTCTAGCTTCTATGATCAAAGTGAATGAGCAGGAGGGTATGAAGCCTATCCAAATGAGTATTTGCGGGGCTCCAACTCATTGTTTCAATATTGATGAAGAGGAAGAGAGAGATGATCATCCTTGGTACTATGATATTCTGCAATATGTGAAAAGCCACGAATATCCCGATCAAGCGACTGAAAATGATAAGAAGACATTGAGAAGACTTGCCAATGACTATGTCCTAGATGGAGAGATCCCGATATAAAAGAGGAGGGATCAAGTGTTGCTCGAGATGTGTGGATCTTTGTTGAAGCTAGGAAAATCCTAGAAGAAGTTCATGATGGGAATTCATGGAACACATGTCAATGGGTTTACGATGGCCAGCAAATCATGAGATTCGGGTATTACTGGTCCACGATGGAAGGAGACTGCATTCGTTATGCCAAGAAGTGCCATAAGTGCCAGGTTTATGGAAACAAGATCCATATGCCTCCTTCACCTCTTCATGTTATGACTTCTCCATGGCCTTTCTCAATATGGGGCATGGATGTCATTGGGCGATCTCACCGAAAGCTTCTAATGGACATCGTTTCATCTTCGTGGTCATTGATTACTTCACCAAATGGGTAGAAGCAGCTTCATATGCCAATATCACGAAGACTGCAGTTAGTAAGTTTTTGAAGAAGGAGATCATATGTCGCTACGGTATGCCAGAAAGGATCGGTATCGATAATGCACTCAACTTGAACAATAAAGCGATAGCGGAAGTCTGCTGATCGGTTTAACATTAAGCACCATAACTCGTCGCCATATCGCCTCAAGATGAATGGAGCGATTGAGGCGGCTAATAAAAATATCAAGAAAATTGTGGGAAAATGGTTGAGACCTACAAGGATCGGCATGAAAAGTTACCGCTTGCCTCTATGCCTATCGAACATCGGTTAGAACCTCTCTTGGGCAACTCCTTTCTCGTTGGTTTATGGGATGGAAGCGGTTTTGCCTATTGAAGTTGAGATCCCTTCACTCCGGGTTTTGTCGAGTGAAGTTGACGAAGCGAATGGGTTCAATCTCGATATGATCAATTTGAATCTAATTGAGGAAAAGAGGCTAAGAGCTATTCGCCATGGTCAATTGTACGAAGCGGATGATCGAGCTTACAATAAGAAAGTCCGCCCCCAGTATTCCATGAGGGAGACTTGGTGTTGAAACAGATCCTCCCTATGCAAAAAGACTTGGGGAAAGTGGATGCCCAATTGGGAAGGACCTACGTTGTAAAGAAGGCCTTTTTGGAGGAGCTTTGATACTAGCCGAGATGGACGGCAAAAGTCCGCCAAACCGATTAACGCAGACTCGGTCAAGAAATACTTATTGAAAGTGGACCAAGATAAAAATGCACAAAAAGCGCTTTGAGACCAAAGGGCTTTGAGTTGAAAACCCAAAAGGGCGCTCAAAGTATGATCAACTCATGAGGGGCACACATGAATTTCGCTATACTTGAATTAACAATGAGGAGATATGTTACGTCTTGGGGCATCTACAAAGTACCATGGATCTTCTAGACACATTTGAACTCAGTGGTCTTCAAGAAATACGTCTGTAAAAGCTCGATGGGATATCTGGGGCATCAATACCATTCTTACTCATATTGTACCTTAATAGAATTTGTTTTCCTTGTTCAACCTATTCTTCACGGGTTTTTATCCCGAATAAATTTTAATTTTATTCATTTCTACAGTCTTGTTTCAAGCATTCTTCCTTTGAAATAATGATTATTGAACCAATAATACTTTCACAAAAGAAGTTTTATGCACTACTCTGAAAGTTTCTAAAAAATACAAGAATCCGAAACAGGACAATTGTTTAGAACTAACCAGGCTTTAAAAGGGCTCGAGACTTGAGATAAGGATTTAGCGGTGACGACATCTTGATTAGTTGTTAAAAGTATCATCTGATGGAGAAGACATACGTCAGGGTCACCTTAATAAGCAAACAAGCAATAATGACCCAAATGTTAAAAATGGATCATTCTCATTTGCATCCATTCATAACATTCACGATACATAGGGTTAGGAGCATCTTTCATGACATCCTAATCATTTGACATATGCATAGACCCCATGAAATCACTTCTACAAGTAGGTTCTTCAGAGGACAATGTAGCAAGGTTAATGGGAGTTACGAAAGATAATAGATCTTATCTCTTGGCGAGAGTGGAGCAGATCGAAGATTCCACCTTTATCTTCACCGGCGGGAGTGAAGCGGGCTAAAGATAGTAGATCCTATCTCCTTTGGCAGGAGTGGAGCGGATTGAAGACCATAGATCTTATCTCTCTTGGCGGAGTAGAAGCGGATCGAAGATTCCACCTTATCTTCACCGGCGGGAGTGAAGAAAGCTAAAGATAGTAGATCCTATCTCCACTGGCGAGGAGTGGAGCGGATTGAAGACCATAGATCTTATCTCTCTTGGGGGAGTAGAGCGGATCGAAGATTCGACCTTATCTTCACTGAAAGGGAGGAAGAAGCGAGGCTAAAGATAGTAGATCCTATCTCCACCGGCGAGAGTGGAGCGGATTGAAGACCATAGATCTTATCTCTACCGCGGGGAGTAGAGCAGATCGAAGATTCCGACCTTATCTTCACTGGCGGGGTGAAGCGAAGCTAAAGATAGTAGATCCTATCTCCACCCGGCGAGTGGAGCGGATTGAAGACCATAGATCTTATCTCTTGGCGGAGAGTAAGCGGATCGAAGATTCGACCTTATCTTCACCGGCGAGGAGTGAAGAGCTAAAGATAGTAGATCCTATCTCCACTGAGCAGGAGTGGAGCGGATTGAAGACCATAGATCTTATCTCTACTGAGCAGGAGTAGAGCAGATCGAAGATTCGACCTTATCTTCACCGGCGGAGGTGAAGAAAGCTAAAGATAGTAGATCCTATCTCCACCTGGCGAGGTGGAGCGGATTGAAGACCATAGATCTTATCTCACTGGCGAGTAGAGCGGATCGAAGATTCCAACCTTATCTTCACCGGCGAGGTGAAGGAAGCTAAAGATAGTAGATCCTATCTCCACCGGCAGGAGTGGAGCGGAGTGAAGACCATAGATCTTATCTCTTGGCGAAAGGGAGTAGAGCGGATCGAAGATTCCACCTTATCTTCACCGGCGGAGGAAGCGGGCTAAAGATAGTAGATCCTATCTCCACCTGGCGAGAGTGGAGCGGATTGAAGACCATAGATCTTATCTCTCTGGCGAGGAGTAGAGCGGATCGAAGATTCGACCTTATCTTCACCGGAAAGGAGTGAAGCAAAGCTAAAGATAGTAGATCCTATCTCCACTGGCGAGGAGTGGAGCGGATTGAAGACCATAGATCTTATCTCTTGGCGGAGTAGAGCGGATCGAAGATTCGACCTTATCTTCACCGAACAGAGGAAGAAAGGCTAAAGATAGTAGATCCTATCTCCACCGAAAGCGAGTGGAGCGGATTGAAGACCATAGATCTTATCTCTACCGAAAGGAGTAGTAAGCGGATCGAAGATTCGACCTTATCTTCACCGAAAGGAGGAAGCGGGCTAAAGATAGCAAATCCTATATCCACCGAAAGGTGAGTGGGCGGATTGAAGATAACAGATCTTATCTCTCTTGGCGAGTAGAAGCGGATCGAAGAAGCCTTATCTCCACCGAGAGGAGTGGAGCAGGCTAAAGATAGCAGATCGAAACAAAACTTCCACATCTCTGGAATGCAGGGGTGGAATAAAGCTACCTGGAAAAAGAAGCATCAAGAAGTCAAGATCGAACAAGCCGGGGCAAAATTGGTCCTTTTAAAGTCTTTGCTCTATTCTCGTTGCACGACAATGAGCAAAGAGGGGCAGCTGTAAGGCCCAATTTTTAAAGAAACTCGGAGCCCAATAACAACAAAAAAAGAGGCCCAAAACACAAAGTGGCCCAAACCCAAGGGTTTGCAAAGCGAAAACCCTAGGTCGGGCAGAATCCTCACGCAAGCGCGCTAGCACGCCTCCCACGCCTTGCGGCTCTTCTCTCGCGTTGTCTTGCGACCACGGCGTTGTACCTGAAAGAAAAGGAAAACAATAGCAACTAATAGGGGGTTCTAATCTTTGAGGGTTTTTGGGGTTAAGGCTATAAAAGCCTTCGAGAATCTGTAAAGAAGGGGGTTTTTTTTAGGGTTTTTTGAGTGAGAAAAATACTTGTAAAACAGAAAAACAATTCCGAGAAATACAGAGAAACAGAAAGGTCTATTGTTTTCTTTTCGTTTTGTTTATTTCTTTTTTTTGTTTTCTTTAAAATCTGCGAATCTTTTTTTTCCTTCTTTTTTCCCGCACTTACCTGTTGTATCTTTTGTTTTTAAGCACTAAAATCCCAAATATTTTTAAAAAAAAAAGAAAACACCTTTTTTCAGATTAAATACCACCGTGAACGATGGTCGATGCACGTTCTGCAGGCGGTCCGACTGACCGGACGTTAATTGCGTCTCACCGGAAAGGAGAGCTTTGAGAGGTTTTTGGTTTTTTAAGAGAAGGATAAAATGAAGTTTTGGGAAGAATTTGGGCTTTTATAACTATTGTGAAAGCAATGGTTTTGACTTTGTCGAGGCCAAAACGACGTCGTTTTGGGCCTCGACCGACCGATTCGACCGCCGCGGGCGGGATCGCGTGTTTTCTATTGGAGGGGCTAATTGCGCGTTTAGCCCCTCCGCTTTTTACTAGTTTTAAAATCAGCTTTTTTCTTTCCGATTTGACCCCAAAAGTTTCTTTCGATTTCAATTAAGCCCCCAGTTAAGTGCGGCGTTTTGCGCGGTGGGATTTATTTCCCTTTTGGTCCCTCCAAGTTGCGCGCATTTTTCAATTTCATCCTTTATCATTATTCGTTTTAAATTTGGCCCCAGATATTCTGTTTTTATCCCAATTTAGTCCCTTTTTCGTTTATTTTAGCTATTTTACCATTAAATTAGTTTTTTAAATTCTTTTACTTTATTTTATATCATTATTATTATTATAATCATATTATTTACATTATTATATTATTATTATTATATATGGTTATTATATATATATATATATACTATTGCTTTACTACTACTAGTTTATTATTATTACTATCAATTTTATTGTTGTTTTATTATTTTATTATTAAATCTTCCTTTTATTTTATATTCTGTTTCTACTATCTTTTATTATTATCCCTATTATTTTACATCTATATATATCATTATTACTATACTATATTTATTATTATTATAGTTATCATCATATTATTTTATTCCACACTATTATATCTATTATTTTATATATCATGGTTTATTTCAGTTGCTTTACTATATATTATTACTTTTGCATCTATTATTTTATTGTCATCGATTTACCTTTATTTCTTTAATTACTTTTTATTACTATTAATATCATTACTTTTTCATGTATCCATTATTAGTATTAGTCATCTTATTTATCACATATTTTCTTCACCATAATATTATCGTTTGTTCGTTTTTTGCATATCTTTGTTCCCCATTATTATCATCGTGTCCATATTTCAAGATTTTTGCCTTTGTTTTTAAAAAATTTATAAATGGGCTTTGATGAAGGTAATATTCGATTTAGAAGTCCAGAAATCGTACCCAATCGTCTTTGGGTTTCGATTTTCGTTCATCTAAATCACTAAATATCCTTTAAAGATTTTGACCATGTTTCATAAAGGTAATTTTGTGTGTTTGGAAGTTCGGAAAATCGTGCCCAATCGTGCTGGGCTTCGACTTTTCGTTCGTCCGGATCACTAAATGTCCTTTGAAGATCTTGATCATATTTTTGAAAATAAGGCAATGTCTCGTGTTTGGAGGTTCAAGAAATTCGTGCCCAATCGAATTTGGGTCTCGATTTTCTGTTCATCTAAACAACTAGATATCCTTCACAAAATTTATTTTTCCCTCCTCGTATTTCTTGAATAAGGGCAATATTTCGTGTTTGGAAATCCAAAGAATCGTACCCAATCGTGCTGGGTTTCGGTTTTAGTTTAGCCAAATAGTGAAATACCCCTTTTCAGTTGCACTCCACGTATTTTGGAAATCATAAAATGATCTTGGGATCGAGAGTTTGAAGCATCGTGTCCTATCGTGCTGGACATGATATTTCAGCTTTTCGGAACAAGAAAGTTTTGATATCCACTACGAGTCATTCGAATATTTTTTTCCTACTCCAAAATATTTTTTTTTAACTTTCGATATTAAGGACATTAATCAATCAATACGGTACCAATTTTGGGCGTTGCGAGGTGCTAACCTTCCTAAATGTAACAGACTCGAGCCCGTTTTCTTAAAACTCGTAGACCAAAATGTTTTATAAGTGGCCCAATCACACTTCAAAAAAGATTGGTGGCGACTCCCGGTTTTTCTTTTTAAAGTCGGCCCGTTTTCAACAAAAAAATGGTTTCGACAATGTAGACTTAAATAAAACTAATATAGATGTAACTTAACAAGCAAATACCTCTAAAATAATAATAAAATTAACAAATGTATTTAAAATAATAACAAAATTAATAATAAAATAAGTTTTATATAATATTCAATTAATAACAATAAAATAGTAGCAACATAATAGTAATATGGTAGCAAAATAGGGAGAAAACAACAAGAAAATAACATTCAAAAATAAAAAAATAGCAGATTTTTTTTGTCATTTAGTGAATTCGGGCCGGGCCCGGGCCAAAAATACCTTACTTGAGGCCTGGCCCGGGCCAAAAATACCTTACCTGAGGCCTAGCCCATTTTTTAAACGACCCTTATTTTTTGTCCAATTCCATTTTATAGGCTTATATTTTTGCCCAAACCCTCTCAAATTTCAGCCGGGCCGGACCGCCCGCCCCATGAACACCTCTACACACGACACATATTTACCATCCCATATTTTCATTTTATAAAAGTGATTAATTTTCAATTTTATTTTTCTAACATGCTTAAATTTGATATTTAATCTTTATAACTTTCCTCATGCTGATATGTGATATACACCTGCCATACTCTGTTCCTTTTTTTATTATAAAATTGGCTAATTTTCAGTTTTAATCTTGATATGCTTAAAATTGAGATTTAATCATTATACTTTAATTTCTAACATAAAGCGATCTCTTGTATTTTTATAATATTAATAATTAGTTCAAATAGTTGATATCATTTAACTTTTCAATTAAAATATTATGTAGTTATATATAATTTGAAAGCAAAATTTTAAATCCAAAAAGTAGAATAATTAAATTCTTGAAAAATAAAAATAGGGGACTAAATTTCAAATATACTAAATATAGAGACTTAGAGCCACTGTTGTTTGAACCGGACTGGCCAATCGAATCGAAACTAGCAGAGATGTTGGTTCAGAGAGAGGCACTAAACTGGTTGATTCGCAAATCAATATGAACCGATTAAATCAAGTTAAAAAACCAATTGAAACAACTTTTTTATTTTTATGATTTTTTGAATGATTTATTTAATGAAGGCACATGCATCATAATTGATTTCCTTAATTACCAATATAATTACCTAATATAAAATGTATATTAAAATGAAAATAAGGGTTTCTTGAATAATTATTTATACACCAACTATGTGTACCAAATATCATGATTGAAGAGGGGAATCCAAAAAAGGGAGAAGAGATGTGTCATCCATCACTCATTTCATCATATATTTCCACAATCATCGATTCCCCTCATGTGACTGAAAAAAGATAAAGAGGGACATGCCAACCTAAAATTATTATTGGTTTAATATAAAAGTTGGTACTATATGTTTTGGTACATAAAAGTATCGGTATTAATATTTTAGTGTTTAATTTAGATTTTAGGGTTAATTTGATGAAAATTCTGAATTATTTAATATAAAAAAACCTTGAAACTTGAATTAAATCACATCCATGAGATTGTATTTGACAAACCAAACGTAAAATTAAACAAATTTATAATTAACACCAAGTTTATTCTACTAACAAATTTATGGAAAATTTAAATCAAATAATACTAAAATATATAACTTTTGTCGATACAAGTATTAGATCGGACCAAAACTAACACATGTACTGTATTAGAAAAATGTCAAACTTGAATACTAAATTATATATTAAGCCATTATTATTAGATTATACTCACCATAAGGTGAAAAAATATAATAAATATGTTTATATATTATTATTTTTTAACAATTTCATTATAAGTTTTGAACCTTTTTTTTTTTGACACGATGCCTTAGAACTATCTATAGTCTCTCCAACTCATAAATAAGAGGATAATGCCCTTAAGCGCACTCAAACCCACGTCCTCCTTTGTTGATCATGCCGATTGAACTATATTATATATTTAAGTACACTTGAATTTATATTTTCTATATTGTTAGAACAAATGAATGAAATAAGAAAAAATGAATATTTATTTTATTTTCAATAATAATCTCAATTAAAAATTCTTATTTTATTATAGTTAAACCTAAAATTTTACTGATAAATACTTCTCAAATATGATTTTTTTAAATTAAAAAGTAAATCATGGGAAAATAACCCAAAATCTAACTTACCTTTATATACTATATATTCATTTGTTTTTAATATCCCGAAATAATCGCATAAATAACCCCAAAAAAAAAATCATATTATTTATACAGAGCATAAATACAGGCACAACGAATATGCAAAATCACAAGAAATCGTAAAATCATTATTTTCCATTGGTTTTTTCCCCCCCAAAAATACCCAAAATACCCATCCCTCGATTTCAGAAATTCAGGTTCCTCCGTTCTCATTTCCGTACCATTCGCGTCATTTAACGTAATTTCACACCATTCCGATTCTATATCCTACTCCTCCTTTTCATTTTAAAAATAATAAATAAAATTTTCCTGTACTTTCTCTTGCATTTCTCTCTTTTTAGAGAAAAAAGAAAAGAAAACAATGAGCGGCGAAAACGAATCAACTTCTCCGATTTCACCAGCATCTCTAAAACAAAAACTGAAATCATCTTTCCGTCTTCCATGGCAACGCCACCAAAACAACCAACGCTTGGTGGCAAGTGCCTCAATGACACCACCGAGCCCTAAGGCTGACGACAACAATAGTCCGAGGCTGACGTCTTCTACCTGGCTTAAGTCGCCGGAATTTAAAGACAAGTACCGCAATTTGATTAATCGCATTGGAAACGGTCACCGTCATAGCCACAGTCATAATCTTGGTAGACGAAACTCGGCGGAATTTCGATACGATCCGTCGAGTTACGCTTTGAATTTTGACGAAGGATGCGACGATAGCCAATTCGATGAGTTCCCTTTTAGGAACTTTACTGCTAGGTTACCGCCATCTCCAACTACAAATCATAATTCTAGGGAAATCGCCGCTTAGTTCAAATCAAAATTTGAGAATAAATAAGGTGCTTTAATCGGTTTTTCATTTTTGTTAATATTTTTAAAAAAATTTGCATGGAAAATTTCACATATTTATTAAAATATGATCAACTTTTCGATTTTATTTTAATTTTAATTTTGTTTAGATTACATACGGATTATAGATATTTAGATATCTATTATTTGTATTTGTAACTAAACTCGTAATTAAAAAAATCTTGGAATTGTTTCAACCTTTGAATTATTTGTGAATTAATTTGTCTTAATTTTAGTTATTTTTTACACAATATATCTCTAAATTGCAACAATAATAGTGTTAACTGGAGGTATAAATTAGACATTGGTGTTTATTAGAGTTGGACACGAAAAAAATTTGAACTTGATTCGGTAATTATCGAGCTGAGCTCAAGCTATCGATCAAGCAAAATTTGAGCTTAGTTATACCTTGCTCGAATGGCTTGCGAGCCTTATCAAGCTTTTCATATTTTTTATATTATTAAACTATATTATTACCCTTAAACTTAATTATTGAGCTAAACTCAAGCTTGAGCTCGTGTAGCTAGATTATATCTCGAATCGAGCTCAAGCTTAAAATTAGATGCTCAAATATCGAGCTACGGATCTTGAGTCGAGTTCAAACTTGACAATATTCGGATTCGATAATTATCAAGCTAAGCTTAAGCTATTGATCGAGCAAAATTCTAATACATTACTCAAATGGCTGGCAAGCCTTATCAAAGCTTTTCATTTTTTTTATATTATTAAAATATGTTATTACCTTTAATGTCATTGACCTTAATCTTAATTATTGAGCTAAACTCAAGCTTGAGCTCGAATAGCTAGATTATATCTTAAATCGAGCTCGAGCTTAAAATTGAATGTTCAAATTTCAAACTTGAGTTAAATATCAAGCTATAAATATTGAGTCGAGTTCAAACTAGACAATATATTCGGATTTGATTGAGTATAGTTACACCCCTATGCCAAGTGAGCTATACTTACCATTATTTGTGGAAAGCGCTTTTCTCAAGTTCGTGAAAATTATATTATTTAATTTAATTTAAATAATATTCACTTATTTACTTCCATAATTATTTTTGTGTAATAAATTATTAGACGTGATAATCTTCATTTTTTTCATTTTTTTAAATTTAGTTATTTTTCTATTTTTACTTTTTATTATAAATTATAAACACGAGTGAATATATATATATATATATAAATGTTTATTAAAAGTTGAAACAATTAAATAACAATAAATTATTTCAAATTTCAATTATACCTATTAAAGTTTGGAGGTGAAATATTTGTCAATATGTTGTATAATTTTAAATAATTAATTGTATTTTTGTGAATTATAGAGTAAAATTGTGGCGAGGAACGTAATAAGCAAGCCTCAAACCCAAATCATACTTAGAACGATAAACACTCGCAATCATCATCTCAATATACAGGATTCAATAATTAATAATATTTTTTAATTAAAAAATGTACAATAAAAATAACCTAATTAATTAGCCTCCTTTACGATGCATGTGAAACAACGCCGACCCTTTGCTTGGAAGGAGTTTGTAGTAGAAATTATATAAGAACATGCATGTGTATTTTATTATTCTAAAATCAGCACAATTTTTAAAAATAAAACGAATCACGTGCCAAATATTTCTTGGAGATACAGTAAATAAATTATTCTTAATACACCAATTTCTAGATTCCAGAAATTTTAACAATTTTGTAAATATAAATAAAAATATTAAAATTAGAAATAAATTAAGGACTCACACTTAAATTTAACAATTTTTTGTGATATATGCATATTTTAGTCTAATATGGTATCTATATTTGGTAAAATTTATATATTACTATACACACTTGGTAATAATATTTTTCTAATATGTAATTGGATTTGAGTTGATTTAATGGAAGTTAATTTTATTGTTATTAGGTTTGAATTTTTGTGATTTTGTTAATGAAATAAATTAGTATTGATCGTGATTTTTTTAACATCGTGTTTAATTTATTACATACAATATGATGAATGTGATATAGTTTTTCAATTTTAGAATTGATTTGATGAATGTATAATTTTGTCAAATACAAATATTAAATTAAAAAAGAAATACAAATATCACTTTAAAAAATAATATCAAACACAAGTACTAAATAGTATTTTAAATCTTAAATTAATCGTATTTATAACATTATATAGAGCTTTTCATTGCTAAATCAATCTTTCACTTGTCGATAGAGTCTTAGTTCGATTGGCATTGACATTGTTGCCAATGTAGGAGGACGTGGGTTCGAGTGTGCTGAAGCGCATTGTCCTCCTATTTAAGGGTTGGGGAGGGATTAAGCGTAGTTTTACGCATTGTATCAATAAGAGTAGATATGATAATAAATTATAATGAGATCTATCTATGTATTTTTTTATATTTACTAAGAAAAATTTAAATAAAAAGAAAATTACTCTCATTGATACTTATTTGTGTATTTTCTATTTATTTTATTCATTCATCCATATTAATTTTGTCTTATTAAATTAATTTTCTACTAGTAAAGGAATTAACTTAATATTTATACCATTAAAAGAATTGAATAAAATCAAATTTTAATAAAGTTCATATTTATATTTCGTTTAGTTACTAGTGTGATAATATACAAAAAAAAAAAAAAGAACTTATTTAATACATGTGTTCAAATAAATAGACATAAAATAGAGAACAATCAGTAAATATTAATTATGTTAAATTCGAACAAAATATTTTATCTACAAAATCATAAAAATATTAAAAATATTAATTTTGTTAAACATTAAATGATAATTTTTAAACACCAAATGTAATTTTATTAAAATTTAATCTTATCTAATTCTTCTTAATAACATAATCACTAAATTGATCTCTTTAATAGTAAATGAACTAATTTCATACTTTAGTAGAAATATCATGAAGAACATTGTATTAAGAGTTAGATTATCGTTTACCCTTTTTGCTAAAAGAAATAGGCAAATTGGTCATTTTATTAAAAATCTCATCCACTTGTACTATTAAAAATTAACGCGAGTGACGGAATAACTAAATAGTAACATGTGGCGTGCCATTTGATCTCATGTTAATATATAGATATCTTTTTACGGGTAATAATCATTAAAAAATTTAACAAAAAAACTGATTTATTTTTAATTAAATATATAAAGATCACTTCATCTATTTTTATTAAAAAAAATAAAATATAATTCAACTTTTAATATAAAAACTTTAATCGTAATTCTACTCAAAACCATCCTCTCAAGATACTTCCCCCACAATAATAACGAGAGTATCAAATTGATTAACGAATTATTGACCTCAACCTAGGTAGTGTAACTAACGCGGAATTTTGGAGACATGTTGTAGGAAATGGACAAATTTTACGCTTATTTCTTATTTACACGTTGAAAATTATAAATCTAGAATATAGATATATATTTAAAATTAACACGAAATACATAGTTTAAAATTAATTAATTAATAATAATATATAAAATATTTATGATATTATAATAAAAAATTAAATTATTAAATACATAAATAATCATATTAAGAGTACGGAATTAATTTGTAATATTAACTCTATTAACATTATTAAAAATACAATTGATAGAAATAATAAATTATACATGTTAAACTAAAATGTATAAAGTAAATCAAAATGACCATATACATATTTTTATTTTATTGATATTTGTTAAGATAAAAGATTAAGATACTTTTGAATAATATAAATTATTTTAAATGCAAGAGGGTATTAAAGTAATTTCTTTAATTAAGGCTTTATAAACAATAAATATAAATATATACAATTAATAAAGATAATAAAATATGCATAATAATAAAAATTTGATTGAGCTATAAATTTACAGTTTTACCATCTCAATTAACATAAATACCCTCAAATAAAATAATTTATTTTAAATAGGAGTGAATATTAAAAGTAATTTCTTTAATTGATCATAGATTCGCCAAAAAAGTTAAAATGAAATACAGATCTATATAAACTCTTCAATCCATATGGTACTCCCAGATCTGCTATAAACACTCCATTAAATGAACGAATATCACGAAGGAATTAGAAAATTAAATGGCATCTGATCGACATTTTTTTTTCTTCAATCGTGAAAGAAATGTAAAGAGAGGAAAAAAAATGGTTACAAGTCACAAGAACATACAATACAACCTCGTTTGAACTTTGAACCAAAATAAGCTCAAAATCAGAACCATCATGGAATTTTTTCGCCAAAAAGAACAATTAAATTGATTAGGATTTACATCGATGTGTCGGAAAGAATATTGATCTAATCCTTCAAAAAAGAAAAAAAAATGCAAAAAATCAAATCTCATATCTCCTAACCTGCTTTCTGCAGCACATAATCAAACGTCATTGATGTCTTCGAATCCATGTTTTCTAACAGATAATCCACCGAGAAGAGAAGACCGAGAAGAGATCGATTGAGGATCGGTCGCAGCCATTGATAAGGAACAATCAACATTCCAGGTCTTTTTCTTAGGAAAAGCTATATTATTCCTTGAGCGAGAACAAGCGGATGAGCAGAGGACGCTACCTTTTAAGCTGTGTAAAGCGCAGCTGCAGTTGCGATGATAGGGGCGGCGCTCCACCTCGATTTCTCGCATCACTAGGCTTCCGTCCAGGACGCACCGGAGCATCATCTCGGTTGGTGCTGCTCTAGTGGCCATTGCTTTAATCGATCTCCTCTCTCTTTCTCACTCTGATCTTCTTAATCTCCCCTGAACCTTTTGTCTTCAAGTGTTTATATATATACAAGGAAAGAAAAGGGGAAAAGTGGGAGAAAAATGAAGAAGAGAGGAAATGAAGGATCTGGTTTTTTAGTTGTTTGGTCCTTAAATGCTGAGAAAAGCTGGTTTACTCGGAAATGGGGAAACGAATGGCTTGGCTTGGTTCGTTGCAGTAATATTCTTCTAGATTACATAAAAAATTAAAAAATATTTATTTTTAAAATTAAAAATTTTAAGTTTAATTATTGAGATAGTATTTTCATCAAAATTTATTATTTAATAATGAGATAAAAGACACTTAATGTTATTAAATTATTAGTAAATTTATATTTTAATCATTTAACATCAAAAGTTACAAAATGATTATTAAATTATTCGAAAGTTTTTATTTAAATCACTAAACTGTTAAGTTTTTTTTTTAAAGTCTGATAAGTGAGCTCCAAACGATAATTTGATGATCGACACGGTAGAATAATACCCATTGACTAGAAAAAGGACATATAACTTAGATCCAAATCGATCTGTTGATTAATATCAAAAATAAAGAAAAAAATTGTTTAAATTTTGATTCGTTTATGAAAAAAACTAGATAGTATAAGAGAAGATGTACGAGAATGGCTCTTATTTTGACCAATTTTTATTTTAACTTTTCTTTTCTTAATTGAACTCTATTTTTGGTTTTCCACCTAAATTCTAATTAACTTAGAGTTGTTATAGTCAGCCTATAAATAGACCTTATTTACTCTAGATTTTACACAATAAAATTTATTAAGATTAAGATAATTTCGTTCTTTGTTTTGAAGGATTTTTCTTATGGGGCTTCGGATTTTTCTTTTAATTCTTTTTATTTTTTGTACTTTCATTTATTATAGTGAAATCTCTTTTAGTCGTGACTTTTTATCCTCTCTTGAGGAGTTTTTTTCAAGTAAATTTTATGTGTTTGATCTTTTTAATTTTTATTTTATTCACTTTGTTAATTGTTTAATAGAGTTTATCTCCAACAGAAGGAGATAAAGAGTTTTTTTTATTGATGTAGGTAATATAAAAAAAAAAGGTCATATAATAACGATTTTAACAGTTCAATAACTCAAATAGAAACTTATAAATTATTCAATAATTATTTTGTATACAAAATGATAAAAACATAAATTTATTAGTAATTTAGTGACATTTAATATAAATTACAATTAATAATTTCTGGTAAAACTCTACTTATAGAGTTAAAAAGATACGCATTTGGCTTGAAGAAGCCGAGCGGAGCTAATGAGGTGTAGTTGAAGGAGGCTCCCAATGACAGGTGGGTTTTAAGATGCAAAACATAAAAAGCAAAGCACATGCTAGATATTTTGTTGAATGCAAGACTTTTTGTCAACTTTAATTTATTAAAATTTTTTATAATTTGAGGTCGGCTATGAATCCACGCCCAAACAGCTAAGCCAAATGCTTTATTTTATTTTATTGCCTTTTCTTAAGCCTTTAACATTAGGCTCCCAACCCCTAACTCCCAACTTCTTTTACCTTCTTTTTCAACTTCATTTTTCTTTATTAAAATAATTTAAAATATTAATTAATTAACAAAATGATTTGGATAAAAATTATTTAAGAAATTAACCTGATTTCTATAGTACTTGTCAATATCACCACTATATTAAGCGAAACCGACCTATTTTTTTTCAATCATGCTTTAATTATTACTTTTAAAAAAATATTTTTTTAGTGGTGAAGTTTCATAAATAGTGACTGCACTAACTTGAAATGTGATTATATAAAATATTCAGGGACTTGATGAAGTAATTACTCTTTTTTGATTGACCGAAAAAAGGCAGAGCCACGTTAAATAATTTTCAACTTTTGATCTATTTTGCACATTAATTCATTCTCCTTTTAATAGTTCTTAAAATATAAGAATAATAAAAAATATTCTTTTATTTTTTATTTTAAAAAACAATAAAATTAAAAAATAATATAAATTTTTATTTAAATTACTAAAATATGTATTTTTCCCAAAAGCTTGCTCTCAAAAAATGCATTATTTTTATGGTTAAAAATTTGGATTTCCCTTGTAAAAAATGGATTTAATTTTATTTTAAATTTAATAAAATGAGTATGGAAGGAATTTTTTGAAGGAGTGAGTCATGTGCCCTTTTGTCCAATATTTCACTATTGAACCACTCACTCAACCATGCCATGTGCCAACTCTTAAGCCAGCTTGACTTCCATTTTGATTAGTATTTTCCTTTTGGCATTTATTTATTGAAGGAAATCACATCTTTTAAACATTAATTGTTGATTTATTATTGAGAATTTTTGAGGAACCTACTAGAATTAATATCCTTTTTTAATTATAAAATAATTAAGTAGTTAATAATGCATTGAAATAAGCAGCCCATCATGTATAACTACATCAAGATTATATAGTTACATCTTCCACAATCCAAACGATATTATTTCAAATCATAAATTTTATATGGTAATATAATATTATACGATTTTAAATAAATAAGTATCGATTTAGTCTTAATTCGATTAACATTTATATTATTATTAGTATAGAAATACGTGAGTTTAAATATGTTAAAGCACATTATCCCTTTATTTAAAAATTGAGGAAAGACTATGAATAATTCTAAACATTGTATTAAAAAAAAATCTCCATAATAAAAGTATAGTTTTTTATTACATATGACACTTTTTATTTTATATATTTATTTTCACTTTAGATAAATTACTCTTTTACTCTTTACTTTTTTTAAATTTATATTAGATAATTTGTTTTAAACATAACTTAATTATTATATGTATACTACAATTTACAATACTCTTTTTAAAATAATAATATTTTTATAATAAATTTATTTGTTGTTGTTAATTATAATTATTTTCATAAATTAATTTATTTGTTTGTACAAAATTTTATAATAAAATATTGACATATTTATTTGCTATAATCTTTTAATATAACATTTGAAATTCAATTTTCTTCAATTTATTTTAACAATTTACATCTCTATTTATTACAATCATTTTAATATAATATTTTCAAACTTTATAAGAAAACATCTATTTTATATACTATTAATATGTATTAACGATTTTTATGTTAAGTTTAAAAACAATTACATTGATAAATATTGTGCATCGCACGAATATACAAACTAATTTCAGTTATTGGAAAATTTACGTTTTGGTAATTTAAGTTTAAAAAATTATAAAATGGTCATTAAACTATTCAAAAGTTTTATTTCAATCACTGGGTTGTTAAACCACTGCTATATGACATTCTTTGTTTGCATTTCCTGGACCAATCGATAGCTTTCCTTACAATTTTCTTCTACAGTTCTTTTTTTTTTCATGAAACAATTTTGAATGACACGAATTTGTGAATCAAAATTTAAATAACTTTATTCTCTGATATCAGACATTGACCTTCAAATCGACTCGGATTAAGGTATGTTCTTCTACTCGTCAATGGTTATCGATCCGTTGTCTCGATCACCAAATCGTAGTTTAGAGCTCGCTAGTTGGACTTAAAAACAAAACTTAACGGTCTAGTGGTTTAAATAAAATTTTTTAAATAATTTGATGATTATTTTATAATTTTTAAAGTTGAATGATCTATTTTAAATTTTATTTAAAAAACGTAAACTTACTAATAATTTAATGACTTTAAATATAATTAAGTCTAAAATTAACTATACAACTCACGCGCATTTAACAAAAGCAAATCACTCGCATGCATATATTATAAACACGTAGTTTCTACAATTTGAACTTATGACATGGGCTTAAAGTGGATATCCATGGCCAATAAACCAAATGCTGGGTTTAAAAAAAAATACTTGTAAAATACTTATATTTACTTTATTATCAATGTATAAATTTTATTTTTGGCTTAAGTAAATGTATAAGTTTATAAAATCATATTATAAGACATTGTTAATAATAAAAAATATATATTCTAAAAATTAATAGAAAATAATTATAATATGTTTTAACTTGCGGCATGTCTAGGGCAGATGTTTATTGGGGCTCAAGGTTTTTGGCTCCCAAAATTTTTAGAAAATTTTCATTTGATTCTTAAAATTTTAAAAAGTTTTTAATTAAGTCCTAATTTTTTTGAAAATATTCATTTGATTCTTAATTCGAAGATCCAACACTGTGATTAAATGGTAATTGAAATTTTGGTAAGCAAAGAGAGTCGGATAATTCAGGAAGTTTCTCTATAAATCCTGTCGTTGAAAGAAATTTCGTGATCAAATTGCCCTTTAACTCAAAAAGGAGAAAACGTGTGACGTGTTTCACAAAATGCTCACTTGGGAACGAGCTCCACGTTTCTTGAGTTTGCTCTACTTTATATCAATCATCTGTATAAGGGAATTCTTTTTTAAATTACTTTTTCAAGTTAATGATAAATTTGGCCACCTAATTATATTTTTGAGTTTTTTTAGCTATTAATTTTGTTTTTTTTCAATCTATTTTTTTAACAGATTTAATAAAAGTACCGCTAAAAAATTAACGGGATAATATAAAATTTCATATGTAGAATATTTTAATAAGATATAATTTATTACTAAGATAATCCAATAAAATAATTACATGTTAAAATAATAAAATAAATAAACAATACATAAAATTAAAAATAAACGTAATTATTTAAAAATTAAGTCAATAGAAAAATTTTCGTAAACAAAGTATGAAATATTGAAACCTTTTAAAAAGAAAAATTAAAACATTAAATTTATTTAAATCTGTTAAAAAAGTAAATAGAAAAAAACAAAACTTATGGCCAAAAAAAGCTCAAAATTACAATTATAGTCATTTTGACAAAACAGTATTTGTATTCAGTATTGTTTTTGCTATTTATGGATAAAAATAAATATTATAAAATAATTAATTTTATTTATTAATCATCTCATAAATTTAATTTGATTCTATTCATTTCAAATGAAATAAAAAAAGCGTTGATAAAAAAAAAAATAATTACATAGCGAGTCTTGAAAAGCTATACTAGTCATGTATCAGATAATTGCCTTACATATTTATTAAAAGTTGTAATAATGTAGCTAAACGATATGGGGTGAAGATGGGTATATTTAACACCTATAAAGGTGACACTAGATTTCAATAGCATACATCCATAATAGAGCGAAGTTAGTGGTGGAGCAGAAAGATTTAATAACATCGGTTTCTGCCTGTTTCTATTGTCATCCCTGATCGGATTCTAACTCAGTAAATTTGAGTAACATTGAAATATGAATACGTGTATAAGAACTAAAAAAAAAAAAAAATCACATTCATAAAACAGACTCCATATCATGCTCACTCGAATTCAAGTAATCACTGATTTAATTTCTATGATTTACAATGCCAACGAATCAGAAACTATTTCAGATCTTCCAATGTTTTTTTTTTCAAGAGAAAACTAACAAATTTTCCCATCCCTTCTATTATTCTAAAACCAGAAAAAATAAAGCTGAATTCATTTAATTAAATTCGTATTCATTTTTACAATTTTACCATTTCCCAGCAGATCAATTTCGTCCTCCTCTTTATACGGTCCCAAGTGGTGCTTCCCGGCCCAAGCCGGCAACGAAGAAGGTGACGAATGGCAAGAAGACGAAGCCGCTACCGCCATCAACAAGCATCCTTCACTCCACGCTCTCCTCATAGGATACGATACGTTCTTGCTTTTGGCGATTGAGCGAGGACAGTTCCCTCGCGATTTATCGTGGAGTGCGCAGCGGCAGTTCTTGTGGTACGGCCGGCGGTCGATGCCGATTTCGTTGCCTGATATGCACCCTTCGTAAAGCGACCAGAAAATTCCATCGGCAGCTCCAGCGGCCATGTGTTTTCCTTAGTCAAGGCAACCACAAATATGCGCGAATGTGTTTTTCTTTCTCTTCTGTCTTTTTTTTTTTTTAAATTGCGACGTGCCGATCATTTCAATGTGATGGAAACTGTGGCATTTATAGGAAGCTGTTAAGGTATATAATGAGGTTTAATTATGAATTCTATCCGTCTACTTTTAATAATTGAAAGGTTAGTCCTTTTAACTTTTCGTTTATCAAAAATTGATCATTATATTTTATCAAAATTAAAAAATTAATCCAATTTATTAACACCATTAAATCGTTAATTTGGAAATCAACAATACAATAATTTATATTGAAGGAACAAGTAAAAAAGTAGCTCAACAAATTATATTCACCAAATTAGCAAAACACGTCAGTTCAATTCCATGTATTTATAAACAAATAGACTAATTTTTAAATTTTAAAAGGAATCAAATTCTGGTAAAATAAAAGTAATTCAATTAAATTATTAATTTTTATAAAGTAAAGGGATTAATTTCAAAATTAGACGGGAAGTCAAAGTGAGAATATATGCGGAGCAGCATGTGCGACAATGGCGTGGGCCATCAGCGTTGTGGGAGCCGTGTCCTGAGGTTCCTTCCAAATCCTTATAAGCATATAGTTATTATATTTTTCAAAATTAAAAAATTATAATTTAATTGATTATGTATTATTAAATTACGAGTTTTTTAATTCAGTTAAAATAAGCTGAATTAATAATAAATTGATAATATTATTTTTAAAATTTGAAAAATAACCTTTTAAATTGATAATTTTTGAGGGATGTGATTTTTATTGTTGTGTATTATTCTAGTTCACCTAAATCACATCTTTATAAAATAAATTTTGGGATAAAAATAATGATAAAAGTTACAAAATCAAAAATAAATAAATAATTATAAGGTTTAATCTTTGGTATCTTGACAGTGTTTTTTAATATGATTTAATTTGATTAAATAAATCATTAAAAGATTCAAAAATAAAATTTATTAAAATTAAAATTTGATTCAATTACTCGATACAACTAATTAGTATGAATCTCAAATAAATTGGCCTAATTTTGAAGTCTAAAAATTTCAATACTAATGTACCAAATAATTTCTCTAATTATAAATAAAAATATAAATTAATTATTTATCTTCGATATCCAATATGCTTTGTATTATTCATTTCATATTCAATTTTGATTATTCTTTAAATAATAGTATACGTTAAGCTCAAACTTTGTTTTGAGCAGTGTTTTCAAGACTGGATCAGTGGTTAAACTTATTAGGTTATCTGTTTACTCAATTCGATTAGATAAATCGTTAAAAGATTCATAAAAATAAAATTTATTAAAAATTTAAAATCTGGTTCAATTACTCGGTGCAACTAATTAGTATGATTCTCGAATTAATTAGTTTAAATTTTTTTCCAAATTGATATCTCGACCGATTTTTGAACCAGATCGATCTGATCCGAAATAGTATTAATTTTTTAACTTTTTGAGGAGAAATATCTTAGGCTGTAAAAAAAAGCATCGGGGCTTACTTTAGTTGACCAAAGTTTTTATAAGGAAATTGCATTAAAAGGGTTTTTTATTTTGGTAAGAAACGTGTTTGATATGATTTTATTATGTAGATGATTATGGTAATGAGTTAGTTCATCAGCTTTATTTATTTTTTATTTTAATTTATTGATTTGTTCAGATTGATAAGTAGCTGTTGTTACCCAAATCTCATCGGTTGGTCCAATGAATTTGATCTTAATTTTCAGTTTAGTAGTAGACTAATACAATTTTAAGACTTCAGAATTAATTCCTCGATTATGATATTAGCGAAAATATAATTAAAACAACATATAAAATACGATTTTAAATAAACATAATATAAATACATAAATTATCATATTAAACTAAAAGTGACCGATTGAGTCATAACTCGATTAGTATGGGCCATGTCACCAATGCAAGAGAACGTTGGTTCGAATGCATTGAAACACATTATTCTCCTATGTATAGGTTGGGGAGGGGTTATGAGTCATATATCATATGATATTCGAGTTTGACACATATTCTAATTTGACATTTGTGTTATTTTTTATTCAATTTGGTATTTATATTTGATAAAAGTTATATATTTTGGTATCCAAATGTAGCAATGTTAATTTTTAGTGTTTAATTTGATGAAAATTAATTGCTAATATTATTATATTTGACTTTTTCATGATTTTATTAATAGAATAAATTTAATATTAATTGTAAATTTGTTAAATATAGTCCGATGGACGTGATTTAATTCTAATTTTCAAGTTGATTGTTAAATATTATTAGCTAATTATGAATTTTTATCAAATCAATTCTAAAACATGAATTAAACGCTAAAAAGTTAACACTTTTATCTTTATATACCAACTAATAATTTTTGCCAAATATAAGTACCACGCTAAAAAAAAGTGTCAAATTCAATATCATTTTATGCATTGGGCCAAAAAGAAATAAAGTCAATTCTCTCTATGATGCGATTCTGGTCACATCATGGAATTCAACTTTTAGGTCTCGAGATTGGGTCAAGTTCGATAGGCCTAAATTCAAGATGAAGCATTTAAAACCCATGCAACGTTTGCATGTGGTCTTTTAAGGCCCAAAATCATTCATCTTTTTAATATTTCCACAGCTTTTAATTATTAATGTTTATGAATCATTAATATGTTTCTCATGCGTCTTTAATGCGTCTATTTCTATTACAGGATAATCTGTGTGTCCATTTATGCTTAAACGCATGTCTTAGTTTTCTATCATTAGATTTGTTTTTAATCATCATGAATTATTCGCACGTGCTATTTTGATTATTTTCGTGAGTCTAGTTCTAAGGCTAGAGAATCATGTTTAATTATGTGTGTGTCGTTTCACTTATGTTGAGAGTCTAATTTCATAAATAGTGGTGTCATGCTTATAAATAAATAATATGTTGTGTTTGTTCTTTTTGTGTCATTGAGTTAATTCGAATAATGGTTGTTTTGAAGTGTTGAAAATAATCTAATGTCCTATTTATATTTGTTTTGTAGTGACTGTTCGGCTGGCTACTTTAAATCTAACATGAACTTCCATTTAAAGTCGAATGCATGCACAAGTAAATTCAAGGAATCATCAAAATCTATGCAATTGTTTTGGTTCATAAAACCGTTCACATTCAAGGGCCAAATGCATCGATTCATGCATTTGAATTTTGGCTGAATACATAGTTACACTTTGGTGCATGGACGGTTCTGAGAATGGGAGCTTAATGTGACTTTTTGAGTGATTCATGCATGAGCCAAAATGCACGAACGTCCAAGTGAAATGAAGCTCCACAAATACGGTCCAATGAACATACATTATGCATACACCAGTTTGGGGAATGAACTTGTCGCTTCACTCAACATTTATGCACATGCAAAGGCATTAATCGCAAGATTAATGAAGCACATAATTCACCTATACATGCAAGAACGAAAAGGGGAGAAGTTTTGCATGAAAATGGCTGCATTGCATGTCACCATACATGTATCTACTCGAGAGGAATGAATCTGCCCATTCATGCACTTTAAAAGGGGGATGAATTGCCTCTTCAAGCACCCAAGTGATTCATGAACGTCCGTGGAGGAAGAATGTGACCATTCGGTCATACATTGCACTTAATCATTTACGTATCTTCCTATACATTGTATGGTACCATACATGTATGCACATTAATGATCGAATATGTCCTCTAATCTTATAAGCTCAATAAATAGTTTGAAACTTCCCGTTGTAAGATTAGACTATTCTGATTATAAACTTTATTTGTGAGATTTATTCTCTCTGGTTCTTAATTGAACTAAAACTAAACTTATCAAACTTCTTGAGTTTGTGGCGTTGACCTATCTTATCACTTCGTACACCATCCTGAAGTGTGGCTACTTCATTTATATCGAGGTTCTAGTGAGTTCGAGTGTTAAACAAGTCTTAGCTTTAATATAGCTAAGGTTCTTTAGCTAAGACTGGTACGTGTCAAGATTTCCATCATCATTTGAACCTATTCAAGACGGTCCATCCCATTCAAGCCATTTTTCAAACATTCCAAGTCTGGGAAATCGCATCACTCTATAACAATCTCATTTATCTACCCAGAATTTGTCTATAAGTTTATGATGTTCCAAATTTATAGTAGAATATTTTAATTAGGGAATTTAATAATTTATTGAATTGATATATTTAATTCCACTCATTGAAGAATATTTTCATTAAATAAAATATGATTAATAGATTTCTTCAAATTTCTTCATAGTGAAATTTAATCATTATGTTGAAATAATATTTCAATTAAAATCATTTTCATTTAATAAATGATAATTAATAAGCTTGCTTATATGAAATAGCTATAAATTTACTTCATGATAACTATGGATATTGCTATTATAAATGAAAAGTTATTATAGAGAGCTAAAGTAAAATATAAAAATTTATTCTTCTAAAAACTTGACTATTATAGCACAATGTTGTTATTACAAGTGACTATATATAAAATCTGAACAAATGTTATAGTTGAGGGTCAAATATCGATATGTGATGCATAATTACAATCGTTCTTGATATATTTGAAAGTTAATATCTTATATTTATATTTAATAAATATGAAAGTGTTGAGAATTGAATAGAGGAAGTGTTCATGGTTGTATCGAGTTTAAGCTCGATTTTGAAAATTTTCGAAACTAGGATAAAGTTTGACCTTGACTAGTTCAAATGATCTATTTTAATATTTAAAATAATAATAATACTTTTATTTAAATATAATTATAAAAGTATGTAAATATTAATAAAAATTAGTTATATATTTATTTATTTTTAATCGGTGAATCGGATCAAATTAATCTATCTCGAGATTTTAAAAACTAATCACAAACTTGATTCATAAACACTTCTAAAATTGAGATACCATAAACATTAGAGACCAATTTACCGTTAAATAAAAAAGATCAACAAGTATTAGGTGTAATGATAAGACACATTGTATTCCTAAGGAGATATACATATTCAATCCTTGGAGATGACATTGTTGAGAGGGCAGCCACGAACCCCAAACATGGACCGTAAAATGAGCATAAAAAATATCGAAAAATATAATTAAAAGAAGGAAAAAATGATGAAATTAATAGAAAATGTGTAAAATGTTTTGTTTCTCCAATGAAATTCATGACAACTATGTTTATGTCTTTACTAGCATCAGCTCCCCGCTGATGCCGGGCTATTCTCAAAAAAAAAAAATATTTAATTAATAGTAAAATTAAATATTAAATTAAAATTTATTAAATCAATATTATTTAATTTTTATTAATTATTAAAATTAAATTAATTACAATTATTTAGAAATAGATACTGACTTTAAATTAATCTACGAGTTAACATGTACATTAATAATTTTAATTTTTTAAAATTTTTAAAAATATTTTATCTTGTTGATCACGTATCGTAAAATCACAAATAAAAATATGGACTAACTATTTTAAATGCATTTAAAAGTATATAAAAATAGTCGATTGAGTTTTAACTCGATTAATATTTGTATTGTTGTCGGTGCAAAAGAATGTGGGTTCGAGTGCACTAAAGCGTATTATCTTCTTATTTAAGGGTTGAGGAGGGGCTACGAGTAGTTTTAAGTATTGTATTAAAAAGCACATATACGATAACAACTTATAATAAGATTAATGTTCAATATATATATTGTTTAAATATTATTTTTAAATGAATCTCATGTAATAGCTTAATGGTCAAAGGTGTTTGTAACTTAGGTTTGAGTAGTATCAGTCACACTTGTTGCTTGTTTTGTCTTATTATTGTAATTCACTAAAAAAATATGTTTTTGAACAACATGAGAGTGTATATGCAAATCAAGCCATTTAATAATATTTAAACAATTTTCCTTTTTAAACTTCTTCTAGTTGCTCCATTTTGAATTATATATTGTTTTGAGAAGAGTTAAATCTCAAAATTATATATAAACTTTAATTTAATGTGTAATTATATACATAAATTTTAATTTAATATAATTATACACATAAAATTTTAATTGTGATTCAAATTTATACTTAAAACTTTAAAATTAAAAAGTGATGGTTAAAATGGGTTTCATTCAAGGCATGGGCTTGGGCATTTGCCTATTAAAAAATAATGAGAATTGGGTGCAAGTCATTTCATGTCCAATACCAAAACCTTGAATCATTCATTTTATTCTAAAAAATTATATTGTAAATTAAAATTTTGATTTTTTATATTTTTATGTTCATTTTATTATTCATTTTGAATAAATATAAAACTCATCAATTAATAAATTTAATTATCTTTATTTATTTTATTTGACTGATTCAGTGTACTCCAATTTTTGTTTTGACATAATGATAATTTTAACTTTCAATGTTTTTTTAATTTATATAATTTTAAAATTTTAGTTAAATTATTTTTTTATGAAAAATCGATTACATCGTTAAAATTTTATTTGCTTTGATATGATAATTCATGTATATTATTAAAAATAGAATACATAAAATTATTAAGAGTTTAAAAATAGAGAAATTAAAATTATCCACACTAGCAAAAAAATACACATGAATTGTCACATAAAAATATAATTAAAATTGATTTGTTGCAATTTTACATATGAAATTTGGACTGTGATTTATATGTATACATGAAACTTTAATTTTAATTCAATTGTACACATTTAAAGAAATGGGAATAGGCATTTATTTTCATATTGGATTATTATAAATATTTGTATATGTATTATATCAACGTAAATGACATTAACTAAACTTACTCATGGGTCGGGTCACTCGCCTAAACTCGAAGGCTTGTTCAAAAAATGAGAGGATTTAGACAAAATAAGCCCCAAAAATGGGCTTGGGTAAAATTTAAGGCCCTTTTCCTATATAGGTCGGTCATTGGGTAAGAATTTTTTAGCCCGACCCTAATATTATGTTATAAAACAATATTATATTAATTATATATTTATATTTATATTAAATCACTAATCTAAAATAATTAAATCCATTGTCCAAAATTTTTTAAAAACTTACCAACTCAAAATATAAAATTTTAAAATATATATTTAATACAAAAAATATTTATTATATTTATTTGAGGCTTTAATATAATAAAACATTTATTTATATTTTTGATAGTGTTTTTAATATAAATAATTTTAATGTATTTTTAATATGTTAGAAAAGTTTTATTTTAGTTTTTTAAATGTATTTAGTGTATTATATTTTTTAAAAAATATAATTTTAAATAAAAATTAATCTAAAAAAATCAAATATGGGTGGTCCGATTAGGCATGGATTTACTTATCTTAAATCGGGTAGGGCTTGAAAAGTGGTCTAAATACCTTGCATAGGCCTGACCCGCCCAAGAGCAGCTCTAACTCTAACTCGAAAATGTTAGTGATTTGTGAATCAAGTCAAAATTTCATATATAAAATCGTATAAAATAAATATTTATATATAATATTGCACATTAAATTAAATTTTATATATAATTATAATAAAATATTAATGACTAAATCAGTTTAAAATTTTAATAACGTTTGGTGTGACATATGCGTTGGGATCCCTTTTGAACATTATTTTTGGGCATGGCATTGACTTGTGAGAGATGTAATAGAATTGTTGTTTTAAGTGCAAAAATGTGGAAAAAGAAAAGAAAAGAAAAAGGTTATGAGTAGTGATCCAATCACATTCTTAATGAAACTTCTTCCATAAGTTATCCATTTAATGCTTTTGGTAAGATTTCAGCATCATAGCTTCTACATGTAGTGTTTGGTTTACCTTGCCTATTTATCTCTAAACTCCAATCTCTATTTCAATTTCCAACCCATTTATTTAATTGTTTACTATGATTCTTCTTCCTTTGATTTTCATATGCCCATGGGGAAGTTACAAATTTTATGTTAGAGTTCGAGACAAAATTATAAAATTGTGTTAAAGGGATTTAATTTGAATTAAAACCTTTTAGAAGGGACCAAAAATAAAAAAAATTCCTTTAACTGAGAGAAAAACAAATGATAAAATTACACTTGCTCTATTTAATGAAAAGGGGCCAAGACCCTTGTCTATCTATGGAATAAAAGATTTTAATAACAATATAGATAAATAGATAAAATTTTACTCTTCATGTTTGATCTGATAGTTAAGAGATGTTCACTGATAAAACTTATTTGGATTCAAGTCTCTAAGGGAGCAAGTGGTAAGCCTTTATTTGGTTAACAAGTGGCAAAGCTAGGGGGATGACAGGAGTCCCGACCCCTTAAAATAAAAATTTTTCATTTAGACCTTTTTATAATTTATAAAATTTTAAAATAATAATGATAAAATTGCATTTTGTCCTTCCCAAAATGAAAATTTTTTGATTCAATCCTTTAAAAATAACAAAGATATAAACCATTAAATGGTGAAATTACATTTTTACTATCGTAAAAATATACAATTTAATTTCGACCCATCTCAAAAAATTTCCTAACTTCACCCTTATGTGTCAACTCCCTTTAAACATAATGTGTGCATATATGATATGTATATATCAATACCGTAACCTTCTAATTGTGAATTACCATATATATATATATATATATTGAAAATATGTGTATTTATGTTATTCATGTGGGTGGATAAATTAGATGTAAGCTCCATTAAACTTAGTTTTTATTCATTATTTTGGGGCTATTATTTTCATCTCATTTAATATTATTGTAGACTCATTTATAAATTGTGAAAATCATAATTGTAAATCATTTAATATGTGGGGGTATACTTGTGAACTTCCCATCATGCAAATGCCTTGGACTGAATGTGGTCTGTCAAAGCATTAGTGTTGGATGTTTACTTTTGTTGGTAATTGCTGGTTATGATGCATTTTAATATATGGTTTCTCATTTATTAATACTTTTAAATATTTTATATGCATTTTATAATTTATTTTTAATTCTTTTAATCATATACATATATTAATATACATACAAATATATTTAATCAAGTTAAAATTATTTAGTCGCTAGAATTAGCAAATAGTTGAAGGTTGTCTTAATCATAAAATTTTAAGTTAGATTTATTTTGAATATTAAAATAAATAGGTTGTGTTAAATTTTGTAAATAAATAGAATACTTTTTTGATAAGGAGGATTTTTTTTTTTGATGAAAGAAGATCACAAGCAGTCGAGAGTTAAGGTTTTATTTGAGACAAATGCTCAAAACGTCAATAATTTTAAAATTGGAAGCATGAAGAACAAGATCAGCCTTTGCTTGAAACAAGCATTCATTGCCCACTATCGTGGAAGCAAGGGGGGACTCATGCTGGTAATTTTAATCGACTGATCATCAAAGCAATCATAGCCACCATGATGCGAAAGAGTCTCTTTTCACGCTCTCACTTGTTTAGTCGATGGGAACACCACTATTGATCTGAAACAATAGATGCAGTGAAAGCTAAAAAAAAATCAATCAAAACTCGGTAGCCTACAAAGATCAAGATTTGGAGCCAACTCTACAAATAGACACAAAAACGATCTCAAAATTGCTTCCGCGATGGGGAAGTCAATTACCCCACCCATGACAGAGGTAGAAGGTAAAAGAAAATTATTGGTGGTAAAAAAGCTACAAGGAGGTCACAGTTGGTGGCAACGAGAAAGGCCGTAGGGGAGGTGACGACAGTAAGATATTTGAGATGACTTTATCGACTCATCAAAGACTAACATGAAAAGAGAAAAGATTGTGAGTTTGTGATTAAGCTCTATTGAGTGTTTTTTTTTATGTCCCATCAAGAAGAATATTGAATTATTTATATATCCTCTTGTAGTTATAGCTCAAAATTGGGCCTATCATTTTATTTTGGCCTTAATGTCTCCGGTACTAACATTCTTTATCTCTTGTGCTGACATTCTCTGTACGTCCCTAGGTTGTTGAACGCTTGTCTGCATAACATTCGACCCTTTTTGATCCTGGGGCTAACATCCTATGCTAGTTTCGTACACGTTAGTCACAAATCTGGATTGTTTGTAGGGCTTGCAATTTTCTTGCGAACACCTTTTGTGACCCCATTTTGCGAGTGTGCCCGCGAACTCTTATTGCGGGCTATCTTGGCGAGTTTATCTTTTTCGAGTTGAGTCCATCTAGTCAATAGTTGAGACTCAAATTTTTTAAGATATTTGGTTTCATGATTATATATATATATATAAAACAAGCTCTAAAAAGAAATTTAGAAAAAAAAAATTAAAAAATAATCAAATTAAAAAGCAGATAAAACAAAAAAACAAGAAATCCGTCTCAACATGGTGTCGGTGAGTTGTGGTTTAGCAGTAACGCACAAAGCTCTGCTAATACGAGGCCCGTTATATCTAACCTTCCTTTGCCGCTTTCTTTCTCTCGAAATTTCCGTTTCCTTGGAAAATTAGAAGAACAAAAAATATAATACACTTTGAAGATCTCTATGTTTGGACTTCTATTTTCTTCATAGAGACTCCCTTCACGTCAATCTCTCCGCCATTTCTCATTTTTCTTTTCATAAAGGTTAGCCAGATCCATTTCTTTACATACTATCTTCATTATATTTACATCCAACTGCTACACTCATAATAATCCCTTGTTTCTTCAGAAACCCACATCGAAAACCTTTGAATATTTGCTTATAATCCCATTTCTCGATCTGGGTTTACCCAGATCTGACTAAATCTGAACTCAATGGCGAGTTTTGGGATCTGGGTATTAACGATTTTCTTGGTTTTTCAATCTGGGTTTGGGTTTTATTTGCCTGGTAGTTACCCTCACAAATATAAAGTTGGGGATCGTTTATCTGTTAAAGTGAATTCCTTAACTTCAATTGATACTGAAATGCCCTTTAGCTATTATAGTTTACCCTTTTGTAAACCTGCTGAGGGTGTTAAAGATAGTGCTGAGAATCTGGGTGAGCTTCTTATGGGAGATCGTATTGAGAACTCCCCATATAGGTTCAAGATGTATACTAATGAAACCTTGATCTTTTTGTGTCAATCGGGTAAGTTATCGGCTGATGAGTTTAAGTTGTTGAAGGAGAGGATTGATGAGATGTATCAGGTTAATTTGATTCTCGATAATTTGCCAGCGAATAGGTATACGGTGAAAGAGGGCTTTGTGTCGAGGTGGACAGGGTATCCGATTGGGGTTAAGTTTCAAGATATGTATTATGTGTTTAATCATTTGAAATTTAAGGTTCTTGTTCATAAGTACGAGGAAACGAATGTGGCGCGTGTGATGGGGACTGGGGATACCGTTGATGTTTTCCCCAGTGGTGGTAAAGGTGGATCCGATGTGCCGGGGTATATGGTTGTTGGATTCGAGGTGATTCCTTGTAGTGTTATGCATAATGTTAACTTGGTTAAAGATTTGAAGATGTATGATAAATACCCAGCTGAGATTAAATGCGATACAACTACAGTCTCGGTGCCTATCAAGGAAGGTGAGCCAATTGTGTTCACGTATGAAGTTGCCTTTGAGGACAGTGATATCAAGTGGCCGTCTCGTTGGGATGCTTATTTGAAGATGGAAGGATCGAAAGTTCATTGGTTTTCGATCTTGAATTCCCTTATGGTGATCACTTTCCTTGCTGGTATAGTTCTTGTGATCTTTTTAAGGACTGTTAGGCGGGATCTGACTCGGTATGAGGAGCTTGACAAGGAGGCTCAAGCGCAGATGAATGAGGAGTTGTCGGGGTGGAAGTTAGTTGTCGGGGATGTTTTCCGTGCACCGTCCCATCCTGCTCTTTTGTGTATTATGGTCGGTGATGGAGTTCAGATCCTTGGTATGGGAGTTGTGACTATATTGTTTGCTGCTCTTGGATTCATGTCTCCGGCATCCCGTGGAACTCTCATTACAGGTATGCTATTCTTCTACATGATTCTCGGAATTGCAGCTGGCTATGTTGCAGTTTGGCTTTGGAGGACTATCGGCTGTGGTGATCACAAGGGATGGGCTTCGGTTGCATGGAAAGCCGCTTGCTTTTTCCCCGGTATCGCCTTTTTAATTCTCACCATTTTGAATTTCCTGTTGTGGGGAAGTCACAGCACTGGAGCAATCCCATTTTCGCTCTTTGTCATTCTACTCCTACTATGGTTCTGCATCTCGGTTCCACTCACCTTATTAGGAGGATACTTTGGAGCCAAGGCACCTCACATTGAATACCCTGTCCGAACCAACCAGATCCCTCGAGAAATCCCAGCTCAAAAATACCCATCATGGCTGTTAGTTCTCGGTGCTGGAACTCTACCTTTTGGTACCCTTTTCATCGAGCTTTTCTTCATCATGTCAAGCATATGGATGGGACGTGTGTACTACGTCTTCGGCTTTCTTCTCATCGTTATGGTCCTCCTCGTTGTGGTTTGTGCTGAAGTATCGTTGGTGTTAACTTACATGCATCTCTGCGTAGAAGACTGGAAATGGTGGTGGAAATCCTTCTTCGCTTCCGGTTCAGTTGCCATCTACATCTTCTTATACTCCGTAAACTACCTCATATTCGATCTCAAGAGTTTGAGTGGACCGGTCTCTGCAACTCTCTACTTGGGGTATTCTCTCTTCATGGTCCTTGCAATCATGTTGGCCACTGGCACGATCGGGTTCCTTTCATCTTTCTGGTTCGTGCATTACTTGTTCTCTTCCGTAAAGCTGGATTGAAGAGGTAAATCGGTAACCCGAGAGGCAGGGGAGGAAATAATTGGACCTTTTACATTACTTGATCATATATTCCATGTGTTATATTGAGCTCATTTACTCTCTTAGGGGAACTTTAGTAAAATGCAATAACAATAATATGGCGCGGTTTCATTTAAATTCTTTATTAGTTCTTACTATGATGCATGGTACTGCATTTGCATTATGAGGCTGGTTTTTCGGTTGTGTTTGTAACATTTCTTGGTGCTACTTTATACTATTTATTTGGGGATCTGTAATGCAAGCTGAGCACAGTTCACTTTTTTATTTGCTCTCAAACTTGTTGAGGTGTGTTGGTCAAATTACAGTTTTGGTCCTTTTACTATCTTCGAATTCTTAATTTAACTTATTTTCATTTTTTATTATAATCTAGTTTTCTTTATTTTAATAATATCTTTGATTAGTTAAGAATATTAATTATTTTCTTAAAATCGTTATTGTTCATGCCAACATTAAATTATGGTAAGTAGATAAATTAAACCTAAATTTGAATATATAAAAAGCCAATCTAGATATGGTTATGAAAGATTTTCTATTAGGAGTCTAATTAAATTTTGCTACAATTATTTTTTGTAAGTTAAATCGAACAGCAAACGGTCATTTTGTTAAATATTTTGTCTATTTTAAACTTGATTCTTGTACATCCACTTATGGCGGTTAGTTAATCACATTAATTTTTAATAAAATAACTAATATGCACTGTATTGAAAAATCAAAATATAATTTGACTTTAAAACCTTGATACGATACTTCTACCGAGGAGTAGACCGGGGGAGCGATGTCAAAGGTAAACACGTCATTGCCCCCAAATGTAGCATGGTGATGATTTTATTTGTTTAGAACTCTGAAGTTATAAGTAATGATAAAACTATATCTTTTATAATTTCATTCTAAACCCAAAAGATTTCAATTTTGACTTAAAAACCAAAAAGTCAAAGTCTTGATACAGTATTTGAATCTGAAATCCTGGTTATTGAGTATATATATATATATATTTCGAGGTTGTATATGAATGGAGCTGCGTCGAATAGAACAAGGATTCTACTGGCACCGGGTACGATAAAAGCATCGACTCTTAACGACAAGGAAAAAAGTTAAATTTTCTAGAAAATATAAAAGGATGAAACATCCATCTTGTCCTACATTAAGGTAGGAAATCTTATCAGAGAACCATAAAAGAAAATGTTTATTTGTTGGCTATTGATTGAATCATCTACACAAGAATTGAAAATAACAAGCACTAAACCGAACCCCCGAAGGAACCATGCGCCACGACTGGTACCATTACGCGTTGCAGAAGCTTAACCAGAACCCAATGCTTGATGCATCGATTTGGAAAATATGCCATCCAAGTCGGTTTCTACATCCCAATCTAAGCCACTTCAGCCTCGTGTTTGCCTGGTATTGTATGACTTGCAATTCGGACATTTCTGAGCCAGGACATGAAACCGAACTAGAGATTTTGTCCCACAATCGTTGCAAAGGATCGAAACCTGTTGAATCACAATTGAATTTTCTAAGTAAAACTTGTTCCACGAAAATGAATCTCAACTAGTATAAGGCTTTGTCATTCAAGAGATTACGAACAATTTTGTTATGGTACTCTTCCGGCATTGGTGCAGCTGCGATCTCCTCATCAAATTTCTCCCAGACCTTTGACATGTCACAAACCGATTTGGAACACAGAGGGCAGGCATATCTGTTCAAATGATTGGAATCAGTCAACAATAGAGTAGTTACAAAATAGTAGGTAATAGTAAAATCCTGAGATTGAGCTGAAGCACTAACTGCAAATGGTCCCTCATTTCCTTAAAACAATTTGTGTGAATTGTATGTCCGCATGGCAGAACAGTTACATCCTGTCTTGATTCGAACAAGAACTGCGTATACAGATTGAGGTCTTTCAGTTAGGTAAAATATCAAAATAATTCATTATCATATTTGATTGTAAATAAGAGAACTTGAAATTACCTCAAAGCATATGGGACAGTCATGGTGCATCGCTCCTTCAACACAGGGATGGCTGTTTTTCAGAATAATTGAATAGCAGCAACCTTTGTGCAACAAAAAACATAAAAACAAACGGATAAAAGTATTAGTGATGTTCAAACACCCCAATAAGACTAATAAAAGCTTACATAAAGATGGATTCAGATTAGCTTACCACACTTGTAGCAATGGAAGAAGTTCTCCTGCCCTCCAATCCTGGGAGAAAATAACATTATTATTTAGTTGTGAAAATGACAAGATTAAAAGATAAAAAGGGAAGTGAATGAGGGCGAAATAAGGAAAAATAATTTCATAAATTAAGGCGAAGAAAACCAGGAAATGAACAACATACCTACAGATCCCACAACCGTCACAATGATACTGTCTCTTCGATGTCTGCATGGTAGAAACAAACATTAGTATGCCATTGCGTGCATCTTTCAACTCTTTGCGCAAAACATAAAGAGCTGAGACAACAGAACAAGTCACAGAACTATAAAACATGGAAAAACTTAGGTTTGCGCTTACATCATCATCAAAAAGTTTGCAGGAGTTGCAGAAATATTTCCCCATACAAACACCACAGTTGATGCAAACTTGTTGAGCCTGTTCAAAACAATATCAACAGCAAACAACCTCAGAAGAAATCCAACCAAGTACAAAAAGCCTCTAAAATGCTAAACACTGCAAAACTAAATTTTCCTTGTCATCAAGAATGTAATGAAAACTTGAATTAATTGGACTAACTTACCTCTTGTTCTGTGCCACATAGCGAACAAATAACCTGGTAAAAAGTTATGGGTAAATGTTAGCAACATGGAGCATACAATGGAGATGCCACCAATACAAAGAGAAAGATTTTCAGGTACCAAGAAACTAGGCTGAATTTATGGATATATTTACCTTACTGATTTGACGGCGGGGGAGATCATGTCTGAGCTTCTGGTCAACATTGATATTGTTCTGAGCACAATAATAATCAGTTAGATGTTAATATTATTGAAACTAAGAAAAGGTAAAGATGTTTTTTGGATGATAAATCTAAACTTGCCAGTTGCATGTTAGAATGTATAAATTTGTTATAGCTATCGCTACATATTTTCAGTTAAAGCATATAAATATCTAAATCTGATGGCCTTAAAAGTTTACCATAAACAAAGTAAAAAAAAAAAAACACTCAAATTAATGAAATAACATTCTCAAACTAGTGTAATATAGATAGCAACTACTGTTGATCATAAAATGTTAAGGACGTAAACTAACCTTTGCCTCATTATGACAGTGACGACAATCAAATATCTCACCACAACAGGGAGCTCTAATCCGGCACCTTCTTCGATAATGAGGGCAACTGGATAAAACAGGGGAAAATCAACAACACATCGTCAACCAACAAATAAAAGAACGGAACCTGAACAGAAACAAATTAAAGTAAAGGAAAAGATCAAAACTTACCCGTACTCCATAAACCCCTTGTCCAGCAATTCAGTTGCTTCTGCATCATTTGATTCTTGTTTATCCACACAATTTCCACCTGACTGTGGTGAGAATGATCCCCTAGCCTCTTCTTCAAATACTTCGCAGCTTTCATTTTGTTGCTGATAGCTAAGCTCTTCAGCTCCAGAATGCTTAATTTCCACTTCTTCCATTGAAAATGACATTTCCAGATCAAACCGTATGATATCTTACAAGCTGGTGCAAAGCCTAAAAACCTGCAGATAATAACAAATTTAGCAAAGATTCCAATATTTTAAAAATAGCTAGTGGCTTGAACAAGCCAGGCAAGCACTCCATGAAATTGATGCTTTCTTCTACACTGCTGCAGACCAGTCGAAATCAGCAACAAAATAATCCAAGAAAGGTTGAACAGCTCCAATCAGCAGTACTCCAAGCGAAGGATTCATCAAAATAAGCAGAACTACAAAAAGAAACCCACAAAAACAAGAATAATGCAGCAGTGAGGAACTCCAGAGCCTCCAGCAGTGAATTAGAAAGCAATAGCATTGCATGATAACTTGATTGCTTGAAGTTCTGGACCCAAATCCAACTATACTGGAGACGACCATAGACGTCCCAACCTATGGTAAAAGCAATATATCAAAGAATCAAACATATTCTCTAATGAAAAGAAAAAAACAAAAGGGGAAAGAGTGATTGATTGCAAAATTTTGCTGCGTTGTTGTCCACAACAACAAGCCTACCTCTATCACATTTCTGCACCAAGTCTCTCCTCTGAGAATTGTTTTTACTCATCACTTAAAACTTTCACATCCTTATAACTTGAGAAGGTAAATCTTCAGAAATAATTGACCTTATTTGGAACTTAATCATTTCTCTCACAAAATCAAGTTCTACAAGAAAATCTCCAACTACCAGAAGATTTTTAGTCGAATATAAACCAAGCTGGTTGCTCACCACCCATTCATTTCTAGGTAGATAGTAAGCTTTTAGTAGAAACCCTATTTGCACAGATTCTTTCATTTCTTGGCCCTTGCCAATTGAGAATACACCCTCCTAAGGTTTCTGGAAATGAAATCATAGCTGCTCGGGCTGACCCCATAATTTGGAACAAGACAAAGTAATGACTACTTCTTATGTTATCACCACTCTTCAATCGAAGTTTAGAAGGGGGAAAATAAAAAGAGCAGCAAAGTGCATATACCTTAAAACAAGTGTTTGTCATTAACAAAATCAAGCAAATGCAATGAAGGTTCAAATCTGAGGAAGAAATGAACGGAAATGGCAACTTGGAGAAGTATCAATTGGCTGAGATATGGAAGACAAATTTAGCATCCAACTTGCTTCAGCCCCTTGATTGCGTACATTAACAAATTTCATAATCTGTAAAGATAGTGATTCTCCGGGGAAAGAAGGGTCATGCAAACCAACTAATCCTAGGGGTTTTGCAGCCTTGAGCATCTTCAACACCTGCAGCTAATATTAAAAAAGTGATCTATACACAAATCCCTAATGAATTCTAATCAAAGCGGCAGGAGCAAATGAAATTCAAAGTACATATATCAAAACTGTGGCGTCCTTCCTCAGCTGCAACCAGCCGCACATTTTGAGGTACCAAGCCAACACAAAATTTTCACATTTCCCACATCCCACATGTAGTGCAATATCAATCTGGGATTTCTTTGCTGGGGAAAGATATAACACTATATCAGCATACCAATCTCCAAAGAGCACTCTAAAATGAGCTGGTAAAGTCATTATTATTATTCTTTTTTGTTAATTTAACGAAGACTTGGAAGTTATCCAAACCCAAAAAGAGATCACATTTTGTGTCAAGAGAATAAAAAATTGGTTGCCAAGCAAAAAGCAGACTTAGTTAAAATTAAAACTTCCTGGTTAATAATATCTAAAATTAATCATTGTCTCATCACACTAGTGATGAAGACGCCTTCATGATGCATCATGTCAGATTGGCTGTATGCTATGTTAAATAATGCAAGCTCGTTTTCCCCCTTTACATCCAAAAGCAGACTTAATTAAAGAACTTTTGGGTTAATACCGTCCAAAACTAATCAGTTTGTCCTACCACACTATCAACGAAGACGCCTTCATGATGCAACATGCCTATTGGTTGTATGCTATGATACACAAGTAATAACATAAAAGACACCATCGAGGGTGGTTAACCTATAGTATTGCTTAGCTACAAGCAATACCTAAGCTAGAATACTTCATTGATAGAAATCAAATGCTCATGCTGAAGGCTCTAAACAGCAGGTTACCTAATTATAATAATTTAATCCACAATTTGACATAAATGCCATCGAAGCAAAGAGACAAAGAAACTTGTAATAAAAAGAAGCAACCACTTCAGTAGAAACAAACAACGGTTTGAAGAACTTTCAAGCAAACAGAAATCAGCAGCAGCAATGACAAACAATAATAAATCAGTAGAAGCAACAGCAACACAGCCACAGCTCAAGTCAATCAGCCAGCAAGAATATTAAAAACTGAGAGTTGTATCAAATTATTCTAACACAAACAATTTCGAGCAAAATCAACAATCAATCAAAATTTCACGATCTTAAGCTAAATAGGAACCACCGTTTCAATAATCTACCAGCTCTCCTAGTTCCCATTTCATGTTTGTCCTCTAGAGAAGGAAACGAATAATTTCAATCACCTTTTTTTTCTTCTGTTTCTCTCAAATTCTCTCATAAACCAAACGGAAAACTAAATAAAAATTCAAGGAATCACTAAAATTCAAACAAAAACATTTGCTTGGCACGTTACCTAAACAAATAATTCAAGCAACAACATGAAGAAAACAATATTATTAAGCTTAAAGTAAATTTTATTGAATAACGAACTTTAAATTTAGAGAGAAATCGCTCCGATCCGAATAAGAACAAACGGCGGAGATCCCGATGAGAAACGTCCGATCGCAAACGTAATATAATCCTTTCAATTTCGCAAAATCAGGGCATTTTATTTTATTTTGCTTTGTGAGAAAACGATGGTCATGTGATTGCCGTTTTATAGCTGTTTGGAATCGGATTTCTTCGATTTCTGGAGACTTCGAAAATTATTTTGGTCCATACGATATGATACGAAAGCGAAAGCTGTTACTTACTGGTTTCGGATTTTGTCATAGCTGTCACAAAATTTGAACGTCTAAATGACGGATTTACCCTTCCACTTCAAAATATCTTCCACAAGAAGACGAAAAGAAAAGACAAAAGGGTTACTATATTTTACAAACGCATCCATTTTATGAGAACTTGAACCCTCGTTAGGATTAAACTATCATTGCTGATTAATACGTATTCGACTGTTGATTTAAATTTTTAGGGTTAATTTTACTATAAGTCCTTAAACTCTGAATCAAATTTTATATTGATCTTAAATTCTGAAATGTTCTAATTGAATTATCAAAATATCAATGTCATGTCAATCAGTTCTTTTTATTACTTTATCAATTGCTTGGGTATTAATGTTAGCTCAAATCCAAAGTTGATAGAGAAAAGTGGGAACAAGTAAAGGCTTTCGTTATTTTGGTTCAAATGGTTGAATTATTCTAGTCCTTTATAAAAAAAATTAAAATTCAATTTAAGTCCTTTTAATAGCTTGTATGGATTTTTAATTTTAGGCTCCTATACAAAGCGGGACATATTTAAAGCACGTGGAACAAATTGCAAGTGCATCTGTACAAATTGTGTTAAATTTAAAGTGCTAAAAAAAATTAAATACTCCTAAATTTTTTTCAAGTGGGTTAGAATTGAATTATAAAATTTTGAAAATATCAAAGTGTAATTTTATCATGTGATTTCATCATTTTTGAAGAGGCTAAACAGAAATCTTTTCATTTTCATAGGCTACGAACTTTTTTTTCATCATTTATAAAAAAGACTAAAAAATGATTTTCCACTTTTGGGGGCAAGGCTGTTGCTTGCCTCCCTTGTATTCACCTCTATTGACCTTATTTGTGTTTTTTACACATTCTTTGGAACTATCTATTCGTTAAGTGTTGGAAAATTTAGACATCACATATATAATAAGGATAATTACATGTTATTATTTACTATCATGATAGGTTAGCCCAAATTAAAAGTGATCTAATTTGGTTAGAATTTTATTGGGTTTTTAATTATTAAATAAGTATGGGTCAAATATGTGTAGATGCTCTTCTAATCAAATTCTAATTAATGATGGGCTAATTAGAATTTGATTAGAACTAATATGCCAATGTTATAAATATTAGGGTTATGGTCCCCAAATTATACACAAGATACCTTTTCTAATATCTCATCATTAGGAAAAAGAGAGCATATATTCTTTGAATTTTTGTGTGCTAATTTAGAAGATCAAATCCCCAAGATCCGGCAAAACTTCAAGAAATTCATGAATTCAGGTACGCTTCCACATTTAGTTTTATTCTTGATTTATTCTTGATGATTTGACATGATAGATCCTGATTTATTAAGTTTTATTTTTAGATTTATTTTACAAATCTAACAAGTGGTATCAGAGCTTTGTCATGTTGAATCATTGAGAAAGAATTTATTCTTTATGAATTTGATATTTTAATTTTATGTTGAATCTTTGAGATTCTTGATAATTTTGGGTTTTGATTCTTTAAATAAAATTTTAAGGTTTTATAAATATAATCTAGTTTGATATTTACAAGGCATGTGATTATTATTTTAATCTTATATGACATTTAAAAAATATATATATATATATATATAGAAATTGATTCATATATATGTTCATTATATAATATATGCATGTTTTGATTGGTTTAATGCATGTTTTGAAATTTTATATATATATATATATATATATATATAATTATCTTTCAAATTTGATTGAAAGATGAAATTAAGGTAAATATTTTGAAACAAATAAATTCAAATTTTGGCTTTTAATTAAGGATGTCTAATATTTAAAATAAATTAGTTGAAACAAAATGCCGCCAAAGTAACCTTTTTGTGTAGATTAGTTTATTTGAAATATTAAAAGATTATATGTTTTTGTGATTCATGCGTTTATTAATTGACCCAAAGGTAAGTTAATATTTGGCAGAATTTCAACAACATCTGTGGTGATAAACGTGTGACAATTATAAGGTATTTTATGTGAGCAATAAGTTAGTCCAAATATTAATTCATTGTTTGACATAATTTATTGTCAATGTTTGATTGCTACAACAATAGTACCGCTTCTTTATTAATATTCGTCCAAAGACTTGATATTAATATTGTGTTTGGTATCATGAGATGAGATTAGCCATTATCCAGAATTTATTGTTTACTTATGAATATTGATTTAAGCTTTTTTTTGTTTTATATTTAGCTAATTCATCTTCTGCTGCCACAATATCTGCTAATATAAATTCTATACCCATGCTTAATGGGACTAATTTTAAGGAATGGAAAAGACACTTACTTATAGTGCTTGGCTGTATGGACATAGACCTTGCACTAAGGGAAGAACAACCTGCACCTCTCACTGCGGAAAGCACCCCTGATGTTAAGAGGGATTTTGAGAGGTGGGATCGTTCAAATTGCATGAGTCTTATGATCATGAAACACAACATTCCAAAAGCCTTTAGGGGCATAGAATCTAAAGAGATTACTCAGCCAAGGGTTTCCTTGATGAAGTTGAGTAACGTTTTACTAAAAACGATAAGGTTGAGATGACATCACTTCTGACTTATTTGATGTCTATGAAGTACAAAGGTCAAGGAAACGTAAGGGAGTACATTATGGAGATGTTCGATACTGTTTCAAGACTTAAGGCACTTAAGATCGAGCTTTCTGAGGAATTGCTTGTTCTTATGGTTTTGGTATCGCTTCCTGCACAGTTTAATCAATTTAAAATTAGTTATAACTGTCAAAAGGAGAAATGGACCCTAAATGAGCTCATTTCTCATTGTGTGCAAAAGGAAGAAAGGTTGAAGCGTGATAAGTCTGAAAGTGCTCATTTGGCCAATGCCCCTAAAGACAAGGGCAATTGAAACACCCCACACCCGGCCCACGAGAATGGACCGGATCTGGTATGTTCCTAAAGTAAACCGGTTTCAAACATTTTCATTACTTAGAGAAAATTTGTAAATTTTTAGAAAAACTATTGTTTTGAGTTGGGCTTAGGTTGTAAACCCATTTATTTATACTTGTAAACCCATTTAATTAAATATATCCAAAATAGTTCTTAGCATAAAACTTAATAGTAAAGCAAAATAAAGAGAAATCACTTTGGGCCTTATGGCCTTATTACATCAAGTAAAACCCAAAATAAAATAAAAGTAAAAGTCCAAACTAAATAAAATCTCCGAATGTAGCATGGCCACCTCAACGTCTCACGGCCCGGTCCGTCACTATTCATCACACGAAAATAGTTCCCTAACGGGTGAGTCATGAGACTCAATGTGCACACAATAATAACATTCAACAAATCGGGCATTCATGTTCAAATCATTGGATCCATATAAAATGAAATTATGATGCAACCCAAACCCAATCCTAATGGTCCATCCGCTACACACCACCGTGCACGCCATTCACACCGTGGGACTACTAAGTCAACCTCCATCCGCTACACACCATATTTAAATATTTGTGACCGTAGTCACCATATAACGTTAGTGAGACCAAGTCAACACCTTCAAATATAAGGTTGGTGAGACCAAGTCAACACCTTCAACTATAACGTTGGTGAGACCAAGTCAACACCTTCAAATATAACGTTGGTGAGACCAAGTCAACACCTTCAAATATAATGTTGGTGAGACCAAGTCAACACCTTCAAATATAACGTTGGTGAGACCAAGTCAACACCTTCAAATATAACGTTGGTGAGACCAAGTCAACACCTTCTTCCCTTTCACATAAATCTCGAATGCCCCAAATATATATATATATATATATCATGCTTAACATTCAAATATTCACATGTTATAAAATAACATATTTCATAATCCTATCGAGTAGGAAGCGTACCTAAGTACTTTTGTACCACATTAGGTACTTAGCCATATTCATATAATCATATAATAAAAATAATTGCCATATGAAATATCGAAAGTTAGTGTGCGTACACACACGATTTGTTTAGCGATTCCTTGAGATTCAAAAGCTAGATCTAAAGTTTAGATCCTTAGTCCCTACATTTGATTCATCTTTTATTACTTAACATAAATTCTATTTGGCTATGATATCCAAATCCTAGTAGGATTTGTAAAAGACTTACCTTTGATACCGATTTGGTGTTTATTCAAATCCGAAAACTTGGTTTTCCTTCACTTGATATTCGCCAACCTTGAATCTCAATATGGGTTAGTTTTCGCTTTTAATAATTAAAGAACCGATCTAGATAATCATACAAGCTTTGGCGAATACTTTTAGGTACTTACCTTGTGGATCTTAAATCCCAAATTCATCGAATAACTAGGGAACACGTGGCCTATGGTGTACCTTCGGAAAAGAATTTCTTCTTCCATGATTCGCCAAGATTAATAATCAAAATTAGTCTCTAAATTTCAATAAGTCTAGAATATAAAAGAATGGAAAACTAAACTTGGATCTTACCCTTATTTGAAGGAATCGATTGCACCTTCACTTCAACCTTCGTAGATTAGGCTTAGAGACTTGATGAACAATCGACTATGATTCCCTTATGTATTTGGTTTCAAAGATGAAAGAAGAGAGGAATAATAGGCTTAGAAGGAAATCGGCTAGGAGGCTAAAAGAAAAGAAGAAAAGAATGGATGCTCAAGAAGAATATTTGGCGAGAGGAAAGAGAGGAGAATGAATAATGAATGGCCCTAGTCCCTCCTTTTATAGCCGAATTTACTAGGCCAAGAATCCTTTACTTGGCCACCACTTTTCCTTATTTTCCTAATTAAAGAATAATTCTTCATTTATCCACCTATTTAACCGAATTTTAAAGAGAATTAAACTCTTCCCTTAAGAGTCCTTATGATCTTCTAATTAGCAGAGTTTTAAAGAGAGTGAAACTCTCTTTTGCAAGCCTTGTGCCGTCCACCTCTTGGGCTTCTAGAAGCAAAATAAAACTTATTTTATTTGCTTCTTATGTGACTCGAACTCAAGCCCAAAACCTTTTGCATGTGGGCCATTTTCTAAGGCTTTAAGTGGCATCTTGAGCTACTTTTCCAAGTCCGTTATTGGGTCAAATTTCATGTACTTTATATTTTAGGTCACTTGGCCCTAAGTTCCCTTTGGGCTCTAAAATTCGACATTCAGGGTCATTTTAAGTTTCCAAAAATTTTCATGGCTCTGTATTTTCCAAGTTTCCAAAATGTTTAGTTTCCTATTTTGGCTTGGTTTCCAAAATGTTTAGTTTCCTCTTTTGGCTTGGTTTCCAAAATGTTCACTTTCCTAATTTACTTGGTTTCCAAAATGGTCACTTTCCTATTTTAGTTTAGTTTCCAAAACTTAACATTTCTAAAGCATTTCCTTACATTTCCATACATCTCCTTACATTTCCACACATTTCCATACATTTCCATACATTTCCTTACATTTTCTTACATTTCCTTACTTTTCCTTATATTTCCTTTCTTTTCCTTACATTTCCTTACATTTCCTTTCATTTTCTTTCATCTTAGGGTTCTTGAAACTCTTGAACACATCCAACACACCCATCGATCCCACTATCTCATGAATTATGCACGAACGCATAACCCCTAATCTAGGATGTTACGTTCTACCCCTTAAAAATAATTTCGTCCTCGAAATTACTTACTATCGTTCATCCGCATATCTAACTTCACCACACTACGCTATTCTTTGCACACTCGATCTTAAAAACTATCATACTTTCTAGGCACATTCTCTAAGTTCACGTTCCTTAGAACTCATTTCTAACGTCACGATTTAATTAAAAAGTTTTATGAATTAGTCCTTGTTTTACTTGATTACCGTGAAGAAGTTTTATGACAAGAATTTTAGAAGTGGTTCTTTCGTATTCATACACGCACACAGTCTTCACATTCACTCATTCATCCATCAATCAATTATGAACCTTAGTTCATTCAGAGAAACGTTGTAGTTTTCATTTGTTGTTGTTTTCCCACTACCCGGGGGTATTTTCGTAATTTGTCCTACAGGGGTATTTTCGTAATTTGTCAAAATAAAGTTCCTTGGTGATTTTATCAACAATTATCTTGAAAATTTCAAAGTCTCGGAGTAATTTAAAAAAATTTTAAAATCCGGGGGTATTTCGGTGATTTTCGACCTCAGGGGTATTTTGGTAATTTTTCACAAATCAAGGTCACTTTTGTAAATTTAACAAATTAGGGTTATTTCAGAAGTTGTAGAACTTTGAGGGTTTTTTTTTGAGAAATTTATTTTCCAAAACGATGAAGTTGCAAAAATTTTAGAAATCAGGGTCATTTTGGTAATTTTGGTAAGTTAGGGGCAATTTTGTAATTTTTCCAAAAATCAAGGCATTTTTCTGATAGGTTGCAAATTAGGGTTTTTGAACATTTATGAATTAATGAAATTTTGGCAAAACTGTTGAGTAGTTGGGCATTTTATAAACCAAGGGTATTTTTGTAATTTTACCACTAGAGGTATTTTAGTAAATTTGTAAGTCAGAAATATTTCAGGAAAATTTATAAAAATATTCTTTTCAAATCAAGAGGGTAATTTAGAAATTTTAAAATTAGGGTTTCCATAAAAACATGGCTAGTCCCTTTCAGGTTTTAGTTATTGGGTTTAGCCTATGAATAAGTCCTCATGGTTAGGGTGAACCGTAGCTACGCACCAGGTAGGATTCGAGTGGAGAGGAGGTGAGTCACGCGGACTGCTTAAATACCAAGCTCCCACCGAATACCAATCCTAGACATGCGCACAATGGTTGCCACACCTAACTCGGTGACTTAATCACTGGTTTGTTTATTAGGCATTTAAGTCTTATGTGGTTTTGTGTTTGAGTAGTCTAACCCTAGGGTTCAAGTTTCCTATCATGCTATTCTACGTTCCATGCCTTTTCTACCCTTAAACAGTTCACAGAATCACACATATAGTTAGGGTACTTACCGGTGGATCATGGTTGGAGACTTATGGGCCATGTCTTTATACATCCATTTGTAAAATACTTTCATAAAACTCATTTGGCCTTGTTTTAAAAACGTTTTGGGCCTTAGGCCACAGGCCGAGAGTTTGAACTGGGCTCTGATACCAAATTGAAACACCCCACACCCGGCCCACGAGAATGGACCGGATCTGGTATGTTCCTAAAGTAAACCGGTTTCAAACATTTTAGATTACTTAGAGAAAATTTGTAAATTTTAGAAAAACTATTGTTTTGAGTTGGGCTTAGGTTGTAAACCCATTTATTTATACTTGTAAACCCATTTAATTAAATACATCCAAAATAGTTCTTAGCATAAAACTTAATAGTAAAGCAAAAATAAAGAGAAATCCACTTGGGCCTTATGGCCTTATTACATCAAGTAAAACCCAAAATAAAATAAAAGTAAAAGTCCAAACTAAATAAAATCTCCGAATGTAGCATGGCCACCTCAACGTCTACCGCCCAATCGTCATCCTGTTCATCACGAAAATAGTTCCCACAACGGGTGAGTCAACAGACTCAATGTGCACAATAATAACATTCAACAAATCGGGCATTCATGTTCAAATCATTGGATCCATATAAAATGAAATTATGATGCAACCCAAACCCAATCTTAATGGTCCATCCGCTACACACCACCGTACACGCCATTCACACCGTGGGACTACTAAGTCAACCCTCCATCCGCTACACACCATATTTAAATATTTGTGACCGTAGTCACAATATAACGTTAGTGAGACCAAGTCAACACCTTCAAATATAACGTTGGTGAGACCAAGTCAACACTTTCAAATATAACGTTGGTGAGACCAAGTCAACACCTTCAAATATAACGTTGGTGAGACCAAGTCAACACCTTCAAATATAACGTTGGTGAGACCAAAGTCAACACCTTCTTCCCTTTCACATAAATCCCGAATGCCCCAAATATATATATATCATGCTTAACATTCAAATATTCACATGTTATAAAATAACATATTTCATAATCCTATCGTAAGTAGGAAACGTGCACTGAGTACTTTTGTACCACATTAGGTACTTAGCCATATTCATATAATCATATAATAAAAATAATTGCCATATGAAATATCGAAAGTTAGTGTATGTACACACCGATTTGTTTAGCGATTCCTTGAGATTTCAAAAGCTAGATCTAAAGTTTAGATCCTTAGTCCCTACATTTGATTCATCCTTTATTACTTAACATAAATTCTATTTGGCTATGATATCCAAATCCTAGTAGGATTTGTAAAAGACTTACCTTTGATGCCGATTTGGTGTTTATTCAAATCCGAAAACTTGGTTTTCCTTCACTTGATATTCGCCAACCTTGAATCTCAATATGGGTTAGTTTTCGCTTTTTAATAATTAAAGAACTGATCTAGATAATCATACAAGCTTTGGCGAATACTTTTAGGTACTTACCTTGTGGATCTTAAATCCCAAATTCACCGAATAACTAGAGAACACGTGGCCTATGGTGTACCTTCGGAAAAGAATTTCTTCTTCCATGATTCGCCAAGATTAATAATCGAAATTAGTCTCTAAATTTCAATAAGTCTAGAATATAAAAGAATGGAAAACTAAACTTGGATCTTACCCTTATTTGAAGGAATCGATTGCACCTTCACTTCAACCTTCAGAGATTGACTTAGAGACTTGATGAACAATCGGCTATGATTCCCTTATGTATTTGGTTTCAAAGATGAAAGAAGAGAGGAATAATAGGCTTAGAAGGAAATCGGCTAGGAGGCTAAAAGAAAAGAAGAAAAGAATGGATGCTCAAGAAGAATATTTGGCAGAGGAAAGAGGGGAGAATGAATAATGAATGGCCCTAGTCCCTCCTTTTATAGCAAGAATTTACTAGGCCAAGAATCCTTTACTTGGCAACCACTCTTCCTTATTTTCCTAATTAAAGAATAATTCTTCATTTATCCACCTATTTAGCCGAATTTTAAAGAGAATTAAACTCTTCCCTTAAGAGTCCTTATGATCTTCTAATTAGCCGAGTTTTAAAGAGAGTGAAACTCCTCTTTGCAAGCCTTGTGCCGTCCACCTATTGGGCTTCTAGAAGTAAAATAAAACTTATTTTATTTGCTTCTTATGTGACTCGAACTCAAGCCCAAAACCTTTTGCATGTGGGCCATTTTCTAAGGCCTTAGGTGGCATCTTGAGCCACTTTTCCAAATCCGTTATTGGGTCAAATTTCATGTACTTTATATTTTAGGGTCACTTGGCCCTAAGTTCCCCTTGGGCTCTAAAATTCGACATTCGGGTCATTTTAAGTTTCCAAAAATTTTCGCTGACTCAGATTTTCCAAGTTTCCAAAATGTTTAGTTTCCTATTTTGGCTTGGTTTCCAAAATATTTAGTTTCCTCTTTTGGCTTGGTTTCCAAAATGTTCACTTTCCTAATTTACTTCGGTTTCCAAAATGGTCACTTTCCTATTTTAGTTTAGTTTCCAAAACTTAACATTTCTAAAGCATTTCCTTACATTTCCATACATCTCCTTACATTTCCACACATTTCCATACATTTCCATACATTTCCTTACATTTCCTTACATTTCCTTACTTTTCCTTATATTTCCTTTCTTTTCCTTACATTTCCTTACATTTCCTTTCATTTCCTTTCATTTTCTTTCATCTTAGGGTTCTTGAAACTCTTCAGAACACATCCAACACACCCACTGATCCCACTATCTCATGAATTATGCACGAACGCATAACCCCTAATCTAGGATGTTACAGCAATAAAAGAAAATATCAGAATGAAGCTGCTAAGGGTCCAGCTCAAAAGAAACAACAACAAGCTACAGAGAGTTGTTTCATTTGTAACAAGTTTGGACACGTAGAGAAAGATTGTACCAAATATCATGCTTAGCGTGCAAAGAAAGGTATAATTTTTAATTTGGTCTGTTCAGAGATTAATTTAGCTTCAGCACCTAGAAGCACTTGGTGGATAGATTCTGGTGCTACTACTCACATAAGTGTTTCTATGCAGGGTTGTCTGAGTTATCGAAAGCCAAGTGATGGTGAAAGACACATCTTTGTGGGCGATGGAAAATCGGTAGAAATGGAAGCAGTTGGGCATTTTAGGTTGTTATTAGGAACTGGGTTTTATTTGGATTTAAAAGACACTTATATTGTACCGTCATTTAAATGGAATTTAGTTTCTGCTTTATTCATTGGACAAATTTGGTTATTATTGTTCATTTGGAAACAATCAATTTAATTTGTCTTTAAATTTAAATGTTATTGGAATTGGTTATTTAAATACTTATGACAACCTTTATTTGCTAGAAACAATTGCATCCTATAATGAAACCTTGCATGTGGAATCACGTGGTATTAAACGCAAATTAAATAAGGAAAATTCAGCATCATTATGGCATAAGCGCTTAGGTCATATCTCAAAAGTTAGAATTGAATGCTTTGTGTCTGATGGTATTTTAGAGTCCCTTGACTTCACAGACTTTAATGGCCATATCGATTGCATTAAGGGAAAACAGACCAAACCAAGAGATTGGGTGCCAACAGATCTTCAGACGTCTTAGAATTAATTCATACATATATTTGTGGGCCATTCCCTACAGCATCTTGGAATGTTCAACAATATTTCATAACATTCATAGATGATTACTCACGGTATGGGTACCTATATCTTATTCATGAGAAATCTCAATCTTTGGACGTGTTCAAAGCTTATAAAGCTGAAGTTGAGAATCAACTCAACAAAAAGATTAAAAACATCAGATCTGATCGTGGTGGTGAGTACTACGGTAGATATGATGGCTCAGGTGAACAATGTCCAAGACCATTTGTGAGATTCCTAGAAGAATGCGGTATTGTCCCACAGTACACCATGCCAGGATCACCTAGTATGAATGGTGTAGCTGAAAGACGAAATAGAACTCTTAAGGATATGGTAAGGAGCATGATTACTCATTCTACCTTACCTGAGTCCCTCTGGGGAGAAGCATTAAAGACAGCAGCTTACATTCTAAACAGAGTACCCAATAAAGCAGTTGCAAAAATACATTATGAGCTTTGGATAGGTCAAAAGCCTAGTCTAAAGTACTTTCACATTTGGGGATGTCCAGCTGATGCAAGGCCTTATAGGCTACATGAAAAGAAATTGGACTCTAAAACAGTAAGCAGCTACTTTATTGGCTATTCCGAGCGATCTAAGGGCTATGAATTTTATGATCCCATAATAAGGAATATTTTTGAGACGGGAACTGCAACATTTTTTGAGGATGTTGAGTTTGGGGGGAGAAATAAGGTTAGAGACATTATTTTTGAGGAGGAATTGGATTCTAGCTCAGTTCCTACTATCACTTTTGATGATGTTCAGGTTCTTATACCTATCATTGATCAAGAAGTGAATACAGAACCTCTACAAGACAATGTTGAACAACTTTCCATTCAAAATGAGGTAATTGTTCCAGAAGAACAAACTCAACAACCTCAAGAACAAGTGCCATTAAGGAGGTCCACAAGAGAAAAGAGAAATGCTATTCTAGATGATTATGTTGTATTTCTCCAAGAACATGAGGATGATAATGGAATGATAGAAGATGATCCAATCAAATTTCATCAGGCCATGAAAAGTTTTAATTCTCAAAAGTGGATTGATGCCATGAAAGATGAGTATAAATTTATGCAAGACAATAAAGTTTGAGAACTTGTCCCATTACCTGAAGGTGCAAAACCAATTGGTTGTAAATGGATATTAAAAACCAATAAGGATGCAAATGGTAATGTGGAGAGGTATAAAGCGCGTCTTGTAGCTAAAGGATATACTCAAAAAGAAGGTATTGATTTTACAGAGACTTTCTCTCCAGTTTCATCGAAAGACTCATTTAGGATAATCATGGCACTTGTTGCTCATTTTGATCTTGAGTTACATCAGATGGATGTTAAAACTGCGTTTCTTAATGACGACATTGAAGAAACAATTTATTTGGTGCAACCAGAAAATTTTGAGTCAAAAGACTCAAAGAATATGGTTTGTAAATTGACAAAATCCATCTATGGACTCAAACAAGCTTCTCGTCAATGGTACCATAAGTTTCGTCAAATAATTGTCTCGTTTGGTTTTGAGATAAATATTGTTGATGATTGTGTGTATCACAAATTCAATGGGAGTAAGTACATATTTCTGGTTCTATATGTTGATGACATTTTGCTTGCCACTAATGATATAGGCTTATTGCACGAAACCAAGAGGTTTTTATCTAAGCATTTTGAAATGAAAGATCTTGGGGACACCTCTTTTGTTTTAGGAATTCAGATACATCGAGATCGATCTCGAGGTATTCTTGGATTATCACAAAAGAACTACATCGATAAGGTACTCAAAAGGTTTGGCATGCAGAGTTGTAGACATGTGACACCCTTGTCACTAAAGGAGACAAATTTAGTCTTACTCAATGCCCTAAAAGTAACCTTGAAATTTGAGAAATGCAAAAGATTCCCTATGCATCAGTTGTTGGGAGTTTAATGTATGCTCAAGTTTGTACGCATCCGGACATTGCGTACATTGTTAGAATGTTAGGCAGATATTTAAACAACCCTGGTATAGACCATTGAATAGCAGCCAAAAGGGTTATGAGATATCTTCAGAGAACAAAAAATTACATGCTTACTTATAAGAGATTAGATCTTTTGGAGGTCATTGGGTATTCTGATTCTGATTTTGTTGGATGCCAAGATAGTAGGAAATCTACATCAAGCTATGTTTACTCGTTAGTTGGAGGAACTATATCTTGAAAAGTGTCAAACAGACACTTGTAGCTTCATCCACTATGGCAGCAGAATTTGTAGCATGCTATGAGGCATCAAACCATTGAATATGGTTGCGGAACTTTGTCACAGGGCTGCTTATTTTGGAGAATGTAGAAAGACCACTCAAATTATTTTGTGACAATAAGTCAGCAGTACTGTATTCCAATAGTAACATGAGTTCATCTAAGTCAAAGCATATTGACATAAAGTTTCTAGTTGTAAAAGAAAGAGTGCAAAATGGTCAAATATCCATAGAGCACATTGGGACAAACTCCATGATAGCGGATTCGCTCACATAAGGTCTACCACCCAAGGTCTTTCATGAGCACACTGCTCACATGGGTGTTACATTATTTGAGGATATCATGATTTAGTGGGAGTTTATATTTTATTTGTTTTCAGACATTTATGTATTCGGTTACTTTCTGATCAGAAATGAAGTATTCATTTATTCACTCAATTTATTTTTTGAAACCGACCTCACTTTAGTTTAAAAGGACCAGTTGAAATAGACATGTTTAGATCATATTGCATGTAATTTCCATGCTACACATCCATAATTGATCTATGTCATTTGGTTGTGTTAATATACGTGATCATGGATGGATTTAGTTGCGATATATGTAACGAAAGTCGCTTGGTTCTATGTTAACATAATTAATGGACGAGATTGTTCGAATACTTTTGGATATGATAGTAAAATTTTGAGCTCATAAGGTTATATAATGACATGTAATTATAAAGTAATTAGTATATATATGTGGTCAAAGTGGGAGATTGTTGGAAAATTTGGACATCACATATATATAATAAGGATAATTACATGTTATTATTTACTATCATGATAGGTTAGCCCAAATTCAAAGTGATCTAATTTGGTTAGAATTTTATTGGATTTTTAATTATTAAATAAAGTATGGATCAAATATGTGTAGATAATCTTATAATCAAATTCTAATTAATAATGGGCTAATTAGAATTTGATTAGAACTAATATATCAATGTTATAAATATTAGGGTTATGGTCCCTAAATTATACACAATATATCTTTTCTAATATCCCATCATTAGGAAAGAGATAGCATATATTCTTTGAATTTCTTATGTGCTAATTTGAAGATCAAAGCCCCAAGATCCGGCAAAACTTCAATAAATTCATGGATTCAGGTACGCTTCCGCATTTAGTTTTATTCTTGATTTATTCTTGATGATTTGACATGATAGATCCTGGTTTATTAAGTTTTATTTTTAGATTTATTTTACAAATCTAACATTAAGTACAAACATATTTACATATCCAAACTTGCATTTAACACCTAAAATACCCATTAGCTTGACATAAGGATCTAATTGATATAATATTAAAACTTTGAGAACTTAACTAGAACATCCTAATTTTAAGTACCAATTTAAAATATTGCAATAGTTGAGGAAATGTACAGCTATTAACCCGTTAAACTATCAGATTGATTAAGAACTATTTAATTATCAATTTAATTTTTATTTGTTTTACAATTTAAAAATAATTATTAAAGTTTGAGTGTACGTTAATGTGTTTGTCAAAACTGTCGGTGAAGTAGGACACACCAATAATGGAAGTAAAGAACGATAATTCGAAGAATGGACGGCCGGGACAGCAAAAAGTTGATGCCTGACAGATGTATTTTAATGAAGACACGTGTATAGTCAACCAGATAGGTGGATTTGATGTTAAGATTATTGGGCGGAAAACGCCCCTGGCTGACGTGGAGAGATTATTACGATATTATAAATAGTAATTAAAAAAAAAAGAGAGTGAAAAATATCTGGTAAGAAAAGAAAGGAAGATTTGTCACGTAATTTTATTTATGGGCAATGTTTTCCTAAAATATTAGATAAGTGTAAAATATTTAATTAAAATTATTTCATAAATTGTTTAATAAAAAATATTGAAAATGATAACTGGATAAGAATAACTTTATCTCTATCCCTAATAAAAATAAATAAAATTTATTTTTAAATTATATTATCTTTTTATATTTCACAGTTAATCTATTCTTACAATCTTTCGATAATTTTTAAAAAAGTATAAACCTTCAAATTAAAATATTTTTTTATTTTTTAATATTTATGTTTATTTTCTTCATAAATTTAAGTTTATTTTCTAAATTAACTCATGTTAATTGTAAAATAATTTAAATTAGTTGTTTTTAAAGAGGTTGACTCGAATTTTACATTGTAAAATAATTTAGTTTTATATTATATTATTTATATTTAACATTTTCAGGAATTAATGTTGTGTTTATCAATCCCGCCTAATTTTAAATTTAGTAAAAGTTTTAAATAATCCTTGTTAATATTTTATTAATGGTTTTAAGTTTTAACGATATTTTCTATGATTATTGATTAATAAAAAGACAGCCGAGATATTTGGATACGATACGCAAAGTTGATACTGCAAACTACTGAAAGCACGAATGAAAAATTGACACGTATTACACGCGAAACGTGATTAAAATTAAGACCGAATCAATTATTGGATAATTTTCTTGTGACGAATTAAGATATGTCCATTTACTTTCGTCAAGCATAAAGTTCAGATTGATTAACAAAAATATGCAAGTAAAATAATTGTTTTATGCACGTGCAGACCCTGAAATTTAAGTTTTGGGAGTTTGGTGAAAATTTTTAAAAAATTTTGAGGGTCTAATTGAGATTTTCAATTCAAGCTTTATGCATATGACAAATGCTCCAAACATTTCAATTCAAGCATGAAAATTTTCGTGTGAATTCTGCAGTGGTGCTGTACTTTTTATTTGACCCACACCTGCTACATTGATATCAAAGGCTAAGGGGAACAAAAGAAGGTAAGAGGGGAGGGGTTAAAAAATTTCTATACAAAGATCGGCTCTGTCAAAATTCCGTACACCCCTTACCGTCAGGATCGAACAACAATCGGACTCAACCTGAGTACACCTTGCTGCAGGGATTTAAAAGAAACTTACCGGCCGAAAGAGCTGTGAACTGAAGTCGCACGAAAAACTGCCACAATATATATAGCAGAAGCAAAAAAACTAGTGTTACCGCTCACAGCTCTCCTGTTAGTACTTTCCCTGAAGCCATCATCACTGAGAAAGGAAAAACCGGATCCATTCCAGAGAAAAAATTGTCAGTTGTTTAGGTATTCTTCAAATTCCGAAACAGCGTGGTGCTGGCTAAATTTTGTTCTTCCGACACGTATTTCATTGTATAATTCTACCCGTCACCATTTACATTGTCGGAAGATGCTTTGATTGCCTCTGCAGTCATGAGAGCAACAACGGCCTTGTGAATTGCTAGATCTGCTTTGAAAAGCAATCTCTGAGCTCTTTCTCTCTTGAAGTTGGCCATTTTAAGTGCGTGCCGGGCTGCACTAGCTGCATCCCGATATCTGAACTCATCGGTATCAGGATTATCCAACTGTTCAGGGTCGTGCCTTTGTAATCCATCTGAGAAGTAATGATGTATGCTTGGCCACTCTGAAAAGGCCATGCTATGCTGATGAATCCCATTTCGCTTGCCGATTAGTCTCTGACTATATGAAGTCGTCATTTGGGACTCGTTTGGTGATAGAAAAGTGCAAATTTTCTTTGGCTCGCTTCTTCGAAGCTTCTGATGATGATGCTTATCAAATCCATCCCTAAAATATCCCTTGATACCTGAATCTAGTTGTGAAAATACTCTTGGCGATGCCTGAGACAGCGGGGAATCTTCTAAAGATTCATAGTTATGCAAAGGATATAGAACCTTTTCATCCCCAAATAGGAACCCATTTGATCTTCGGCCTGAAATGATCACAAATGAAGTAACTCTTAAGAGATAACATCATTATATGAAGCCAGATGGAAGTGAAATAGGTAAAGAACATTACCGAAAGAATGGAAACCTTCATGATCTCCCAATGCAGGGTTGATTTGACCAGAAACTGAAATTTTCCGCTGGGATCTTTGTTTTGACCCTTTGTTTGGAACTTCCAAGCCCCGGGGTTTCAGACAGAAAGCAAACATGGGTGGCTTCTCGACGGCATTGGACAGAATAGAGCTAACTTTAGACATGGTTACCTCCCACTCTCTCACTTGCTGTTCGTACCTTTCCCACAATGGTGGCTGAATGACAGCAGAAAATTTTATCAAGAGTTAGAGAGCATAAAATGTTTTAAGATAAAACAAACACAGAACATGAACAACAAACAGGCCACGGAGAATGTGGTAAAATTCTGGGCCCATACACCTTATGCTGCAAGCCACAAGGGGCTGATTTCAAAAGCAAATCCCTGATCTAATTCTAAAGGAGAACATGAAAAGTTGAATGAAGAAAAGAGAAGAAATCCATAAGCTTCACACCTAGGGTTCTATAGGAGTCACAACCACAAATTATCTGTCAATAATCTATATCTCAATAAAAGGAGTACATCGATTTATAATGGAGCAAATCAATGAAAAACATACCTGGAGATGCCGAATTAAAGGCATTCCAACTCTTTGCCTCTTCTCCCGCCAATGCTCATACACTGCTCTGATTACTTCTATGGACCCAACTCCTGCCATGAGCTCTTCTATTTCATCAGAATTAAACTGATCACACTGTTGAGTATATGCAGCCTTCTCAAACATGTCCATAATCTTCTCAAACATTTCGTCAGAAAATTCCAATGTGCTGCAGCTACCATCACTCTGTGAAGATCTATGAATTCCTGAAATCCATTGTTCATCATCAGTATCCATGTCATAAAAAACATGGGATGGATCCAAAGCCATCTCGACATCAGTTTCAACCTGCCGCAAGTACTTGAAAGAACTGCGAACAAATGTTACATCAGTTGCATTTTCATCATAGTCATGTACCAAGCAAACTCCAGGAATAGGTATGTTCTTAACTGAAGCAGCACGAATGTTTCGGTTGTAGCACTCTTCATGCATATCCTTGAAAAGAGCCCACTGGCTCCTGTCAGTGAACTCCAAGATCCAATCCTTTCCTCCTTTCCACATCATAGCATGTGTGTAACGATTGGTAGATCCAGGCTGCAGAAACTGGTGCGCCTTGTAAGAGCACCTTGTTGACCCTGACATTTTCACAGCCAGCTTCCATTCATTACGATCAAAACGTTCTAGAGCAACCTGTACTCCACATTCACGCCATCCTCTGTCACCAAGGGTAAGTAACAAATTTGCATGACAAGATACTAACTCCATGTTTCTTTGAGAACCTCCAGAAACATCAGATGATCTCTTCTCATTTGCCCTCCTAATTCGCTTGTGAGGAAGACCTCTCTGGTGGTCACCTATATTCTTTGAACTGTAATCTAAACCTCCAAAGGGCATTGAATATGATACCTGAGTCCGTGGTTTCTTAGGTCCATTTCCAAAATTATTGTGGAAGAAATCAGCCTTTCCATCTGACCACCTATGGGCATGATATCCAATCGATGAACTACTTCTATTTCGATGCCAATAACTTCTTGGAGCAGTAGGATTAGGAGTTGGGATAACACCACCATTCATATTCCAAGTCAAATCTGTAGACTGTTGAGTGCTGGGTAATTTGCTGTCAACATGATTTTTATATTGATCAAAGGGTGGAAGCTCAACCCTAATACCATTCAAAACGGAACTAGACCCTGAACCCTTCTTATAACCATCAACAACCTTTGACGACAAAAACGGTTGCTGAGACTCTGAATAGTCACATTTTTGCTTCTCTAATTGATCAATGGCTGAGGCTCCAACTTCTTCAGGTTTATGATAGATGGCAGGACTTCCATTTACAATGTGATCACTATTTGCATGCTTCTGCAAGAACTTTCTCCAACGGCCATCACTAGAAACTGAGAGATCAAGAGTCATTAACTCAGTGACAGAAGAAACCTTTGATGAAGCCTTCAGAAAATTTCCTAAACTACTTTCGAAACTTTTTTTCACACAGTCCTCTCTATTAGAGTTTTCATCCAACAACAAATTGCCAGAGCTTTCTGGATTCTCAATGGAGTCATGATCCTGGAAGCTGATGCGAGCAACACAATAATCCATAAGTAGCTTAAGATGCAAACTGAAAAAGAAAGTAGGCGCAGCACCAAAAGAAAGAGTAAACAGAGGAAGATTTTTGTTCTGCTTCTCAGAACTGGAAGAAAGTTGGCCAACTTCCAGACAACTAGATCCTCTGGAAACACCCATACGGCTGAGACCCTGCCTGGATCTTCTCCTTGAGCCCTGTTCAATAGCAAACAAAATTCAAACATTTAATAGCAGCCGCAAAACAAAAGATAGGCATTAGATATCTAACCATACAGCAAAAAAAAAAAAAAAAAAAAAACACCTCTCCAGAACCCATGGCTGATAGTTAAATCACCAGCAAGGACTTGCATGGTAAAACTAAAACTAACATGGCTTTTCTTTAGCATGGATTTCCTTTCTTCCCTTCTTTTTGCAAGGGCAAGTGTGGTTTTTGGGGCAAATAACAAAAGAAAAAATATATATTTCTTTTCATCAGAAGACTACACTCACAAGTAAAACACATATGCCAAAAGAACACCTTTGACATTGAAATTTCAATAGCAAAGCAACATGGAGAAGAGTCATACCTCAAGCGATGAGGAGCCTTTGTAAGGAGAACTAAACAGCTGGTTAGTTCCATTCTGAAGCGCTTTAATGTTATCATAAGTGCACTCAGACGGAGGTAATTGCCTATTGAGAACACAATATCTTTTCAGCTTACAATCCAAAAACATCCATTTGAAATGCTTCACTTCATGAAAATAACAACAAGCAAAGACAATCCCCTTCCTAAAATCTCGAGTCAGAGAAAATTTGAACCTGATCGAAGTTACAGGCACCCGCACATCAGCAAACTTCCCCTGTTCAGCAGGTCGATAAAATACCTTCAGGACCTGGAAAATAAAAGCTACAGCTTCCTTCAACGATCCTTGAAACAGGAGAAACCTTAGTCCAACTTCATTATCAACAAAAAGGACCTCTAGATGAACAATTGGCCAGATAGTCATCACCGTACCACACTGAAGCAGCAACAATGAATGAACCAGCCAAAAGCTTTTCGCTCCAAATAAATTATAGACAGAGAGCAGGGGGAACCTCAATCCAAACCTGAACTGTTTCAAATGTAATAGCGAAATATTTAATTGTAACTGCCCTGCATTATCAGTAAACAACAGATCTCCTTCAGGATCCAACCATCCAAGACAAACATCAAGTTCTCCCAAATCCTGAAAGCCATCAACAGAGCCAAGAAAAGTGATAGGTTTAGACACCATGCTGGCACCACAAGTGCTTTCAGAAGCCTGCCACAAAACTTTCTCTGTCCTGCGAAATCTCCTTCGAAAATAAACGATAGGATGTTTACCATCTTTAGGGCAACTACCCAAAGAAGAATCCTCGATCCTTCTACCATCAACAGGTCCATCTGACAGTGCAGAGGAACCAAACAATTTAACTTTTCTTGCTTTCAAGGAACCCCCGTGAAGACAACCGTTTTCATCCACAGCTTCATCACAAGACAATGGTTGCCGATGAAAACTAAGAGAAGCAGATGTTTTCTGTCTCTTCACAGCATGCAAAGGTAGGGATTTGACACGACGGCTAGAGCGCGCCAACCAGGATATGATGGGTTCTGACTCCATATAGCTACCATTACCACTATCATCTTCTTTCATGGCATTTCTCTTCCTGTTCTCTTTGTTGAGCTTCATGTTCCTGATTCTATCACCAGTGTCCCCATCACCCTGAGATCTTTTTGGCTCAGGTTTGTTGGGAACTTCACTTGGAAAAAGCAGGAGTTTAAATCTTTCTTTCTGTAAATTTACCCATTCCTCATCACGGTCATCATATTTTACATGGTGAAGTTTTCTCTCTTTGTCATAGTCATTGACAAAGCCATAATACCAACTCTTGTCCAAAGGCCAAAACACCTTAATTTTTCTATTTAACACCCAGTTTGCATCCAAATCTCCAGAGAAAATTTCATAAAAGTGGCGCCTTTTCCTTGAATTGCCTTTCTCTCCATGTCTTTTCCTTGGTCTCAATACCCTACCAGAAGCATCGACAGAGGGAGATTCACAACCAGAAAATTTCTTAGACCTAGAACTAGCATCCCGCCCAGAAGCTAAGAGAAAAGATAATCCATTCTCAGACGGTGATAAAGAGACTTTGCTGTTCAAAGAAAAGCCAGTACAACTTGGGTCGAACCGTGATGATAACATCCTCGCTGCATTCTCTTCAAGATTCTCTTCATCATCATCTTGCAAATCACCAAATGGCTTTACAGAAGAATCTACTAATCTCTCAGCCTTCTTAGCAAAAGATTTGCCACCTTTTACTGTATCCTTCTTCTTCCTAGGCTTTCTCCTTGATCTTTTGAAAGAAGAATCACCATCATTTGGAGCTGAGTAACCAGCAACACTATCTTCTTCCTTCAAATGCTGAACTGAACTTGGCTCACTGCTTCTATTTTCCTTGAAATCATCAATAAGCTTCTCTTCGTCAACCTTCAAAGACACATTCTGAGTGCTGGAATCTTCACTGGCTAACTTCACATCCTCACTAACACCAACAACTACACTACTAGGTCGCCCATCCGGCTTCAAGACTTGACCACTCTCAAACTTGTTTCGCCCCACAAACCCACGTTTACGCCTGGGAATACTAGTACCACAGTCACCCAAACTAAGTGAAATGCCATTAGCACTGCAACCATTCTTTGATTTTTGACTCAAACCCTTCAAGCTTTCTGGACCATGCAGCCAAGAACAAACACCCCCATCATAAACTTCAGTTAAACTCTTGCTACTACTACTATCATGGTTGGTTCTAAAACTACTGAGAGGCAGAGCTTTCCTACTCTTCTTTCTCTTGTTATTAATAATACTCCTCTTCTCATCATCACCTTCTTGTGAACTTTCTTTCCTCTTCAAGCTCTTATTTTTAAAAAACTCCTTTGAATCACCAGATTCATACAAACTCTTAAGATCCAAAGATCTTGATTTCTTAGGAATTTCCGCTCCATGAGAGTTCACTACTCTATTTTCCATCAACAACCCCTCAATGCAAACAGGGAAACCCCAATCTCCCACTTTTTAGTTTTTACATTTACCCATCATGCATATTTTAGATCTGTAAAACCATAAATGCACCCAAAATTGACCAAAAATGAAAAAAAAATAATCTCTCAAATTTCCCATAAATTAACCAATCAATCCCAATACCTATATATTCAAATGATTCTTTAATAAATTAAACTATTAACAAATAAACGCTATAAAGTTCATTACTTACCTGATCGATGTATCAGAAAAAATCAATTTCTCCGCCGAATCATGAAAATCAAGAGTGTTATCGTACCCTAGGGTTTGAATCCTCGATAGATTTTTCGAATTTTTTTATTTTAATTTCTCTATAATTTTGTTTTCTTTTTTTTTTTTTTTTACCGTGACAAACGGAAAATCCTAGGGCTTCTTTAGATTGAAAAATGAAAAAAATTATATATACTAGGCTATTTTATTTTAGCTACGTGGCGATATACTTGCCGTGGGATTTACATTGTGTGGTGAGATATGGTTCAATTGTTTAAAGCTACTTGATTAATGAACGGCCACGATTGAGTTTACTGAAAAGTGGACGGTTTAGATTTTGCAGGTACAAAAGAGAGGTGTGGTAGTTAAGCGGCTCCATTTTGCTAAAACTGTAAATTAAAAAAGGGGGAAAGAAAAAAGTTTTATTCCTCATTTCCATTTTGGTATTGGTAAACTAACCCTGATGTTTCTGTGAAATATCAAAAATGCCATCGATTTGATTTTATTTTTAAGTGAGTAGGCGCCATTACGGGTGTGAGAAAAGCCACTCGCTAGCGTGAAGGTAAAAGGTATTCGCTTTAAGAAATGGACACGTGGTGGAAGGATTTGATCACTGCTTACTGTGTATAGTTAAAGCGGCGAGTTTGTCGTAGTGGCGCGTTGGAGAGAAGGCAGTGCTACGTTAAAGCTGGTAACTGTTTAAACGTCCTGCACAGTGACGTGATGGAAACCTGAGAAGTTTAAATTACACGAAATTTGCTTGTGATTACGCTTTTGTCCAACATTAAATGTTTTTTTCTCCCGCCAGAACACTTCGTTGCCAGACGACCCAACCCGACTCACCTGCTTTCAACTGGTTTTACCGAGGTTTTTTAAGCTGAATTGGTGGTGGATTCCACGGGTGTTTGGTTTATTGATTCTTGGTTAGTTCAGTTTAATTAAATAAATTATTAAAAATTATAAAAATAAAAATTTTAAACATTTGATTTAATCAATTTAATTGATTTGTATTGATTTTCGAATTAATTAATTTAATACTTTTTTCAAATTAATATTTTAGTTAGTATTCAAATAACATTAAGTTTAATATGAAATTTAAATTAAATGTTTCTGCATTTAAATTTTATTATAAAAATATATATTAAATATTGTAAATGATTTTTTAATTAAATGAAGAAACGTTACAAATTAGTAAAATGAAGTGTGATGGCGAAAAAGAACATCAAAGCAAACCTTAAAAAATAAGTACAGTGGTGATGTAAACAATAAGAGGCTAAAGGGTTGAGAGTTATGGCTGCCGTAGAAATAATAACAAGAGAGATACGAAAAGAATTTTAGAGCGCTCAAGTTTACAAAAAAATCGAATGGTTCAAAATAATACGTTTATAGCCATAAAAAATTTATCAAATGGTTATAATAAAATAAAAAGTGAGAACCATTGTGCTAAAATAGTGGGTAGTGAAATTGAGAGTGATTAGCAAATGTGGATAATGGAAGAGAAGATATACAAATAGTGGATATAAAGATAGTATCAAAACAAGATAAAATGATACCTATAAGTAAAGAGTATATTGAGCTATTTTACCAGACTGACTTAAAAAAAATTTAATATTTATAAAAATAATTCAAGTTCATAAACAATCACTAAAATAATTTGAAATGAACAATAGAATGGGATTTTAGTCTTTTAATGGCCGACACCATATGATATTTTGGTCCAATGATTGCCTGATGATTATGTCAGATTTTAAAAAATTAAATTTTTTTGTTCTGGTCTCTCAATAGTTGGCACCATTGTATTTTTTTTAAATCGAATCATACTGGTATACAAAAATACCAATATTTAAAAAATTTGGTTCTGGCCTTCTATTGGCCGGCACCAGGTACGAAAAAAAATTCAAATTTTTTTATGTGATGGTCGTCTAATGGCTAACACCAGAGTACCAATATTTTAAAAAAAATTGGTTCTGGCCTTCTAATGGTCGGCACCAGTACGAAAATAAAATTCAAATTTTTTAAGTGCTGGCCTTCTAATGATCGGCACCAGGTACAAAAAAAATTCAATTTTTTTTAGATGCTGGCCTTTTAATGGCCAGCACCAGACTACCAATATTAAAAAAAAAATAATTCTGGCCTTTTAATGGCCGGCACCAGGTACCAAAAAAAATTCAAATTTTTTTAGTTGCTAGCCTTCTAATGGTGGCATCGATACCAAGATTAAAAAAATTATAAAAAATTCTAAAAAAAAAATTTTTTAGTTGGTAGCTACCAAGGCCACTCGAAATGTGGGAGGTTTGGACAAAAATATAGGCGAAAAATGGGCTTGGGCACGAGGCCCGTTTAGAAAACGGGCGGGCCTCAGTATGATTTTTTTGCCTGAGTCTGCCCAAATATTTTATTTGTTATATTTTAATTGTATTTGATTTATTTTAAAAAAATTTATAATGGTTTTAATAATTTTATTTTTTAAATGTATTGAATTTATTATATTTTATTTTAATAAAATAAAAAAATTATACTAAAAATTCAAATTTTTTTTTTAGCCTACCAATCGAGCCAAAAATTTTGGGCTCTGCCCAAACCCATGCTCACCTCTAGTGCTGACTAGGCTTTGGATGCTTGTTAATGGTTAATTTTAGGCCTCTTAATGGCATTTTTAAATTAAATTGCTTTATCATTTAATTATTTTATTTTTTAATTAAAATTAAAATTTAAAAAAATAAATTTCTTTCTTTAAATTGATTTGCCCTTGCACCAAAAATAATATTTTAAAATAAATGACACAGGTTTAAAAATAATCACCAAAATAACCTGAACAAAAAAAAAATTACATTGGGACACGAAAAAGTCTTGAAGGCCAGCACAAAAAAAAAAAAACTTTACTAGTCTGGTGTCTGCCATTAGAAGGCCAGAACCAATTTTTTTTTTTAATTATTGGTCTGGTGTTGACCATCAGTGTAGAAAAGTAAAAAAAAAGCATTGGGACACGAAAAAAGTCTCTGGTGCCGGCCATTAGAAGGCTAGAACCAAAAAAAAAAAATTTAAAATTACTAGTCTGGTGCCGGCCATCATTGTAGAAAAGTAAAAAAAATTGCATTGAGACATGAAAAAAGTCTCTAGTGTCGGCCATTAGAAGGCCAAAACCAAATTTTATTTTATTTTTTACTAGTGTGGTGCCAGCAATTACAAGGCCAGAACCAATTTTTTTTTAAATACTAGTATTTTTATATATTAATATGATACGATTTTGAAAAAAATACCTTGATGTCGGCCATTGGAAGGCCAGAACCAAAAAAATTAATTTTTTAAAATCTGACACAATTATGGGACTAAAATACGAGGTGGTGTCGGCCATTAGAAGGCCAAAACCCCATTCTACTATTCATTTCAGGTTATTTTAGTGATTATTTTTAACCTGGGTCATTTTTATAAATATAAAAAAAATTGGATTAATTTGGTAAAATAGCCAGTATATTATTTTTTACGGACATCTCCTTTTTTATTTTGGAGGGGTGGGGGTATTAGGCCTTTTAATATAACTTGTATTATAACACCCCAAAATTTGAATGTCGAACTTGAGCCACAACAAAGATTGAATAAATATAATTTTGTATATTGTGGTTGTTTAATGTGGAATATTTATTCATTGTAATGACTCAATTTCTACCGGTGTTGGAATAGTCAATTTCGATATTAAATTTACAAGTTGAGCTGTCTGAAAAAGTTAAACCAAAGAATTCAAGCCTATTATGAGATTAAGAAATTAATTATTTTATGCATGGCATGTAATGTTTTTACTGAGTTGTAATTAAACGTGAAGCTTATGTTTAATTTCTTAGCTCGACCATCCGTTGTAATGATTTTACTAAGTTTAATTATGTATGGCATATCGAAGCCATTAGGAAGTATTTTGGAGTCTTAATTTATAATATTTTGATTTGTAAATACGGTAATGATGCATGCCTTGTTGAATAGTCAGATGATTTTGAGTTTATTTACTTTATGGCATATGGAAATATAAATATGAGTATCGATGAATGGTTAGTTTAATTGGACTAGTCACGTTGAAATTAGTGACATGATTTTTAGATGTTTGATTGCAATTAAACATGTTTAATAGGGGTGTATTAGGTTAAAGTAAGTTAAATTAGTCATTTTGTTAGAAATTTATGAAGTGTAACTTGGTTTAAGTAATGTTGATATAGGATACATGGTTTTCCATGATTTTTAAGTTATTGATTGTGTTTTTACATGCTATGATGTGTTTTGGTTTGGTGTAATTTTGTGATGATTTAAGAAATGTTTTGACATCTTTTGCTTGTTGAAAAAGTTGCATTTTTGGTAGCTAGGTCTCCAGGCACATTAGTCATGTCTCTAGACAGTATGATAAAAAATGATTAAATGGTACTTTTTTGGGCAATGGTCTAGAGACTGAATAAGCATGGGTCAATACATGGTTTGCATAGCCTTAAGACAAGGACTTTGTTATCCCGAGATAAGTTAACATCGAGCCTAAAATATATTTTATCTTATTTCAGGTTTCTATATAAGAATCCCTTAATCTTGAGATATTCAAACATCGAATTATGTCTCGAGACACATTGTTAATTTTGGTTCTTCAAGTTGAGATTTGAATCTTAACTTCACATTTGATCATGCTTAATTAATAAACACTTTATATGAGTTTATTTGACATTAATTCATCATGTTTATGCATAATTTTATGTTCGTATGAAAATTATTATGATTGTATATCAAATTGTTTGACGTAATGATTTGAAATAGTTTGAGTTGCTTCAACAACGTAATGTAATGTTATGCACTCGAATTTTAAATTTTGATCAAATTTGAGGTATCACAAGTCTATTTAGATTCATAATCTGACATTACATCAAGATTATTAAGTTAGATTAAGTCCAAAGGGGAGAGAGAAAAAAATCAAGAAGGAAAATAGAAACACTAATAAAACATAAAATGAAACATCTAAACAAGGATGTGGCAACATCACTTCCTAAAAGCATGTATTGGTTATATAAGTATTTCAATACCTTTTAAGTATAGGTCTAAACTCAAGGCCGTACCAATGACATGGTCCATTCGTAGTTGCAGTGTTGAGAAATGTGTTTATATTATAGTAAATATATAATTATTTTTATGTATTTGGAAGATAAATAAGTAAATAAAATTTATTTCACATTTCACTATTATATCTTTGGCGTTTGTCTTTTATGTTTTGTATATATTGCAAAATTGTGACAAACAAATATTAACTTATTGATTGTCTGAGTTTAAACTGATGATAAGTGGCATTGTAAGAACGTTTACATTGCAAGAAAGACAACTTACTTCAGTAGATAATCTAAACAAGTCTATAATCCTGTAAAATAATCAAAGTGAGTATTTGTTTCAAATATTTAGAAAGATTATTATGTCATCTACAAATCCAATTAGAGACATGACTAGTATTGGCTATAGGAGTAGTTAACTCCACAGGTAGAGACATAATTGTATTCATTGGAAGAATAATACATTGGACTGGACCCAATATGAATCAATTTTGAATCTATATGAATTAATTTACTTGTGACGTTCATAGTGTGATTTACTTAAATCCTAAGTTAGTCATTGACCATGTGTTTTGATATAAGTGAAGGCTTATGCTTTAAATATGATCGAGCTCATTATCCGTATATTAAGTACATAACTTATGTATGGAATGGCTTTACTAGCAACAATGGAATTCATAACTCGATTAATATCCTCTCATTAATACTGTGTGGATTGATAAATATGGAACGTGACTATAGGTTGTTTGTTCGAGAACAAGTAATTTATCATAGTCATTTGTTGACAGTGGTCAAATTAATAATTAAGAAGACACAATGAGATAAAATAAGATTGTATTGAGTGAGCGGATTTAACTCAAATGAATCAATGATATCATATGAGGGTAACACACACATGACGAGATCATTTGGCAAAGCAGTTGGATGAATTGCTCTCGTAAAGAGTGTACAATAAGGAGTTTTCAATCTTGGTATTTCTTGTGGAGTGACCCCCTGATTAAATAAATTGCAAATTATCAGAACGATATTTCTAGACATAATTGCAATTACTATGGCCTAATTGTATATGTTTGATTAGTCCCTCTGTTAACTCAACAAAAGCTCAATCGGACTACATTTGAATCAGAATGAAATTCTTCGACTTTGGAAATAATTTAATTGAATCGATTTATTTGATGTGAAGTTAAATTGGGTGATTGTGAGAATTGTTCAACTAAAAAAATTAATTAAAGAAATTTTATTGAAAATTTAGAAAATCTCAGTGATTTTTGGGATTTGTTCAAGTAAAATTAAATTAATCAAATTAATTAAAATAAATATGATATTTTTGGAAATTAATTTTCAAGTTAGACAATTAACTCAATGGGTACTTGAACTTGAAAATTGGGCCCGAGAACCCAAAATCGAGACCCAAAACTGGTTGAATCAATACAACTGGTTGAAAATTGGACTCGGTATATGAAATCGGGCCAACAGTCCAACTGGTGGTTGGATCGGACCGGTTAGGCCGTCATTAGGCCCGGACAGAATCGACAACGACTGGATCGACAATAGCCGAATTAGCTCAGAATGTCGCACCTGCGATGACACTATTGGACATGACGGTGCCAGCAACAGCAAAGACATTTCGATAGTAGCAGTTCAACAGTGGAGGAATCACACTCTTACCGGATAATTTGATTTCAAATTAACTAATCCAAAAATAATAATATTTTAATATATTTAATATTAAAAATTTAATATTTATCTTTATAATAATTTATTAATTTAATATTAAAGTGATTATTTTAATATTAAATTTAATTTAATATTTATGTTGTAGATAAGTATTATACCAATATTAATTAATTAAAGTGAACTATCTAAATTCTTTCTCTATAAAAAGAACCATCGATTAAATTCAAGAGAAAGTTATAGAGAGAAAATTATCTAAATAAATTATTTTAGAAAATTTATAGAATTATTATTTTTATTTACAACTTAATCTTAAAGTTTAAATAAATTGTAAAATTGTCACATTAATCTGATTCGAAGTGAGCCTAAATTCGGCATACGTGAATAAGCTTCTAAAATAATAAAGCTCAAATAGTTCAATGACTTAAACAATAAGTTTGGAATAGTTTAGTGACAAAACTTGAAATTTTTTAAAATAAATAATTAAAATATAAATTTATTAATTATTTGGTGACAATTTTTTGGCATAATTTACCCCGAGATTTATGAATAAAATTGAAGGATCTTCTTAAATTTTAAGCGGCACAATGGCCCAAATTCTATAGTAAAATTCCTTTCTATTGCATCGTTGCTTTCCCTATTACCATTGCAATTTCCCTGTTTAAAGCCACATCCGGAAATTCTTCGCTTTCAAATTCGCCCACCAATCGCATTCATCGTTTACTCGTTTCAAATTTTTAGCATTTTTATTGATATCGATGTCGATCTCGATCTAGATCTGGACCTTCAATTTCTCCTCCTATTGAAAAAAAATTCGAGTTTATACGACAATGTTCGTTCCAAAGAATGAACTGGTATGAGATATTTCCGTGTCAGATCTCTCCAGTTCGAAGTAAGAATCTTCGTCCATATCCCTAATTTCTGCTAAACTGCAAAGAAAAGCGACGGAATTATGTTTTTTTTTAAAAAAATCCTTTTCATTTTCTTTCCAGGGAATCAGATGTTAGATTAGAGACTTCTTTTTTAAAGATCGTGGAGGTTAATTAGAAAAAATGAAAGCAAAAGCGGTACAATCGTCATTTAGGGATCGGACGCAAGAATTTCTGAGCGTGTCGGAGAGGTTAAGGAAGTCGATCACGTCTGGACCGAGCCAAAATGGGCCGAGTAGCAGTAGTTCGAGAGCGGAGGAAAAGAGATCTGTGGTTGCGCATCAATCGGAGTTTAATAGGAGGGCTTCGAAGATTGGATTTGGGATTCATCAGACCTCGCAGAAGCTTTCAAAGTTAGCAAAATGTAAGTACTCATATCTGCTTCATTTAATCATTTGTAATTAGTTCTATTCAAAAGGAAGGTTTATATGGTATATCGTTTTAGAAAAAAAAATGAAGGTAAGCTAGGGATGGGTTATTTAAATCCTGAAATTTAGCTTCTCCGGGCGTTTAGCTTAGTATTTAGGAGCTTCTAAGAGGAGTTATAGATTTAATGGACTTATGCGTTGTGTAAAAATGAACTTAGATACTGGAAACTATTTCAGTCAAACAATATATGGGAAGAATGTGCTTGAAATGATTCAAAGCTCCTGTTGGGTCCAAAAGTCTCTTAAGAGTAAGATTTTAAAGAAAGATGTTCATTGATGCTTTATTTGGTATCAAGTCTGGAAAAGAGTAAGGCTAGAATATTCAGAGGCAACAGAAAGTGAAAGGGATGAAAATATATTTTGTTTCTTTCCACTATTGTTAATAGAGGTATCCCTAGCACCGATATAAATGGAGGATTAGTTTAACTGTTGGCTTGTGATTTTAAGAATGATGGAAATTAAAATGTTATTTCTAAAGAATGCTTGATAAAATTGAAAAGTGAAAGAAAAATGAAAACACATGGTTTATCCTTTATAACCTTTTCAAGTGAGGTGTAGATAGAAGGGCAAACATTTTTACAAAAGGTGAGTAAGTTTTTACATTTTGCAGCAGTAAACTTACATCATCAAATATTCTCTCCCTTAAGATTTGTAATTTGAGAGGATTGCTTTTTGTTAATATGGGCAGGGCCAGTTCGGTCCTAACCAACCTCCCTTTTTCAAAAGTCAACCTCAAATCAGCCTTGGTTTCCCATTTATATATTATTTTAGTATAAATATAATATAATGTTATTTTATTACCAATATCCAAAATATTTTTCATATAATAAATAAATTTATTGTTTATTAAAACAATAATTTAATGGGGTCAGACACTTGCATAGGCTCTAAAGTATGGACCTAATTGGTCTGGCCTGTGGGCTTGGGTGGGTTGCCAGCCACATCAGCACCTGCAGGAAATGGCAATGGCTTTTGTTGTCTTTCTGACCAAGAATGAGGCAAAATCATTTTCTTTCCTCTTTTTCACCTTCTCCTTTTCTGCCTGACAAACTCTTTAATGATACCAGTGAGTAATGATATTTGTTTGGTTATGTTTATTGTACATGATATTTATGGTTAGTTACATAGTGGATTAGGAAATTATTCATTTGTCAAATACTCAAATTGTACTTTGCTTACATCTATGGAAAAGTGGTTTTAAATTAGTTTAGTCATTGGTCATCCTTGAACTGAAACAAAATACTCAAGATTATGGTCACAGTAAGAGAAACTTCATTATCTTTTTGTTTACAGTTTTACTGCTGGATTATTGTGTATATCCTCAAGTACTACACTTTAAGCAGATATTATGCATTTATGCTATGCAGAAACTTCCATAGTCAAAACCATGAACTTTTTCAGTTTCCCCTTCTTTTTCCCGTCTTTGGTTTGATAGGAATTGAATTAACAATTGTTAGAACTTGATCATAAGAATTGAAGTAGCAAGTTGTCCAATCTTGGTTGTCTTGGTTTAGATCAAACTATTGCTGTAGTGAAACTTGATGAAATCCAGTGTGCACAACTGTCACTAACATATATAGAAGACAAAAAGACCAGATATTTATAAGTGTTTATTATTATTGTGATACTAAAAAAAATCCCATATTTTACTTTTCAGTGGCCAAGAGGACTTCAGTTTTTGATGACCCTACTATGGAAATTCAAGAGCTTACTGCAGTTATCAAGCAGGATATCACTGCCCTTAATTCTGCTGTGGTAGACCTGCAACTTTTCTGCAATTCTAAAAACGAAGGTGGTGTCTCCAGTGACACATCTAGTCATTCAACCACAGTTGTCGATGACTTGAAGAACCGCTTAATGAGTGCCACAAAAGAGTTTAAAGATGTCCTCACCATGCGAACAGAGGTAAGGCTGAGTTTTTCAGTCTATTTGCTTAGTTTAATTGGATCTGTTTTGCTACTGTTCCTTGTAGTAACGTCATTGGCAATTAATTCCTTTGACTGGCAATCAAATTGCGTTGTCCAGAATTTAAAGGTTCACGAGAATAGAAGACAGTTATTTTCTTCCACTGCTTCAAAGGATTCTCCAAATCCTTTTATACGGCAGCGCCCCCTGGCTGCCAAATCAGCGGCAGGAGCTTCAAACAACCTTCCTCAATGGGCTAATGGGTCTGCATCTTCATCTCAGCTGTTTCCAAGGTAACAGCTTATTCAGATGATTTGCAGTTAAGCAACTTTCCCTTTGGTACATGTAATATGCCTTATTAACCAGATGAAATAATATAGCACTTACAATAATTACTGAATTTTTGGAATTTGCAAGTCCATTTAATGATGAACTTGTTACTGGATATGGAACATTTTGTCATTGGCCAAACCTACGTTAGGAAAGGCCATTAATTTCAATTTTCTAATTAAGGCTTAGGTTGCTATTTGATTTAATTCCTTAGGTTTCTTGATTTTGATTTTCTTTCAGTTAATTTATTTTCATTTTAGACTAAGTTTCCTATTAATGTAATAAGACTAGTCCTTATTTAAATGGACTTATGGAATGCTAAACCCCTAGCAGAATTTCTATAGAAGGCCCTAAAGAGTTTTAGATTTGCATCTCTCTAACGAGTCTTAATGTTTTAGTCTCCCTTTGATGAACTGAACTATCAATCACTATAGGTAATTGAGATAAAGGGAAGGCAATTGACTTGATTCTCCGTCAATCGTCTTGTGTTTCGGTCCTGTTCTCATGTTCATAGCACATTTTAAAATTTTTTGTACGTTTGTAGCAGTTTGTAACAGTTGCATATTTGTCCTCATTTGTCCAGAACAGGCACAGAATTGTATTTCTTGTTTGCTTTTTGTGCAGTTTGCATGTGCTTGTGATGGTTGAATGCTGCACATCTGCTTTTATTCTTCATGCAGTTTCCCCCCTCCCCACCCCATCTGCTTTTAATAATCCATTTCTTTTTCTAGTTTTCTGGAATGAACTATTGTTGACTTTTGTGTTAATAAAACTACTGTTGACTGTTCTATTTTAGTTCTAACTGGGTTTAACTTCTTATTTGAACTATATCTACTTGAAATTCTGTTTGATAGTGAAACTTCATTTTTGGTTCTTATTTATACAGAAAGCAGGTGGATGCGGAGAGTCAGCCATTGCTCCAGCAACAACAACAGCATCAACAACAAATGATTCCATTGCAAGACAGTTACATGCAGAGCAGAGCCGAAGCTCTTCAAAATGTAGAATCCACTATTCATGAGCTAGGCACTATATTCAACCAGTTAGCCACTCTGGTTTCTCAGCAAGGAGAAATTGCTATCAGGTTTTTTATTGAAGGAACTTCGCTTATCATATATATATATATATATATATTATTTTTCTATTATCTGAGTTTCACATAATTGCATCATGTCAGAAACAATGATTTAATTCAATAATCAATTATAAATTATCGCAACTGCATCATGGTGTTTAAAATTATATGGAATTAGTAACCCATTGTTGTTCTACTGATTTTGACTTCTGACTCTGTGGTTGTAAGTCTTGTAAATGTCTTGGCCTCCTAAACAAATGACTGGCCATGCAGTCATTTGTTTACCACTTAGTAATGTGGTCCTGAAAATGCATTATCTATTTGGTACTTGGGAAGAATTTGTGAATGTCATTTGTTTATTATAGTAAACAAAGTCATGTTACTTGTTGCATTTTGTGGTTAAAAGCACCATGGAGGCTCTTGTACTAGGAGTCAGACTGCATTTTGCCGCCTCTACTCAAAAAATGGGCAAATTAGTCCTTATATGTTAGATTAGAGAGCAAACTGGTCCTTCTGTTTAAAATTTTATCCATTTATATTGTTAAAAACTGGCGTGACTGGTGGAATAATCTGACAGTGGCATGTGGCATGCCACGTCTACTTCATGCTGATGTACAAATATCAGTTTTTAACAGCAAAAATGGATGAAATTTTAAACAAAAGGACTAGTTTGCTTTTTGATCTAATGTATAAGGACTAATTTGCCCCATTTTTTTTTAGCAGAGGGGGCAAAATGCAATTGGAATCCTAGTACAAGGGTCTCTATGGTACTTTTAACCATTTTGGGGTGAAGATAAAATGTTTGGCATAAACTCAATAAAAACAGGTGCATCGATATCATGGTCTGAATCATTTACTGCATCTAAGGACCACTGATTGGGACTTGTGATATGTTATTTTACAGGATTGATGAGAACATGGATGACACATTATCAAATGTGGAGGGAGCACAAGGAGCATTGCTCAAATACCTAAACAGCATATCGTCTAACAGGTGGTTGATGATGAAGATATTTTTTGTATTGATTTTTTTCCTTATGGTATTCCTATTCTTTGTGGCATAGTCAATAAAGTGTGACAAAGCTGAGATTGAAAAGAGAACGATAATGATAATGCCTTTTTTTTTTTCTGACTTTTCTGTTCTTTTCATATATACCATCTTTCTTTTTGCCCACAATTCAGTCCTGCTGTGTTGTGATTGGACCCATTTTTATTACTGTGATGTGTATGTATGAGTAGAAACGTGCAATTTGTAGAAGGTATTTAAAAAAACCTATAGCTTATTTATTTATCTACTTTTGATATTGTGCCCAACTATACCAATAATCAAGTTTTAAAGGTTCACTTTAGTTGGGGGTTTATTATTTTTTTGATACAATAAAACAAAACAAAAGCGACGATATAACTATGATTGGAATTGTCCTACTAAAGCTTTTTGGCTCTCCCTCCTTATTATCCACTTTAGCGTGTCATCTTTTCATTGGATCATTCTGTGTTTTGTATTAATTCTCTCATTGTGTTAATAGAACAGGTCTTCCTTTGATTTTCAAAGGGCAATAGCAGGGTTTTTTTTTTACGACTATAATTAGAGCAGTTTTTAACACTAAAAATTTCCTAACTATATCGTTGTCATGTTCGAGAAATCTTCCATTCGGGTCCCTAATATGAAGAATAGCAATGGATGAAATGTGGTTTGGTTTGGCTTTATGCAAGGCAGTCACAATGGTGATACATATTTAGTGTGCATATTAAATTATTTCATAAAAAATATCACATGAAAATACAAAGATTTAAATATTAAATTTGGCTAAGTTAAATTACAACTATATATTACATTATTTGAAGAGTAGAATGAGAAAGATTTCTTTTACAATTTTAAAAATTTTTAAAAAAAAAAAAAAAAAACACCTAACAGAGGTATAAACGAAATCACATAAAAATCTGGATTTGGATGGAGTGGGGTAGGATATATACATAAGAGTAGTAAGAGACGTAAGTGGAAGCGGAGCGATAGACAGCTGCATATAAGACAACATATTAAAATCACATCCACCGCTTCTCTTTTTCTCTCATTAGTCCATTTTAGTTTACATTATCCACCACCCAAACCCTACACTTTACATTCTCTGCTCTTCCACCATTACTCATCCGTTTCCATCACTCATTTCCCGAGAAACAAACACTCTTCTCTTACTATCTTGTATCACTTCCCCATTTTTGAATAAACCCCAACACAGTCTCTTTTTAGCCTTCTCTATCTTTTTTTTTTTAATCAAATCTCGATCTCCGTTTCTCTCTTTTATTTTTCGAAATATTTAGTTTTCTTATATTTTTCGATTCGAAGGTTTTTTTTTTTGAATTCGGTTGGGAGGGAACAGTGAGAAATGGCGGGAGGAAGTAGCCGTAGACAGGAGGGTTCTTTAGCGATCAATAATACGAACGTTTTCGCGGCTCTTGAAACTCTCAGGAGGAAGAAGAAATCTGATAAGGACCGAGGTTCTTCGAAGAAATCTTCTTCCAAGTCTCAGCAGCAGCCCGAAAAAGAAGCCGAGCCGCAAGTCTTTTGGGCTCCGGCGCCGCTTACGGGCAAATCGTGGGCCGATGTTGATGATGACGATGATTATTATGCTACAACAGCTCCTCCTCAGCCTGATTGGGGGTCCTCTGAGCCGTCTCAGAGTCTTGAAGACAACAATTCCCATGTAGAGGTGACTTAATTTGTCTCTCAAACGATCAGTTAGTCTTTCCTTTTCAGAATTGGTGCTATGGAATTCTGTAGTGCAATTTGTGAAGATTTATATTATTAAAGCCTCTGGTTGGATTTTGTTTTGTTATTATTTGAATGGTTCTGGATGATTATGTGGTGGGAAATGGTAGAATGGATGGGAAAAAAAAAGAACTTTTAGAAGCTAATGGATTGACCGATGGTATTGTGCCAAATGTATTTGTGGGAACTCCAAAAGCTTCCAAGGAACTTGTAGAGTAGGGTTACGTAAAAAAAAAAAAAACTTGCTGGATTTTCCAAGTAAATTGAGTAATAGATGCTACTTATGATTCTTTTTGCCAGCAGTGGATTATAGGCAAGTTTACGGTGAAGACCATGGTCATTTGTTCATCTTTGAATACTCTAATTATTTGGATTGCGATGCTTTGAAGTGTACTATGATTGACGACGTTAATTCAGGAACCTTGCTCTAAAATGAAATAGAGAAAAAGGAGAAACATTTGATACAACGGAACTATTGACTGACAGAGCTTAAGTGAAGAAAATATTGGTCTTTACTCTGTGAATGATGTTATATAGATATGTATATGTATTATGTTATCATAGAAATCAATGGTGGTTTCTCTTGGTTTTAGTTTGCCTTTATATATTGTTCTAATTTAGTATTATGGTGTTTCCAATACTTTATAAGATGATCACGTTATAAACTTACTATACATTCTTTATGATATTAACTCTTTTTCTACCAGTAACATGATCTAATTTCACACTCCTGCCTTTTATCATTGGATTTGGATCTTATTTCTCCTTTAGATAGGAAATTTGTTCTGGAATCCTCCTAAGGAGAAGTGGGGGGAAAAGATCATATCAGTGCATTTTGTCAATTCACTTATTATCCATAGTCGTGTTGCATAAATCTGTAAGTTATCGTGTTACATTTTTAGTTCTATTGTTCTAAGTGGAAGTTCATTGTATGCTTCTTGCAATTTAAGCTGGTTGAAGAAGGGAAACAAACAAGTGCAATAGGCTTGAGTTATACTTGTCTAGGAGAATATGTGGATGGCATATAAGATGTAACATCATAGCTACTGTTACTAACAGAGAGCCAGCTGGGATTTCCTTCTGGGTGCTCCTAACGCTCAGGTTCTTTTATGCTTTTGTTATTTTGCCAAAATGACGAGTCCCTTGAGCATTGATGATTTATCCGTTTGAATTGGTATAGAATGAATAATGGAAATTAGTTTGCTTTCCGCAAGTTATGTATCAATTTTAATTGATCTTAAATTTGCAGGACAGTGAGAGCGAAGAAGATATTTTAGAGGAAGGTGATGATGATATCGAGGAAGATCATGACCATGAACCAGAGAGTCAAGTACATCCTGAGACTGTGCTAGAAAAGGCTGCTGAGGTCCCTCCACCACCCAAGGAGCCAGAAAGACAACTTTCAAAGAAAGAAAGGAAGAAAAAGGAACTTGCGGAGCTGGAGGCTCTTCTTGCTGATTTTGGAGTTACACAGAAGGAGAGCAATGGCCAGGATGAGTCACACGGTAGCTTTAACCTACTTTTTGCTTATATTATTCTTATGACACTCTGTAATTGTTTGCCTGTGACAATGTTCCCTATTTTCAGTGGGAAGTCGGGTCTTTTTGTTATTTGTTCCCATTTTCGAGGGTAGAAAGCAGTAGAATCAAATTTTAGGGTGATTTTTGTTTTGACTTACAATTATGGATGGTTGATGTTTCTTCTTCGGGAAAAAATGCATATAATGAGGTTGAAGTTGTTTGTGAGTCTGCTTTTGGGATATGAAATTCTCTCTCTCAAGCGCAGGCATGCAACCTTTTATATTCATTAAATATTCTCTTAGGCTATCTATCGTTCACTTGGAAAGTCTATACTATACTAAGTTAAGCCTTTTTATCTTTTATATCTGCAGATGCTGTGCAAGAGAACAAAGACGGGGAGGGAGAAAAGGAGGAGAACCCTGTGGAAGAGTCTAAAAGCGCCAAGAAGAAGAAAAAGAAAGATAAAACAAAGGAAGGAAAAGAATCACAGAATCAGCCTACTTGTGCAGATGCCACCACCAATGGACCAGATGAAGTTGCTGGGACTGAGCAGACCGAGGAGGATGCATCTGCTGTTGATGTGAAAGAGCGGCTCAAGAAGGTGGCGTCTATGAAGAAGAAGAAATCTAGTAAAGAGATGGATGCTGCTGCAAAAGCTGCCGCACAAGAAGCAGCTGCAAGGAGTGCAAGGCTAGCTGCAGCAAAGAAGAAAGAGAAGAACCATTACAACCAACAGCCAGTGCGGTAAAAACAAATCCCCTTTTTCTTATATATATATATATATATTTGAGATATGAACATGTATTTTATTGTTGTTCATATGACAATATGAAATAAACAGTGAGCTTCGGTTCAGCGAAAATGGTGACATTTTAGTTGTATTTGAATGAACTAGAACGAAAATTGTAAACTGTTTTAGGGTTGTAGTTGCTTGCTAAGAATTCTTCATTAGGCAGCCGTTGACACTAAAACTTACATGTTTATTGCATGTTTTTGGTGCTGTAGATGCTCGATATATCTAATTGCGGATTGAGAACTTTATTAAAAATGATATTATGAAAGGTTGGGTTAAGTTTTGATTTCACAAATATAATGACATTTAATCAAGGAAATTAAAGTGATATATTTATAAAGGAAAGGATCCACTTAAATTTGATGTATTTTAACATTTTAACGATGAAAAAGAACCCTGCTTATTTTATTTTAATCCCCGATCTCTTTCTTTTGTAACCTCATTTACCATATAAGCTCGTTCCCCCTTGATTCGACCCATACGAATTAAAATCAAATTTATTATTTCAATAATAAAATAGGCTGACAAGCGGAGCTGAGCCCTAGGCCCTAGCCGGATAACCCTTCAAAATGATTTATCTGACTAATGTCATTTAATCAATTCGCTTCATTCAACTCCATTACAAGCTTTTAAACCAAGTTATGTTTATGAAATTTCACAATCAATTGATCTACTTTTAATATATGTTTTCAATTTTAAAATATATAAATTTTCGTCAAACCTAACCTAACTGATGTTAAGTTAGTTCAATACTATTAATTAAAAACTTAAATTGATCATTTAGTGGATAAAAGTAGGGAGATTAATCGATTACCTTAATTTTTCAACTTTTCTAGCATCGGCATAACTTGACTCATGTACACGTACAACTCGAATGAACAAAAAAAAAAAAAAAAGAGAAAAGCTTCAAATTCGACACTACATGCATTTTCATTGTTTTTGAAGCCCCAATACAACATATCCCAGCTAAAACCTATATAGCTTGCAAATTCTGCAATTATATATATATATATATACGTTGTGTGTGAGTAATTACATATAGCAGATAATGAGAGTAAACAGATCATACATAGCAAATGCACAATGCCAATGTGATGGGGGTACAACAACAACAATATTTTGGTGATTGAAGAATTTGCCGTGTGTTTGGTTTGTTTTTGTTTGTGTTGTGTCTGTCAGTCACAGTCAAGTGAGAGTAACAAGCTTACATCTCAATTCTCACTGTTTCACTTTCACCCCGTAAGATAACCATAAAGAATGGAAGGGACGACCATCCAACACATTAGTAGAAACACCATCAAACTGTATGCAGCTGGCACCATACACAATATCAATTTCCAACTCATCAATATATATTTATATATATATTTTTATGTGTTACATTTATTACTATATATCATTAAAACCCAGAGCTTCTATAATTGTTGTCCACACTTCTCTCACCTCGTCGCTGGTTATCATGTGCTCCCGAAAGTGAGCTCAAGATGCTGGCTGCACTCGTCCCGGATATTGCGTCCAGTACATTCTCGCCAATGTCGTTCTTGCAAAGAGGACAAGATGCATTGATCTTTAGCCATTTGTCAACGCATTCCTTGTGCATGAAGTGAGAACATGGGAGCTCCCTTAGCTCTTCGTTATTTGTGTATTTTGCCAAACAAATGCAGCAGACCTGTTCAAAATCCGAGCAGTTCCGATACTATCAGTACGTACAGGAAGAAGAAAAATCTAGGGGAAAAAAGCCTGATTGATAATTCCCAAGTAATCAGAGCATAGTCCTTCCGGTTGCGGAGATATCAGATAGTTAAGTATAATGGAAAATTGCGAAGCCAAGCAGTTCAGAAACCCATATAATGACCATGCTTTTTATCTTATTACCGGGAATACAAGACATGTCACTGAATTATGAAAACAATAATGAAAGGAAACACTCACTGCATCTTCTCCAGAGATGATCCTTTCCTTTTCCGTTCCTGCAGCCACAACCCCACCCTCACTGGCACCTGAGTTGACATCCTTACCATCACCATTTCTATTTTTCTTCACCTTGAACTTGTAAGTTGGCAAAGCCTCGATGGATTCAGGTGTGGCCCCTCTTGCATGTGATAGATCCTCTCTAAATCCAAGGACAGAAATAATACAAGGCAGGCAACAGCAGATCGTAGCACATAGAATGAAGGGTATTGCATATCCGATACAACTAATTGTAAGAAAAACTATACACAACCTGGAAAGAAAAAAGGACGAAACAAAATGGATGAATTGTCAAGAAAAGTACAAATAAAAACTTAAATGCAGAATATGGCAATCTGTAACGGCCACTACCTGTACAAGTTAGGAGCATCACTGGCAGATGAGTGCCCACCAAAGATCCAGACGTTGCCAACCACAAACCAAACAGCAAAGAAGCAATCTAAAATCATTTTGAAGTATTCCACTAGTGCTTTTATTCTGCAATATAAAAATCAGCTGATTGGATACTAAATGTGATTATGGGGCCATAAAAAAAACCCCCAAGGCTATAGACCATTATAACCTTCATTGAGATGAATCTGTCAAAGTTCAGTATCAAATGGTCAAACCTATCATATTTCCAGTCCAACTCAAGGAAGCTATCAGTGCATAGTATCAAAGTGGAGTCAAAGTAAATCTCACATAAACTAAATTGGGTATACTGAACGCATAAATATAGCAACAGCCACTTTAGCTATTATCAATTGGTTTTTAGATTGGATATCCATCTTAAAATTTTGCGTGAAAGCAAAGCAAGTGTTCTCCACCTTCCTTAATTGGTCTACGACAACAGCCACTCCATCTATTGTTAATTGATATTATATTGGATGCTCATCTTTAAAATTTAACATGGTATCAGAGCATGCACTCTACCATTTCATGATATGTCATTATCTCCACAAGTGAAGTTCATGCCACACGACAGGTTTGCTGTCTTCTACATTTGAAGGTCTGTATTGAGGGAGATCAAGTGAATCTCACATTGGTTAAATTGAGGGTATATTGGACACATAAATATAACAAGGGTCACTCTATCTATTGTTAATTGGTTTTAGGTTGGATGCTCATCTTAAAATTTAACAAACATAACAAACTTAAGACGGGATGTATAATTCTAGTGCTTTTTTCTTTTCCTGATTTCCAAAAAAGAAAATTGTACCTGGCACTTGTTATTCCCATGTTTTGGCCACCTCTAGGTGATGTAGTTGCAGTTCGATGATCACCTCCATCAGAAGTCCTAGTAACAGAGAGAGAAAAGGATCTGGCAGGGGCATTATTGTGTGAAGCATGGCGATTTTCAGCTGAGTCTTGCTCAGAAGCCTGGTTACGATGACGATAACGCCAATACAGAAGAGGGAGGGTTGCTACACATCCAGATGAATAACCCACAATCCATGCAAACAATGGTGTACGGGGATGCTCATTCCGTGACAAAGACAAGACAACAATAGATGCTACAATCTGGCTCACTGTAAGAACAAGTTCAACAGAAATCCACAAAACAGAATTCAACGGACTCCTCCTCCGACGGGCATCCCCTCTCCTTACAGAAGATGAGGTTCTTGAATTTGTGCCATTGGATGAAGATGTTGATGGTTGAGAAGGTTGAGAAGGTTGTGAAACTAGTGCTCTTGCACTAGTAGAAGGTCTATCCACATGCTGCAAAACATCCAACCCATTCGAAGTTGTTTCATAAGATGAGTTGGATGAAGAACTATCACCAATCCTTGGCATGTCAATAACATGTCCATTAAAGTCCTTTGGTTGCTCCATTAACAATGGGCAAGTGTCAGTTTGATATTCAGAATGCAGTCCCGAAGAGGGAACACCCATCTAAGTTCACCAACACGACTGAAAATGATGAAAGCATAGAAACCTATAAAAAGTTTACTTGCTTTATGTACCGCTTCTTAACTCTGCTGAAACAATAGACGCTTTTTCCCCTGTTATTGTTCAAGTTTTGATGATTGACTTGAACTATTTGGCACCATAAGATGTCGATAAATTAACAAATCCTGTTCAGTTGAGAATTAAGATGCAACTAAGTCAGAATAAGAATATAAACTTTTTCTCCCCCTTGAGGAAATGAATATACAATAGTTGCTAAGCAGAAATCAAACTCAAAGGACAAAAGAGCTACCGAACCCACTGGTTTTCATTATAAGTACCAAAAAAACCCCTAAATCCCATCCAAAAGAATGAATGAAAGGGTTTGCACCATTGAGCTTTCAGAAATTAATAGATGGAAAAGAAGAAACATATATAACCTAAGTATACTTTCTGAAGTATAAATGGCCAATAACAAATAACATCAGAGCAATCAATAGATTACCATTCACACAATAAATTTAAAAGATAGCAAGAAAAAAACTAACTAATGGCATGCATTACGCTCATATCCAGAGTCAATTTTTTGTAACCCTCAAACTGCACACCAGCACATGAAATCAACGTGGATTTGCCTTAAAAACATCCAATCTCCTTTCTTTCTGATTATTTAAAGAATTAAAAACACACCAGTCCCCTCAACCAAGCAAAGGCTTCAATGCTTTCTTATGACAAATAAGAAACTTATGGATGGAATTAAGTCTTAGACTATGCAATTTTCATCTTAAAATTATTGGAGAGGGGATAATCCAAATCCAGTTCTTAAAAATTCTTAAACTAACTCAATGAAGATACCAGCTTCACTTTCAATTCAAGAACTAAACTCTTATCAATGGTGAAAACCCTCCTCACCTCCCAAATTCTGACCCCCACCGCCCCCACCGGAGTGGCTAATACAGTTTCTTCAGCTGCTAAAGAAATTTTTTCTTCTAATTCCTACAAATTTTTTCAAAAAAATCAAGAATGGAAAAAAAAATTCACTTCCAAAAACTATTGAAATCAAAGTCAATAGCAACCGTATTTAAGATCAAATCAGTAACATACCTCTTAAGGATGAAACACTAGGTTCCTCGATCAACAAGAAAACTCGATTCCTCTTCCTAAGCTGCAAAAAAGGGGACGCGTTGACTAAAATTAATCCCTAATAAATATTTGAGCAAACAAAATAAAAAGAAACTATTAAATACTCAGTCGACGGAAGTGAATCGTACCAAGGTGGTCAGAAACTAGAAGGATTGTGAGAGCTGAGAAAGTGACCGGAAAAGATAACGGCGACATTCGATGAGGGGATAGGCGCTGTTGCTGCCTCTAGTTCTTTTCCAAGGTGAGGAGTTAAATGCTCAAGGGGGGTTTATTTGTTGAGTATTGCTTTATACGGGTAGGAGATGGTAATTGGTAAATAGAATTGTAAAATTTCTTTTTCTACTATTATAAAAAATTATAAAATAATCATTTAATTATTTAATTTTATCTTTTTTTCTAAGTTAGCTAATGTAAAAATAGAAGTACCCAAAAAATTTAAGATAATTGAATAATTCAAAAAACAAAATTAAATAGTTGAGTCACGAAAATATAATTTGCCTTAATATTTAAAGTTAATATATTATTTAGCATTTAAATTTAACTTTAATGATTAATTTGGTACCTAAGTTTTTTCTTTTTCAATTAAGTACTTTGAGCTTGGATTTAATATTTATTTTATTACTTAAGTTTTCTCTTTTGTCCCAATTATGTACTTATACTTTTTTTTTGAGAACACATGTGTGTTTTCATTTGATCTAAGTACTAAATTGAATATTAAAGCTGAATTCAAGTGTTAAATTGGGACAAAAATTAGGATACCAAATTGAATTTAAAACTAAACTCATGTACCAAATTTTATATTTACCATAATATTTTTATGATGATGATGTATGGGTTGAACCTACTTTTGTTTGCTTGTATGAATGGATGATCCATAAAATAGTTAAAAAAAAGAGGGGCATAAATAATAATTGTAATAATTAAAGAATTGCACTTTGAAATTTCAAACACCTTTTGGATTTTCTCCCCTCTATCCGTACGGCTGGCTGTAGACTGAGGCAACTGGATTATCTCTAATTTTTGCCGCCTACGTTTATCTGTTTTTGGGTTAATTGCATTAAACCTCCCAATTTATGGGTTAAATTTTAAATTATTGTAATTGAATCCCTAAGCTAAAACTGAAATTTAACTAAATTTATGGAACAACTTGATTAGAATGATTCTTTAATTTGAAGATTAAATTGATTGATTTTAAAATTTAAAACTTAACTAAAAATTTAACTAATTTTCCTCAGCATTTTAATTTATTTATAGTAATGAAAAATTTTGAATTTTGAAAACATGAGATCATGTTTGAATATTTCAACATTGGACTCTACTAATTTCTGAGCTTTTTCATTTAAAAAAAAGTTTTACGTATTTTTGATATCTTTATAATTATATTTGAATAAAAATGGAGAATCCAAATATCAGGAGAATTAGCAAAAAGGTCATTTTTAAAGTTAATTAGTAAATTAGGTCTTTTTTCTCAAAATTTGGGACATTGACCTTTTTTTAAGAGAAAAATTGAAAATGCGTTTTTAGGAAACAAATGTTCTTTGAAATACACTTTCTACAAAATGTGTTTTCTTTAGACACATTAACTTCTCCGATTAGATGATCAAATAACAATGTAATTTTTATTCCAGTTGTTTCGAACCTTTTTTTTTTAATTTTTAACAATAAATATATTGTTTACCATTTAGCATTTTACAAGAGAGGAATTTGAATTACTGAATTTGTGTTTTCAGTAAATTACGATATAATTTTTTTTTTTTATTATAAAATTACTAAATCCCTTACAAAGTTTATCATAATCGGATAATATTGAATCTTCTACAAAACGTTAAATTTCTTATAAATTTATCTTGAGCTCCTAGAAACTATTTATCCTTTGATAGCTTAGGACATTATTTCACCGTTTCAATATCTTCATTTAATTTCATTCACGATATGGATTTATCATAATATAGTAATAAAAAAAATTATTTCATGTCTTATCATTTGCAAATATCCTACTATGATTAAATTTCAATGTTCTGATAAATATAATACACATTTTAATTAAAAATTCACAGTAAAAAAAATGAGTGGCAAACATAAAAGGTTACGAAATGAATCTCTTTCTCACTTCTTCCATTGGGGCAGCCTTTGAACAACAACCTTAAAAAATCAACAAATCAAAACATATCAATGTGTTTATATAATATTTATTCTATGAGTAAATATGAAATTTTAATCAATTCATCTATATATGATTTGACGATATAACTTTAAATTTAAAGATGATCTAAGTAAAAATATACTTAAAACTAGAACGATCTCAACCTAAAATCATTCAAACTTAAGTATTAAATCCGAATAAAATAAATTGAAATAACTTAAATACTAAATAATCTAAACTTAAAACCCAAAAATTTTAAAACTCAAATTGATTCGATCCAAATTGAACCAATCGCAAACTAACTCTATACCTATTTGGATACTGTTAAATAAGTGCACTTCAAGAAAAATAAAAGAGTTGGAACTACATAGCATATACTCCCACCCTTTCAAGCTAGAAACATAGTTCAGCATCATACCTTGCCAGAGTTCTCCTTATTTCCCACAATAGTTCGACAAGCAAGCCTCCAAGATTCTGGTTTCTGTACATCATATATTCACCATATTGGTAAAAAATTTATGTAAAAATATATATTTATAAGGATGTTAGGTAAAATACAAAAACAATTTTCGTTGAAGATTATATAGTATCTTAAATTTAAGTTATACTATTTTTAAAATTTATTTTGGATTAAATTTTAAAGATTTCATATATGAAAACACCTTCAAGTAAAATTCATCCTTCTTGAGAAAAAAAAAAAGCATATACCTTCTTGAGATATCGAAGTTCATCCTTGGTTCTTTCATTCAAAAGATCTTTCCCATCTACAATCTGATAACAATATTAAAGAATAAAAAATGGGGTTATTTTATTTGAATTTGATGCTTGTTCATTAAAATGAAAATAGCCCACATTAAGCTTCCTTCAATTAACAAAATGAGTGACAGAGTAGTTAATTTTCATACCTCTACAATGCAAGTTCCACAGTTTCCAAAACCTCCACAGTTCATCACTTTTCCCTAATCTCAAAATTTCAACTTAGGAATATTAAAAAAAAAAAAAAGAGAGTATGAAATTAAAATATTTGGCATTGTTTTTGAAATTTTATTTTCATAGAGTTGAAGTGGTTAAAAATATAATGAGTTTACGAAGTGAGACTATTTCATCAATTGTGTGATGTCATGTATGGTTGAACTTAAACTCATATTACCGCTTGAGTTTGATTGATTTAACCGATAACCTGAGTTCCTCATAATTCAACTTTTCAAGTAGATAATAACGATTGTATTGAGAGTAGGAGCTAAATTCCGATCTGCAACAATACGAAAAAGAAAACCAAAGGGGAAGGGTTTTTTTTTTTTTAAAAGCAACTTACATAGGCAGCATAAAGCTCTATGTTGTTATCCAACATGATGTTCCTCAGCAGCTTTTGTCCACTTATTGCTGTAGCTTTATCCACTGGATACGACCCATCACTTCCTGGCTTCGGCTGTGCCACCACCACATATTTCATCATTCAACCTCTATGGAAAAGAAACTTAATAATAATAATAATAAAAAAGGGTTGATCTTTTTTGGATGTAAAAAACTTAAAAAGAAAGTACCCCAAGAAATTCCAGCTCGATTTCAGGCTGTTCAGATGTTGTTGATGAACTGGTTTGAGGAGAAGGTGTTGCTAATGTAAGAACAACATGTCTCTTCTTAGGAAGGAACTTTGTTGTTGGGTTACTGTAATTGTTGCTGTTCTTCAATGAAAATCCTGTTGTTGGTTGGGGTGTTATGCTAGTTAAGCTCAAGGATGCCATTTTTTGTTTTTCTTATGCTCTCTGTGCTTTTTTAATTTCTCCGAAATTCCCCAAAGTTTGATTTATAAGATTTTGAGCCTCAAATGGAGTGCTTTTTTTAATATGGTTAGTTTAAAGTTCAAAAATGTGGCCAGCATTTATTGGGTTTTAAAATTTCTCCAAGTTCTTCGGGCTTTATCCAACAAGTTTGATAAAAAATACAAAGGAAAGGACTCATTGCGTCGATTGTCGTACCAATTGATACGATATAATTTTAGTTTAATAGTTTTGTTTTTATTACTATTATAATATGCTATAACCCTTTCAATCCATCGATATTGACCTTTATCAGCCCATCCAGACTGCTACAAAATTTTTAATATTCTTCTTCCTTTCACCAATTTTAATATTTATTAAAAAATCAAAACTTAAAATATATATAAATATTAGGGATGAGCGTTCGATCGAATCGAATCGAGTGAAAAATTTTCGAGTTAATCAAGTTTACGAGTCCTATTTTATTATTCTAATTCAATTTGAAATTTTTTCGAATTGAATAAAGCGAAATAAAATTAGATATATAACTAATTTCATATTAGAGTACATATATTTAAAATCATTTATATTTGAAAATCTTTCAAAAAATTATGATAAAAAATAAGATACTTCCATTTCAGTTAAAAATGCAATCAAATGTTTGGGGTATAATAAGTGATCAAGGGGTGGTAACTCATATCCCAGGAGGAAATTTTGCGCAGAGTTCTATTATTATTAATGGGCGCTACGCGATTTCTTATACTCATAAGCATCCCAAGTAATTCAGTTTTATAGTTCTTCATTATTTGCATATGGCCTTATTTTCTTAGGTGCTCATTTTGTATGGACTTTTAGTTTAATTTTCTATTCAGTGGACTTGATTATTAGCAAGAACTTATTGAATCCATTCTTTGAGTTTATAATAAATTTGAATACTTAATTAGGTCCAAAATTATCATTTAGAAAATTTTAAAATTTTAATTTTTTTATATTATTTTTAGATTTTTTTAAAGTATAAAATTTGAAAATTTTATAAATATTTTGAATTTAAAAATTATTTTGATTTTTTTTGTAATTTTGTTTGAGAGAAATCAATTTACTTATTTTCAAAATTCACAGAGACAAAAATGTATTTAAACCAATTTATTATTTGAATTATTCTAGTTATTTAAATTGTGAAATTCAACTCGACTCGACTTGAACTTGAAACTCAAATTGAATTATTCGAGTTAACTCGAATAATTCAATTTGATTAATTCGATATCTAATTTTTTTTTCAATTGAATCGAATTTTGCTTAACCCTAATAAATTCTTAAAAATACCAATACATTCGCACCATTTCGAAAATTTCTCCAATCTCCTTGAAATCCAAACCATAGCAAATGATTTGTGTGTATATACTTGAGAACTTGGCGTAAATAATTAGACTGATTAATTTTGGCTTGAACCGAAAGCACTCAATTAAACTCAAATTAAATCCAGTTCAACCTGATTTTATCTTAAAAAATCAATAAACCAAACTTAAATTTATCTGAATTCTAAACAACCAGAACTTAGAATGACCCAACCTGAAAACTTTGAGCCTCAAACCTGAAATGACGCGAACAAAAAACAATATTAACTCAAAATTGAGTTAAACTCGAATCAATATGATTGAAAATTTTAAAACTCAATTTGACTTGATTCAGATTGATTCAATCCAAAACCAATTAGACACGCACCATTGAAAGGTCTAGATATATAACTGTAACAATCTCTTGTTAAACCTTGAAAGAAACCAATCATATAAGATGACAAATTTGACTTAACAACAACATTGTTGCATTTGATTCTTGAAACTTGAAAAACTTCCTGAGAACAAGGCAGTCATGTTTTCATACAAGTCAAACCAATCTTCCTTTGCTTTAGTATTAGCATGACGATGACAATGTTATGACTTAGAATTTAATCAAATGTTGAAACACTTGTCAGATGAAGTTAAAAAAAAAAAACAAGAGATATTGTTATTATGATTGCCCAAGAAAAAGAATGAAATCTTCCAGCAGTTCACACATAAATTTTTGCCAGCATATCTGAAAACTGACATAGGCAACTATTTTACAATAAGAATTTATATCCAGTAATTATGTCAATTCAAGTGAATAATGTTTGTGTAGAATTTAGTGAGATGGATGCACCATCAGTGTGGATCATCAACTGCATATGAATACCAAGAAAGCACTAACCTGTGTAGGCCACAAGGTTTGCTTTCGGTCAAAGATAATTTGATCTCCACCTGGATATTTTTGAAGTGAATCACTTAATCAGTCCCGTTTAGACACCCAGCAGGCACGAGATCTGCAGCTTTGACTGTACAAATGATGCTTCAACATGTCAATTTGAAGTTAGGCAGAAGTCTGGCTCTGAAGCTTCTCATTCCTTGCACATTCCTCCTATAAATTATAAGCTCTTTGTAAAAATTCAGAGTTAAGCAGCAAAGGAAGATCGTGAGAACTGAAACACAATATCCACCCAAACATGCAATTGAATTCAAAAGATGATTTGGGAGAAGAATTCAGTATGAACTAGTTATCTCCTTATTACTAGCTCATATACAGTGTAGCCGAGGATGGCATCTGGCAGTAACAATTAGGCCATCAGCAAGCAGGCAAGGTTGAGATCCTTGTTGAACAGAACATGGAGCATCAGGGCTCATAGTTTTAGAACACCGAATTGTATTGTTCTGCTAGATCATGGAAACTAGCACACAGCTTATTTTCAATTTTTTTAAATGGATTCCAATTTTTGCATCATTTCTTCTTTAAAATGACTTAAAAAGAATTCATAACCATTATGTGCAATATTACCTACCTGGAAAGCTTTTAAGAGAGAATAGCAGCGTCTTTGCTCCTCCATTGCAGTGGTATACCTCTCTTTGAGAGCATCACAAACTTTCTGCTCTTCTTGAAGCCCAAGTTGCACCTTCCCTAGCTTCTGCAAAAGAAATGCCTCATTACAACCCCAAATAAACTCAAACATCCTCAATATCACAGTAGGTTAAAATCATTATTTAGTTTCTGTAGGAAATGGAGCTGTTAACTCCTGCACTTTCAATTCAGTTAACCAGGAAAAGTTCCATGTTTGTATGAATCACTTAGCAACAATAAATTACTAGGAACTGAATAATTGACATGTTTGGTTCTAATACAAAAATGTGTATAAAGATAGTATAAAAGTAAATAGAGAAGATAAAACTTATATTTATTGCAGTTCTAAACTTAAGGCAACACAATTTCGACAATGAACTTCCAAAACTTGACAACATTTTTATTGCCTTCTTTAATTAGCAATCATCATTAAATTATATCTCTATTTTTCCTGAAAGTGCACCACATTATCCTAGTCTTATTAATGCAAAAGATGCATTGTATGGGTCTGTTTTTGACAGTGTGAAATACAGCATATAAAGAGTTATAATAAAAGGGAATTAACAAAAGAACAACAACAAACTAAGGCATGCCTTTTTATACCATTTTTCTTTCATGGAATGTGCACAAGTCTACCTAGGTGCACAAGGACACTTTCAAAGCAGTTTTGTTAGACTACACAGTGGCCTAAGTGTATTGGTGGAAATTCAAGTCCATTTAGCCTTTCCTCACCATTTAGAGCAGTATAATGTACAGGGTAAGGTCTAGATAAGAGGCCAAAAAAATTGTAGCTCAGAGAAATTTCTAGACCATATGAGCAAAATACAAGGCATAGCCACATAGGCCCCATTGATTTGTCTTAATGCCAGTGAAACTATTGTTTCCTTGAAATTGAGGTGGTGTTGGAAATGGAGTGAACATTAATTGCTGGAGACATGCTTCGTGGGTGTTTGTTTTGGTATTGGGGTGTTTGACACAAATTTGGATTTTCCTCAAAGATCTACCGTCACATTCTTTGTGATGAAAGAGCTATGGTTGCTTGGTTGATATTTGATAGGAAAGTGGAGGTAAATGAATTGAGGATTTTATTCTCTTTCATTCTCTTTAAACTGCATTTTTTTTTCCTCTCTCACTCTTTGATTTCCAAAAGCAGATCTCATCCTAGGTTATTATATTGATCAAGAGATGGTCAGCTAGATAGAGGATGATGATTGACATATTTTACCACAAACTAAAAGTATCACATGTCATCACCATCTCAACTTCCCAATGGCATTCATGATTCATGTGATAACCAATTTACTAGATTGCATTAAGTTTCCAAGTACACAGGTTTGATTAATCCATACCAAAGCAAAAGTTTTGCACTGTACAAGGGCAAATGAGTAGTTGAAACAAACTCAAGACGAACAAACTGAAGTGAGAATAAGCAAATATATCCCTGCTATTTTTCAACTTGCTAGGAGGAAGGTAACATTACCTGTTGGCTGCCCTTTACAATTCCCTGCATGGACTCGAGTAATTTCATGCGACCAGTAGTGCTAGCAATGGCCTCCTGAAACTGTATGAAAGGAAATATAAAACATGTCAGCAAAGGTTAGAAACTATACAGTGCCAAATGTTGGAGGATGACATAGAGCTAATCGGAGTGAACATGGATATACTGCAAATAATGCTTGATTAAGGTTTCCCTTCATCATTAGGAAACAGAAATAAGGGTTAAACCTTTGCAGTATTGGAATTTTTAAAAAGGTATAACTTATGATAGTATTGGAATTCGAAGCAAAGCAAGTTCATCTCAGAGTCATGAGAATTTGATTGTGCAAATCACCATTATAACTGAGGGCCTAACACATGGAAGACTTTGATTGATCACTTTGACAATGTTACTTGATGATCAATCTTTTGAACTTACTTTTAGAATCCACTAGTGTTTACAATATCTGAATTAGGTATAGGGTTTACAATATCTAAATTTGATTGGTATAAACTTTGACAATTTTACTTATGATAGTACAAGAATTCACTGGAGTTACAATATCTGAATCCGGATGTCATTATATCATTTGAACTAAGTTATTGTAACCATCAATTTGGTTAGTAAAACTAAACTTGTAGATGGTTTCTCTTTTTGGAAAAGAGTCACCATTTTATGTAACAGCGAAAGATGCTATTTCCATTTGGTAATTCTTATATTAATTTTCTTTTATGTCATTTAATATTGTTTTTTATATCTTTACAAGGTGTGCCGTTATATTGTTGTTAACATTTAAGAAGTGCTTCCTGTTTCATGGTTAAGAAAAGAAAGCATCTAGATACAGAACCACAGAAAAAGATCGGTGAAGTTATTAAATATATTAACCATGTTAGCAGGCAGAAGAAAAGTATCAAAGAAAACTGCATTCAACAAAATACCAGACTCTTTATCTAATTACAAAATGGCTAGAGCCTAAATCAGTCAAAATTAATAACATTAACCTATATTTATTTGCTGGCAAAGTAGTGTGAAGGAACTAAAAGAAACTTATATTAACTAGAAAGAAACAAGTTGAAACTTCAAGGTTTTAAAGTTCAGAGTCAGAAGCATAACAGACCATAAACAAATGCAAGAAAAACACTCATTTGAGTTGTACCTGTGAATTTATGGAATTCAACAACGAAGTTTCCTTTAGCATCAACTCTTTAATCTCCAAGAGAGCATTATAGGTTGCATAGAATTTCCGAGTTTGTTGAAGTTTTTCCTTTACAAGACAAATGTTGAATATTAGCACTAATAGAGCTATAAGAACTTAACATATAAAAAAAAAAAAAAAGGTGAAGCAAAGGGTTGAAAAGAAGCTAGGTCAAAATCACACCTGAATATGAGCATTCAGCTCTGACAACCGGCGCTCATACCTGCAAGTGATGGCTAAATCAACATTGGTATTACACTTTACCTAGAAGAAAGAAAATTAAATTCTAAAATTAATTGCTCTCTTTTTCTTTTCTGTCTATTTTTCCCAGAGGAAGCAGACATTGCTAAGGGATAACCTACATTCTCCAGAACTAAACTCTTGATTTATCATATGGATAATAACAGGCAGTGCCAAGTTATACATACAAATATATTTGAAATGAAATGAAAAGCTTCATACTGCTATTTGGTTGAAATTGTTTCTAAAAGTTTCATATAGCAATGCTCTTTACAGTTACAAGTATAAAACCTCAGATTACATAGAATTGAGTACAACTCATGAATGATCACCAAACTCAGTCATATTCAGACAACCTATGTAATATCAAGATTTCAAGGCCTAAAACTTTACAGCAATGAAAAAGGAAGGTGAACATACTGGATGAGTTCTGACTGGGAGGGTGCATCATCCAGCTGACGCTTTATTGATACTATTGCCCTCAGTCTAGCTGCAAGTTCCTATGACCCAAATATACCATAATTGTTAGTAACTATTTATATACTTAAAAGCGATTAAGTCCATGAAAAGTTAAGTTACTTTACCCTCTTTGCTGTATTAAGCTTCTGCAATGATTCATTTAAAGAACCATCTAAACCACGAGAAAGCATCTTGCTGTCAGATCCAGCTGCTATTTTTTCCTCCAAATCACTAACCTCAGCTTCCAGTGAAGAACGTTTTGCATCAAAATCACACCGAATTTCAGATTCTTGTCTTTCTAGTAACTGGAAAAACGTTTGAGAAATAATAACTTCAATTTGCATCCAAGATTCTAGAATTTATTAGAAAAAAAATGCTTTTTTGTTTCAAATGGCGTAATAATAATTAAAACATATCAATAAGTGGCAAAAGAAGGTCAAACCTTTAAATTCTCCAAAAGGGAAACGAAGTTCTTCACTTTGGATTCAGCACCTTCCTTTCGAATTTTCTCTTGTAAATTTTGTAATTCATTGAGAACGCTAATCTTCCTTTGATTCTGTATCATCAAATAGGTCATTAGAAATGTGGAAATTTACCTAATAATAAAAAAAAAAAATAACTTTCGATAAAAGATTAACCTGTTGATCTAAATTTGAATTCAATATCGCAATTGAAGCTCTTATACTGTTAAATTCCTGCTCGCTGCTGCCCTCTTGCATTGTTCAGGATCAGATTCAGCTAAGGATGAGGAATCGTTGATTCGGACACTGAGTCGGACGTAGCTTGACGCAGTACTCAAAGCGAGCTCTTTAATTTTAACGATCTGTTAAACCGTTACTAGACGCTAGAGAAGAAGATGGAGTAAGTGGGCTTATGGTTTGAGGGTTTTTGAGCATTAAAGGGGCCCATTTGATGCAGTTTCGGCCCAAGTGCTTCTACTTATATCACACACGTGCAAAAAAATTGCACCAAAAATATAATCATTTTCTTAATATATAATAATTGTATTTTTAAAATAAATAAAATTAATAAAGTGTATTTTAATTTAAAATTTGAAATTAGTTTATCTTTTGATTGGTATAAAAATATTATAAATATTATAATTTTTAATAGCAATGCAAAAGCTCAATTTTGTTTAATAAATTTTATTTATCATAAAAAAATTTATAATAAAAAACACTAGGTGATGCTGCAAGTTTACTTTATAAATTGATATAATTTATTTAATTTTATTTATATAAATTTTACTACTTACCAATATTAATATTAATATTATTTTTGAAAGAAATATTAGTATTATTTATTATTTTACTCTTTCCCTAACCAAATACACACTAAAAATCTAAAAAGATACAACCATAAGCCCAAAGGAAAAAGCCCAACCAAGCCCAGTCCCAAAAAATTCCTAACAATCAACTCTGCCACCTCCTAATCTCCAAATAGAGACGATGAAGAGCAGG